>OZ012663.1:16672539-17322447 GCA_963942545.1 Oxycera nigricornis | reverse complement strand
AGATGCGACCCTTGAGGTCCACATGGTCAACTTCTCGGTAATATTTACATAAATGTTAAAAATATTAAACACGATAATAATTATGAAAATAATACTAATTTAAATAATAAAAATGTACCTTTCATAAAAGCTATTGGAATGACTTAATATTAATCGTAACATCTACGCGACCGTCCATTGATTACGTAAGGATTTTCGTGCATGGGGTGTTGATTAGATATTCACGTGGATCAATCGGAGGGGAGGGGCAGGCTACAAATCCTTTTCTACGTTATTTGTTATTTTCATATCGATGCTTGAAGGACAAAAGAGCTAACAAAAATGAATGCAGTTTTTGTTATTATGCCTACTGAAAAGATTTTGTCGTGTGATGACCATTTTGAATAAATTGTATGTTAATAGTTAAATTGTATTACAAATGATGAAGGAAGTACTTGAAATCTTACCATCACTAAAAAACAAAATTACTTCTTAAGGCATTTGATCTTGGAAAGTATTGACTACAAAACATTTTACCAGTCAAAACGTTGATTACCACAAATGCAAGTTTGATTTGATTTTTAATGGTTTTCAAAATTTAAGCAGTTTTTTCATTAAAGTTAAAACACGGTGCTGTGAAGACTATTCTATTCATCTGCTCAATTTATGCAAATATTAATTAACTTTTATTGACTTTACAACCATGTCTTTAGAATAAGAGATATAAGGTATAATCATTCGTATGAACCCTTTCTACATGATGACTTTGAATAATTTTTTATTTTTAGTAGTAGTAGTCATGAGAAAAAATTTTGCTTTTTTTCTTTGCAAAAACTGATAAAAATTTATAAATTTTATAAAAAATTATTATTGCGATGTGCAAATCAGGTTAAAAATTTATTTTTTATGAAATTTTTTTAATAATTTTTGGATTTTTTTTTTATTAAATTAAAAAATTGAAAATTTCAGAACAATCGGACTAATGGCTTTTTTTAAATCATGAACACCAACTTGAATATCGTTGTTTTGAGAACAACATTTTTTAAAATGAAACCTTACTAAATTCAATCTGCAATGTCTGCGCCATACACTTTTCCTTCCTTGCGCTCAAATTACTCCTCTCCTTGGGATTTATGCTCCCTACCAGCAGTTCTGGCCTCTTTAAACGTCTCAGTGCTGCGTTTTTCCGCTTACTTGATTTTTGTAGCATCTCGCGTCTCTGCATGTTCCATTGCACTTCGACCTATAGTTATTCCCGTAACTTGCATTATTTTCAGTAAAGTTTTTAATGCTTCATTGATCACACATCTAGAAGTATTAGCAGCAATTCTAACGATATTTTTACCAACAAACTATGCTTCGGGGCCATATTACAAACGCAAGAGTTGAAGCTTTCATTTTTGTCTAGGGTAAATCTTCCGAAGTTAAGTCTTCAGAGATTGGTTTTAAAATTTATTGTACTTTATCATCCAAAAGTGGAGGATGTTTGAAATTTTTCAAAGCACTTTTACCAGCTACCTCAGTCTTGCGCCAGTTACACCAATACTTTTCTCCAATTGGACGTTTAGCGTGTTCAGGATTCTCATCTGTAGAAATTAGGTAGTAGTATCCTGTTCAAATTTCCATACGGATGTTTTCAATCGAATCAGGATTTCGTTGCATTGCTAGGCCATAATATGTTGACAAAGTTTTCATTAGTTTAATAGTTAGCTGAACTTTTTTCGGACCTTTATGGAGATGCTGCAATTTTTTTATCAGCATGTTTCTAGACATTTTTTTGTTTTTTGCTATGGTCAAATGCTTTTTTTGCGTCATTGGCTCTACAAAACACTCTTTTTCCACGTGCAAGACATACTCTTTATTCGATTATGAAATCAAAATCGTAAGGTTGCATATCTAATAGTGTTTCGAATTCTTCGAAAAAAAGATCTTGAAGCGCCTAACTATATAAGCTCACTATATTTTTCGCGTGGAGAGGATATATACTAATTCTACATATATTTATAGTACCGAAAAGTGATGCTTTTGGAAAATCTATTTTTTGAAAAAATTAAACCCGGACTATCTCCTTAAATTATCAGAAAAAATCATATTAAAAATGTTCAGGGAAGAATTTATGTCAGGTTAAGTTTAGAAAGAATTGATGTGAATACGAAGAGAGTGTGAAATCTAATAATTTCATCAACATATAGTATGCAGGTAGCATAAATATTTCCGAATATAAAATATTACAATTTCATTAGGCAGTGCTGGTGTTTCATAGAAATCTATCACAAAAACTTCCCTAGAATAAATCATCAAGACTTTCGAACTTTTTTTTTATTTATCTTTTGCTGAAAATATTTTCGAAGAGAATTTTGCAAAGATCACTTTCATGCTTAATTTTCTGAGAAATTGTTAACACATACATATTTTTCTTGAAATGTTTTGCTAGCAAAATTGTTGAGTTGGCAAATGTTTCCTTGAAATGTTTGGTAAATACTTTCCATGGTTTATCGATACAAGCAAAAACATTTTCCATGCAAAGTTTGAGAAACTCACATTTGGCATTTCTTTTCTTTTTAGGGTATTTAGTCATGTTGTGATTAAGTTTGATTATATCCATTTAACTGGGAAATGTTGCCTAACTTTTCGAATATTTTCTGCAGATAAATATTTTAGTGAACAATTTCATGACAACGACTTTCTATTGATTAACATTCTTTGTTCTTTGTTGTATAATTAGAAAAAAACTAGATAGGGTATGAATTGCTGAGAGGCTATCTCAAGTTTGGCGGGAATGCGGATGCAGTTCATTTTCCCTAGTATTTGTCCTTGCTCAATTTTCATCACATTAAAAGTGTCCAGGTGAGCATGAAATACTTAATTAATACAAAAAGTCCAACCAAGTCTGTATATTCTAATTTACTTTAATACCTTTCTATCGCAGTCAAAACTAGCCGTACTGTCGCGATGCAATGCCATTTCGAAAAGAAAAATTACATTATACTACTCGATTTTATCACATGACCAATGGCGCGTTAAAAAAATGCAAATCTTATGAGTGAACTTAGACTCACCCTGGACCACGCGACTCCATTCAAGGACATCAAGCATGCATGTTGCTGCCTGAGCCTACGATTTCGCGTTCCATCAGGTGCCAGTCCGCATAATGTGCGTAGTTAAGCCGCCATATACATAGGAATTTGGGGTGACTCCTAACTCTTGTAAGTTTCTAGTCTCTTTCAGAAAATCTACTCTAGCTGAATGATATCTCCTTAAAAGGACTATTTTTTTTCTTTAAGTTTTTCATTGATGAATCACAATCGAAAGTCCTGCATCTTGCCTTCTTTTTTGTCCTTCTTTGACAACCAATTTCGAACTCTTCGTTCCACTCGTCCACTTTGGTAATGGCTTTTTTATTAACCATTGAGTTTGCGGCAACATTCCAAACACCCCAGTGAAAAGCAGTGAGTACAGCTTAACATTTTTACAGGGTTCATGACGATTTTAATCAGTAACTATTCATTTTTCACTGAATATATCAAATCTTAGTACGAAAAAAATGTAGATCATATACAAAAAAATATATTTAATATCTCAAAATACTGTTGCAAAAGAAGTAATAGCAAAAATTTTACAGCTTTGATTGCAGAATTTTTTCAGATTATGAAATAAACACATAGAAAATTCGTTTCTATTTCATTTGGTTGATGTCTTGTTATAATGGAGAATCGAGTAAATATTCTTGTTATAATGTAGAATATTTCCGATGCGCTTACCATTCCAAAAAAGTAAGAATAAGAATTAAAAGAAACAAATATCTGCATACTAGTTTCTTAAAGTTCAACCGTATTCTGCATAATCCGAGACCTTTAATGACAACAACAATCAATAAGAACACGGAAGCTCATTGGGATGGAACCAGTACAAAGACGAATAGTTTCAGTTGGTTTCGTGGCTGCACCATTATCAAATACACCATCCTATCCACACAACATGATGCAATTATTAATTAACCTCGATTGTGATACCTTATTACGTATAGCCTTGTATTTCGTGATGGCGTAGTATTCAAGGTGGCTGGTCGTTGTGGAAATATTGACAATACCATGGCAATGACATTATCCCGATCAATCCGTCCAGCGTCATTCTCCTTCAGGTGCTTCTATCATCCAACAATCGATTTCGGTGAGTCATAACGTTCAAAAGGATATTTCTGTCTCGTAGAGTTTTGAACGTAACTTGATGGAGCAGCTTTAAATTATGACATGAACATTTCAATATATCTGGACCTGGCTTCCGGGAAATGGAATTCAATGCACAAAATCATATTTTAATAGCATGTAGAAGTTGATTCCATTCGTCCTCTATTAGATAATATCGTTACTATTAAATAGCGGCTGACAGGGTAGTTGTTTTTAGCATGTTTTGTTTGGATCGAGAAAGGGCTGCATAGTAAGAGCTACAATTTAGTGAAATTATATCGCATGAAGTTAATCCTTTATAATCCGTTTCTAATCTAACAATAAATTACACTGATCATTGTAAACGAAACCTATTTGAAGTAGTAGTTAATGAAGGCATGAAACAATTCAACTTTTATCCAGCCTTCTTACATACCTTCAAAATTGTGTTCATTCGAAGCTATACCTTCCAAATAATTGCACATGTTTCAAGTCCAACACATATTTTACCAAACGCATCAAAGACTCGCATCATCCTTGCATCTGATCCTATTATCTAGCAGCCTGTCAGAAACAAATGAAGGTCGCTTATTGATTTTCCTGTTTGTATGCCCCAACAACAGGCAGGATTCAACCTTCACTCCTGGTCATTAATTTGTGGTACATTCAGGAGGGCTGGCCTTAATGCTTTGTACAGCATGTTATTACCTAAGTGATGTAGTTTTTCGTTGGGTATCCTGCTGCAGCTAGCTTACATTCAAAATTCTGTTTGCTGGTAGATGAAAACTGTCATCGACAGACATTGCTATTTTTCAGTTTCAGGACATGGGATTTGAAATTATGGCATTGTTGGCCATGGCAATTTTCAGACCGCGACCAAAACTCATTCATTTTTGGACTTTGCTTTTGAAAGCCGCATATCAAGAATTCTGTAATAGCCATTTGGATAGACAAATTGAATCAATTGTAGAGACAAAATTATATTATGAGCCAAAGTAATTTAGAATATGACAAACATTTAGGTTTCTTGTGTCGAAACACAAACGTGAGGTCAGTGTTTTAAGGGTTTAAAACAAATTAAAGTAGCTGGCATTTATCGAGAAAGGACTTAATTGTTTAAATTGTAGATGCCTCAAAGTTTAAGGGAAAAAAATACGCTACATTACATGGGGTGATCCAAAGGAAGTGAGAATCGAAATCTTGAATTTTTTTTAAAAAAAAAACCCTTTTGTTATTTATGCACTCATTAAATGAGAGTGGTAAGATATAAATAAGCCGTCATTTTCGAGAGATACTTTTATTTGAATACAATTAGTCGAAATTTTCAATCGAAAATCGTGAAAAATAAAATGAAAACTGTTTTTAAGAGATTCTTTCAGTGTATTTTATTATTTACGCTACCTCCTACTTGCAAATGCAATTATTCACTTCTATGTAGATAAATCTATAAGAAAACAGTAATATAAAGTTGTAAAGAGCTCCGAAGGAAAAACATTCAGGCAAATTAAAAGGGCACTCATGTTTCAACGTTCGTATGCATACAAATTGTTGATTTCCTATAGAATCCAACCCACGTTGGGCGCTATATTCCAATTAATTCTGGAAACAATTATTTTTTTATGGTTGTGAAACCGTTTTTGATTTGAAAAATATATTCAAAGCTTTCTTTTATGAATTTCATAAAAAAAATCGAAAACAACCAAATTAAGCAAATAATACGGGAGAGAGACTGAACGTGAAAACTGATTTAAAATATTATTCAACAAATAATGAATTTACAAGATTTCACTTTTTTTGCTTAGTTTGTTACTAGGCACAAAGTTTAATCGAAATTTATTTCATTCACCTTGAGATGGAATTTGTTTATATCCTTCATTTTAATTTTGTCATTGTTTTATTTCAACTGTAAGAATATATCGTTTTTCATCAAATAATATTAATAGAAACTTTTTGCATGGAATACCGATACTCATCAAATAGCCCAATAGCACTTACTGCATCTTAATTACTTACATAAAATCTCGAAGTAGCATCAAGCTTACATGAGCACCTCTCATCGCTTTCAAGATGATAGCACTCATGCAAAGCTGCACTTAATGTAACGAACTTGTCCATCTATGATGAAGATCCGAATTTAATCTTTTGCTTTTCCCTTTATTGTTGCAAATTGTTACAACATCTGAGCACTTCTCGTGCTTCTTACCAGCAAAATCAACTTCAGTAAATCCAGATACTCGTAGAATAAGAACCTCCTTGAACTTGATGCATACATATTTCTCTACGTCAAGAATACCAACACAACCTTGCATGCACTTAATCCGTCTAGATCCTTAATAGTTATATGAACTTATTCCTTAGTGTATAAAAGGATTTATGGAAATTTCAATATCAGAAATACTCCAAAGCAGTTTATCTTGTAAGGATTTTTATGTAAAATCAAGTTTTTCTGACAAGAAAATTAAAAACAGCGTTTGAAGGCCATTCCATGCTGCACTGGAAGGAATTATGTTCAAGAGGAAAAGTTCTTAGTATCTTTGTCTCTATATCCTTGTTCAAGTAAACCGGCATGACCTACTTTCTGTTTTTATTGATAATAGTTTTTCGTTACATTATAAATTAAAAGCAAAAATGAGTGTGAACGTTCATAGAAACTTTAACTGGAAGTCTCCTAAATTTTATTTTATTGCTTTCTTAAAAGTTTTCTATGACCACGAATTTTTCTACATCGTTTGTGCGTTCATGCAGATTATTCTCATCTAACTGAAACTGTTGGACTATCAACACATTTCAAGCTTATACATATACTAAAAACAAAATTAAAATATAGTTAAATTAAGCACGTCAACATACATATAAATGGGTCGAAATGCTTTTCATGAAGAATGATGCTTACAACGATAAAGAAATCAATCTTTTTTCTAAAAACATTCAATTGGACAATTTTGATTTCCTACAAACAAATAACATCAGTTTTCAATCGAAGGATATTAAGACAAAGAAAATTTTTGAAGGTGTACTGATTAAAATTGACTTACCGTTAAGGCAATTCCAACTGTTGCAGAAAATGAGCCAGCTTTAAATTCGCCAGTGTTGTATTGAACAAGAAGTGAAGTTTTTCCCACTGCTGAATCACCTAATAATATCACCTGTAAAAATCGAAATATTTTGGAGTAACAAACTTGTCTATGTTCTTATAACAATACTTTAAAGTTGTATGAGATCCATATTAAAGGAAAAAAAGGTTAAAGAAAATGGGAGGTACTTGTGCAGCATTTCCCAGTCCACCTAAACTTTTTACTAAATCACTGAAGCTTTTTCCCAAGCTGCTTACTTTTCGCAACTCCAAACTTAAACTGTCTTCCAAGCCAATCAATTTTTTACCAATTCATTTAAACCTTTTTCCTTTTAGAGAATGCAATGTGTTAGATTTTTCCTCAACTGCACAAATGACGAAAGGTTACGTGAAAAATTGAATTAAACTCAACCTCGAACGAATTGTTTCCCACATGTAAAAAACTGTATTCCAAAATTAATGAAAATCTCCAATATGAAAAACAAATTCTTATTCAGATACAGTGATTGTAGCAGCGCCAGCCAATACAAAATATGTTATAGCTTAATTCATCCAGAGTAAAAAATTGTTCCTCAAAATATCTTACAGCTCTATTAAAGCATTACAAGGAGCTTAAGACGAAGATTTTTAGCCAACACTTTATCGTTTTTGGGTCCAAAAATATTTAAAAATCCTTCGTCCATAGCATTCTCATAATTCTTTAATGGAGCAGAACCAAAACAATTATTTACTCAGCCGAAATCCACCTCTAGCAACATTTAGTTTCGGCTTCATTAAGGAGCTATACGAATATAATGGATGAGTGATATATTTTTTTTTGTTTTCTAAGCCGCAAAAGTGATGAAAAGAAGGTACGGATAATCATTGTAACTTCTAAACGGAGTTACTGTGAAATTTTTTGTGGAACAATTTTTTACCCAGAATAAATCAAGCTATAACACTCATCTCATTAACTGGCACTGCTACAATTATCCTTTATACCATGTATCTGATTTGGGAAAAAGAGGTTTTCATTTAATTCCCTTTGGGAAAGAATTTTTTGCATGTGAGAAAAAAATATTTTGGGTATCTTCACCGCCCTATAGTTAAAAACTGTATCATTATTAACACGCACTACGGTTTGTCACGTTATTTTGCGTCATTTGTGCAGTTCATAAACTGTAGTGATATAAATTATCAAGGAAAACGTTTAAATGGATTGGTAAAAGATTTAAATCATTTGGGAAACGAATTAAATGAATTGGAAAAAGGTTCAAGAGACTTGCGACAAAACATAAATGACTTGGAAAAACTTTTAAGCAACTTGGGAAAGTTTAAGTGAGCTGGGAACAGTTATACGTTGGCACCTTAATATTTTAATTCAAAAAATTTTAAAAGCCAAAAGAATAGATTTTGAGTAAAAAGTCATGAATACAACGATTAAATTGCTGCTTTTGAAAATACATATATATCCTTAAAAGTGAGGTATGATTCGCTCTACAGTAGCTATAAAACCATTTCGGAGAAGTTGGCTATATTGGCTTGTGGCCTTTTTGGGTCGTTTCGTTCGACCTCCATATTTTGCCACAATTGATTGAGTTGCTCCTATATAGAAGTAGTGTCTTTTCTATTAGAATCTGTGGTCGCTACTCTTTGCAACTTGGAAAACTGCCAGAAAATTTTGGTTATTATAAGCGCGGTAGTAAAAGTTTTATTGGTTTTTATCTTTTCAATTTCTTCTGATTTTTTGGAGTGGAACCAAATCAGAAACATTATTAATGTTCTGCTAACGATAATAATTTAACTCCAGAAAACTTGCAGTTAATACTGGACACATTTCAAAAGCAACCTCTCCATTTCTCAAGCTATTTTAAGCTATTCTAATATTGAGTAAGAACTTCCAGCAAATCGGCCTCTGAAGTAGCTACCAGAACATTCAAATGACAATAATTACATTTTCATTGTTTCGGAATGAAAGAACAAACATTACTCTCACCTTGTGCACCACTCCATCATAAACATCGTCATCCTCCTCAATCCGGTACGACTTCCATCCTTCATGCACGCCATCCTCATTGTACACCGGCACAGCGTTTGGATCCTCACCTTCCCCATCACCGTAATAGTAGTCCGTATCCAAGGCATACATTTGTAAGGCTTCTTTTGGTGGTTTGTAGCCAGGATATCCGCTCGGGGATGGTGTCCGGTACTCATCATTCTCTGTATTCACATCAAGCGCTTTTGCCTTGTGCTTCTGCGGTTGGAAATAATATTCATTGTAGTCGTTATGTTTGCTGCGCGCATCCTTTTTCGGCTGAGGTTTTGGCTCCTCAAACACTTCATCGCTCATGCTATCATCCGTGGTCATTTTTGCTATTACACTTGCAGTGTCCCAACTGTTGCAGCACTTGTTACGTTAGTCCTGAATTCAATTTGCATGCACCATCTATTGTGAGCTTTAGGTATCCAAATGGATTTCTCGGTACTAGAATGCTTCTCCGTGGCCGCTAGTAGTAGATGGGGTGGTAAGGCGTGGATGTTGGGCGATTGAAAAGGTCATGGTGGGTGTCGGTGGTTAGAATGGGGTTTGTTTTGACGTTTCGCCTGGATTCCAATATACAAATTGTCACAACTGAGTATTCCTTGTGCGTTGGATGTTTATGCCCGTCTAACAGCTCACCCGAATTGAGCAGATGGGTCACAACCACAAGCGAGGTTAATTAAAGCCTGGAGCGAACATTTACTCCTCCCATTAAGAAGCTAGTTAAAGATTTGGTCCAAAGAACTTATCCCACTAATTAACTACACACTATAGTCTATACACTAATAAATGCACTAGGCAAAGAACACACTACACACTATCGACTAAGGCATCACACTTTAGACTAGCTCTTTGCGACCGTTGATCGCAGGACTACTTTCTACCTGGCACTATCTCACGTACTATCATCAGGATATATTTTCTGCTCCTATTAACTCCGTATGCACACTTAAACATAACACTTTACATATTTATGGGAGTGGAATGGGCCTAATTCAGTGTTGAACTTTTCCAAAAATCACTCAGAAGGACACGGAAACTGTGAAATTTACAACTCACTAATTCCTCGTGGACTTCTTTGCGATACATCGAATCGTCGAAGGTCCTGACCGAATAAACTTTGTCGGAATTATGTCATGTGCATTTCGCGTACAGTTCCGATGAAAAATGTGCGAACGGAATATGTCTTGTGGCCTAATTCCTCCACAAGGAGTCGAATTTGCAAAGGGGTTGGAGTTTGCATGGAGTACCAGGGGGAGGACTTCAAGGGTAAGAGCAATGCGCCCGACACTGACATTTGGGTGGTTGGGTCGCGGTAGGAAATTTTTGGTAGGATGGTTCAGCCAGAGATAGTGTTTCGGTAAGTGTCCTTTCATGCAACTCAAGTTACAGATAAGAGGCATTTTATTTACATGGGAATTGCAATGGGGATGTTATTCAGGATGATATTGAAAATATGCTTGAAATATAAATGCATGCAGCATCATTTTGAAATGCTAGTTAATCTTAGAAATATGTCGCAAAACGATATATGAGTAGGTGGAATTATTAAAAAAAGGATGCTCTTTCTCCTACATCTTAAATCCTTAGCATATGCTACTAAAATCGTGAATTAAAATTGGCTAACATGTATTTAAATGGACTATAATGACATTTTTAATTTGTTTGAAAGCCTATTCATAGTCAAAAGGTTGAACTTCGGAATAATGAAAATAAATTGACTTGGAAATTGGAATTCATTTATTGATCCACCATAAAATGCACTAACTTAAAGATGTTTTTAGGTATGCTAGTTCCCGGGGCCAGCTTCAAATATTAAAAACGTTTTCACTTGACGAAATCCGAGTTTAGTAGCCCAGAATACTATTCCAAACTTATTTATTAATGACCAAACTTCATGATATTTTTCTTAGCTGTTTTTCGTTGTGTTTTATTTGAGAAATTTTCGACCAAAATTATTTCTTTAATGGTAACCTTTGTGCTGGAATAATTTCGAAAATCAGTTATTGCAACATAAGTGCAAATTGATGGGGGCTAAGTTAAATTATTTTCGATGGAGTATTCCTAGAAAATGTTGATTAAATTTTTCCACGAAAATTTACTACTACTACTACTACTAATATTTGATAGAAATTTTCATAGTTTGGTCATCATGAAATTCGAAAATATTTTTTTAGAAGGCCCCAAAGAAATTTTCATTTGCTGAATTGTTAATTTATGACTTTCCGTTGAAATCTTTTTATGAAAAATATTTTTTTTTGTTAATATACTTTCTATAATATTTCGTTAAAGTTTCTTGTTTTTGATTTTAAATTTTTTCAGAGAATATTTCAATTCAGGTTTTTTGCTAGAAAGAAATACATCAGCAATATATCGTAGAGGAAGAGGGCAGTACTCGTATACATGTATATATTGGCTTCCCAACTTTCGTATCTTTATATTTACATAAATTTCGCACTTACGTAGTCAATCAATTGATAGAAAAATTGGTGGCTGTTTGTTCCCCTAGAAATACAATTAATTATTTACACAGGAGAACAGTGATTATGCGGCGTAGACTTTGGTAGTTGATTTTTTAGTAATTCGGGTCTACTCAAAATACATCAAATATGTGTGTGTGTATATTGGGCACACATTTTGAGGATAAAGCGAACCATCTTAGGCTGAGGCTCCACATACGATTCCAAATCGGTTTCGGTTTGTTTGTTTTTAAGAATGAACGTCGTAGCGGCGCGACCTTTTCTTATTTTGCATGTTATCTATATGAGAACCGGGCGACCCTGCGTCCACGTCCGATTCGATCAATAACGCCGGTTTTACGACCCGTCTGGTTCATAACAACCCGGGTCGACGTTCCGATTCATAATCAGAACGAAGGCGCTTCCTTCTCGCTCATTTACACGCTTTCGCCATAAGTTCGGATGACACCCGGCTCCACGGCCGGTTTTCTGAAACCGATTTTCTGTATGCGCGTGCGTTGTGTTCATTCGTTAAAAGGCAGTGAACGGAGAAGGCCATGGAGCAGGTGATAACGGCAGTTGCAAATAATCCGGTAATATGGAGTATTGCGGAGAAAGATTACCACAACAGGGAACTTTATGATGCGGCGTGGGAGAATGTTTGCCGAGAAGTGTGCCCTAGTGCCAGAATTCATCCATTTTAGGATTTTAGCACTGGCACCATCAACAACGCAAGACAGATGTTTTCACGTTGAGCACCGACACGAGAATGAACACTAAACAAACAATATGATTCAAGAGCCTCGCACGTTCTTATTTCAGATTTGGAATCGGACGTGGAGCCTTGCCGCCCGTCGTGCTTATTGTTTACGCATTCCAAATAATAATCGGTTTGGAATCGTACGTGGAGCCTCAGCCTTATAGTGAAAATGAAATTTCAAAAATAAATTAATCTACTGTGTAAATAAACTGACAAAAATACATAAAATACTTTCAACAAGTCAATCCATAGACCTGAAACTATTCCTTAAACTCCACATGTGCACAGCACACAATTTTTATTGCTGCATCCTTTTCAAGTGCCAAACTGCTCGCCTCCTTAACAACATAACACATCTGACTGTTAAGTATGCTCAGCAATTTTATGGCTCTCAGTCCTCATAAAACCTGAAACCTTTTTCGTCTTGATTTGCTTACTTTCCCAAAACAAACTAATAAATAAATAGAGGATTTCGCCTTCCAAACATCTCAGTTGCATCTTTTTGTCTACAGTTCGCTTTGGGTCAGTCTTTCTTTTGAAGTCCTAGTGATTAGTGTCCTGTGCTTTTTATGCTCTGTGGATTTTCTTCAAGTGAATTTGTTGTCATACCAGTTATCATCCCATCGTTGGCATCATATCAATTGAGATCTTCAATTGTTCATTCAACCAGATTATTTCTTCTCTGCTGACCTTCAACCACTGAAGGTAATCATGCTGAGAAACTCTGTGAGCGTCACCAGGCTCAAGGTTCTGTGGTGCTTAATCAAAGATCTAAGAGTAATGGCCATGCGTCATTCAACTTCACTTTAAAACTGTCTCGCAAGACAGTTGGTTTTTTTCCTTATTTCCACAGGTTGTACATCTCATCCTGATTATTGGGTACATCACCGACTGGGTGATCAGCATAAGCTTTTCATCTCTTCGTCATCCTGACTTCATCAACATCTTTTTCGCTTCAGCTACAGAACCTTATCATATTTTAAGACCTCTGTTTTTCAATGATATAAGTGTAACAATGATATAAGTGAACGAATGAAATAGAATAAATATAGTACAAAAATAAGCCAAAACAAATTGAGAATATCGTTTTAATATGCTCACCAATTCCTTCACGACACGCTTATAATGCGGTACCGCTAGCTTCGAAATCTTTTCTCTATGTATTTCAATGTTCAGGTGGAACGATTTCGCTTATTCTTCGCTGTAATCACCTACTTTTTCAGAGAATCCATCCAAATGGCTACGCAAAAAGTGTATTTTGGTATCTATATTAGCTCCTAGTTCTTCAAAACTCTCAAGCAGTTGGCAAATATTCTGCAATAATCTGTTAATTTGTGGCGCCCAAAAAAATTACGGCTGATTCAAATTTGTACATGCTTGATGCTTTTAATTCAAAATGAGCCATTTGATTTTTGAAAGCATTGTCGTTTATAATGCAAATTTTTGTCTTATCAACAATAACTGCTTTTAATTTTTCCACACTATGAGCAGAAAATGCTTATATTGGAAACAATCAACACTCTTACTGAAAGCGTAGACAAACTGTTTCATAAACACAAACTTAAAAAGGGGCGAAAAACCGATTATTTATGACTAATCCAAATCGTTCATCAATGATGCAGCAGTGATATTTTCTCTCGATAGCCAATCCTTTCTACTTCAATATTCATTTCCTGCACGACTGTCTCATAGACTAAGGAAAAAGAAGCATTGAAATTTGCGTACATTCACCACTGATGTTGAACGATAGTTATGTTCGTTATAAATGCGTGAAGCGCAGTTTTTAACAGTTAAATACAGCGGGAAAGGCTCGATTGACGAATTCTATTTTTTTTTTTTGTCACAAAGGCATCAAAGGCGTGGTGGCATGTGGGCGGAGAAAGGAATCCAGGTCGCAGTCGACAAAAAATTTCACGCACTCAAAGATACTCGGAATATGTTTCCCTCCCTAAAACATTATTGATATTACCTTACGAATTTTACCGGCCTCAAAAGCATTAAATACGATCGAACGAATTACAACATTACTAGAAATTTTTCGGTACTTCCAGGCCCACTCTATCTTCTAGACAGTTCAAAAGCATTTCCTTAAGATTACTCCATTTACAGGGTAGCGAGATTGTTTTAAAGTGCTCTACCGAACGAGATAAACCTCTAATTCATCGAAAATCTTCAAGGATTAGCAAGTATTCCCGGTAACATCGTGAACAAATGAGAATAGTCACCACTAGCTGGCGACAAGTATATAAGGTGAAGCTATAAACATAGTAGTTCGAAGTGATAACTAAGCCTCGACTGAAGAATGCGAACGAACTTAAGATCGCGAACACAGTGGATTCTAAGTTAAATCGTAAAGTGACTAGAAACTCTGAGGGCATGTATATATGTACCGAGTAATAGACACGTAGAGTGCAATGAAAAACAGCAATGAAAATTGCTCACCAGGTAATAAGACAATACACTTAGCATCATTGCACTAAAGTAAATTTGTACCAAACTTATATTGTTACTTGGTTTATTATCAATATTTATATTATCAACTTATTTATCTTATTTCTAAAACACTTTACTCTCACCTACAACTTTACCAACTTGATAGGTTTCATCCTCCAAAAGACATCGTTTCCCAACAAAATTATTATTAAACTCCCATTGATCGTCATCGTCGTCCATTTCATGTGTAATGGATCCTTGATATTCATAAATCTTATAATAGCTTTGATGATCGCCTAAATACGTTTTAATTCGATAGTCTGCCGTCTCAGGACATGAGACCTGCTCGTAGAGATTTCGTAGCTGAACAAAATGCTGACCGAACGTTACTCGGGATGTTGATGATGGATCGGATATTGAGGCCTTCCATGTTACAACGAGTGTCATGTGTGGATCAACTGTGGCGACAATATGATTGAATTCCTCACTAGTACTGGACGGAGTCAAAAATTTCGTTTCGTTTTTCACGAGGAAGCTGTACATCGTGTTCAGAGACGGAATATTTTGTGACAACGGCGGCGTACCTATGTTGATTGCAGATATTCGATTTGTAATGTACTTAAGAGAATTATTGGAGGCGTCTGCTGATGATTCAAGCAAGCCACAACGTAGGCTCATTGATTTTGTTGATTTTATTGTTTTTTCTGTGTACGAGTAGATTTATTTTATAAGAAAATATTTTCTAGGAAAGTTATTTGAATGCTAGTTGCCTTCTACTACTTTATATTTTACGTTATTTAAAGGCAAATAAAATATTTAGTGAACTAGAGCAAGAACAATTTTTCAAAAAGAAATACCGAGAAAATTTACCATGATACAATTTGGATTTAATAAATATACACGATTTCTTACCACCAATAGTCCCTGCGGTCACCTCCATTTGATTTATATCTGCGAAATAATGAGAAAAGATTAGATAAAGAGATTTTAGTGAAATCGAATTATTGTATAGGCAATTATACTTACATATTAATTTTTGCGGTGCCAGCTTATATTGTGGACAATACAAATTCATTGAATTCAAAGCTATATCAGCCATGAATGGATGATGAACTTGGTTCAAGTTTTTCAAGTCAACCTCGACTGCCAATTCGTTGGTCATAGCGTTGCTAATAACACAATTCGATGCTACTTGTAAGCTATCGTGTACAATGAAACTCCATTCGTGTCGAACAAGTCGATATCTAGGTCCGAATGGAAATAATTTCATTAAATTCATTTTATTTATTATAAAACCATTAAAAATACCCAAAGAACTTTTCGGACTATCAAAAAGTTCATCAAACAAATCATGCAATTATATCAAGTACAATACCTTATTTTGGGATATTCAACCGGAGTTCCATAAGAAACGAGAACTCGCAAATTGAACTTTCCTTTTTGATACGGAGCTTGTACCCAAAACGGTAGAGAAATTGTGCCTTGTGGTTCCAGCACAACTTCTTTTGTGTTTCGACAGATCTTGATCACATGTTGTTTTCGTATCTCCTTGTCTTTACTTAAATTCTCGTTGCTCAAGTCCTTGTAGTCTGTAAAAATTGTTGAATCATTCAGTATGGTTATTATCACTAAAAAATGTTTCCACTCACCGCGTAAAATAGATATCGGCAATTCGGCACCATCATCTTGCATCGTGATGCAACGCGGTGTATCACAGCCCAAGAAAATATTGCTAATGAAATCCGTACCAGCATTTCGTAAGCATAATACTACCGGAATTATTTCGCCCGCAAGCAGATCGCTTGGCACTTGCGAAAAACTTACATGCAATGAAGGGGCTGGCGGTAATATTTGAATGTGCAACTTATTATCGAACTGCATTGAACTGCCTGCAATGCTAGGCTTGTCGGTGGTTTTGATTTGTTGCGCTTCGAATCGTATGCATCCCAGCAAGCTGCCAGGCTCGGTTGTGGCCGATGTCCTGCCAACCATTCCGATGATTTTCAAATTGCCAGTAAGTGTGGGTGTCAACTTGAAATGTATGGTACGCTCTTCGTGTTCGTTCAGTTGAATTTCTTGTATAATGTTGGAAATTATCGCTGAGTTGATGGTAGTTTTTTCTGGACCGAGACATTAGGTAAATAATTAAGAATATTCTATACACTACTTAACGTAAACTAACCTTCTTCCGTGCACTGTTTTTCATACAAAACTTTATTCGTTACTACATTTCCATCTTCCGTATTGAATTCCCATATTAAACTGATTTCGCTAAACGCAATGCTGGGTTTAATAGTGTTGACTACAGTTACGCAGATTTCAATTGGTTCTAAGGAGAGAATAGATGGTTTGACTTTGTTGACACTCAAAAAGAAGAGACTAAATCGATATATGTTTGAAGATGATTCGCTTATCAACAAAATGTCTGTTACGTTCGCCACGCAACGTAGTCGATCCCAAACCCTCAAGGGCGAAATATGGGACTTCCCTGTCCTTGAGACCCCAAACCACCGTGCGGGTAAACGCTGTTTTTTCGGAAAATGGAATACGCAGATCGCCACTTCGCACAATCAAGCCAATGAATGTATTGAATTGTTATAAATGAATTAAATGCTTATTAATTAATTATATTGTAGGGAGTAAGTCAATTTAGGCTAGAGCTTGAATTATATAAATGTAGAAGAGATGTAGGATTTAAGAATATTAGATTAGATAGCTAAGTAGGTAATAAGTGTTGTTTATTGGGAGTGTTCCGCTCGTGCGCGCGAAAGCTGCGTAATCACCAACAGCTAAATGCATTTCCGTCAACGTCACAGACCCTGCGGATAGGTTGCCAACAATCACAACAACAACAACGCTCACCCAATCGCCGCAATAGATCCAAGCCAGGCCCCGCTCGGTCTACGATGTGCCCCAAGGGAGTCCCCTATGTGCCAGTGATACCCACAACCATTGGCACTCGCAATTCGCCATGGCTGGCGGCTGCCGCGAGTGTTTCGCCGGACAGGCGGCAATCACAGCATTTCCCCTCGCATCGAGACACAACGTCTGAAGCTGACCAAACCAGTCCCAAAGCTTTGAAAGCTGCGATGAGGTCAGCTACCCAGCTGAGAGGCCAATGAACATCGGACGCTGTAAAAACGGTATTGGGAAATCCCATATATAGGGCCGGTGGAGCAGCTGACGGGGCTTTTTGTTTTTTTTTACGTCGATCGCTGGTGGAAGCTGCGTGGATCTTTTTTCTGGGTTGTGCGAACTGGTGTACGGCGCGTTGCTGGAAATTTTTTTTCTGTGGGAAAAATCGCGGAGGCTGGGAGGAAATCTTACGGTTGCGGAAGGAGGAGAGAAGACGACGGTCAGCAAGCGGCGCACGTTCGGAAAGTAGCAGGTGAAACCGGAGCCGCAGGATTAGGATAAGAAGGAACAAAATTGTGAGTAGACAATAAGTAGAGGTAGGAAATTTAGCCAGGTCTTTGAAAGAAAATAAAATTGTGCTTGAATTTGATTTAAATTGCTGCTTTTGTGAAGTGGCGAAGCGGAAATCGCGTTCCTGGCTTTGTGTTCTTTGTGCTCCCCTATTCGATCGGTGGTTTTGGGTCACCGTAAATCCGATTCCCGTTTCAGGATTCGCGGACAGGGCAGTATCGGAGCGAAAACGGGTGGCGCCCTTTTTGAAATACATATTCCCACACCCCTCTTCGCGGGTGAAGCCGGGTGGGATTGCCCGAACCGTGGCTAGGATCGGCTACGGTGAAAGTGCGGACCTTGTGAAAAATCGAGGCGTAACATGTCTCCGTAGTAAAACTGCCTAAAAAGAGTACGTTAGATTTCATATTGTGCTATTTTTCTAGCAGCAATTCAAGCATCATCCATCATCTTTAGACAAACGAAAAATCAATTGAGAAGATTTCGTTCGATTCGGGGCAGAAAAGATTCTAAGAATCATCATTTATCCATACGAGGATGTAGATTCGCACTGACAAACGCAAGCTGTTATTTTCGGAGCGACAACCAATAATGAATCCTCAAAACAACCAAAGGATTTCAATAAAAATAAAAATGATTGTTTCAAGAACACAAAAAATTGACGGCAGTCCCAAAATGACTGGAAAAACAACTTTGCAAGTCAAATTAAAAATTATTTGATCATGAGTGTTTTTTTTTGTTAAAATATGTACGGATCTTCTTACATGTCCCGACTTTGACGGTATACTTCATATTTATAGCTTTGAAACTGTAAATTTCAAAGTGTTTATTCATTGCTAATTTAGTTGTTTATTTTAACTATATTTTACTTAGAATGATGAGACAACATCACTGACTACAACTTGAATTTGTGCCCTCAACAGTAAATCAAGTTGATGAGCTCAGGCGATTTTTTGAAAGTAGAAATGAAGTGAGTCGATTTTTCAGTCATTAAATCAGTTAGAATCGTTCTTTACGACAGAGAGATTTAATTCTAGGAAACAAATGTAGATCTCGGACTTCTTCATGAAGCTGTAAATGAAGTGCCTTAAATTTACGTAAGAAAGTTTTATTTTTCAGATCATGCAGTGTTGTGTTATTTTTAGCGTTTCCTAAAAACTTTTCTAATTCGAATTTTTGGATAGTTCGAATTTTTCGAGTGGTCTCTTGGAGTACGAATTATCCAAGTTCCACTGTACTAAAATTTTTAAATTGTTGTTCAATTTGAATACATAATTAATAAACCTACAAAGATTATTGATAATATTTCAACGAAATAGTCCTCAATTTATTTCAAATGTATTCAGAGACTCGTTCGATGCAAGGAGCACACAATGTTACTCAGAAATTAAATTACAATGATTTTCACACACTTGTAGAAGCTGAAAAATGTAATAGCCATCCACACTTTCAACACTTACCTCCATGTATGCAAAGTGGATTATCAACTGTTGGATTCTCCGACGTAAACAGACATCGGGATGGTTTAAACACCATCGGTTTTGTAGATGCCGCTTGAATAATCATCTCTTCAAGTTTTTGCCATTTGAACTCGTTCGTCAAATTTGACTTGATTACAAAGATAACTCATCATTTTTCAATCAAAATCTTACGAATTCACTTACATCAATGTTAATATTGGATGCTGGTAAAAAGTTTGGATTCGCTAATGGTGGATGTGATGTGACTAGAACCCGAATTGATTTCTGTAACACTTTCGGCAAAGAGATGTCCAAAAGACCTATTTCTGGATTGCGTTTTATTAATTCCTGGTGATAAATAGATTAATTGATTTTATGTTATTTTCGTATTTGATAGATGTTCGAAGTATTTTAATGCGAGAGCTTGTTATTTTTCTGAAGCAAATTTGCACATAGTTTCAATTTGATTACAGGAAGACATTATCGTAAAGCGAAGAATATGGAAACACCGAAAATAGCAAGTGAATAATCAATAACAAATTACATTTTTCTTAATTAGCAGCGCGCTTTCCATTTCGAAAAAGAAGAACATTAGCGTCAAAAACAAATGAAAACAATTAAACACCAGCTTAATCAAGCAATACCTTCTGTGTTGCAATGTATTCCCTCAAAAATGCAGCTTGCTGCACCGCATTTTGTAGACTAGTGGGACGCAGCAAATGCGCCAGCGATTTACTGGCAACATCCAACTTCTTCAGTGTCACCGCCTGTTTGCCAATCGTATACTGAATGTGATCCTCGGCTAAACTCCAGCCGCGCTCGTAAAACACTTGATACGCTTGCTGATAGCATCGAAAAGCATGTTTCCGTTGACCCGCGCGTGAATATCGATTGCCAGAAAGCACAATGTGGAACGCGTATTTGCGATGCATAGCTGGCAGCGACGCGAGGAAACAATAAGCTGCTTGTTCCAGCAACAGGGCGGACCGCAGATCAGAGTCTTCACTTGTCATACGAATCAATTGTTTTGCCGCCTCGCCAAATAGTCGAGCCGGTTTCAAACATTCCATGCTAAGGAGTGTCGCGCGTGTTGCAAACTGTGGCAGTCTAAACAAAGTTCACATTATTCGGATGCGGTTGAAACCTCATCGTATTATTATTACTTGCAGACACTCAGGTAGCAAACAATCGCATCTTCCATATAGTCATATGTCTTTCTGCTTGCCGTTCCCATCATAAAAGCCGACAAGGCAGCCATTTCCAATGCACCAGCGTAATACTGCCAAGCCGAGTCAGCGTTGAAGTCTCGTTTGGCTTGGTGATATGCCTAAACCGTTCATTCTACATTCAAGAAACTCTCAAGTCTAAAAGGCAATTACCTGAAAAGCTAAACTGTAATGCCCGAACATGAAATACAGATCGCCAAGCTTTCGTGTTTGCAGTTCCGCTGATTCAGCCGTATATCTGCCATATAATTATTATCAAAAATATTCAATCATTTCATCTAAAGGACATACATCACCGCATTTTGCATACTAGTCCCAGCTCCTGGTTTGTTCGTCACAAACCAACGTTTGGTGGCACTTAGTAGAGATTTGCTGACGCCCTTTTTATTCGTTATCTAAAGAAAACGTGAAACCAAGAACATTGAAATCAACCTTTTTTATGCTAGTTTACACACCATATCATTCAAACTTCCAACCAGCTTCTCAACAAACGGTACTAGTGCACGTACAGTGTAGTCCTGAATGAAATACCGCAAATTCTCCACATCTGTGGATGTGAGAAACATTCCATGCGGTGCGTCGATATCAATATCGGAAGCCCAAACATTGGGATTTAGATTTTGCGAGTTAATGCTTTCGCTGCTCGTTGAATATTTGGAATGCTTCGAAATTTGAAAAAAAAACATATCAATATTTCAGATACTTTTCAACGAACAGAGAATTTAATACAATTGCCTCGGATGCTTGCTCCTGCACGGGACTCAATGGATGTACAAAACCTTCTGCTTCCGATTGCGTTGCTTCAATAACACTCATTTGAACGGTAGGCATGGATGTGACGCTTGTCATATCCTGAGGTGTTTTTGGGGTGCTTCCTTGATCCGATTGGGCTTCCTATTGAAGTGAAAGAAAACCAGGAAATCAAAGAATATGAAAATAAAGCTAACAATTTTATTTACAGATTTAGGTTGACGTTTTATATAACGCGTCCATGGATCAGCACTATCCCTGGAATTTCCACTGGCTGAATTTATTTGCACTAGAAAACATTTGTTATCCCCAAACGTCGATTTTAACAATTCAAAACTTTGTTGTGCGCTATAAAATAGATATGTAATTCGAACTGTATCCTATTTATACTGAAAAAAGTCACATTACGTTGAAATATCGCTCAAAGATCCATCGTGCAACAGCACGTACGTATTGTGAACTTCACTTGAAAACCATTTTGGCAACTTTTGTGGCGTCACATTTTGCAACATTTGCACTTTTTTGGTCAATTGATTGGCCGTTTCCAATATATTTGTGTCGTTGCTAGCCAATACTATTAAACAACTGAGGAAATGCCGTGTGAATTCATGGTCGGAGGGAAATTGCACAGTGAGAAATGTTTCACGCCAACTTTCAAACCAAGGTTCGTTAAATGGTATTTCGATATCTAGATTACTGGCTGCAACGAAGAATATTATTATTATTTTCGCCTGCTAAACTTTATGGCGAAAGATTCGGTCTTACTTGTGCAGATAATTTTTTGCTTATCGCAGGATCCATTTGAAACCGCCTCGTTTAGCATTTTTCTAGCCAGCACAGTTTGGGGTGGTCGCCAGTCAATATCGCAGATATTCAAACGTAGCCCCTTCACTGAAACACTTGTACCAGTTGTATCTCTGAAATGTGCTGAAATAGAAAGATATGGTTATTTCAATTCTTGGTTGACTCTTGAATTTTAAACCGAACCATCCAACCAACCAAAGTCAAAAAGCAAAATTATTGTGCATAAAAACTTGAGCAAGGTTTCATTAATCCACGTTAACTTTAGAATATACTTAGATGGTGATTTTTTAAAGATATAGAAATATTGATAACAATATCTGTCATTGAAGTTGTTAAATTTCGCTGTCGTTTTCAGATTATGTTTAATTTACTTTGCCAAATCATCCTGCAAAGATATACACCCGAAAAACGTCTCAAAATATTGGAAATTTATTTCCGAATTTCGCGTTATTTGTGCTAAACTTATAAAGCGCTTCGTTCAATTTATGGTGCTCATAATCGTCTGTCTGAGCAGCTCATACGCAATACGATGAAAAGATTTATGTCCGCGTATACTCTGTTGGACAATGTTCTTCCAACACGAGCTCGTATACTGCGTACCGAGGGAGCTATCGCTGCTGTAGAGGGTAGTATTACTGAGAATCCATCCACAACATGGAAAATTTTGAGAAAAGATCTTGAAGCAAAGCCCTATAAGATCCGCCTACTGCAGCAATTTAAGCCATTGTATCATCGTTTGCGTCGTACGTTCGGTGAAGCCGCTGAGAATCAGCTGGATGTTCAACCGCATTTTCAACGTCGAATTATTTTCACCGATGCTGCTCATTTCTGTGATGATAGTCCTGAAGAGACTTTGGAAGCCCCATTACATCCCGAAAAAGTCACTGTTTGATACAGTTTGCATGCCGACGCCATAATTTATCTTTTCTTTTTCAAATCTGAAGGCGGAACCAACGTTACCATTAATGGCGATTGTTACGAACAAACTATTCATAATTTTGAACGAATCATCTCAAGAAATGAATCTTTATACTGATTGGCCAGATCATGTGATTTGATTCCATTGGACTACTTTTTAGAGGGGTACATCAGGTCACTTGTCCGATTTAGCGGCGAGGAAGCAAAAATGAAATGATTTTTTTCGTCGTTGGGAGGTGGAAATTTTCAAAAGATATCGATTGGCTCCAGCGTCTCGGCATGGATTTTTACCGACTAAAATCACCTCCGCCTCCTCGGAAAACCTCTCACTCCATCACTCATTGCTTCCACTGTCCGTGTGCAATGTATTTTCTGAATGCTTGTTCATTTGCTTAGTACTTCCCAGACGATGTACATCGATATAAGGCAGAGGTCGGCAAAGTGCGGCTCTTTGAACTCTTGAGTGTGGCTCTGGCACAAATATCCTACGGGCTTGCCCTGACTCTAATATTATCCGGCTATGGACGAAAAAGCCGGTTAATAGTATGTACGGTCATTTAATATCAGCACCCCTGACTGATGTCGATTATTATATATATTAATCGAAACAGTATACAATATAGCATTTATTTTATGATTTGCAATAATAATTTATTACAAAAAAATGTATTATTTCAAGAAAAATGTATCTTTTTAGTATCAAATAATTTTTACGCATTATTATAAATGAAATGTTAACTCAAACAATATGTATATTGTTGAAAATTGATTTTTATATGAGTTTATTTAAAAATGGCTGTAAATTTTTTATTAACATTGTAACAAAAAGAGGAAAACAACGACACCCGGTGGCTATCACACGGCTTGTTCGTCCACGGCCGGATAATTTTAGTTGCCCGGCTCACTGATATTAATTTAGCGAGAATAGAAGTTTTTCTATTCCCTGAGACGGTCGACGGCGACTGGTGTACGGTCGGGTGAAGACTGCGGGGTACGGAACGCGGGGTAGACTCGCGCGTTTCTACAAGTCTGGTCGGGGTTGGTCAGCACGCAATGCCAGCAGTTGTCGACCAAGTCGCATTGCAAACACTCTTGTCACCAGTGTTCGAAGCTTATCGTATATACAAGTTGCGTGCGTATTACAAAGGTTCCTTCTTCAAAGTTGTTATATTGATTCATCCAGCTGCACATTGTACAGGTATTTTTGTCATCAATTTTAAAATGATAATTTTTTTATTGTTGGCTTTTGATAAATTATAATTAAGAACATTTTTATAGGTGCCTTATTTAACATGACTATCAAAAAGAAGCAAAGAAAAACGGAAGATGAAAACCGTGAATTTAGAGTTGAGTGGACCGAGACTTTTGCATTTATTCGAAACTTTAATGGCCTTCCGACATGTCTTATTTGTAATGAAAAATTCGCGCATAACAAGAAGTCAAATTTGGAGAGACACTTTACGACTAACAAACAGATTTGGCTCTCAATTTTTTTTAAAATCGTTTTAATTTACATATTTGGCTCTTTGGCTAATAAGTTTGCCGACCACTGGTATAAGGGATAGTACCAGAATCTCAACAATTTTTATTCAGAGTTCAATATATCCAATTTTGTTTTACATTTGTAGAATAAATCTTAGCATTCTTAATTATTGAATTGAGTTTTCAGTAAATGTTTGCTTAGCATGATTTGAAAGGATATTATTTTACACATTTCTCTTATTGTGCGAGGTAGCTTATTGTAAAAATTTGATGCGGCGTTAATCGGATCCATCCTCAGGCGCTCTGTCCTAACAAATTTTATTAAAATATCATTTCCGTTTTCATATTGTAGTCGATTTTTCCGTTTGTGCTATTTTATATACGTCAGATGTAACGTCATTCTTTGCAAGTTGTATATGGTCTTGTATGCTTTGGTTAGAAGCCGTGACATGCTCATGAGGTTATTTTTCGTAGTCTGGCTCCAAATTATGACCCCGTATGTAATTCTTCAAAGTATGTGTGCATTTTTAATTTGTATTTTATTTTTAACTGAGAAATAGCTGAAACGATGGAGCAGACCAACGATAACTACTGTTTTTTCCCTCATGTAATTTATATGCGGTGTCCACGTTAGTTTTTCATCTATTGTAAGTCCTAAGTACTTCATTTGTTCAACTCTCTCTCTCTCTTTATTTTTATCAGTGGCTCAATATCAGTTTTATTTCTTTGTTTAAAGATAATGTATTTGGTTTTGTCCGTATTGAATGTCAATTTGTTCTGTATGAGCCGTTGGGAATATTTGTCTAAGTCGTTGTTTATCTTTTGTTCTATGTCAGCTTCATTTTTACCTGAATGAACCGGTATTGTATCGTCAGCGTACATTACAACTTTCCCGTCAATTCTTGAAGCCACCAAGTTATTTGTATACAATAGGAATAAAATCGGTCCAAGTATTGATTCCTTCGGTACGCCAATAGTATTTTGAGCTATTTTACTGTTAACGTTTCCAATTTCAGTCCTTTGAAGTCTTTCTGTCAGGTACGTACGTATCAGAACTGAGAACTCTAGGCATACCAAAAATTCTCAAGTTCCCAAGTTTATTTTCGGGTTTTAAACTTCCGTGTTTAGTCGACACCACCGTCCACCAGTGTGCTTTGGTTCGCAACTTTGCTAACACTATTTTGCACATTAATGGAGGTTTTTTTGGTTCCTGGCTGGTACCATCGTAATTAAATGGGGAAGCGTGGTTTCGGGGGACGTCCTGAAGAGGACGCCGTCCGTCACCGCGAAACCACGCTTCCCCATTTAATTACCAAGTTTACTTATCACTCTTACTATTACTCGTACTCTGTTTTATAAATTCAACATTCCTTACGCTCCTTACAATGATCGTCTCAAAAAATTCAAGCTAGTCACTCTACAACAACGTAGACTTTACTTGGACGAGTCTCTCTTTTGTAAGCTTTTTCTGTATATTCTTGACAGTCCTATCTGCAACGAGCTTCACTTCCGTCACTCTTCTCGCCCCTGTAGACACCCTACGATTTTTGCTCCTCCTAACACCTCCTCTAACTTATATTATAATTCTCCCCTGATCCGTTTACAACGAAATCATGATCGTATGCAGTTTGGCTCCTTCGGTCATTCTTTTGCGACATATAAGCTTAAGATAAGAAAATTTATTTTTTCCTCTTAATTATTACTTTCGATTTATATTCTTATGTTTATCCTATTTTACTATTTCAATTATTAATTTAATTTTTTAGATTTATTTTATTCATTAATTTTACTGCTGTTTATAGCTTTAATTTGCTACTATGTAATTGGATCACTCTGTTTAGTAGTTATTGAAACAATAAACAATAAAATATATCATGCACCACCGTATCAAACGTCTTTTTTAGATGAATAAAAACTGCAGCAACGTAACTACCCTGATCCAGTTGCGTATTGATATGTCTCATCACGTCTACAATCGCGTCTGTTGTTCCTTTACCTTCCTAATAGCCAAACTGGTTTCTATCTAGAATCCTATTCTGCATTAAGTATTCTTCAATTCGCGAGGCTAATATTTTTTCCATGATTTTACTCAATGAGTGCAACAATGTCGAAAATTATTCGGGTCAGTTTCCAGCTCTCCTTTAAATATGGGCATTACCGTGGCGTTTTTTAAATACTTCAGAAATTGTCCACTTTACATTATTATGAAGGAAAAGCAATGAAACTAGATATATTTTTGGGGGAAAATGACTATAAAATGAGCAATGCGAATATAATTGAAAAGCTTGCTGCAAGAAGGGACAGCTCCACTTTTTGCTGGTTGTTGTTTTTTTATTGACATATATGAAGAAAAATATTCTCTCTGTTTGTGTGGAAGAACGATACAGCTCCAAATAATATTCCATAAGATATTAAAGGAAAGGAGTTGTAATAGGCTGTTTCGGGGGAAGAATGGGACAGCTCCCGGGAGCTGTCTCATTCTTGTGCCAAACATAGTTCACTGTCTGGCCAAACATTACTTTCTCTCTACCAGAATATGACAACGTTCTTAACCATGGACCTTTGAAAATAAAAAAGAGAAAGTTCAAAGATGTAAAAGAGTTAGTTGAAAAATATGTTCCCCCAGATTGCTTGTGGTTTAACAATGAACTGATTCAAGAAGATGATGCTATAAGTAACACGAGCGATGTAGAAGACGGGGATTATGATGACTAAAAAGAAATTCTGTCAAATAAAGAAGAAATTAACTTAGTTTACTATTATCAAAATACAATTTTTTTGTCATAAAGCAAACATGTAACATACTTTCAAAATATATGATTGTTTTTGTCACTATTCTCTTATTTTTTACCAAGGAAACCAATGAAAACACATGTATTTGAAGCAAAAACAGGACAACTCCGATATACATATAATCCTTAATATCATATTGTAGTGTAATACAAGCCACAACAAACAAAACAATATTCATACATTGCCATCTGATAGCCCGGCACGAGTCAAAACATTGTGAGTCAGGCTTTGTGGGTATAGCCCGAGTCCAATTATAAACAACGAAATTAGAGCGACTCAGCAAAACATTTGAAGACCAACAATGTGCACTGCGGACGGGTTCAGCATGGCATAACAATGAAAACAAATGTGAGGTTGATGGCATTTTATTGCTTACATCTGCAGTAAGGTTCTTGAAGCCAATAAACTGCTTGCACTTGCATTTTTTGACCATGGGAAAATATTGGAAATAGATTTAGGTCAGTAACATGTAAATAATATTTGATCAGTTAGTAAGTTATACATAAGCAATATTTTAGTATAAAATAAATGATAATCAACGAATAAATTAACATTCATAGTAGAGAATTTGGACCGCCTACATTGACACCTTTTTCTTTTGTTTGTTCATTGCGGCGCTTGCGCTGTGTAAGAAATATAGGCAGCTCACGCATGCCATCAGCTTTGGCGCTAGACGCCGATAATTAGGTGAGTCCCTCTTTCCTCTGCGAGTTAAAAAAAACACAATGGCTAACAAAGCGTATTTCAATATGACGAACTATTTTTTTTAAAAAAATATCATTGACTTTAAGTGACAAAGTCTAAAATAATGCGAAATATAAAAATAAAATCTTTACAAATAAATTTTTAAAACGTTTTTTTTTGTTTGTGAAAAGCTTTGTAAAATGGAGTTGTCCTTTTCTTGCACCGAGGTCTTCAATTGTTATAATATTTGCTAGGACAAAACTCTTGAGAAGGGATCCAACTAACAGTAACAGTAACAGAGTATCATCTTTCAAAACAGCACTGAGGAAACATCTACTTGAAAAGCAAAATTCGGAATATAAAGATTTACTAAAGCTCAAGGCTTAGACAGGAAAACCGATTTAATTTATAGTAATAACAGACCTACATATATATTAAAATTAATGATGGAAAAAAATTAGTGAGAATCCAGTACTATCCCTTATACCGATATTCATCGCCTGGGAAGTACTAAGCAAACATAAAAAAGGTAAATAAGTATATTTTCCACGCTTGGAGGAGGCGGAGGTGGTTTTAGTCGGTAAAAATTCGACATGCTTAGAAGCAGGAGCGACCCAGTATCTTTTGAAGATTTCCACCTCCCAACGTTGAAAAAAAGCAGGACTAACTCCTTCAAAGACGTGTCTTTTAATGTCCCTCTCTTCAAGATATCTCCATATGAAAAAGCTCACATATTTCGGATGCCCTGTAAAAGTTCAAGCAAAAGATTCGTGTACTGTGAACAATGAGCAGGCTTTGTGGGTGCAATAAAACGATGGAAGGACAAGAGGAAAGGGACCAGTGTAAAATAAACAACGGATGATAGCATATCACCCACCTTTACAATCGACGATTCTGAGGATAGTTTAATTGACCTCATAAGAAGTGAAAGCAGGGTTTCGCACAATATTTACATTCTTATTAAAAAGGACAATTTGCAGGATGTGTTTGTGAGGCGTTTGTGACGAAGCCGCCACACCGACTCCTATTGTATGGAAAGTACTGAGTACTGAAAATGGACAATCAATGAAAATATGACGGAAAGAGGGATGTGGTGGAGACGGAGATGGTTTTAATCGGTAGAAAGGTATGTGGACAAGTTTCGTTTATATAACATTGTTAGAAACCCGGCAAAATGAGAGGCGGGAGCTGATCGGTATCTGTTTGAAGATTTCCAAATCCTCCCAACGTTGAAAAAAGCATTCGCTCTTTGCTACTCAATGTTATTCTCGAAAAAGTGTTTCTGTTCGAATGTACAACCAACTAAACTAAATTGCAATACACTCTACAGAATAACTTGGAGCTGAAGAATGCTGAAATAGATTTCCGACTATGAAACTTTCGTCAATAATAAATATTTACCATCATTTGTGAGTTTACAGAACGGCTGCAACATTTCCACAAACGATAAATTATTACGATAGCACATCTCGTCAGCTTGAGGACTTGATAGCACCGCGACCATCGGCGAAAATACATTTTGTATAATTTCGCGTGGACCGAAACTCTGTCCAGTCAAATGTATCATTTTGTAATTTTAATAATTTAATAACAAGACCTGATTGTTTTCTGCACTATTCACAATAGTGTCTGTCAATAGACAGATGACGTTTAACATATCATCCAACCTGGAAAGAGCTTGAACCGGAAGCGGTTCCTGGAAGCGTGCGTCTCGGGTAGCACGAATAACGAATAATGGTTATTTTTTAAATTAAAGAACAATCAATTATAATTATTGTTTTGCTAATTCAGATCAGATTCAGAATTTCTTTCTCGTTTGTTGATTGTCAAATGTGAACGTTTGTTGGAATGGAAAGGGAAAGGATAAAATTTATTTTGTCATTAATTTTCTTATCTAACTCTTTACAATTGAACATTAAACATATTTCTTTTTTTTCAACGTTGGGAGGTGGAAATCTTCAAAAGATGCCGATCAGCTCCCGCCTCTCGGCATGCCGGATTTTTAACGACTAAAACCACCTCCTCCTCCTGATCACTCACTCCATCAATCTTTCATTTTTGTTCTTATTAATTGTCGTGCCTTGGTGCTTCCCAGACGATGTAGATCGGTATAAGGGATAGCACCTAACTATCAAAATTTAGGTTCATTCATTTTATTTTATCATTCATGTGATTTTATTGTTTCTGTTTGATTCTACTGATTCCGTCATTTCATATATAGTTTTTAGATTCATTCTTCAAATGTTTTTCTTATCACCGTTGCTACTAGTCTACGCCTTGCTAACTACAATTCACAATGGTACAATCCTTCAACCCCCACCACTCATATTCGCGAATTTTTCCGGTTTTGACACTTGCAGCAAATTTGACGGGTGACCGCATATTTTTGTTTCAACATTTGCATGAATTTCCCGTTAACGGAGCAGCGATTATTTTGCGCAAACAAATAGATTGAGATGGATCCTTCGCTGGAGAGAGACAATGAAGTGGTGGTGAACGAATGGATACGTTTCGGTCTGAGGCTTGGAGTCAGCGCTGCCCTGCACCCGTTCGAATATTCCAAAGTGCTCATTCAGGTGATAATGTGTGATAAGGCTTCCGACCAATTGTATAATCTTTGCGACTTGCAGCTGGGCTACGAATCGATCCCGCCGCGACCGGGCAGGACGTTGCTTGGCTCGCCGACTCTGATCTTGCCGAATATTTTCCAGTACGGTGAGTAGAACTGGGATGCAGTACAGGCATGTCAGCTGATAGCGTCCGTGACGAAGTTGTTCTGGAGTTTTAACAATGATTGATTATCCATTGTAGCCGGCTACATCAAGAAGATGGATGGGTTCGTTGGATGCTACCGGGGGCTGGCGCCGAAGCTCGTCGGCAATATTGTGGGCTCGATCTGTAGCGAGCGGATCGCCGACCGTTTGTGGTTGGCTGTTATCGTCGACGACGAGGGAAAAGACGACACCAACCTGACAGATTTGGAGAGGTGAGGTACATTCGAAAATAGAACGATGATCGCAGATAACAGCACCAACTCAATGGGTTATCTGCATTTTTTATGCTCAGCATTGCACAAATATTTGATACCACCAAACGAGCGATAGGGGATGTTCGTTTCGCTAATCTTTTGCTAAAGTTAGGTAACCCAAAAATCAATTGAAAAAACTACAATAGTAGAATTTACCCCGAAAAGAAATGAAGTAAGGCCAGTGCACTGCGGTTTCCGGTCTCAGTTCACAAACAAGCCATGCAAAATTATTAATAATAAAAAGACAAGACACAAGAAATGCAAAAAAAAATCTGGAAGGGAAAAAACTAATAATGCAACAGAAGAAATATGTTTGCTGGATCCTTTCCTACGACCGAATTGCATAAATTGTGTTTAATCCAACAATCGACCATTACAGAGTTGTACAAATCTTTCTCAACTATAAATGGACTTCTAATCATTTACATAATTTTATGTTTTATAGCTTTTGAATGTATATAGTATAATCCCGACAATTTGCAACCCGTTAACTCGTAAATCCCACTTCTTTGAATCGAACTGTCGGTCTCTTGGAAAAGTCGCGCCTATTCGTGAAATGTTGGATTTGTATCTGAACGTTTTTGGTATTTTTGTTTCCAGAAGAGCGTGTCGCAAGTAGTTCCTTCCTACCTGCTTGAACACTTATATGTTATGGAAAATTATGTACGGCATACCACTGCCAATTTCGCGTTAGATTCATTTGGTCATTACAGTTTGAACTTCCGTAAAGACAGTAGGTTAAAAAATGAGTGGCCTTTATAAAAACGGTTTGAAATTGTTGTGAGGAGACAGGTGTCGAGAAATCAAAGGAAGTCCGTTTACAATTAATCAAACGTTTATTACTATCTTAGGTTATTCAAAAACAATAATTTATTATATGTGCGTGTTCGGAGCTCTGCGGCGATCGCGACGCGTTCCCAGAGTCTGTTCTTGATTGACTGTCCTTTTTCTTGTGGTCCCTGGCATCTAAGCGGCCACATCTGTTTCGCATTGCTTTACATGATGAGTAGACACTTGTCCAATATTGCATGCAGTTGCATCTGTATCCCATAATACTCTTTACATTGGGACCGTTTTGTGTCACCGAAATTAAACAATGCAATGCAAGAAAAGGGACTCAAGTTGAAAGGCGTCTAAGCCGTAGCCGCCACATTGTTTTTCTGGTTGCCCATTCAAAAGGACCTAGAATGAGCGTAAGCCGGGCAGGAAAATATACCAAAACAAGTGCTCATATGTAAAGTGGGTTACGAGGTATAGAGAGCATGGTGATGTCAATGATAAGCCAGGTAGAGGTCTTAAAAGAGGTACATCAAAAAAGGAGGATAAACTGATCGCTGAGCTATTCAGGAAAACCCCGACATTAAGTCTGCGACAGGCCAATGAAATAGAGATGGGTTTCTCGTTCACTTTAGGAATACTGGCACTTTTCTTTCAGCACACTCAAATGAGTCGTTCAGAGTGACTCGTTCAAATGAACGAAATCAACTTTTATGAACGATGAACGACGACGGCACATAGAACATATCGTTATCTGTTTGTGTAGTTTGCATATATCGTATCACGGCACATGATGCACGATGGTGTTACACTAAGCACGTGTGCGCATGTGCACACGAGAATATTTTGAAAATGCACATCTTCTGAGCGATGAACGGTTACGGCTCTTCCAGCATATCACATATTGTTGCGTGGAATATACTGTGCTGTTCGCGCGATGTATTTAAGTGTTGGAAATATTTCATTTCGTATCATTCACTGAAATTTTGAATTTAAATTCGATTGAATTGTCCATACACCGTTTAAATGATCAACTCCATCACAGATGCGCCGACTTAGGTATGTTGCACACTTGATCCACTCAGCTCAGCTCTGCGCGTTAGCGTACAAAGTTGTTAAACATTTAAATTGTTGCCTTCTGCTGACCATACATGTACCTTTTGGCATCCGCATAAAATCGTTCGCTGCCCGAAAAGTGCTGAAGTGGACATGAGCTGAGTGGATAAAGTGTGCGATAGTTGGAGCTGCAACCGTAGAAACACACTGGATGAACGAAAAAGGAGTCGTTCGTTACAGCACACGTAAGTGTGCCGTTCATAATGAACGACTCGTTCACGAACGACACATCACTACAATGAAAACTAATTAGAAATGAAATTCAGGTGTCCATAAATGTAATTAGATGCAGGCTTGAAGAATCTGAATTCAAAAACAGGAGCACAAACTTCAGACCGCTACTTACAGAAAAACAAGTGCAAACATATTTAATTGGGCACGTGATAGTTCCGACCGCGATTGGAATAACGTATTATTCACAGATATGTCATCTTTTGCTATTTTCAATTGCTGGAAGAAGCCTTGTACAAAAATAGGCGAGGGTGATTTGTTGTAGTGGCAGCTCTCATTATCAATAGATGACTCACTTAGGCCACAATAGGTCCATTGTGAAAAAGAGTTGAGAGGTTGTTGCAAAGTATCGTCAAACATCCAGTAAAGGTGCATGTTTATGGATGCTTCTCTGAAAAAGGATTCAGAAAGTTGATTGCTTTCACCAGAAATCTGAATGCTGAATTTATACAAGAAGGGATTGTTGAAGTCTGCTTATTTGCCGTATGGACCCAAACACGATAACTGGATTCTCCAAGAAGACAATGATCCCAAACATCGAAGTCGCCTCTGCACATCTTGGAAGGAAAAAGATATAACGACCTTCGATTGGACATCGCAAAGTTCAAATGCAAATCTCCATAAAAACGTGTGGCCGCTCATCAAGACCATAATAAAGGGGGGGGGGATATCAAATACGCAACAACTTATTCGAAGATTAAGAACATTTTGGAAAGGTTTAAATGTGGATTACGCTAACATATTAAGGCAAATTTGTCAAAGACGATGCTAGGCAATTATAGATAACAACGTTGACTGGACGTCATGTTAACATATTCGCAAAATAAACATATAAGTATAGTTTAAAAAATAAATATGAGTATATTGAATTTCACAGTATTAAATGCTTTTTTGAGACACTCTCTTCTGGAACACTCTGTATATGAATAATATACTCATAGTTGGTAAATAAATAACACAGACTTTTAACAAACTGTAATGTATTTTGGTTCTCTTGGTAAGTCGTAATAAATAATGTGCGCCCTCAAAGCCATTGAGATGTCTTATAATCCATAATTCTCTATCTAAAATCGCGTTTATTCGAGGAAAAATACTTTCTCAAACACCTCCACTTTCTGTACTATGTGAGTTTACCTTTTTATATCATAAAGTGGTATGTTATATATGTATCATTAAGTGCCATGACCTCAAAACGTGCTCGTAGGCGCTTGCAATGAACTTTGCTAACAAAGCATGGCCAAATATCAGTCAATCCACAATTCAAAATTGTTTCCGCGTTTGTGGTTTCTTCAAAAAAGGACTACATATAACAACAGCAGTTGATGACGAACAAAGTTTAACAATGGGTGCAGACACTTCCAAATGAAATCGCCTGCCTTAAAGTGGAGAAGATGATCTTGTTCACTTTGACAAAGATATGGACGTTGCAAGAATTCTCCCCGACGAGGAAATTTCGAAGCTGGCAGAAGAAGAGGAAAATGGATCGCCAGCTCGGATTCTGATTCGAAATTGAGATTGCGACGTAACTCGACAAGATTCGGGCGTTGCGGCGATGACGTTGGGAAATTATCACAATGTCAGATTTGGAATCACGTAATGGCGGTGATAGGATGAGATTTGCCAACGGCAAAGTACACTTCCTTTATCGTGAAAATCTTGACAAATGAGACAATACTCGAGGATTGGCGCAAATCTATTATATGCTCAGAAAGACAAATGATGCTGTAATAATTATAGAGGCATATCAGCATTGTGTACATACTACAAAATATTGACGAAAATGTTAGAAAATTGGTTTAAGGTACCAGTCCACTTTGGAAGGCGAAAAAGATCATTTTTCAAGAACTTATTTCTGAGATGGTTGGTTGTTGGTTGTAGTGGCTCACTTAGGCCACGATAGGCCCATTTTGGTACCACAGAAAATAAGGGCGGCACTAGAACCTACGGGATGACGAGAACCATCCAGTATCTGTTTCTCAGATACTTTATTATATACATATTGACATGAATCTCTTTTTAAAGTATTATTTCATATTTGAATAGTACAAAAAAAATATGTTTTATTTATTATTCTCTTGTAAAGAGGGCGCTGAAATTAAGCTCTGAAAAAATCATTACTCCATGGCAGAGACATAATCTATTGATTAGTAGATTTGAAACTAAAAAAATTAACAGCACTTTATAAAGTAAGATCTCTTACACTGTAATCCAACACCGTTTTCAAAAAAAAAATCTGTTTAAAAAAATGGCGAACTTGTGAAAAAAATGTCAAAAATAGACCCTTTTTCGTAGTTTTTTTAACGCCAAAATTCGGTTTTTTTAAAAAAATTTTGCTCATATTTAGGTGGATTACGGTATAATATTCTCTAACAAAGGTAGGTAGGTAGGTTGAAGGGTGCTAAGCCGCACGGCTTCCGCTTCACTTAGGCCCCGTTGGCCCATTGTGCCCTGAAGACATGGAAAAACTACCATATTACTCCATGAACCACCCCGATTCCTTGAGGAAATCCAGGAACTGGTCCATTCTCATAACACTAAGCTCACTTAGCTTCACGAAAAAGAAAGCGCCTAAGTGTTTTTTCCTATTATTCGCTAGAGCCGGACAACTGCAGAGAAGATGCTCTACAGATTCTGTCTCCTCTTCATCACCGCAGCTTCGACACAGGTCGTTCGCTGGGAGCCCGATTCTCTAACAAATAAAACACATCAAAGTTTTAGAAAATCGGTTCGGTAGATCCGGAGATTATCTGTCTGCCATGTTAAAAAACGTTGTTTTGCGAAAAACGTGTTTAAAGTTTTTGTTACATTTTGCGGATAAATATTTTTTGAAAAATGAATAATTAGACATTTTTCAAAAACACGCAATCTCTGAGGAAGACCGAACGATTACGGTCGAAAATCGATTACGAATCCAAATAAAAATTAAAATTAAAAGGAAGTTTTTCTTTTATAAAAAAACAACACGCAATTGATATGTAAAAAGTCTAAATTAGCACTAAGCACAGAATGTCGTGAGTGCTTAACGTGGAGGCCTGCCCAGTGGGCTTAACTCCACGGTCCGCGATCGGACAACGGGCAGCTACCATGCGGCTGCCAACGCCCTCCCAACACCACTTGGGAGTACCAGTTTGCCTACTGAGTGCAGGCTCAGTGACCTTACTGAGAGCACTAAGCACAGGTAAAAAAGCCGCAAATATAATGTATAAATAAGAAAACGGTATTTTAGAGAAGGGGAATGAAGGAGACGCTACGCGGCCGACAGCTGATCGGAACATCTGCATCGAGGCGAAAACGCGCACACACTTAAAGTCGCTATTTATATATTAAACTTTCGAATTTCGAAAAGATATTTCTGGAGGTGGAAGTTCTTAGCAGTCGAACAATGCAAAAAAAATTACATTTTTTTTAAATTTATAAAGTCGATTAGTACCTTAACTAGGTGGCTTCAGACGAGGAAGGACTAAAGTTGAATTTTTTTGTGTCAATCAAATAGTAGTTTTTTTAGTCGGTTTTTGTTTTGCGCATCAATAAAGCGATTGATATTGACTCTGAATGCCTCTAATTATTTTCAAAATATAACAAATGATTTGTATTGCTCGTATTAGCCCGGTATAGGTTCCAAAAAGTTACATCAACACACCCTGATGGCTTACAGAGCAAACAAAGGTTAAAAGCAATCTAACTTGATTCCGTCAGATCATATTTTAATCTACATTGAAGTAATAGCACAGTTGGGGTTGTTATGCACCATATATCAAAATATAACCTCTTATTAAAGCTAAGATCAAAAATATAATCATTTATGTTAAAACTTGTTTAATAACAAAGAAAAAAATTTAAAGAAATAATACGATTTTGTGGCTTTAAATGTACATATATTAAAAGGAACTTATTTTATATTATAATTAAATTTTTAAACAATCAAATGCCACAACATTCTCAGCTTTTTTGTTGCAGGTTCACAAAATTCCAGTTGGAACTAAAACGTGATATTATAATTCACGTTTCGGGAATAGTCATTACACATCCGTTCCATGTAATATCAATTCGAATGATGGCACAATTTATTGGCAGAGAAACAATCTATACGTAAATAAATTTTCGCAAGCAATTGTCCACTCGAAAATTATAATTGTTACGCTTTTTGTTTATTCAGGTCGATTTTAGGATCAATAGCTGAAATCTATCGTAACGACGGAGTTTTCGGTTTCTTGGCCGGAGTCATACCGAAAATTATTTGTGATTTGGCTTGTTTAACGCTGACCAGCACCACAGTTTATATGGCAAATAAATATTTGATTCGTGATAAAGAGAGTCGTCAATATTTCTCAAGCTTTTCGCAGGTTTGTTACACTTTCAATATTAAAAAAATAGTAGAAGTTATATTACACCAAACATATTTTTGTCTCTAGTTCCTGTTCTCATGCATTTTGTATCCGCTGCAAGTGGTATCTACTTGTATGTCTGTCACTGGAAGCAAGTAAGTGGCCTAGAAGTATATTTGTATACTATCTATTCTAACTACATTTGCTATCCACAGATTATCAGCTGGTAAGCCACCTTTCATGCCCGTCTACGACAGTTGGTTGGATTGCTGGACTGATTTACAGGGACGCGGCGATTTGAAGCGGGGAAGTTCACTGTTCTGGAGGTAATTGTTATCACACAATAAAATCGCCCTCATATCAATTATGTTCTAACCAATTCCCATCAGATCAATGCGACTTAACCCAACTGCCACAAGCCGATCAAGCCTGGCTCCAATGCCCACGATTGCAAAGTATAAATAAAACCAAGTGTTCATTACACCGTTCACTTTCGTTTGAAGCAAAGTCCTTCTCCTTCATCATTATCATCATCCTCAAACAAACGTAGATAGTTTCTTGTATTGTTATCAGTTGTTTGTAAATAACATATGTAAATCATCATCGAACAAGTATTTCAAACACACACGAAAGAATGAAATTCAAGCTTGTCTGGTAAATTGTCTTGTAACATCGAAGTACTTGAAGTACATGTTTATTTTTAAAATTAATTGATTTCAAGACAATAATTGAAAGGTTTTGCAATGCGATCGGCAAAATATGCTTGTGTATGATTTGCACTAGACTTGAAATTGATTTTTGTTGCGGCAAATTTGTCGAATGGAATAAATCGGGTATATGGGGACTCAACACGTAAGAAGATGCCATGCCAAAAAATACTGTTTATGTGTTGATTGTTCTATTTTAAGTGGTTCGATTTAATAAAATGTGAATTATAGTGAAATGAAAAGGATTGTTTGTTTTCAATATTATTTAATATCAAACGAATTCAAAAAATTTACCGTGAAAGCAATAAAATCAATAAAATAAGAATATTTTCGTTAATGATAGTTGAGATAACTATCTGTTGGTTTACGATCACTGAATGGGATATCAATGGACAGTATTTAACCCAAATATTGCATCACAGTTCAATCAAAAAACTGGTGGCCAACCAGCGGCAACGCCTAGCAGCAATTGACAATACATAGAAGCTCGGAAAAATGCGTACCTTCTGCAAACACGTAGAGTATTTCACAATGGTTCGAAGTTTCAATAGCTCACATCAATGAAAATAGAGTTCTTCCACTTTTACATAGCATTGGGATGTGTAGTTAGAAGTGGAAACTCGACGAAGTCCGTCCGAGGCTTGACTGTAGATGAAGTTCCGGCACAGGTGTCTAAACTTCCGCTGTATTCAAAAATGTCGTAGCTGCAGCATTGTGAACTTGGGAAGGAACTATATACTATTCGATCTGTAGCGTTCGTAGTCATCATCAGCCACGCATGCAGCAGAATTACAATCTATATTTTAATCACCAAACTTCAAGTCAAAATGCAGCCTTTACCCACAAGTATGCGTTAATTTATTTGTAGAAGCTACATTGGATTTCAGTATTATTAATTTTTGCATTAAATTTTCAGCTCTTTCTTCAAACTGTAAATAAAAGTTACGATTATTATCTTGCCGTTTCCGTAATACATGGTTCTGTGAAGTCAACCCGGAAATCCTATGAAATAAATAAATCTTTATAGACGAAGTAATCCCGGGAAAACAATGTAGATCCTGAGACATGTAATATTACAACTGAAAGTTATTTTCACTAAATTGAAGTGACGGTATTTGTGAATAAATATGACTCGGTTCTTTAGTTCTTTTTCGTGGTAAACTTAGGCTGAGTGTCACATATTACTGTGCGTAAGATCAGTTAGCCTACGAAATCTTGCCTAGTGATCGTTTGTGTATCTCTCGTTTAAAAAATAAAATAGAAATAAATTGAAGTATAACGTGAACAATGTATGAAATCCGCATTTCTCTGCCAAGCCTCTAGGCTTCAAGCTCTTTTTGGATCCATAAAGTCGCTATACATTTCACACGGGTACATACGATTTTCTCCTGTTAATCAAAGCTGTAACATCGACCTACACAGGCTAATCTTGAAGTGGTTGTCTGTTCGAGCTTTTTGGTAAATTGGTGTAATAATACAAGTCGTTCGTTCACGACTCGTGAACATATCACTGAAGAAGGCTGCAAGTAGTAGCCGAAATATATATTTGAAAATAAAATAAAATTTGGTAAAAGAAAAAGTCACGACTTGTATTATTAATCTTGAAGTCCCATCAAAAAAGGTCGCAATTTGAATGACTAAAGTTAAATCGTAGTTCTACGTGTCTACATTCTATTTAAGCTATACATTTAATGTTCTTGTCTTGTATTTTTGCTCGCAAATAATGTCCTTTGTATATACAAATATCTTCACGAGGACACCGAAACGGTAATACTTCGTGGGTAGTGTTCAGCAATAGTTACTCATTCTGAGAATCGTTTCTGCGTTCTTCTTCATTGTGGTCTCGAAATATTTGCCAACCCAACCAGGATAACGAACATAACGATGACTGACACAGAGTCCCAAATGTGAATTCAAGGCGAACTGACTCAAAGCTGGAAAATCAAATTTTCTCTAAAACATTTGATGGTCGGGCCTCCATGCTCTTTGTTTTGATCAGTGAGAATGTTTTTATAAACATTCCAGGAGACAAAGTGGGAACGCTATTGCTAAGTCTACCAAAATGATGATGTATGCTGATGACATCAACATCATGATGCGATAAATAACTCGTGTGATCCTTGACTCAGCAGCTAAGGAAGTCGAGTTGGGCCAACAAAAAACGGACTGAAACTAAAAAAACGAATATGAAGCCAACTAAAACTTAAAAATGTCTACTCATTTGTATACCTTGGTGCTGGCCTCAAGACAGTTAACTATGAAAATAACAAGAACGGTGTGTTAATATGGCCAGAAAAGTGCAATGTACAGTCCTCCGAATGAATGATAAATTGAGAATATACAAAACAATCATTCATCCGATATTAATTTACGAATGTGAAACGTGAACGGTGGACACTGCCACAGACGCCAGAAATAGCAAAATAGTAATAGCAGCTTCAGAAGCGGGCAACAGGGTCTGTCAATCCAAGCGCTAAATTCCAAGAAGCACGATGAGTTGGCGCGGTTTTTTGACTTAAAAAGGTAATAAATTAAAGGATCGGAAGAATCACAAACATAGGCTTTCATTTAAGTAGTGATCGGTTGTTTAAGTTGGCTGGTTAAAGTGGCAGCCCTCTTTATCAAGAGATGGCTCACTTAGGCCCATTGTGATACCACAGAAGATTGAGACGGCACTAGAACCTAGCTACTGAGTGATGAGAACCAATTAGATTCTCGTATGAAGCTGGCTGTGCAGCTAATGTTGTGAGGCTGTCCAGGAAGGGAGAGCCTAAAGTTTGGATTGTTTCTTTCTCTTCCGATCTGCAACTTTTGTAGAAATCGTTGAAGGGAGCATTCAATCTTTCTGCGTGTCTACCAATTAGACAATGCCCCGTCATTACGGATACGATATAACTCAAGGTTTCATGACTCGTGTAGAGGTGCGTTTGGAGGTCAGTGCGTGCCAAGTTTGCCTGGTTCACCACTTTAACCAGGCAAACTAGTACAATTTCAAATCAGAAAGGCGTAGCTAATTTGAAATTTTCATGGCAGCGGCTAGACACGTATTTTTAAATGGTTCAATTCTCTATTATTTTAAATTAAACTATTCGAATATGCGACTATCAAATACACTGAGTCATAAAAGCATCCTATCCTCATCCTTAAGTAGATCAGTATAATAACTAATATTTTTCCGTTTTTGATCTTGCCCGTAATATTCAAATATTTTTGCTACGTATTTTTTCAACGTTGAAAGGTGGCAAATATACTGATAAGCTCTTGCCTCTCAATATGCCGGGAATCCAACAGGTTATATAAACAAGACTTGTCTACATACCTTTCTACCGACTAAAACCTCCTCCGTTTGCTCCAAATCACTCTGTCCATCAATTTTTATAAATTATTCTTTTTTTTTAATTTAGTTTATAGTACTTCAAAGACGATCAGAATTGGTATAAGGGATAGTACCTAATCCGAGATGTTTTAAAGCTAAACTAATTCGAATTTGAACTTTGATGCCATTTACACAAGTAGTTCTACGTGTGAATTGCCGTTACTTCTCCTTGTTTCTAGACTTTGTACGGTTAATCAATCAGTAAAGAGCCGTTGAATAATGTCTCGACCGGATAGCTAAGGTCAGCGCTGCAATTTAAATTTTTTAAACGGCGCATTTTAATCCACATCCTTGGATCCTGTGAAACATTAAACACGCTTTCGAGTTCGCTACAATTATTAGTTGTAAGAACTTTTTGATGAGCCAGCGATATCAATCTTGGGGAAACTGTGCATTGAGGAGCATATGAATAGTTCTCTCAAACACACCATGGAAGATCAAACAACTGGAAACCAAGCAAAAGTAAAAAGACCTTAGTGAACACATATCATAAATTGAAACAAAAATGTCAGTTAATATTTCGTCCATCCACTTCTGCTACACATGTAAATAATTGAAAACCCCTTCCATGGTGGAACATGAAATACGGCCTTTGAGCTGCTCATCTGAACATGTTTATAAGTGCAAAAAAAGTTGGCATCATCCAATTAAAGTATTGACTGGATGACATGCCGAGAAGCAGGAACAAATCGGTATCTTTTGAAGATTCCCACCTTCCAACGACGAAGAAAAACGTCACTTTCGTTTACATCTCAAGATAAAAAGTTTAGGGGATCTAAACAATCTTCGGTAAAGTTATGAAAAGGGCCCATCACAGTCAGTGGAAAATTACTTATTTCGGAAGAAAACAATTCAAGGGACGTTAGAAAAAAATTTTATTCTATGACTGATATCGATAAATAAAATATCAAACAAATACTGCACAGCAATTAATACTTCAACTCATGTTTCCAACTGATTTTCATTTAAAGCTTAAGAAATAACAAAACAACCACACTGAACCTTTACGAACGCTTTTTCATCAGCAGCACTTTTCCCGTTCTCAGTAAAACCTTGGTGCACATGTAAATGTTGGCTACGCCGTATCCAAAAACAGCTCCCATCACATTGGGAATGGGATATGTTTGCCAGTCGCGATCCCAATCCAGCGGGGCCACAATAGAACCCGCCCATGCTCCCAGAATCGCCCCGGCCGCGCTGTACTTGTTCAAATCCAACGCGACATCCTCCGGTTTGGTGAGCAGGTCGGATTTCTCACAGAACACCGCCTGCAGGGTTCCGCTGGCACCCAACAGGAGCACAGTTGGCGACACGGTCAGCATGGTCAGGATCAGCGACAGGACAAACGTTTCCTCGTAGCTGCCAATGACGGGCGCCCCGAGGATCACGCAAGTGAATGCGTAGAATATTGCACATCCCGCTTGGATGGACAAGGCTTTGAACACGTTGCTCACCGATGGGATTACTGATCTTTTCCGCTGCTTCTGCGGCACGATTTCCTTGTCGTGCTTGTTGAAGTGGTTGGTCAGACCGATTTTGAGCAGCTCGCCGAGCAACAGGAATGGCATTATCAGCGACTGCGAAAGTTTCCCGATTTTCACCCAACTATGTCCTTGAGCGGTGTATGCCATACACGCTAGAACGGTCGCTAGACTTATAGACACGTAGAGCAATTGTTGCTTGGCTCGCACTCGATCGAATTTAGCAATCATGTTTTCAAGAAGACTTGTGCAGAATGTAAAAACAGACCGGCGTACAGAAATATTTACATGTCATTGAAACTGTCACAGTTGACGATTTGTTCCGAAAAGATAATCATGGAACAGAAAACTACAGGAATGGTGATATCCGTGTAGAAGCGAATATGCGAGTGGTATAAATATCGCGCAGTGGCAAGATGCCAAAAGCGAGAAAACGACAAACGGCTTGCACTGACAGATCACTTCAAAAAGAAAGCAAACCGCATATTCATCAAAATTTAGTGGTTTTGTTCGGATTGTGACCTTATTTCGAAGTGATATAAGCCAAAAATGAGTGACAACCTCGAGTACAAGAGCGGATCAAGCATTTGACTCAGGGGGGGTTCACTGCCTCGAAAACCACAATAAATGAAGACAATATTGCAAAAAAATCGTAAAAATCACTAGTTTACCTAGGCTCAGGGGGGGGGGGTCAATGGTCAATGGTGAAGCCGAATTCGCAGATCTTTGTGGAATTTCCTTAAACTTAGACCCTTATGAATGACTTTAAAATGTGCGGCAATAAATCAAGCATTTTTCGGGTGTTTTCGAATAAATTTTTGTACCGACAGCAACGGCCCCCTTTGCATCTATAGACTTTACATCCCTTTTAGCAAGATAATTGACGAGACATATTCAGTAATTTAACGAAAATTAGTTCCGAACATAATTTCTCCCGATATATGTTGATGTAACAATCTCATCGCAATGAATTTTGTCCTAGCGCTTATATCGACAATAGGGAATCCCTTAAAAATGCCCGGAAACACTGCCGATGATAATCGAATTTGGGCACGAAAGCACGCATGTCGCTGAAACCATAGATATGTATGTATCAAAAATCGAGCGTGAAAAAAAAACGATTCTACAAAAATTAGAATATAATACAGTACCCCGCCATTGAATTATGACTGATTGCATTTCTGAATAATTTTGATAATTTTATGAGCACTGAGTGTAATTTTTGCTATTTTTTTCTCGGTAAAGGGGTGTTTATGTATCTGTTGGGTCTCTATACCTGTAAATTATAAAATGGATAATCCAAAATTTCCAGATGTTCAAACAAAACAGCAATTATAAATAAGTGCACAAGTGCATTCCTTATCATTTTAAGTTTGAAGCGTGTTCGAGGCAGTTATCAAAGTTATAAATATTCAAAGTGAAAAAAAACAAGTTGAAATTTGTAAGTGAGTGAAATTCAAGTAAATGACATTGGAAGTTTAGGAATATTGAGAAGTGAAGTGAAGTTACTATTATTACTAAGTCGGTGGTATAATTTAGACAATATGGGTAAAAAGGCTGATATTTCGATAGAAAATAAAGCGCAAGTTGTTGCTTTATTGAATGAAAAGTAGTCAAGCTATGCCGAAATTGTAGGAATTTCGAAATCCTCCGTGGTCAATATTGCCAAAACTGTGCGTAGCTCGACCGATTCAACAACGGTCCCTGGGAACAAACGAGGAAATTGCCGCGGACAAAGAACAACAACACCGAGAACGGATAGAAGAATCATGCAGAATGCTCTGCTGGAGCGCAACGCACCAGCTAGGGCTACTTTGAAGGATCTGAACGAAGCTGGCGTCAGAATATCGCGATTCAAGGAAAACAACCTTTTATGTAGGCGGCTCGCAAAAAAAGAAATTAACCAAAGGTATGCGCAAGCGAACACTATATTGGGCGAAAATGCACAGCAGCTACGGGAGTAAATACTGGAATAAGGCAAATTCCTTTGTTTAGCATATCTCATTTCATATGTCATAGGAAGAGACAGCCTCACGAATCATTTAACTTTTCTAAAACTAACTTCCTCCTAGGTTATCTTTAGTGACGAATGCAGGTTGGAAGCGGTTACGGTAAGTAAAAACTTCGTTCGAAGGAAGCCCCACAAGAGATATTCAGAAGATTGTGTGGTTCGTACAGTTAAACATCCGTCCTCAGTGATGATTTGGAGCTGTATTACAGCTTAAGGTCCGGGCCCAATCTATTACGTTGAGGGAACAATGCAATCTAATCTGTATATAGATGTGCTGAGGGATGTTCTTCTGCCATATTTGGATACCTTAGAAGATCCCAAGGAGGAATACATCTTCATGCAAGATGGTGATGGTGCAGATTTTACCTTGGCCTGGCAATTCACCTGATTTCAATCCCATTGAGAATTGCTGGGCCTATTTAAAATCAAAGGTATATAGCGGGAGAAACAACACAATCCAAGAAAAATATCGAAGAAGTGTGGAAAAACGACGATGGAATGTGACAAATGATAAACAAAAGTGTAGAAAGCATTCCTAATAGAATACAAGCAACAATATATGCCACAGGAGGCAGCACAAAATATTAAAATTCAATCAATTTTTTTTATTAAAGCAATCATGTACCAATCAATTATGTTATTGTAAAATAAAAACAATTGAATTTCTTCTGCTTTATTAAGGGAAAACTAAATTTTCTAAAATTTACTGATCGGTCATAATTCAATGGCGGGATGCTGTACATAGACAAATTATCGACATATAATTGAATATACATACATTATCGAATCAAACGATGCATCTCCCTGCTAATGCAGCGCTACAATTACTGTTTCCGAAAATTCTAGACCGATAAATAAGGTCTAATGTTACGGTCGCTTGCAAATTTGTTTTTAGAAAATTCTAATCTTGTAATAAAACATGATTTTATCGGATAAACTTCAAACATACGAAATAGAAAGACTAATGAATCCTCCAGCCAATATTTACACAATTTCAAATAAATAAAAGCCGAAAAATAAATCAATCTTTTTAAATTTAATGAAATAAATGGCTAGAATTTTTTTCTCACAGAAACTACTTTTAAAATGAAATAATCTTTAAAGGGTAATGGTGAATTTTAGAATCATTTGATTGAATAAAATCAAATATCACCTCTTAGTTCGACCCATCAAATGTAAAATCAAATAGTGCTCAGATTGTCAAGAGAGGTCATCAACAATAAAATTGAAGCTACAGATAAAAAATCACTTTTATTGACAGTCTGCCGCTGAAAGACATAGATTTTTCCACAAGCCACTACCATTTTATTCAGCCTATAGTTTGGAAGACTTGGTTTCCGACACATGTATCCAGTTTAGGATATAACGAAATATCTTCCCCATTCTTCAATTCCAGTTTTGTTCGGTTTTCACTTCATGCTAGACAGACTTCCTAAGTTTCATGCACCTAAAGAACTCTATTTTCATTGATGTGAGCTATTGAAACTTCCAATCATTGTCAAATACTCTACGTGTTTGCATAGCGTACCAGTTTTTCCAAGCTTCTATGTATTGGAGGTGTCAAAAGCAAAACTGCTGAATTTAGCATAGGTGCTCCGCAGGGCTCGATCCTAGGACCAACGCTATTGCTACTTTATATCACCTTGTTGCGAAAGTGGTTATGTACGCAGATGACACTGTGCTCGCGTACTCAGGTAAAACTAATCTCGAAATTGAACAAAAAGTGAATGCTGACCTGGACAGGTATTGGTATTGGCTTCTACAAAGTAGATTGGCAATAAACGCGGGGAAGACATGATATATTATTTTCAAACAAAAGAACAAGACTGACATACAACCACACGTAAAAATCAACGACACAAGCCTCCAGAGAGTAGAACAAATAAAATATCTGGGACTTCTAATAGACGAGAAACTAACATGGACTCCACACATAAATGATCTAAGGAAAAAACTGGCTGTCTTCATTGGTCTTCTACGTCGCTTCTTCTTCTTTCCCAAGAAAAAAAATTCAATTTATGTATGCGCATCTCCTTTCCAAAATTTCCTACGGCATCTTGAATTGGAGCCAAACTTCTAAAAGTAACCTCATGATCATCTCCAGACTAGTAACGAAGGCGTATAAAACCATTTACAATTTCCCTATGCTAACTTCAACGAGCGAAGTTTACAAAACAGCCCAAGAATTGAATTTGCATGGCATGGTTTCCATGGCAAGAGCTAAATTCATACATAAGAACTTACACCGTAATGAGTATACCGCTGTGAAATTAGATGGAGTTGAGAGGAAAAACACTTACAGAATGAGAAACATGAATAATATAGCTATAGCGTTTGCCAAAACTGATCGGCTAAAAGAAGATCCCTTCAACAAAACAGCTAACTTTTACAATACACTACCGGACAAAATTTAAAACATAGCGAACCCAACTTCCTTTGAAACGACACTAAAAATATATCTCCTTCAGGACCAACTTTCGAAGTAAGTAAGTAAAATCAAGAAATCATTCATAAACATATACTCTGAACTATTAATCTAACTAAAAGGACACTAAAACTTACAGATTTGGTACCAACCTTTAAACCGATTCTTATCGTCTATGTACTATGTCCTAAAATTCCAAATACGGAGAATTACTAAATTTTGATGGAGAGAGTGATTGAAGGAAACGGAGGTGGTTTTAGTCGGTAGAAATCCGGCATGCCGAGAGGCAGCAGCTGATCGGTATCTTTTGAAGATTTCCACCTCCCAACGTTGAAAAAAAAACTTGTGAATAACAGTGAATAAATTAAATGTTGTTTTTAATTTAAAATCAATTATCCATTCAGCGTAAATTTTTCTAAAAATCAATGAAAGTGATATTTAAACTACAGTTTGAGTATTTGCGTATCACTTTAATGTTGATTTTACCCGAAAAGCTATTCAATCTAATGATAATCTCAAATAATCCCAATAGTATCCTTGAAGATAATGTTATTACTGTCAATAATAAATGGTCTTTGACTTCTTCAAACACAACGTGTTGAATTTTCAAACACATTAAAAGTCAACACCATGATGGTCTGTTGATTGCCGAATGAAAAAGGTTTGTCGTTACTATTTGAAGATACTTTAAGTGGATATTCATCAAATGGCGGTTATCCAACACTGGGTTTTCCCCATATTGACTCATTTAGAAAGTGTCGTTACATTGAAATAATAAATCATAAATATGTTTTTTATAACTCAATAACGATTTATTGTTCATGATTTTTCTTCATATTTACAACTTATTGTCTAGTCTGGTAATAAAAAATATACGTTTAAAACATAATTGTATAAAAAAACGTCGTTTGACTTGCATTGTGTTTGAACATTTCAAAAATTAAACATACTAGAAAATACACATAGATGTTTGAAAATGGCTAGACAATCAGGTATATCTTCATCGTTCATCTTTCTCCTTCTTTTATGCAATTGTTTTTTAAACAGAATGGTAATGGGCAATGTGAACTAATTTGCTAATATTTAATTTAAAATGTGCGAATCTGCTGGTGAATGTTGAACAGATCGTGGTTGTGGCGTGCATTTAGACTAGATGCGCGTAACGGCTGCATTTACTTCTTAGCCGAACAACAATTTCTTGATCTTCTTCAACTTGAAGAACGAGTTGGGATCCTGGGGGTTGGTGTATTGCTGCTCTCCCTCCAGCAGCTCACCGACTAGTCCTTCTTCGGCTGGTGCGGCTGATACGAAGGCCAAAGCCAACAGGCACACAAACATAGCCTGAAAGAAACAATCAAAGAAATGGCACTTGTTAGTAACACTTTCTTTTTTAAAATCACTTGATGAGTAAACTGAACGTGTTAGGACACTTGGGTTGAACTAGCACTGAACTGAATATTTTCTTTGCCAAGTGGCGAAGAAAGTTGTGACCCAACAATATCGATTAATGTATCCGAAAAGAAGGGTTTAACTACGAGTAGGTAATATTAATCCGTACCAAAACGATGAATTTCATGTTGTATAGTTGGTGGTGAGTGGTTTCCTTGAAAAGCTTGCGAGACTCTCTTGTTGCTGTTAAGCGGTTAACTTGATTTGAACTGTGCTTGATGGATACTTGTCCGGTCTTTTTATACATGAGCGATGCGCTCGTACCACCCGGCTCGGCCCGTCCCGCCCCCCAGGCTTTCCTAATAAAGGTGTTGTCGGCCAATTCCGATGCGACAATTTTGTTTATTTTACCATAAAGTACGTGATTACAAGTAGTACGGCTGCATAATAATCACATATGGATAAAGTGCGTCTTAGGCGACGCTGATAACACATTTTTACATAATCTCACAATGGCGTATTTGTGCAAGTAACATTTTTTCTTAGCAAGATTGTTCGACTTTGGCAAGTGGACAAATGGGCAAATATGTAAATAAGGATTATTGCATGTACGCTTCAACAACAGGTACAGCCCTTATTTGATCTTGTAATTTCTCACTTGTAGGATGAAAAATTTAAGTACTTACATGTAACAGCTTATACTTATGCACGCTCGCCGCATGTTGCACGGGGTCTTGGATGACCCCGAAAAATTGAACCCAGGGCCACAGTGGGCTTTTGACCTGAGCGTGCTAATTTCGCCACGAAATAAGCTCTGAATATGGTGCAGGGTAAACTGCATATTAGCGAATTGATGAGTTCCACTAAAAAGTTGAACTTAATTTTAAATTGACGAGTTTGTGATTTGAACATGAAATTTTAGCAAAGTCTATCTAATTGTCGTGATGATCCCTAGTTCGGCCATTTAGCCTTGAGTCGTGTTGAAATTCTTGACCGGTTAAAACATATTACCATTTCGGTAGCCAGTTCATTAAAATAATTATTTTTGGACTGAACTATATGCGTTTGAAAATAAATATGAAGGAAAAACTTTCTATGAATTAATTAAAAAATAATTTGTCCACTATGTTTGCAAAAAGTAAATAAAATGGATGAGTTTCGGGAAACAATTTCAGTAGATAGTCCTAGGTACTTTATTTTGCTTCAGCATGCTGATAGTAGTATAATAAACCTCCAAAAAGACTGTAAAAAATATACGACAAACCTTCACAATTATTCGAATATTGAAATGAATATGACAAAATCATGGAGTCATCATCATCAATCCTTGATCTCTTGGATAAGTCATCTTCAATTATTATCCGAAACTGAACTGAACTGAAACTGAACTTCTACTCTTAGTTGAGGCATAGAGACTTCACAAAGGCTCATCAATTTCCATTTTAGACTGCGTCTATTTCTTATATCAATCCAGGACAAATACAGAGAGAGAGAGAGAAAAATTAAAATAAAACTAATTTTAAAGCTGCTAGGTCAACATTTTCATCCATTGTTTAGTTTAATTGTTTTTTAGATTCTTCAGGATCAATTCCAGCATAAAGATGACGAAACTGTTTGTACAGTGTTTTCGCATCCATTTCTTAGCTTTATTGATCTGAAATAATACTAAAATATCAATGTTTCGTAGATTTTACTGATTTTAAACCTTACAGTCACAAAAAAATATAAACAGGATGGTAGTTAATAAAGTCGAAGCGCCTGTCCTGGAGCGTTTTTTTATTTGCGTTGCCTTTGATGTAGAAGTCTGCCGTCAACTTAAAGGGTCACATACGTCCAGAATTTGCTAAGAATCTTCGTTTGTTTTATATCTGATTATTATCTATTATCTATATAAATAAAAATGGATCGCCAAATGTGTTGCTAAGCGCAAAACTCGAGAACGCCTCGACCGATTCGGCTATTTTTTAAACATATTTTCCTTCTGTCCGGGCAACTAGTTCTATATAATTTTGATAAACTTTCGCGGAATAAATTACTCATAAATTCAAAGTGGAGACGGAGTTTCAGCGATTAAACTTGACCACCCGCCGGGGATTTTGGGCGGACGTTGGAGAATCTGAAACATCAAACGCAATTTTTTTGAAACAAATTTTTTCGTCACGATAAATCTGAAAGTTTTTAATTCTATTTTCTGATTTTTGTTTTAAATCTTTACAACCGCTTTCTTTATGGTCCGTCGAGCTTTTTTTGATTTTTTGTTTATTTCAATTTTTATATCAAAATGGAAAAATAAAATATTTGATATTTTAGAAACCTCAAAAGGAAATCTGACTCGAGAGACTATAATTGTTACTTTATTGTAAAAAAAAACAGTTTTCACATCCATCAATTTTCAATGATATTGTGATGTAGACCTGGAGGAGATATTTTCATTTGAACGTTGTATTGTAAACTTACGCAAATTTGAAAGCTTTTTGATGATTAAAGACATGTTTTGTAAATGTTTGTCAGTTTCATAAGAATCTATAAGAAATCGATACTTCCATATCTTTTTTTAAATATACTCTTGACAAAAATCCTCATCCAAACTTCTTTTTTTAAGACAGTGAACGTATTTGACCCCTTAAGAAACTTTGCACAAAAGACATTCTTTTTTCAATGCTGAGTTTGGATCCAATCGGGAATACTTAATCAAATTAAAAGTTTTAAATTTGGTACTAATTATTAATACACTTAATACTTTTTACTACGATTTAAAATTCGTGTATGTAATTTGGATCCTTCATTATTTATAGGTTCTTTTTTTCGAGTCTTGTACTTTTCGGCTTTCTATTGCTATTTTGCATCATCATCTTAACGTAGAAAATTGAACAATGGTATTAGTTTGAAAAAAAATGGGTTCTCATAAAACTTTTATAATATTTACTTTGAAAATTATTGTAATTATTAAAAACAGTTTCCATAGAATTACACATTCACACTAAAGCAAATTATGTTTTATACAAAATCTCAAAATGTTCGATTTATTAGAGAATCTATCTTTATCAAGGCTCACAAAAAAAATATTTTGGAAACACCATGTAGAATATGCTGCATGTTCTGGAGCCGAACGGAAATTAATACCGTTCACACGCTGTAATTTCCGAGCAATTGAGAATTTCGTTCATACGTTTTAGTAGAATTTTCAACACATTTTTCATCAATTCATCCAAAAGTGGAAAAGGACATTGTTGAAAGTTGTTATTGAATCTGTCCTTTTCAATTAATAATCCGTTTTCTCGACAATGATGATTTCTTTGTTACTAGATAGAAGACAATGATAGACAAAATTTTATTTAACCAAAAAAAAATAATGTGCATAAACTTTACTGATAATTCAATCTGATGCATTTACCTTGATCGAAATAATCAGGTCAGAACGGCCTTATTAGATAAATATAAAAAAAACACTACGTACATGTGGTTTTGAGAAGACAGAATACTTTACAGAAAATACCTTTACTTCAAGCTAATTATTATACTTTTCACGCTATAACTCATCGTCAATATGTATCTATGGAAAGACATGGAAAATTAAATTAAATCAAGTTACTCGTCCAAATCTTTCGTTTGGTAATATTTATCGCCAAAAGTTCACACTGATTGATACCATTCATTAATGAAACCTCAAAATGGCAAACACGGGGTGATATTTACCATAATTTGATTTAATTCAAAAATTAAATTCAGCATTCATTATGTTTGGTTTGGTTTTTTTTACGACTTTAAAACTGAATATTACATTTACAGCAAATACAGGAAGACTGGTGGGAAAATCATTTTTTTGGAAATCATTACATAATTTGACTTATGCAAATTCGATGGCAAAATGTTCGATTGATAACTTTAACTACATATGTATATTATAAGTGATTGCTCCATAGCACGCACGTTATATGATACCGGCAACAAATATTCATATGCTAAAGAAAACTGTCGTTTGTGCTTTCGATTTCAATCACAAATTTCCACATATAAATATGCTAATAGTGCTTCCTTAGTTGGGCAAGAAGATTAGGTAGAAATATGTTTGGCATAGTTCAATAGATCAATTGGTGTTTTATGATTTTTTAAGTTTGTGTTTTTAGGAAGAGGAAATGGTAGAAATCCAATTGACTGTTTATGCAATTTTAGGATAGATTTTTATATTGGCTTCCAAGCCCTTGTTGCATTGTTTCAAAGAATTATCGTTATTTTGGATTTTACTCTTGTTTGGATTAAAATATTCCATTGACTCATGGCCTATGTTGTTTTTACCAGAAATATAATGACCCTCTTTCGGTTACAATAGCTGATTGGTTTATGATAGACGGAAATAGTTCCTTGGTTTTTATTTAGATGGATAGACATTTTAAATAATCTATCTGTTCTACAAAAAAGTTATGTCATGCAAATACTATGTGACTCATACTCCACAATTTATCATTCATTACTGATTTTTTCTTGATTGTTTCGAATGAATAGCTACTTTTCTTGTTTTAAAATGCTATTTCACATTTACGTTTAATTCTAGCTTGTTTATTTCTCTAAAAATTGCCACATATGCTGCAAACCGAGTTAAGGTCATCAATTATGTATCTCTTCGTAATTTTTTGATATAATTCAACCCTACATCATTCCAACGCAATATTTCTCCTTTTTCTTAACTTCAATTGTACTTAAATTCTCCCATCAATGATTTCATCATTATTGTATGCTGATATAAGATCTCTGTACATTTTTGGCTCATCATCACATTTCAAATGCACATAATTTAAATGATTCATCATTGAAATCATAACCAGATAAACTCTATTTAATAATTTCATCTCATATTTCAATAATAATATTAATAAGAGTAGGGGTGTGTCCTCTATTCTTATTTACATTTGCTACGCTCCACTGGAAATGATGATAAATGAACTTCGGTGGAAACAGCTAAAAAACCAAACTCATAAATATTTACCAACGTTTGTTATTCACAAAAAAAAACGGAAATATTTCAACAAAATATTTTTGCACATTATTAAGTAGAATGTATGCCTATCACTTAGTAATGTAGCTCAAATGGTTACTTGTGGTGAAGTGAAGAATACTATTTTCTTTATTAAATTTGATTTATTTTCATTCAATTAATCAATTCCACAAGCCTTTTAGATTTTTGAAACACTAATAACGAATATCAAAAAAATGTTAATCTCTAATTGGAAGTACTTGGGATGCTATTTTTTTCAATTCATTAACGGTGGTAATAATCTCTTTAAAATGCAAAGTACGTATCTAACTAATTCAAAGTTGAAATTTTGCAATGGAACCTTTTGATACTTTATACAGAAAAATAAACAAAAATTTCATATTATATATATGTATTTTATTGTTTGAAAATGGGTAACAATATAAAAATAGTAACTGAAGATACTAAGCAAAACCCGAATTATATACTATAACAAAATATGGAGAGCAAAATTTCTAGCACGAAAATTCATATGATGCAAAATAAAGGATGAACTAGTGACAGGCATAATTGCCTTGACCTTCTGAACTTGGTCTTTCAGAAAAACCAAGAACGAGACCAAAGCCATGCTTGCATTAGCAAAAACAAAACCAGAACTCGGCTTGCAAGATCAGCACCGAGACTTTACCCAGAAATAGACTAAACTGCTGAAATTTCGCTGACTGAAGATAATCTTTTTCCCTTATTTTGTTTCTCCAAGAAGAGTCAATACCGAGTCAATACCACTCATTTTCCAAGCATCGAATCTCTACAAAAAGAGTCAAGTCCTGGATAATAGGTTAAGTGTGAAAATTTAAGAACAACTAACAAAAGGAGCTTTTAAATTTAATATTAGGCACAAAAACTAGTTTCAAAAAAATTCGTAATAATTGAAGAATATCAATGGATCCTAATATTTTAAAAATCTTTTAAAATAAACGAATATAAAATATTTTTAAGTTCACTATTCTAACAGACAAAAGCTAACACTATAAAAGAAGATCACAATTTGACGAAAAACGTTGTTAAAATGTTCACAAAATACAACCGTGAGATTCAATAATATCTTTTTTTATTCCTGAAAGACTTTGGTGGAGTGAAATGAACATCTAACACATACTTTCTAAGATAAAAATTTCAAAACCATGAAACTTGTGAAAAACTTAATCCGCAATCATTAAAATCTTAACCATTTATAAAAATAAATAAAAACTTTTTAAATATATCTACATTTCGTATGTAATGAAATATGTACAATTCTTTTAGAAAATATTGGCTAACGATCTTTTTTAACTTTTCGTATCTGCAACAATGACGCTAGTATCCAAAATAAGAAAAATCTCTATTGATTAGCTGATTGCAAAGAAGTTACCATCTTATTTTTTAGGGAATTTAGAAGGCATTGTTCTTCGTAATTCCCTAAATTCATAATTTAGAACAAGAAATATTTTTTTATACTTTTAAACAATCATGGATTTTTCATGGTATCTCTTTGTGGAGTACTTTAAATGGTATTCATTCGAAAATCGATCAGATATTAAACGATATAAATTTTTTGAGATGGTCATCAACAAGATTTTAAATTTTAATGGCCTAAATTTTTGAAAAAAAACAAGCCAGTAGACTTTCATAAATTCATCATAAAAAAGTCTTTTCAGTTGTAAAAATCGTTGACATATTTTACGATTTAAATTTATGAAATGAACAACAAACAGTAAGTTAATGTCTTCGCCATTTCAAGTGGATTTCATAACTTTTTTCAATGAAATAACAAACAAAAAATTCCTGTATAATAAAAAATTCAGAAAATTAAAATGCATTTACATTTAAGATAAGCTTTCCAGCGTTAGAATAATCTTACGTTGTAATGGTTATTTTATTAATTTAAACCATGATATTTTGAACTCAAATTTGTATGAATTGGGCTATCTTATGGTGGATTTTTCAATACCATATTTTACTTTTCACACCCTAAATCACATGATGTGCTATGCATATTTCCCCCCATAAAAGCAATTTAATTGAAATTATCATAACGTGATTATGAACTCATTAATTAGTTGAAGAAATAGTCAAGAAGAGCTTATATGTTACCATGCATAAAATTTGCCATAGTAAAGAGTGAAAACAAAAATTTTAATTTCCAATTGAATTTTTTCTCACTTAGGTCTCAGTAGGTTCATTGTGATACCGCAAGCTTTTGAATGCTAGATCCATTTAAATTATCTTTTAAAGCGAGCTATGCTACTTACATTAAGGTAGATATATCTGGTAGCCTTTCCAGCAAGCAAGACCTAGAATATTCATTCTTCTATTAGAAAGTGCTATGCATTCACACAGAAAATGCTTAACCGTTTCATCTTTCTCTTTAAAATGCATCTGCGACAGAATTAGTTCTGCGTGACTACTTATTAGACAGACTAAGACTTACCATCTCAATATTTATAAGACATATTAAGATGGTGAGTCTTAGGGTTTCAGATCTTATTTTGAGGAGTTGCTTGGTGCGTTTGAAGCTCAAGTCAAGCCAAATCTACTTAATTATTTATTAGCCAAGTTCTATGAAGTGTTGTTTAATCCTTATCCTTATCTTTAAGAAACATGGCAACCTCCTGTACATATTCATAAAATTATCTGAATTAACTCATATATCCTTAATTTTAATGGAAAGTGTGGTTAACGATGAACCAGCATAACCTGGAAGCTAAGAACTCCGATTAATGTGCATCAATAGTGTTAGTAAGTTGCTAACCAAAAGCACAAAACTAGAAAACAATGTTGTTGACTAGACTAGGAGGTTCTAACCAATCATATATCCTTTTTGGACTCACTAACCAATGAATCTAAAAAATGATAAATAAAACTGGTATTATCTAAATTTGATTAGGATTGTATTTTGAAATGCTAATAATTTGTTCCAGCCATAATAGGAATTGTAGATAGCTTGTATGTGCTTATGAAATACATATAACTTAAGCGAGTAACTTGAATTGGATTTTTTTTGCTGACAACTAAGATGCAGTCAACGGCAAATGGTTAGCGTACAACTTTTCATGGAAGTCAAATGCACATAGTTAATTTTTGCAAACATCTACAAGTAGTTTGAGCATTCATCATTAAAAATTTGGCCTTTTTTGGACAGTCTTTACTATTCACGACTTACAGTGATTTCTCCATCAAAAAGGCATACAATTAAAGATTAACCCAGTTTAAAAGACAATCAAATAACTGAAAGTATAATCCATGTTCATAAGTTGTTGTCACGATCATATTTGTACATTATATTAAATAGAAACTCTGTTTCATACTGTAACGATAAATAAAAATAGTAAACGTCTAGAACTGGCCACGATTGACAAACAATTACCAAAAAATTATGTTATCAAAATGTAACGAGCAAAATATACTGCGTCGCAAAAAACTTTCATCAAAATATCAACATCTTATTTATTGTAGCATGAAGACATTTCAGCTTTCTAGTTGACACAGTCGATAATTTACGTTGATTTTTTAAGAACATGCAACCTTCGGAAGTGATATGCTAATTTAATTCCTGATAATGTTAGCACGAAAGTTAAATTACTCTTCAGTCAAGAGGTCAGTGAAAAATATTTTTCATATATTTGATAACTGCTCGGCAAACAAAAATAACAACCACAAATTCTCACAGTTTTTTTTCATCGCGTAGAATTTATACTACGAGTTCTTAATGAAGTCTAACAAGACATGATCAACTCTAGTGGAAATTCTAAAGATTTTAAACAAAATCCTATTTTTCATAAAGGAAAAATTTTAATTTTGCTTGTAGAAATCTATATATAGACGGACAAGTTTTAGTATTTAGCTAAGCTTTGTACCTTGTTATTACGAATGTCGTTTTGAGGTCAATCCAAGCAAGGACATATCAGGGAGCGACGTAACTTCTCAAAGAATCTTCCTGGCATGTACTGGAATGTACTTGTTATTTGGTTACTTTTCTTATTACTGTTCTATACAACTTTTTGTGAAATCGAATTATCAACTGATTTGACTCACTGTAAATATTTTCTACGGGTTTTCATCTCAATTTCGTGATCGGTTCATTAAGTTTTGCGGAAATTTTTTTTTCAATGCAATTGTTAAATAATCTTCAAATAATTTCCATTTGCTATCCTATATTAATCACTCGTATCTGTTTGTTGGCTTTTGATGTTAAATGGATTTGTAAAGCAGATCACACTGACACCGATTGCTAGTTATTTGATTTGTTTAACTTTGTAATTAGATTGGTGCTTTGATCTTTGTTCGCATTCTAGGAAGTTGTGAAATATTGTTGAATGTGAAGAAGTTATCATGCATTTTTATTGAATGTTGAAGAGATTCAAGGCACCTTTTTAAAGTTTCTGGATGGATTGAATCTTATTTTATTTTTCAAAAATGCCCAGGATTGAGAAATATATCCAATAAAGGGCGAATATCTGTGCATAGTGGAAAAATGTATGAAAACAAAAGACTTAAGCGAGTAACCCTTGAATAAAGTAATGCTTAAATAATAGAAAATCTCTTTTACGGATCAATGCATATTCATTCCTTTCTCCTTGCTTTAAATGTGTTAAACGCTTCATCTAATAAGATATGTCCTTTGCTTGTCACGCAGAGCTTTATTATGGATTTGTATCCTGGAAACAAGGGATCATGGACATTTCATCACATGCAGCAAGAAATTTAAAAGTCGTTGTTCAGAATATTTCTCATACATTTTGCTTGTTCTGCTGCATTACTTCATTACCCATATTTCTGTATGTATAGTAATTGCAACCATAATGTTCTGTGAGCTCATCGTCGGTGGTAATTGGTAAAGTCTTACAGACTAAATTGGGCGGGATATTATGTGCCGATAGTTGCGGATTCTGGTTTTCCCTGACATTGTTTAAGAATAGACAACAGAGCTCTTTTCTTAAACGATGCAAGTTATGTTAATAGAATTTATTTGCATTTATCTCAGTTTTCAATTTATCAATTTATATCTTTCATATATGTGCTGAGTTGAATTTTTGTTAATTTTTATTTTTTTCCTCGTACAAATATTGATTTTGATCGGGTGGTATATTTGTCTATTTAATTGATACTTGTTTCAACAGATTAAATTTACTTATATTTCTATTATCAGAGATGAATTGTCTCTACAGTTCTCGTCAACAAGCATGAGCTGTACTTGGGAAAGTCAGTACAAAATATATCTTTCTGCATAGAAAACTTCTATCAAAAGCCTTTATATTATTTTCCTCAGATGTACGTTCTATTAATCAGAAAATAATAAACGATCTGAGTTCCAACAAGAGGTAAATCATGCATACAAAGCAGATGATTCTGAATTTTTTAACTTAGACTACTTAGTTTTTTCCTCCGGATAATCTGTGCACAGAAATTTTTGTATAAGCTATAATTTTAGTATTTTTTGAGATTATGGCATTTCGTGCGCGAATTCATTTGAAGGATCGAATTTTTATCAATCGAATGAAAAATAGAAGTTGAACATGGCATGCAGCTATTAAGGAAGTTTTTGAAACCTACGGTATGATTGAGGATGATAAAAATGTCTGTTGTACATACGATGTTCACACCATGCGTATTTTAAAGCAATTATTCGTCTGCTTTCTCGATCTGAAGCAACTGCTTATCAAAGCAAAGAGTCTTAAAAATTATTATAATACAAATCCCTTTCAATCGAGTGAGAACACCCCAGAACATTCCCTGTCCCTGGGCTGCGCACTAGCGGATGGTTTAAAAATTCTGATAGTCTAATATAACATAAAAAAATTTTTTGTATATTTTATTTAAAAAAATCCCTTCAAAATTATTATAGATTTATTCAAATGTTCCATCATTTACTTCTTCAATGAATTTCTTCTTGGTTAAATCAAAGAAAATTGAATATTGTTCACACCACACTGTTTGTTATATTTTCTAGTTGAGCACCAATTTTTTCTAACTTTCAGATTTACATATCAGCCTGACAATATAAATTATAAATATGAGTACAACAAAGAGTGAAAAACCATAGTATATTTAATAAGCATTTGTGAGGTCGATGGAGAAATCTATTGCAATTTGTCAATTCAACGTTTGCAATCAACTTCAGATTCACCAACTTTTTTCGTTCAGATATAATGAACAATCATCACGTAAATTCAATTAATTAATTCAAATCAATTCAACTGTTTATTTCCTATCACTAAACGTTAGACCTTTTTCATTAATATTTTTAATCCATTTTCGTACACGACGTTTCGTAACATTAAAATAAAAATTCAAATTAAATTACTTAAAATCCATCCCATCCCCAAAACACGATTTCATGGTCAATGCCAGTAAAATAAGCGATAGAGTAGAAAATAAAACTATCATGTCCGTCTTATTTCACATGAAACGTGTAAAATACGAGACACGTTTCATTTTTAATGGGTGCGACGTAAATCAAATGACCCCAATTCATAAATTTCTTGTTAAAACATTCACAAAATAAGTTGTAACAATATTGCTTTCAAAAAAATTGCAATAATCCACGTCTTACTTTGCAATTCTCATTGACAACGCCACTCTAAATAGTATTCTTTCGGTGCATGCTAAAGTCGAAGCAATATTAATAATAATATTAATAATAAGATAATTTTCTATGCTACTAAGTGCTTGGTTTGATGATTCTTCGATGTTGTACTGTTCAGAAGTAATGTGAAGCAAAATAAATGTATTTAAAACAATGAAATCGAAAATATGATTGTGTGAATTTTAATGTTAAATAAAATCATCCGAATACATATATAGAATTAATTGTTTTTTTGCTTGTTTGTCTGACGAAATATCTAGCACGAACAGAAAATTTCAACAGTGCTGTAAATAATCATTTTGGGTTTGCCGTCAACTTTTCATGTGAATTTGTTGTTAGATGATAATGTAAAACTACATACAATGAATGAAGGACGTGTTAATTTATTGAATGTTTTATAAAATGGCTTATTAAATGCAAGGGCGGATACAAGAGGAGGGGGGGGGGGGGTCATGACCCCTCTGAGCCTAGGTAAACTAGTGATTTTTACGATTTTTTTGCAATATTGTCTTCTTTTATTGTGATTTTCGAGGCAGTGACCCCCCCTGAGTCAAATGCTGGATCCGCTCTTGATTACATGCTAAATTTCATCAACGTTTTTAAATATAATCAATGAATAAATTGAATTGGAGAGGACGACACAAAATTTTGGATTGTTTAGGTATTTTCGTATCGGAAAATATTATTTCAAAGATGTTTAATGAGTAACTTAACCGATTCAATCTTTTCTAAAATCTCACACGTTATATTATTTTCGTTTTTAAGTTTTGGAACATTTAAAAGTTTTCTGATGTCCAAAAAAAATATTTGTAACGGCTTTACATATTCTAGTGTTTAAATGCTCGAAAAAAGTTATTATATTAAAGTTCATGGCTAAATCTCTACATCTGTGTTACATGGACTAAGAGCATTAGTTCTTTGAAGACAATTGGTGAAGTTTTTTCAACCGAATTTTCTATTTTAATACCGGATTTTGTAGTTTCAGATATTAAAGATCGTATTTTGTGAATCTGTATTTGGATTTCTTTGTTTTCTTTACTAAATCATTTGAAGTTAATCAATACTTGCGAAAGCATCATATTCGTGTGTGGTGGAACTTCTAAATGAGTTTTTGTTTATTAACGATTTTATCGTTTGAAATTTGTTTTGAACATTTTTTATGTGCGTAATGTTTGAATATTCACATCATTTAAGCACCTATTTTTCAAAGAAGCAGTTTTATTTTGACTCCTGAAAAATTATTTATTTAAACATGGAGGATTCAAAATTGACTGATTTGGTTGTTTCAGAAATTGATAAGCCATTTTTTAATTAATCAGCACTCTCGTGGGAAAACGCGATTTGATTTTCAAAATAAAGTTTCCGTTATAGCCATATCTTAAAACATTCAAAAATAGATGACTATGTAGATAGTTTTCTTAAAACTTTATCTGTAGAAAATTTTTGTAAGTTTTATAACACACATTGTTTACTACTTATCTTCAATTTTCTGTGTAATTAGCAATGAAATTAATTTTTGCTCGCTTTCTGTATTTTTATTTATTTTAATATTCTAAACAGAAGATAGTCATCATTTGATGGTGTCATCTTCTTTAACATTTTATTTTTATGAAATATACCAAGTAAAATGGTATTTGTATAAGAATTTTTAAGTTGTCCTCCAGATTTTTGCGAAGTTTTGGGAGACTAAATTGACGGGACTATACAACCATCTATATCCTCTGATTTGGCCGTTATCTTCAAAAGAATATGGAACATTCTTTTGGATTTTTAGCTAACCATTCAACCATCAAAAATATGTTTAAAACAAACAACTTATGTCGTCCACATTTTCATGTAGGCTTGATAATAACAACAATTATAAAAACAATTATAAAAACATTTACAACAATTAAGGAAAATTTAGAAATTGCAGAGGTTTAAATTTCCGAATTTTGTTCTCGGTGATTAATAGTCTTTTAGAATTTTGAGGGATCATTTTGGAGATTATTAATGCGCACTGAATAAAAATAATGATGAGCAGAAATTAACAAATGAATAAAAAACAAACAAATAAAAGAAAAATCAAATGTCCAATTCATTGAAAAGTTTGAAATACAGAGGTTCAAAAGTAGAATTTTTCGAATTGTAGATCTATTTGGTCTAACTTACTGAACATTTTCCTTAAATTTATAGAGGAGAACAAACTGTCTGCATTTTCTTCGATTTACAGATTTTTTTTCAAGAGTCCAGGACAATTTTCTATTCATAAAATTTTTCGGTTTGACTTTAATATAAGCATATATAGGCAATTGTTTTTGGCAAACGAATGGGGAGGTGTCACCAACTTTTCTATGGATTTCTGCAAAAAATCGAGCTATCTACTCGAGCGTATTGTTGTTTTCTTCATTATCAACTTTAATTTTTATTTGATTGAGCTCGATATTAACATTTATATAACTTAAAAGTTAAACATGCTAACTTCCTTGTTTCTCTTGATCGTAATTTCGGTATTATCCAAAAGAAAAAAATAAGTTGCATCTCTTTAAAAAAATTCATAATCTAGTCAAATTCGTAGTAACTAAATTCTTACTGTGAGGCATTTATTTATCCAGCCTTGTGAATGATTTTATCTGAAATGAATAGCGCAAATTCTTTTGTCAAGTTTACTGAACTAAAACAAGATAAGAAGAGTTTATTTTATACAGCATTTTATAGCCCACATAAACTTTTCCCAAGATAACTTGAACTTTTTCCCAAGTCACTCAATTTTTCTCAAATCATTTAAACCTTTATTTTATCAGATTATTATATTTACAGTGTGATTTAAAATCATATTGCACCCTACACCTTCATTAATAGATGAGTAGTTCAATATGAATTTTTAGCAGCATATCCTCCGCAAAGCTTGTGCCTTTTCGGCTGGATTCAGCATAAAAGAATAAGGTGGTAAAACTTTAAAATAAACTTTATACGTTTTCACATTTCTATTATTGAGACATTATTCCGCAACGAGTTTCAAGCTATTTTCTTTAATTCTCAGACAAAATTGCAAAATTTTGAGTTGCTTCACGTGTCGGTTGAAATTACTTTCAAATGTACTAGTTCTCAGCTGCTTGATGTTAGTATTGGTGATGGATTTCTTCTTTAAACTATTGGAAATATTACCAGAACCTGTGATCCACGTTTTGCAGGTGCTTCACTGTGATTGATTGCGATTCGTTGATTAAGATGATTTTTAATTTACCAATTCATTTATGTATATTGCTTTTAAGGCAACATGCAAGTATTTTTAAGATCTAATCCATTGACTAAAAACTATGTGTTTAACTGTTGTTTTTAACTTCCCAGTATATGGGAAGTTCTTGTAATCGCCTCGAAAATCGAAATCGAAATTTTCGACTTTTCTTTACGTTTTGAGGTCTTTAGAGTATATTTAAATAGTTTTTAGAAAAAGAGATGTACATATATGTGTGTGTGTGTATGTGTACGTACGTACGTTCGGAGTCAGTTTTTTCTACGAGCATAACTCACGTAAACAAAATCGTATCGACTTTGTTGAGGTGTCAATCGAAGCGTTTTTGCAATCTAAAGAGCTGATTAGTTTTTGGAACACTTCGGTCGGGGGAGTTTGTTGTTTTAATACTTTGAAGGTCATTTCTGTATTGCGCTATATCTCGCGAATCAAACGTAAGATTTTCTTGATCAAGATGTCAATCGATGTGTATTAACAGTCGTGTCATTCTTACAAATTTTGAAAAAAAATAGGAGCCGTTTTTCAATTTTTTTTAAAAAAAAGGGCAAAAAATTAGGGTTTTACGAAACGCAGTAATAAATGTTTACAAAATAAATATACTCCAAACAGTTTTTGTGAAAAAACCAACAAAACCTGTTATCATAATTACGAAAAAAATTAAATTAAAAATAAAAAAATCCTTAAAAGTCATTATGACCAAAGTCATTTATTTCATTCATTATATCTCACGAACCAAATGTAGAATTTCCATCATTAAGGTGTCAATTGACACGTATTAACATTTTTGTGATGTTTTTATAGTTTTAAAAAAATCGGTAAAACCGTTTTTTAATATAATAGAAATATGGAAAATCAGGGATTTTTTTTCATAAAAAAATAATTTTTTAACCTGATTTGCACATCGCATTAATAAATGTTCATAAAATTTATAATTTTTTATCAACTTTTGTCGAGAAACCAGCAAAAAAAATCTAATGATTACAAAAAAAAGTTAAATTTAAAATAAAAAAAACATTCAAAGTCACCATGTAAAAATAGTTCATACGAATGATTACACCTTTCATTTTTTTACTTTTTACAGGCCGTTGAACCTATTTTTGACTGCATATTCAAAGTTTCTCAACACCAACAGAAAATAAGAAACAATTATTAGTCTCATTGATGTAGAATCGTGAAAAAAAAACAAATTCAGTGATTATGCCGAAGTTCTGGCAATTTTGACCGATTCAAAATGGCCACCACGCGACAAAATCTCTTCAGTGGGCGTAATAACAAAAATTGCATTCATTTTTGCTAGCGCTCTTTTATCTTTCAAGCTTTCAAGATCAATCTCCGATTGATCCACCAAAATCCTTACGTAATCAATTGACGCTCGCGTTGTTGTTACGATTAATATGAGGTCATTCTAATAACTTTTATGAAAGGTACATTTTTATTATTTAAAGTAGTAGTATTTTCATAATTGTTATTGTGTGTAATATTTTTAATATTTATGTAATATTACTGGGAAGTTGACCGTGTGGACCTCAAGGGTTGCACCTTACGGCTTGTTACTTTTCATGCATCACATTGTTTTTCATAAAAACAATACGTACTTTCTTAAAAATAACTCTTTTGCGGAACCCATTAAAAGTCCATTTAACTATGATGCAATCAGCTTGCGTTTATTCCATTCATGAGACTAACCAAGCCTATATCATTAATATTTCATGGAATAGTGCCATCAAAGCCAGTCGTTTAACCATATGTATGTAGTACAAGACCGGTCACTGAATCACAAAGAAAAGACCTGTCTTAACACCGAGTCCAATTGGGTCGCTGAAGGCAAGTTCAAGATACATCGATGAGATCTCTCGCATAAGTTGAGATTTAGATTGCATATATTTATATTTTTCTCGTATGTGTATTGTGAACTTATCGATGCATCACAGTTGAATCCGAAAATGCAAGGTAACCAAGTATCCATGATAATTACTTCACTGAAAATTTCATTTCAAGGTAGGTGACCAGAAAACATTAAACTTTCCAATGTCACGCGAAAAGATATCCATAAATGTACCATGGCTGAGTTCTGTGCAGAAACAACGACACAAGTCACACGATTGCCCAATTTTCCACCAGATCTGCGTTTTCAAACTATTTTCAATGTTCAAAGAATAAGATTTGTATTTTGCGCTGAAGCATGACATGTTAATAGTGTATCTATGCTCAAACCTTGAATGTAATACGAATAAGGTTTCGTGGTAAAAACCGTGTCTTTCATAACTGATCGAAACATCGGCAGACGACAAACTATACGAGCCATGCATGTATCTAAAGCAGATGGCAAGGCAAACAGACCAAGATACGCTAATTGCATGAAATACAATCGGGCAACCTTTTCACGATTTTCGTGGCCCAACCGTTTCATGTTTGATTTAGGTGGTAGTTTCCGTCATCTGATGGGAAGCTGTGACATAAAACGGCGATGCTAAGTGGCAAACAGAAAAAGTGAAATTTGCCATACATCTGAGAGCATAATGTGAAAGATACATTTACAGTGGACGCAAACTTTATTGGGTTTTGTAGAAAACAAGACAGCCACGAGCGCTAACGAAGTGGTTTTGTTAGATTAATTTTAGCTTCTGCTAGTTTCTCCACTTTAATTTGTACTTTAGATAAACATGAGAAATCGATGCTTGCATTCAAGTTAAATTTTCATTGTACTACTCCAGCCTAGATAGTCACGATGGACCACACTACTTTTCAATAGTGGCAGCTTAATTCTGATTATCAGTGTGGCCACCTATCTTAGCCTACTCCCTCATCCTGAAGCTGTTCAATGAAGCATACAACTTTATGAATGAATCCAACCATTGAGCCAGAAAATGTTTGTTGTTACACGCAATCTGATGATTGGAAACTAACAAGAGTGCGTTAACATTACCTTTTTAAGCTTTTGACTTTAGTGTATCTCGCATGCTTAGCCGTAAGCCAAAAAAAATTGATAACCACCCAATTCGAAGAAATTGTCTGCTAACTTTTCGATCACTATACGACAGTCTGTGCTGTGATTTGCGTTAAGTGCTAAAAAGGCTATTTGTTAATGTCTGCACAACAAGACATTGGACGTGATTTTGGTAGTCAAGGAGACGACCATTCGTCTTTCGACGACTAACCAATTTTTCATTTCAAATCTAATTTTTAATGTGCATTTAAGTGTGGAGAATCACCCAATAAGTAAGTGGACAGTTCGTGTGTTCGTCTCAATTTGTTTCGTAATATGTTTGTCATACGAAAATGGTAGGACAGCGTTAAAGTTTGGGATTTTTAAATATTGCATCATGTAGTCAATGCTTTTGATAAATAATAAATGTTTTCTTTTTCAATTAAATGATGAATTGGTGGCTCTTTTAATGAGCCGGGTAGCATTGAGTTTATGTGATATTTGTTTGAAAATAAGTCAAGGGTCAGAGCAATCACACATTATGTTGTGGAAAGTAATTGTTTTATATCTTTTGTAGAAACAAGTTGCCGATATGAATCGTATTTTGCTTTCATATTTATTCACTTATTTTTAAAACAATTGTCTTATAAAAGTCGTCATAGTTGGAATTATAACATAAATAAGATTGTCTAGTAATAAAATTTACAATATTCATACTCTTATCATATTTTATTTTTGGTTATTGTGATAGCATTCCATATTGGTGTTTGTCATCAATCCATACCAAATTCAATTCGTTTTTGGGAATTGTAGAAATTGAGGCCCGTGAATGGAAAACGGTGTAAGAATCAAATAGAAAACAAGCCGCGAGGTGCGACCCTTGAGGTTCACATGGTCAACTTCCCAGTAATATCTACATAAACATCAAAAACATTAAACACAATAATAGTTTTGAAAATAATAATACTTTAAATGATAATATTGAGGGGTATTCATAGCAGTAACAGGAATGAGTTAATCATATCATCTACGGGAGGGTCCATTGATTACGTAAGGTTTTTGGTCAATGGGGACAGATTGAATATTCGCGCGGATCAATCGGTGGAGGCCTTTTCTACGTTATTTGTTATTTTCATATCGATGTTTGAAGGACAAAAGACCGCTAGCCAAAAAGGAATGCAGTTTTTGTTATTATGCCACTGAAGAGATTTTGTCGCGTGATGGTCATTTTGAATAGTTGCGGTCAAAATTGCCAGCACTTCGGCATAATCACTGAATTTATATTTTTTTCACGATTTTACATCAATGAGATTAATAATTAATTTTTAATTTCTGTTGGTCTTGAAAAATATTGAATATGCAGTCAAAAATAGGTTCAATTGCATGTAAAAAGTAAAATGTATTACACATGATGATGGAGGAAGTAATTGAAATCTTACGATTACTAAAGAATAAATCTACTAAAAACTACAATTTTTTATTTGATGAAAGCTTTTTAAAGCATATGATCTTGCAAAGTATTGACTACAAAACATTTTACCATGCAAAGCGTTAATTACCACAAACGCAAATTTGATTGAAATTTTGATAGTTTTCAAAATTTAAGCAGTTTTTTTTATTAAAACTAAGACACTGTAGAAACTTTGGAAAATCTGCTCAAATTATGCAAATAATATAAAACTTGGATAGAATTTACAACAATTTCCTTAGAATAAAAGATATAAAGTAATATTCGTACGAACCCTCTATACATGATAACTTTGAATGATTTCTTATTTTTAATTTAAGTTTTTCATAATCATGGAAAAAAGTTTTGCCGGTTTCTCTTCAAAAACTGATTGATTTTATAAACATTTATTACTGCGCCGTGCAAATCAGGTTAAAATATTATTTTTTATAAAAAAACTCTAATTTTTCGCATTTTGTTTTATTGAATTAAAAACCGGCTGAAACAATTTTTCTAACAAAAATGTTAATACACTTCTATTAACACCTTAATGATGCAAATATTATATCTGGTTTCTGAGATATAATGAATAACAGAAATGACCTTGTAGATCATGATGACTGTTAATGATTTTTTATTTTTTATTTAATTTTTTTCGTAATCATGAGAAAAAGTTTTGATGGTGTTTTTACAAACATTTTTTGGAGTATATAAATTTAATAAACATTGGTTACCATGTTTTGCAAATCAGGTTAAAAATTTATTGTTTATGAAAAAAAACAATTTTTCACTATTTTTGATAAATTAGAAAACGTCTCTAATTTTTTTTAAAAAATTTGATAGAATCACGAAAATATTAATACACGTCGATTGACACCTTGTCGATGCAAATCGTATGTTTGGTTCGCGAGATATATATTGCATGACAGAAATGAACTTCAAGGGGTCAAAGCAGCAAACTCCCCCAACCCAAGTTTCCCAAAAACTTATCTTGAAATTGCAAAAGCGCTCCGATTAACTCCTTAACGACGTCGATACAACTTGAAATATGCTCGTAGAAAAAACGGTCCACGGACGTACGTAAGTACACACACACATATATATACATCTCTCTTTCTAAAAACAATAGATCTCAAAACGTAAAGAAATGTTGAAAATTTCAATTTCTATTTTCGAGGTTATTACAAGAACTTCCCATATACTGGGAAGTAAAAAACCTATGCCCGCATTTTTTAGTAGACAAATCAAAATCATCAACAGAAAGGCTCTCCAAAAAATTTAAATTAAAAATGTCTGTGAATCATAAATTTTCAATGAAATTTCACAGAAACTATTTCGATAGAAACTGTTGTAAATTTTACAGAAAATTTTTTATTGTAAATTTTACGTCAAATTTTTTTCAAATGGAGGAAGCTAATTATTTTCTCAAATTGTTGTTAGTGGAAAAAATCTTATAGATCATAGCACTAATAGATTTTCTATAATATCTAGCTTCATGTTTTAAGTTCCATTTGAAATATTAGGAGCAGTTTTTTAATTATTAAACACCAAATGGAGACAATAATTTTTGAGTCTTCCTAAAGTTACCGCATACAAGTTGCAAAGTGAATGTAGGAGTTGCAAGAGTTTATTCATCAGAATCATGGAAACTGTTCGCAATTCATATAAGAACATGTCTCCACAATATAGTTTTCAGTTGAAAATTCATAAAATTATTTTTTTCAAGGATAGGGGCTGAAAAGATGTGGCGAAATATTCAACAAAGTGGTGTCACGACTATAGCTTACAACCCGCCTTCGTGATCCATAATTGAAGTACGTACATTCACATGTGTGTATTTATCTAGGATATCATCTTATCTACTTCAAATCTATTTACAATTGTTGTTTTTTTGTATTCTGGTGTGAATCAAAAATCCGATTTAACCTTCGTTACGCAAATATTGTATGCAAACACAGAAGTTGGCAAATAGCAAAAGTGTAATCGTGACATTGTCACCGTTTTAGGTACAAATCATTCATACGTAACGCTTGAATAATATTATTAAATGTTGATGTAATTGCGTAGGTATTTGCACATAAATCCGCATTAGCGATTTTGCCGATGTACGACTATGTTGCATCTTACATACAATTCCAATTTGCGTTATGCTACCATATGTCCACTATTGCGTTAAACCAATCACAGGTTTCTTTTATATTTTGAAATCAACGAATCACCTTAAACGATTATCAAGTAAAGCTACGAAGCGGCGTTCAAGATTTTATCCCTCCACCACTTACCACTTTGAATGAATAGTATGTGATTTTAATGCCAGTTAAATGTATGGAACGATTTAATTTAATTTTAAAAATTCGAATGAAGAAAACACTTAAAATTTATAAATAGAAAAATTGAAAGAATTATTATTGATACTGTTGGAACATGAATAAATTATTTTACGAAACAATATTTGACATGAGACCATTGTCTATGATATTATCCTCTAATACAAATGAATATTTCTTCCATAGGTTGCCGCTTTAAATGTCGTTCAATTAATATTCAGATAATGATTCTAATTGGTCTGATAGACTACACTAAAATGTTGCCAGAAGACCCATCTGCTTAAATCTTAAATTCATTTGATTTCGTCTAACAAAAACACTCTAGATATCTTCAACCAAGCCGATTTTGTCACTTTGAGTAAAAATTGTTAAATTTTCAACAGGGAAATCAATGAAAAATTGAAACTCGTATAATATATTATGAGCATTTGTGCATGTTCATAAATTTTTCTTGATCAAGTCACAAAAAGTCTGTACAGTTGCAAAAAAATATGAAGAAAAAATTCGTTTAGAAATGCCAAGCAATACACTAAAATTCTCTTCTCCTAAAAGTCATGAAAATCCATAAATATAGGGAGCTATATAAGCTAGAGGCATGGTTTTCCATAATAAGAAGTTATTAGTGTGTGAGTATATTCGTAATTTTTCCGATTTGCGCCATCTACTTCATAGGAATTATCGAAAAAATAAAATATAACAAGGATCCTCAAAATTACGATCGTATTCCTGTATTCTGACCACTATAAAAATCCTATGGAACTTTGAAATCTCTATTCAACAAAAATAAGGCAGTAATAACTTGATCGATAGGTTCTTTCTAATAAATTGTAACTTCTAACTATCTTCTAACCTCTTACTTTCTGAGTAAACAATATTCCAGACATAACACTCAGAATAGACAGGTATTCTTGTTGCGAACGAATGAATGATGCTAAACTAATTCAGTTTCGCTGAATTATTCTCAGAATTTTAAACCTTCTCGAAAGATTAAAGGTCTAACTATGTTTCTTCACAAGTATAGCACTTCCGACTGTAATAAAGTAGTAGCTTCTGCTATAGACTCTTCAATTTTTTACCCCTGCTCCCAGAATTAATCGGACATTATAATTGTGTAAGTAAACAGTAAAACCATTTCTCTTTAATACTTTCAAAATGTTCTGCACAGCATGAAATGTAAACTCTACGAGGGGCGTTTGAAAAGGCCGTGCAAGGTCCGAGTGATGGCACCACCGGCGCAAATCGAGGTCATGTTTAGTTAGAAGCATCTCTTGAATGAACGCACACCAAGTTTCAGCCATATTAGTCTATTTCTTTGTGTTTGGCATTGGTGTGAATGAAGGAAGTTGAGTGATTTTCAAGAAATGGACGAAAAAAATTTTCGTGTGACGATTAAACATTACTTTATGGGAGGCAAAACGCCTCAGGAGACTAAAAAAGCTTGATAAACATTATGGTGACTCTGCATCTTCGATTAGACCAGTTTATAAGTGGTTTCAAAATTTTTGGACTGGCCATATGGGCACAAGTGACACTAAACGTTCTGGACGGCCTGTGGAGGTTACGACTCCAGAAATCATTGATCAAATCCATGATATGGTGATGGATGACAGAAGAGTTAAGATGCGTGAGATTGCTAGTGCTGTGGACATCTCGACTGAACGAATACATAATATTTTGCATAAACATTTGGACATGAGAAATCTATCCGCAAGATGGGTGCCACGATTGCTCACGCTTGACCAAAAACGGAATCGTGTGAAATGTTGCGAGGATGTTTTGCACCTGTTCCAGAAAAATCTGGAAGACTTTAAGCATCGTTTCGTCACTGTGGATGAAACATGGATACATTACTTTACTCCTGAGACCAAACAACAATCTAAGCAATGGATTACCAAAGGGGGATCTGCACCAAAAAAGGCGAAGACCGGAAATGTTATGGCGACTGTCTTTTGAGATTCGCAATGGGTAATCCTCATCGACTATCTAGAAAAGGGTAAAACTATCACAGGTGCATATTATTCATCGTTAATGGGCCGTTTGAAAATCGAGCTGCAAGAAAAACGCCCGTGATTGGCCCACAAGAAAGTCCTTTTGCATCACGACAACGCACCAGCACACACCGCAGCAGTTGTGGTCGCAAAATTAATGGAAATAGGGTTCCAATTCGTTTCACATCCTGCCTATTGTCCAGACTTGGCTCCCTCGGACTACTGTTTGTTCCCCAATTTGAAGAAATGGCTGGCGGGACAAAGGTTTTATTTAAACGAGGAGGTGATTGCAGACACTAATGGATATTTTGCAGACTTGAAACGATCCTATTATTCGAAAGGGATCAACAAACTAGAACATCGTTGGACGAAGTGTATAAGCCTAAAAGGAGACTATGTCGAAAAATAAAAAAGGTTTACCCCAAACACGTAAGCACGGACTTTTCAAACGCCCTCCGTATATGTGCAAAGTTTGACGAAGGAATCGATTTCGATACATCGATCTTTGAGTTCTATAGTAGCAAAACTTAAAAATAGACATTTTGAGATGGCAATTATAAGTTCACGGCATCAACTCAATTTCAATTTAAGTATGTAACATTTATGTTATCAGCAAACTTTCAAATCCAAGTATCAAGTATCATAATAAATATCGTTCAATTTAATGCCCACACTATTTAGCTCTTGACATGTAGATGGAAAAAAAATCCTAAATGTTTTACTTATGAAATGCTTTTAACTTTTCCAAGCATACTACGCAAAACACTGTTGAGAATGTAAATTAACTGAAACAAGCAACAAACGTTTTGTATTAAAATTAAATAATCGTTAACATTTAATAAAAACAAATTAAAGATTTTTCTAGTGCTTTTAGATGTTTAACACGCATTTCCTCAAATGAATTAGTCATGAATTTTTTTTAGAGCGCAACTGAAGTGGCAAGTGATCTTCTATCCATAATCGTGATGAATAAATTTCATACATTAAAATAAGACATCATCTTTACAGGTCTTGTGAAATATCTGAAAAAATTGAGATGTGAATAGAGGAAGTTATAAATAGAAAAGCGAATAATTCAAATTGAAACATTTCCTCATCACGATCATGAAATGATGAGAATTGTTGAAGCATTTCTTGCGTAAATAGTAGTAATAAATATGAAAGACAAATTTATATAAATACTTTTAGTGTATGTTGTTTTTTCAACGAATGAGAAATAAAGTGCAAAACAATTAAAACTGAGAAAATCTTGATTATCGTAAAAAATCAAAGCATACATCATTACCAGCGAATATTTTTCGGAAGAATAAAAATATCACGGTAAATTGATACTGCTGATGTTGTTTAAGAAAAATACTTAAAAGCGAATCGTACATTGTAAATATAAAAATTTCATAGAAAATTAATACAAAAAAATTATTAAGCGTGTATTGTTATTCAAAAAACAACATACTAATAACATAAAAATAACACATTTGCATAATATGATTTATAACATGAAAACTAGTCGAGTAAGTTCAGTTTAAGTTTAAATTTAAGGTGCATAGGACTTTAATATTTTTCAGAAAAATTAAAGATTTTTTTTTTAAATTTATAATTTATAATAATATCAAAGAATTAATAATAATAAAATAAGAAACAGCATGGCGAATTCCATGGTTAAATTTAAATTCATTTAAAGTTTCAGCATTAGCGAGCTCTCATAAAAAAACATATTTTTCACCTAAAAAATTTCTTGTAATTTCTATAAACTCCTCTTGAATTTCAGTGAATGTTTTGAAACATTACTTCTATTTCAATTCTAAATCAATTATATTATTAATGATAACAAGAGCTGACAAATATGTGCATTGTTCATGCATATTTTGTCAGCTTTTTGCTGTATGCATATTGAGCACTGACTCCAAAACTGTGCATATTTTATACGATCAGCACAACAATTTTTTCGGTCACCTGAAGTACGGACACATTTAATTTTTATAATCGGCAACTTCTCTGTACTTAATAAAGGAAAATTAAATTTTAAATCACAAGGGCATCCTTTATTTGTCAGATATAAGTAGAATGGAAGTTGTTCCATTGATTCGACTCAATAGTTCGAAAAAAGATTTTTAACAAGCTAGATTCTGTACTCAATCGCAATATCGGATATCAAACACCTACAGAAATTCAATGTACCTTGTATAAAAGATTCAAATTGAGTTTAGACCTCCATATTTCACAACTTTCTCCAAGACAATTAGCGGCATTTAAAAATTGGACCGTATCTTCGACAAATGTTGAGCGGACATTCTTTCTTTAACCCGCCGGTGGTGACGCATATGTCTGTGAGACCGGTTTCGTAGAAAACAAAGAATAATTTCTTAATCCTTTGCCGATTCTGGCTGTAATTTTGCATAGCTGCCTGATCGGACATCTTCACTTGATAGTCGATCAAGTAACGATAACGTGAGTGCGAATTCCAGAGATAAGCCCTAAACCGGTCTGTCAGACCGACGTCACCATTTACGTAAGTGAAATGATTCAATTGAGTATTTTTTTTACATGTGTGGTCACTTGAGTATGCTATGTATTGGCTGGCATTTTTCTATGAGGAAGTTTATACCAGATCAGCAAATGATTCAAATGTAGTATCTCAAATTTTACCTATAAATGAATTGATTAAGGATGGTGTCTCAAATGTCTAAGAATAATACTCGTGCATAATTTTGCGTGCCTGTTGTTGTGGTGGACTGGAAAACACGTATCGAGTACATATGGTCCGCAACAAAACGCAAGCCAAATGTACAAAGGACTTTCAGACAAAAACATCATCGTAGGTGATCCTCACATAATATTGTATAATCATCCAAAATTTTAATCCGAAATCCTTTTATTTGCGACTACAATAAGCCATATTGTGCAATACAGTTTCAGTGGAAAGTGAAAGAAAGTTCCAATAATTTTGTGGCTTATTATTTACTCAATGACTTAAAACATTTTAATTTTTTTGAAGATTGCTTAGTCTTCAAACTGTATCCAAGGCTGTTTTGAGTAAATTAATGATATGTAAATTATTTAGATTTAAACTTAAAAATATGTGTATGAAAATAACATAATTTTTTAGTGTTGCAGGGGAATTTTATTATTATTTATAAACGTGATGTGGTGTAATAAGTTGTTGTGTTTTATTATACTTTAACCTTGTATTTTTTAAGTTCAATTTGCTGCACAGAAATTGTGTTATTTTGGATTGATCTTCAATCGAAATTTTCGGTCTCTGAGACCGACGTCACCAACTATGTAAGATAATTTTGCGTCGTAGTGCTTCTCGTGTTACGCTCTAATGACGATTGATGGTTTATTTATTAAAAAGTCGAAACTGATTAATTATTTTTATAAGTGAATATGTTTTCATTTATTTTATATGTTTTATTCTTTCCTTAAAAATTTTAATTATGTATTAATTCATTTCCAAAGTGAGTTTTTGTGTTATACAAATAAAATAATGACCTATTTCTCACGCTTCCGTCACTCTTCTCATCCGTGCAGCCATTTCATTTTATATCTATCCTTCTAATACAACCTCCAACCTGTATTTCAATTCACATTTAATTCGCCTACAAAGAAACTATGACTCAAAGTAGTTTGATCCTTTCGACCAATCGTTTGCCTCATATAAAAATTACCTAAACAATTTCGTTCTAGTTCCTAGTTAATATTTCTATTTTAAAGTCCAGGTTGTATCATCTATTTATAAGTTTGTCATATTTGTTGCTGCTGTATAGTTAAAAAAAATTTGCTCACCGGCTTTTGGCAATAAACAATTTTGAAAATTTAAATAATGCAACTACTTCACAGGTTAAACTAAAATTATTATTTGATAGCTGAGTACGATGGTCATTCAATACGTAACCAGAAAAATTGGTGTAGGTCAAAAATTGTTTTATATTTCAATACGAAACATTTAGGATTTCAAGTCGGCATCCTTATTATTACTTCCGATCAACTGTTTGGTAAGATTTTGTAAACATAACGTTTAATTCAATTAGTTCAAGATGTCAAGTCCGATTGAAAATTGCACCGCCGAAGAACAACGTGCTGTGATTAGATTTTTAGTAGCAGAGGGTTTAAAAGTAGTGAGATCCATGCAAGGATGTTAAAAGTGTATGGAGACAATTGTTTAAACCGTTCGAACATTTATAAGTGGATGGAACAGTTGAAAAGTCGACCGGTCGAAGTTGCAACTTCTTCCCTTGAATCTCGCATTGAGGTGATAATCCAAGGTAACAGACGTATCACTGTTGAACTGATAGCAGAAAAAGTGAATGCAAGTGTTGGAATGGACAGTTCCAACACACTTGGGAGTTCAATAATGCAATCCTTAAAAAAATTTATTCGAGGTTGAACAGAGTACAAGCTGAATATTATTTTCTTAATTTGGGGGGGGGGGGATCCTTGACGGTATTTTGAGTGGACCAAAATGCATATATCATCAATTCAATCATGAATAATCCAGCGACGATGTATAGCCATTAACTTCCTAACGTTATGATACATCCATCGCGCAAAGTCCGATTCACGCGTACATATGTGGCAACTAGTGGTGAAAGTCCTGCCTCATATGTAAGTGTTGCATGCATTTCATTTGGATATGATATATGCAAACACTTCCGTTTGTCCACTCTTCCGCGAATGGAAAGATGCCATCGGCAAGAAGTAGTACTGCAGCATCCACAAAGAGCCCATAAACAATATGGTCTTCGTCACCATCATCAAGTCGGAGGTAGTAAGGCGCTTCTGCCTCATTCATATGGAAAAGCCACACCGTCTTGAACTGCAACTTAAAACCCCATTGGGAGCATCTCCTCGTTATAATTTAAACTGCAAATTAAGCGGCAAGCACACTTTTACGATGCCAATTTGCATGGCAGACAACTAAAGTGAGCCTCTATTTCCCGCCGCCCAATAAATATGCTAATAACTATTAGGTATTGGCGAGCGCTTCGAATCGAACATTTGTGATGGTCCACTATTTGCATTATATGATAGCAAAACAAACAAATTGTGTGTCGTCGACTCCTGCATTGTCCGTTGCCGTTGGGAAACCATGTCCGCCACGGTAGTGGTTGAAATAGCTGGATTTCTTCTTGATGTCTTCACCAGCAACCGCGACCGAGGTGGAGCTTCAGCTGGTAAGAGTGTTCGAGGTGTTGGATAGTCCATTGCGGGCACGTGATCGGACGTCTAATGAACTTGCATTTCACCGTTTCATGTAAGGGATGATGTAAAATGCAAAAGCCACGGTTGCATCAAGAAGCAGTCGTCTTGAATTTAAATCGTGCTTCCATAATCCGAAACGTTGTTGATAACTCGCCCGAAGAAGCAATGGCCTCAAGGTGACCGATCCAAGTCTTTGGGTCAGATCGTGACCAAAAAGAAATTTTCACTTTTCATAGAACGGAAATGCTCAGTTATTTGTTTTGAACGAATGAGAACGTGCTTTCTTAAAACTTGACTGGTAAATAATAATATCAAGGATTCAAAATATCAAGTTAAAATTTAAAATTGCGAAAAGTTCATTGAGCTATGGTACACATACTTATTTTATATAAATGGGAGTCGCCAATGTATTTTGAAAATTTTGTAAAAGTGGAGTTCCCCATTTATTTTACAATATGTTTTTAATATTCTTGTACCGCCTAAAATAAAGTAAATGAAAATAGAATTCTAGAAACCGATTCAATGCAGAAAATTTATGATCAAAATACCATCACTATATTGAACTGCATTGGAACTTTGTAGGCAGGACATCATTGATCCTCGCTTATTATCAACTCAAAAATACTCGTAGAACTCTCAATTCTCTTTAATTGGTTATTCAAGGCTTTTTTTTAGATAAATAAGATGAACAAATGGATAATTAGTCGTCCTCTATTATTCACACAATAGAGGATACGTTTTTATTAACTTCCCAGTGTACATATAGGAAGTTCAAATTGAAATTCCCAACATTTCTTTACGTATTGAGGTCTAAGGAGCAATTTAAAAGGATTTTCAGAAAAATCTGTATGATTGTGTACGTATGTACGTACTGGCTTGGACATTTTTTCCAATGCTAAACAGTTCTTATCAAAAATTGATTGAAGTTCTTTTTCGTGATTTCAAAAAAAATATGTATAGAAACAATAACCATTAACATTCACTATGAATAAGGGAGCGAATAATATTACTAAATTTCACTTGTTGCAATTGCGTTGCTATGGTGCTTGTAAAAGCATTTTAACATTTGTATTATTTTAGCAAATTTTCAACAATTTATATAGTGGTTTTTATATTAATAAAAAAACTGCTAAACCTTTAAATAAAAACAGTTTTTCAATCATGTTACCAGAACCATCCCAATGCTTTGGAAGACCAGGTGTTTTAAAAACTTATTATCAAACAAAAATCTTAGTTTCTTATGATTGCAGCAAATATTCATCCAAAAAGAATAAACCATTAGTATTTATAATTAATAATTGGTTCATACGAATAATATTATTTCGGTGTTTTGAGCGTATTTTGGTAGTATTTTAAAATAATTGAAAAACTCCAAGGACCAAGGCAACGGACATTCATGGCTTTTCAAATACCTAGATCGCAAAAGCAAACAAGGAGCATCGCAATAAATAAATAAATAATAATAGAGTCATATAATTAAGATTAGGATAAGATCAAATTAGCAATTAATTAGATCCCAAGTATTTATGTATAAAAAAAGAATAAAATATGCATGGAAAACTTCAGTCGTGTACAAAACACTGAAAAAGTTTGCAAGTAGCAGCCAAAATACGTATTTGAGAAAATACTCAATATTTTTGGCGAATAATATTACCTAATTTCACTTACTTTAATGATGTGGTTTTCTTATCGATCAATGTGGATTATCATTCAATGCTGAATAAAGTCAACGCAACTGCTTTTTTGGTTTATGGGGAAAATTAAATTAATAAAAAACAATAAACATTAAATATTTATAATAAATAAGGCAGCCTCCATTAATACCTCATGGTTTCAGTTACTTCTTCCCCTATCTTACGTAATACGTTTTATATGTTTTACATATGATCAGACATCAAACTTTTACTGCATGTCACAAGTTGTTTTAAGTCCAACCGCAAAATAAGAATTGATTATTAGTCTTTCTGAGGTAAAATGGTGAAACAGTGCCAATACAATGTCTTTGCAGTACTAATGGTACTTTTAGACGCAACTACCAAAGATGGTTTCCATGTGACAAAATCTAGTTCAGTCGTATCTATAAAAAAATCACCAAAATGTTAGCCTACGCTCATTGGTCTTTCAAGTATAGGTTTTGCAAGCACCCCCTTCTCTTCCAAGCGTTCCGTATAAGGGCAAATCAGAACTGCACGTTCACCTAAAGCCTAGCGTAAAAAATAGCGGTCCCTAAGATGATACGATAAATATTATTCCATTCCACTTAATGAGATCTTTCCATTGTTATTATTCAACTTTGGATGGTGAAAATCTTCAAAAAGATTGCGTTACGGGTTCTACACAAGTTATATACACAATACTTGTCTACATACCTTCACCATATTTTCATTAATATTGTCTATTTTTATTTTTCAATTGCACATTACTTCACAGACGATGGGAATCGGTAGCACCTAATTCGTAGGTTTTGGATTCCTTTCGGTTCGATTTATAATTCAAGATACAAATTTATAATTTTATTTCACATTGACTCAATCTTTAGCTTTGATTTTTGTGAAGCTGATTGTAAATTACTTCTAATATTGTTCCTGCAGGATGTACTTCTTTAGTATCATTTCAAAAGAATTTGGATTAGTTATGTTTTTTTTTTCATTTTCTCCGGTAACGTATTGAAAAAGCTGGCTGCTATGTTTAAAGGCTCTGCTTTTAGTCGTTCAGTTGCAGCAAATGCAATAGCTATATTTTTCATGTTTCTCATCCCGAAATTCTATCTAATTTCACAGGACTACATTGAATTTGATTTGATAAAAATCTAACGTTTAAATTCTACTCTTTCCATGGAAATCAGTCTTACCAAATTTATGTCTTGAACTATTTTGTATATTGTAAATAGTTTCATACTCCTTGGTTACTAGGATGGAGATGACTGAATTTAGAATTTTGAACTCATTAAAAATGTCTTAGAAGTCAGTAGTTTTTTTCTTTAAATTATTTTTGTGTGGAATCCATGTAAGTTTGTCGTCTATTATGAGTTCTAAGTACTTTATTTGTTCTACTCTCTGTAACGTTCTGTCATTTATTTATATGAGTGGTTGTATGTCAGTTTTGTTTTTGGAGTTCTATTATTTTCATCGTTATTATAGTTTTATTATTATGTTTAATATATTTAGTATATATGTTGTAGATCTTACTGGGAAGTTGTGTTCGTTTTGACCTCAAAAGTCGAACCACGCGACTTTTTTATTTGTAAATACTTAGTTAAAATCGGATCATATATTTTTGCCTAATAAACTACAACCTTCACATTCACATACTATCATACTATTCACTTGAATAATATATTACTTAACGTGTAACGATTTCTTCCAATGGTTTTGAATTTCATAATTATAACTGAAAATATCAGCGGAAGTTGAGACCCATTCACAATCTCATTCCCGCCACTGAAAACTTCAACATAACTTTGACCAGTAGTTCACAATTATCAACAGTTTGACGGTTCGAACATCAACTGCAACAAAATTTGATGTGCTCGCAAGGTATTTCCCCGAAATTTCCGGCTGGACTATTAATTTTTTTTTAAAAAGGCACGACTTTTTGATTTGTTTTGTTACTGCTCAGCCAACTCTCTCAAATTAATATCGTAAAATTTTTCAGCTCATCTTTCGAGATTCGAACAATTCGTTCGGACAAATTCGAAATCACCTGATGCCGTTCGGACTGATCCATCCTTCAAATTTTATGACTCGCGCTGTTTGTTGCTGTTTACGAGTTGTGTGCCAAGAAGAGTGTGGGCTGTTTAGAAGTTCCGTTCCTGCCAAACCAAATTCTGTTACAATCAATCAACTGCACAGTGACAATCCTGTTTGCCGAGTGTAAATCAACGACTGAAACCTAGCGGAAATGCTGAACGGTAAGATTGCGCATGGCACAATAAGTGCTATTTAAACTCACAATCGAGGAAAACCTGTCAATAATTTTGAGTTGGCTGCCAGCGCGGAGCTTTGTGTTTATTGTTTTGATAATATTACATTCTGTAGTGCTTTTCATTTCCTTGAAACGCGACGATCGTTGCGATTGAAGGCGCTCTCAAATTACGCATCGTCGTCTAATCTTAGCATTATTGTTAATCGTGATACGTTCAAGTTGCCAGCATTCGAATTTCGAGTGTTGTCGGAAGTAATTCAATCCAAAAGGATGGCTTGGCTAGGCTTCGGGGCCTTGGCTTCCGGTCTAGGTAATTGCATGCATCGGTTTTGCTTCGCATGACTCAAAGTTTCCAAGAAATAAATGTTGGCTAATCCGAACAATGTCTCCTGATAACATCTGTTGGGTTTCCAGTTTTGCAGCGTTTGCTTGGCGGCGACTTGCCCCCAAACAAAGTCCATGAAGTCAAGTCCGAGCACCTGGGCATGTGCCAGGTGATATTACGGGACGAAGCGATGGTCCTGTACGCGCCGCCCAACAATCAGACCGAGAAGAAGTTTCCCTACGAGATAATTCTGCAGCGGCCCATCAACGAGTCCCCTACGACGTCGTTCAGGTAATTCAATCGATAATTGAGTCGAAACCTGAAATCATTCTGTCTCCCCTGCAGTTTGTACAGAGCCAGTACTCTAGCCGAGGCCGAGGATCGATTCAATGCCTTCCTGCACCGGCTGCCCGTGTTCATCGGCGTGGTCAAGGAGGTGAGTAGCTCAGTTGTACTTGGTCGGTTGCGTGGAATGTGCACGTTTTGACGAGATAACACCGACTGTTGCGCGTGTTCGGGCGAGAAGATTGAACCCAGATAGTTCCGCAACGACCATGATAATTGCTCATCGCGGCGTCATCAGGCGCTTGGTATCAATGTCCATTGGCCGGCGCGACATCAACACCAAAAATGTAGACACAAACAATCTTAATTACGAAACAGTTTTCCGCTGATAGTGAATTCTCTGTTTTATTCTTAGTACGCATGTCGAGGTTTTTGTTTTGCCAGCATGAAAACATAGTAAACAATGCACAAATGAATGAGCATGAAAGTCTGATCCGAAAATAAATAAATACAATCTCGTAGGACATTGTATTACAATGCATCCGGTCAAAATTGAATTGAATTGTGTTTGGGTATCGCATTGGAGCGAAGATTTACAACTAACCCTAAAAAAACCTCACGCGATAATAGAGCTGATTTAAGTGTTTGTTAAAACTGAACAATTTAAACGACAACAAGCGAAATTCAAATTTGATTTTCTATAGAGTCGGTTCAAGCTGAAATTACGCGGGTACTCGATACGAAAAAACCCTTTCAAAATTCACAAAATATGAAACGTCTGCTTACGTAAACAAAAATAAGTTTTTTTCAACGTTAGAAGATGGAAATCTTCAAAAGATACCGATCAGCTCCTGACTCTCGACATGCCGGATTTCTACCGACTAAAACCACCTCCAATCGCTCTCTCCATTTCAGTAATTCTCCGTAGTTTTATTTCAGTACATAGTACTTCCCAGGCGATAAGAATCGGTCTAAGAAACAATAACAAATTTGGTAGCAGTAGTTCAGTCCGTGAACTTATTTGTTAGTTCCAATGAAAGAAACAACACAAAATTATGTCATTTAACAAGAACAAAATCAAATTCATTGCACAGCTTAAATGAGGCGTCTGAGGGTGAAAGGATAACGGAATGTGTGGCGCATTTTCTGCACGTTTAACTTTTTAGTTTTGTAGAATTCTCTCCAAATGAAGTGAAGGTTGTAGTCTTAAGATAAATCCGCAGAAAATGGAACTTTTGCTCTTCACAAAAAGGTACGAAATTTCGCGATTTGTCCCACCTACGCTTAATGAGGTAAGTCTCAACTCATCACATCAGGTCGAATACGTAGGTCTAATTCTATTACAATTACCGTGGCTCTACGCACTTCCCCGACAAAGGCATTGTTTATGCTATTAAATCGGCTCCCGACTGAGCTCTTTACAGGACAGCAGGCTATGCGATTCGATTGAAAATTCTACATCTATGGCATGAGGGGAACATTGGTCACTCCACCATATTACGTAGGAAAGGACCAACGCCAGGGAAAGTAGACCTTGCTTCTCCGATACCTTGCTTCTACCATGGTCATTCATTCCGAGCAGGGATGACTGGGCCATAGCAATAAATGAGATACAGGAAACAGTCGACACACACACTGATGAATCAAAAATGGATGGAAAAGTTTTCAGTGGTGTTTTCTCAGAACAGCTACACCTGAAACTATCCTTCCGGCGTACAGACGACTGCAGCGTTTTTCAGGCAGAGGTCATTGCAATATACAAGGTAGTATATTGGTGAAGAAATTAGAAAATTTAGACATATATGGTGTGGGGATGCATGTCCTCTTCGGGAGTACGAAACTTATATTTGTCGACGGCAACCTTGAAAGATTTTAATAGTTGAACATCTTGAAGGCTTATTTACTGCTGAGTGCAGAAAAATTGAATTTAAGGGACAATTTCAGCTGTTATCAAGACAATGATCCCGGATACAGCTCTGGATTAGTGCGAACGCAGTTGATTTGAAATTGTCCGCACCAAATTAAAACGCCTTCTTAGTCGCCAGATCTAAATGTTCTTGAACAATTATGGCCCGAGCTAAAAGAAGGAATCAAAAACACATCGAATAAGTAAGAACGACAATCTTAAAAGGGCACTAACAGAAATCGGATGTCATTTCGCCTGAGTACACAAAAAATTGGTGCAATCAATGCCAGCTCATCTCGCAGCCGTTTTCGAGCAATTTGGGTTATCCCACAGAATATTAGGAATAAATTTTGAAAAAATCGTTATAACTTAAATTAAGGACTTGTTCAGTGATATATCATTTAAGCTGTTAGGTGATTTTGTGAGTTTAAAATGAAGTTGATTTATTTTTATAGTTAAATGATGTAATTTTTTAATTTTTTTCCACATCGGAACTAATAAATAAGATCATGAACTGAAATACGTTTATGGTTTTGTAAACGAACGTTTCATATTTTGCAAATTTTGAAAGAGTTTCCTCGTATCATCTACTCACATCATTGAAGCTGTATGCGTCTTCATAGTGCCGCTGAATTTCTGTAAATTTATTACCTGTTTATACAAAAATCATCACTCTAAAACATTTAACTCTTGCCGCAAAATTGCAATAAATATAAAAAAACAGAGAACACATGCAGTCGTAGGAGCCATGCTTCCATCAACAGAATCCGTAGCAGCCCAGCACTGTTTTAAAATTTATTACCAAGTTTAGGAAAAATTGCTGAGGCCGCCCTAATAATCCGTTTTTAATTCTGTAAAGTGCATTTGATAGGTGATGTGCTCTTGTATATGTGAAAAAAATTCAAACTTTTATAAGCTTGAGTTTCTGATTTGCGAGCTTTCAAAATTTCTGATTTTTTTAAAATAAATTTAGATTGCACAATTATTTTGGACAATCTAATGAATCGATTTTAATGAAAATTTGTTTGCTATTTTATAATATTGTAGAATTTTTTTAGATGAAATATGAAGGTCCTAAGTGCATTTCAAATGGTAAAAAGTTAAATAAAAAAAGGCTTTTTTCTCCCTGTTTTTTAAAATTTATTGCAATTCTGCGGCAAGGGTTAAATGTTTAAAGACTTGTAACCAATCCTATCTTATAGCAAATTTTATACGCAACTTTTATTTTTACACAACTTTGACCTAAAATGTACCGTTTTAAAATTAGGAGTAAGAAAATTAGGAAAATAACGTTTTTTTTTAAATTTTTAAACATTTCGTTTTTTTAATGTTCCCGACTTTTTTGAGAGGGAGCATAAGACAATTGTTTTAATACGAGTTATTCCACAACTTTTCCTGCAAAAATCAGTGTGCCCCCTCTCAACGGCCAACTGAAAACAGATCCGCCCTGGTCTAAAATGACCTTTTTTTAGTAGCAAGACAATTGTATGATTTTTTATATTTCGGCTCCTTTATTTCAAGAATGCATCAACTAATTTATGAGCCATTTAAAATATTATACTGTAGAGACTCATTTGAACACTTCGTTTGATATATTCTACCTTTCGAACTTCGATATTTTTTAATAGAAAAATTAAAATTAAGCTATTGGCAAATAAATGTTTAAATTTTTCTTATTAATAAACAAATTACGATAATTTTTGCTCGCTATAATTAGCACAGCCTTTTTCACATGATACTACAAATCAAAACTTTTTTTTAATAGCATGTTTTGATATCTCGCAATTTTCAACAATAGTCAGCACCGATACTGTCATTCCAGCTTTTTTAGTATCATCGTCAAATTTCTCGAATCTCCTGATGGCATTATCCACTTGCTCTTCGCTGGCGTCACCAATATTTTCAAAAAGCAGGCAATAGGAGAATAAAGAAAATGAATTTCAAGCTCATATCGCAACCTAAGACTTCATATCTTTCTAACATAGTTTCGACAATTTCCACATTATTGGAACTCTTTCTATTAAAAATGTACCGTAAATCTTTTCGATATTTCCAAGCTTACCAATAAATTAATAAACCGGTAAATCTGCACCAAATCTCCATGAATTATCTTTACATTTTCAGTATTACAATGTAAATGGTTTGCAAAAGGTTTGCGACGCTCTCGCAGAAAATCCATCATGGTCTTTGGCTCATCTTGTAGCATATTTTAATCTGACCGAATACGTTACACATGCAAAGATAATAGATTTCCTGGACTATCCCGACCTCGATAACAACATGACACCATTGCAAGTAAGCTCAACCGTTCGACGTTAATATGAGCATCACAATATAATATTTTGATTATAAAATTTAGCTGGCAATCAGATCGAGCAATATTGAAATGGTAAAAGTGCTATTGCCTTACTGCAAAACACAACATCTCGACAATAATAGCAATTCAATATATCATTATGCGTCGAACACGACAAAAGAAATGATAAATGTAAGTAAAATTGCGATCAAAAGAAGTGCAAACAATTATATGGTTTTTTTTTGCAACAGTTACTAGCGTCGAAGAACACTTCGAATCTGGACCATTGCAACTCGGACGGTTTCACACCTTTGCATTTGGCCTGCTTGTCGGACAAACCTGACTGTGTTAATGCTCTTTTGCTAGCCGGCGCCGATGTCAATATATGCGCAAATAATGTTAGTAGCATTCATAAGTCGGCACCAAGTAAGATGTCAATTGCTTCAAATGAGTTTGAAAGAAATAAGAGCCATTTCTTTGCTGGCAGGTTCCGTGGCTGAATATTTTAAGCAGAATCCCAATAAGCTTTACACACAAGATATGAAATTCGGAGGCACTCCGTTGCATTGGTGTTCATCACGCGGAACTTTGCAGGCCCTAGTTGAACGCGGATGCGATATAAATGCTTTGAATTTCGAAGGCAAAACAGCTTTACACGTGATGGTAAAGATGAGCGCTTAACATTATAACATTAAACAATATAAAATCAAACTCATTGTAAATTCAGGTCTCACGTAATCGTCTAGAATGTGTTGTTGAACTTTTATCCCATGAGGCTGAAGTAGATTTGACTGATACGGAAGGAAATACTGCACTTCATTTGGCTATTGAAAAGAAACTAGTGCCAATTGTTCAATGTCTTGTTGTCTTTGGATGCGACATCAATAAAAAGAACAAAGACGGTAGGTGTTCTTTCCTAACTCTTCTAGAAATATGTTTAATAGAACTTTATGCCGTGATAAAAGGTCATACTCCACGACATATGGTTGGAAAAGACGCCAATGGTAGTAAAGAGGACGAAATACTTTACATACTTCATTCGGTTGGAGCGAAAAGGTATTTTCCGGACAACAAAATGCTTTGGTATAATTTATGGTTTGTTGTAAACTTTGTACTCTAGATGCCCCGACTCGAGTTCAAAATGTCCACTCGGGTGTAACGCAAAAGGAACGTACGACGGAATTCCGCCGGTCGCTCCAGAAGCATCCGAGAAGCGAGAACATATCGAAGAAATGCTTGCGTCCACTAGTCGTTCCTTACTACGACCAAACACAAATATGATGCGAAATGGAGGAGTGGGCACTGAATTTTCTACTGTGTAAGTTTTAAGGTTTTGGTATATGCGAAATATTCTCTGAATTTCTCACTCGAATTGAATTTTTGATAAGTTTAATCAATCAAATCCTAGGACACACGTTGTTGATACATCATCCGAACAAAAAGGACAATCTATGATGGATGCTTTGCTGGGAATGTTCAACACGAAATCGGTTAAAGCTGAAGCACCTCCGAAGAAACGTATGAGACGTATATTCCCAATTTGTTTAAAAAATAATTTCGATTTCTTGAAAAATCCTCTCACAGTTTCGAATGCATTCAATCCTGCCGAGGGTTCGTCACAGGATACCGCTCAAGCACCTGAAACAAATAGTTCGGGCAGTTCAACGTACAGCAGTCACATTGGAACTCCTGTTTCGAAAAAAGGACGTTTGTTGTGCTTAGATGGTGGCGGCATCCGTGGACTCGTCCTCGCACAAATGCTATTGGAAATAGAGAAGTTGGCACAAACGCCAATCATTCATATGTTCGATTGGGTGGCCGGAACAAGTACAGGTGGAATTTTGGCATTGGGTCTCGGTTGCGGCAAGACAATGAGGCAGTGTATGGGATTGTATTTGCGAATGAAGGAGCAATGCTTTCTCGGCTCACGACCGTATGCCAGTGAACTTCTCGAATCAATTCTGAAGGAAAACCTGGGCGAAATGACTGTTATGGCAGATATCAAGCATCCAAAGATTATGGTGACGGCTGTGATGGCTGATAGGAAACCAGTCGATTTACATTTGTTTCGCAACTACAAGAGCGTCGGTGATATCTTAGGAATCGTCACACCAACAAGTAATTCCAAAACACAGAATTAATGTTTTTTATCGAACATTATAGTAAATATGTCTGAACTGTTTGTTTCAGCTAACCGACGTGTCCCACCACCACCACCCGAAGAACAGCTTATTTGGCGAGCGGCAAGAGCCACCGGTGCAGCACCGTCTTACTTTAGGTTTGCCATTTAAAAATACACACTAGCAATTGTCTATCAATGTTCATTTCTTCTAAAGGGCATTCGGGCGATTCTTGGACGGCGGTCTTTATGCGAACAATCCTACGTTAGATGCAATGACGGAGATACACGAATACAATTCGGCTTTGCGGAATGTTGGACGCGATGCTGAAGCGACGCCGGTAAGTTTCTTGTAAGCGATGTAGAAATGTAACAGCTAACTAGTTTGTTTTCGTTCAGTTGTCGATTGTCGTATCTATTGGAACTGGGATGGTTCCTGTTACGGAAATGAAAGAAATTGACGTTTTTAGACCTGAAAACCTTTGGGATACAGCTCGGCTGGCATACGGCTTATCAGCAATAGGTAATTATTAGCAGATGAAGAAAATGTTTTGCTTCAAAAATAATTATTCCTCCTTTTAAATATTCATTTGAATCCAATTAAATCAGGAAAATACATTTAACAAATCCATAAAATTTCTTTTAGATGTTGAAAATTTAGTTCTTTTGAATTGTACCTGCAAACGACATTTTAATGTCTACGGATTTAGTATTAAGTAGGTACATCTATTTGTAGAGTCCGATGATTGAAGCACACTCTTAGCAAACACAAAATAACAGACTTACAGAATCATCGAAGACATAAATATGAGGAAGTTGGTTGCAAGCTGCCCTAGTAAATCATAATTTCATACTGCGCCATAATAACCAGCGACATTATTCTGTATGGTATCCATCAAATACAAGCACAAATTACGAGACGTAACTCTTGTGGCTCAAAAGAAATGCCGAATCACTAAATTGAACATGAAATCTAAAATAGTTTGTATCCCCGTAATTTCAAGCAATCTGAAAAAAATAGTCATTGGAAACATAGCTTGTTTTCAGTGCTGACACGTCTCTAGTTTTCAGCTAAAAAACAGATTTGGCAATAGATGAAAATATAAGAAGAGACACTTGTTTCCTTTATTATACGATTTCGATTTTATTATTGCCAAATGTACATTTCGGACATTAGTTGTGTCCTTCTTCAGTGTGTTATTGTGTCTGAAGAGAAAACATGGCAGAATCTTACTTAAATATACTTAGTTTACATACTAACTAATTATATCCTCCTATAATTGAATCCCGGTATAAGTTTATGACCCCTACAGGATCGATTTAATAAGATCTGAGAAACCGTTACCTAGATCGTGGTTCAGACGTTTCGACTCCAGGGTTCTCGCAATCAAAAGACTCTCATAGGCATCCAGCTTAGAACCATTTTTATGCATTTAGAGTTTGCCCTAGTGATGATGTGGCCTTCCTCGACGATGTGTTTTGCCACCAATGATCTAATATCGGTCCTTCCATGTTTGATGGCTACTTCATCTTCTCTAATGTGCTCCTGCACTCTTTTCCGGATCGGTCTGATTGTCTGTCTAATATATACTTTATCGTAATCTGAACTGTGATCTCGTATATGCCGTTTTTCTCCATTGCAGTTTGTGGATCTTTGGTTGTCCTCAGAATCGTTTTTGTTTTGAGTTTGTTGCTCGTTATTGTCGCTTCGATGTTGGATTTGGCTAACAAACTCTTTAGTTTTCCGCTTATAGTTGAGCGTTAAATTGCTACCCGTTTTTTGGTAACTCGACCATTCTCGCTACTTTCTAGGGCCGTTAGTTCTCGTGTTCTCCTCTTATGCTCTATCTTCTTGATACGGTTCTCGATGATTGTTCTGGTGAACCCATTCATTTGTGCCGTTTCTGGGATGTATTCTTTTTCCTTTATGCTGCCTGAATGAGTGATTCGATGTATATGGTATCGTCCTTTGAGTGTGAGTTGATTTCCTGTGTATATCAAACTCAAAACTGTTGTTTGCTCTTATTATTTTTAAATCTAAATAAGCAATCTCACCATGCTGTTCTGTTTCCCTAGTGAATTCTATGTTTCTATGGATTTTTTTGATGCCTTCAAATACATCGTCGAGCCTAGTCTGTTTGACTACCGCGAACACATCATCCACATAACGTATCCAGATCCTTGGTAGCAGTTCCTTTTCTCTAATCTTTTCTTCTGTTGAGTTCATGACGATTTCGTTGATGAAAGGAGAGAGCGGGTTCGCCATTCTTATGCCTGATGTCGTTTTGAAATATTTCCCTCTGAACGTGAAGTAGTTCTCTGTCACGCAAAGGTCAGCTAATTTCACGTAAAACTTCACGTTATTCCTCCATTCCGGCGTCTTCTTTTGATCCACGAGCCACGTTTCCAGAAGATGTAGCGATTCTTTTATCGGGATGCTGGAAAACAAGGCTTTCATGTCAAACGATGCCATGATCTCGTCGTCATTAAGTGTTTCCCCTTTTAATAGATCAACTAATTCATATGAATTTCTTATTGATCTATGTTTTATAGGTGTCTCTAGTTTCTGAAACTCTGCTACAAGCCACTTCGCTATTTTGTACGTGGGTGAGCCGTTTGCTGTGATAATTTCTCTCAATTCATTGCCTTCTTTATGCAATTTGGAGAGGCATTTGATTCTTGGGAGCGTCGGAGAACACCGGAGTCGAAACGTCTGAACCACGATCTAGGTAACGGTTTCTCGGATCTTATTAAATCGATCCTGTAGGGGTCATAAACTTATACCGGGATTCAATTCTAGGAGGATATAATTAGTTAGTATGTAAGCTAAGTATATTTAAGTAAGATTCTGCCATGTCTTCTCTTCAGACACAATAACATACTGAAGAAGGACACAACTCATTTCCGAAATGTACATTTGGTAATAATAAAATCGAAATCGTATAATAAAGGAAACAAGTGTCTCTTCTTATATTTTTAAGAAATACGATTTGTAGAAACTCGTTGATACTTCATTGAATAGATGAAAGGAAAAATGGAGTTGATCCTTGGTATAAAATGACAAAGAAAGATGAATTAATTATTGCAAAATAAATATTGAAGGGTGTTTGACTTATGCCAGGCATAAACTGCAATCGAAAGATCAAGGTGATCGCTATTTCCACTGTCAATACTCGTCCAGAAGCGAAAAGTAAAGCTTGGGATTAAACTGCAAATTTGCCAACGATAAAATCAGTGAAATTTGAAATGTTCTTTAGGATTTCGAAACCTACGCCGAATAGAACTGCAGCATAATGGAAACTTCTGTATGATATGAACACAATTTCGGAAATACAGTTGATGTTTCATTTGTCGAATTGTAAACGAACAAACAACCGTTCAAATCAATAAACTTTTACTCAATCCATGTTTTTTTGTGAACATCATGCTTTTATTTATTTGTTATTAGAAGCTGCCGCATTTCGCTCAGTTATTAATCGAATTTTCTAATAGCACAAAACATCTGTAGCCCTTTCAAAGTCTCCCCGTCCCCAAACCCATTGAAATATTCTCAAATTTTAAAGCGTCCATAATAAATGTCACATTAGTTAACTTAATATTCGCATTCATATTGTAGGTAATTTGCTTGTGGATCAAGCGACCGCTTCCGATGGTAGAGTAGTTGATCGGGCTCGTGCTTGGTGCAGCATGATAGGTGTCCCATATTTCCGGTACTAATAAATAATCGAATATACGATTCAAATTAAACTGCTTAATCACATTCAAACTATTGATCCATTTCACAGATTTAATCCACAACTTCCCGAAGATATTGCGATGGACGAAAAGAGCGATCAGAAATTAATTAATATGATGTGGCAGGCGAAAGCCTATATGCATGCCAACCGGAAAAAAATCATGGAAATGATAAATCTTTTAAAATAGCAAATTAGAAGAATCTAATGTTTATTATGCTCTCAAATTTCAGATAAATTATTTGCAATAATCGTAAACTCCAAAAGAAAATACATTTGAAAATGTGTGGAGTTGAAAATCAAGCAAACAAAGACTAGCAACTTTCACAATCTTAAAGTATTTGTCTGTATCAGTAGTTTTTTGGATAGTTCTTAGATAATGAAAAGAGAGAAAAATCTTTTATGCAAACGTTATACATATGAAATATCGAATGATCCCAACGTTTTTCTATATGAAATTCACCTTGCCCTAATGATTTTAGATAATCTCGTTCGTATGACATTCGACAATAGTATTATGGTTTTCAATGACAACAACAATTAGTTGTAAGCGCATTTTTTGTATGAATCCACAAAATGTTAACATAAGAAACGTGCGATTATTAGTTAATTGTTTCGGTGAGTTGTTTGGAACGAAAATCGGGTAGAAATCATAATTATAATGTGGCGCTTTAATATCATGATGTTTTCTAGCTAAATTTTTGATATGAAAATGAGAATTCCAATTAGTGTATAAATGTCTCATTGGTAATTGTTGATATGCATTTGATTGGCGGGGTGGACAAATAATTGTGTATTTTTACTTTTAATCGAAAAATGTTGCAGACAGACGCTAATATTGTATTCAATCTCGTTGTTATAGGTGTATATTTTATACAAAAACTAAATACTGGTCGGGCATTTACAATGCAATTGAAATGAATTAATTTGTAATTAACAATATTTTAAATGGTAGCACTCGAAAAACAACATATTTATATGTAATATATTAAAAAAAGAATTGGCCAGACCAATTGTTAATAATTTTATATGAATATAGGAAAACTTAATTTGCTAAAAGTTTTCGTCCAACATGAACAATTATTTGTATAGAATTATGAAATCTATTATTATTATTTTAACACAATGCATAAACGATGTTTTAATCAAATGACAAATTGATGCGTTTCAATTGATCATTTTCAGTGGCTTCACAATTTAACTCCAAGGCCTTATGATGTCAGATTATGCCACTTGTGTTTAAACGGTTTGTCCTCCAAATGCTTCTATGGATGATCTCCTGTCAGCAGTAGCGTGCGCAAGATTTTGATAAGGGGGGGTCATATTGTTGAAGTCTTGACTAGGTACGTTTGCTTTTCTGGAATTTTACTTCGAAAACTTTCAATCAGGTGACCATATTCTAATGTTCCTACCAACTTTTTATCTATATATAAAATTGCTAGGCTTCATACAATAAGCAAAAGATAACGGCACACACGGATCCAATTTGTGCAAATTATGCCCGGATCACCCCTAGGTGAGATCTCTAAAGCACCATAGGCCGTAAATCAGGCCAATATGGGTTTTACTGTGAAATAGGTGAACGATCTAATTGCGTAGAGATACTGAATCTCACTCAGCTCCCACGTTCCAGAGTGTCTCGGCGAATAATTGTTAAAGTGGGTGACTTAGTGGTTAACGCTAGTTCAAGGCTCGTTGTCGGCAAATAGTTTTCGGGAAGGAGATTTGATGCCGCACTATCATTTCACTCAGCTGTGAATGAGAACCTGAATCAAATCAGGGTAATAATCACGGGTGAGCGTGTTCCTGATCACTTCAAGAGGGGAGGGGGTTTGAACCCTACCCCCCGGGTACGCCACTGCCTGTCAGTATCCATAATATCCTCTGATCGTTACCATGGTTTGGTTTTTGGTTACTCTGCGCCTAGTTGATCAAAGTGCTTCATGCGTCCAACGTGATCAGTTTTGTTTATTATGAATATGAGTAAGTCTTCCTAGAGACAATCTGATGAACCATGTTGTTCGCTTCCAAAGAAGGATTTGTTGATATCATTTAAAAGACAATTTCTTTATCAATTCAATAATTCATTCATTTATTGAAAAGAATGTTTTATATTTACACTTAAATTACTCTCAGACATACTTATACTTAGCATAAGTGTTGTCGCTCGTTCGACATCACTTATTTTTAAATTAAAATATGATTGAACATTGATGCCTCAGCAGCATGCACGCCAAACGCTGTCGGTTGCGAAACAACTCCCTGCCTGCGGTCAAGGTCTAATGTTTCAAAATTATTTCTATAATCAGGAAACCGCCGGAAGACTAATCCTTGCATGAACTCCGGCGCAAACCATTCGCATCTTACCAATTACGTGAATTTAGTTATTAATAATCTATTGCTAGTTCTGAATTGCTGCGTACATTTCCACTGTTACATAATTGTACCTAAACATGTGCCCATTTATGGCTAGTCCCGATGTGTCGTCCCTTTTCTTTGTTGCTCTTTACCCATGTCGGCACCGAGGCAAAGAGAAGCCCTACGCTTGATTCTGAGAACAAAGGATGGTTCGACCATCAAGCAAGGATTTCGCTGGGATCAAAACAATTAGTATTTTGGTTTTCGTGCATATCGAACCCTTGAATCGTGTTTTTAAAGTGCGTATTATTTCGTCATTTGCAACAGTGACCACTTGTAATACAGACAGCAATGTAGCGTCAAGATTTCAATTTTAGAAATGGATTGTTTTACTGTTGAACAACGCTAAAGATGACTGATTGTTTAGTCATGATTTCTGACGATGCTTATTTTCATTTTGGAGATGTCGATAAACAGAACTGTACTGATTTAGGGTACCGAAAATCCATACGTAACTAAAGACAAGCCAATGCACTCTTAATATTCAGTTATTTGGTGTTGGCTTTGAAGTCATGACATCATTTGTTGCTACCTCTTTTAAAAATGAAGATCGAAACAACGATATGATAAATGGGAGGGCACTAGTATCGGACCACGGATTTTTTGCGGCTGATTCTAAACAATTTTAACTTCGGCGAGCTTTGAGTCCATCAGGAAGGCTAAACGTGCCACATTAGCTGTGAAAAAAAGATATTTTGGGTGCCGTTTGAGAGATGTTAATTGACCATCGTGTACTACTTAGATGCGCCCTGAAGTCGTCATGCTTCCGAGCATGGGGACTTCTGCAGCATCTTTGGGGGCTCGGCGTGGAGTTGCGAGGCAACCCGGTGCCGAGACCGTGAGATCGGCAGAGGATTAGGTAGGCCTCGCTTCCACCAGTATGGTCACTGAGCCTGCACTCAGTAGGCAGACTGGTACTCCCAATGTGGTGGTGGGAGGGCGTTGGCAGCCGCATTGTAGCTGCCCGTTGTCCGATCGCGGACCGTGGAGTTAAGCCCACACGGCAGGCCTCCACGTTAAACGCACGACATTTCTGACCATCGCGTAAACTCCGCTTTCCTTATGAGAACTTTCGCAAGCCAGTGTAAAGGAGGAGGGATTCTGACCGATCCTCAGAACAACATACTTACAACAGGATGGTGAGGTAAAGGTGTAACGAAAAATAGGGTAGCATATAGATAAATTATGATAAGCCCTAAAATACGGCGATCAACCCGAAGCTTTGCAATGGGGCTCAATTGAAGAGGTTGTGTCTGTGCTTCCTCGAAACCTCACCCCCAAGGGACTAGTTTTGCCTGCCGGTGTCGGTTGAAACTTGGGGCTGTGGTTGATACCCAAAAGCGGGTACTTTCATTTCTAATACAGTTTGAGACCGGATTCATTCGACAACCCTTCTGTATTGTGGTGCATTGGCGTGCTGTTGCGTTTACGACAGGGGTGCCGTTACCCAAAAAGCGATAAGGATGCTGATAGGTCCAAATCTTCACCAAGGATTATGAAGGAGTCCAGGCAAGCTTTGGATGAGATCTGGAACCCATACTCGGAAAAGCAGTACTCATACTTAGTCATGGGCTACTAACTAGTACGTTTATGGGAGCGTTGGTGCGAGCTAACTTCATAACCCTGGCTTAAAAGCCCCTTGTTTTAATGATTAATTTCGGAGAAAGCACGTTAATTCAGGAACTTCATCTGACCATGGCGTAGTGTAAATTTAAGACACTTGACTATTTTTTTATAAAGAATTGTTAGAGACCGGCATTCCTTGCAGGATCCACAAACAATTGAAACTCTTAAGCAAAATATACATTGACCTATTCATAAAATAGAGCTACACACAATCAATGGAGTTCTGCAAAAACTAAGGTGAAGAAGATGGGCTAGGCTTTTTAATCACTGTTCGATTCTGGAACTATTTGTATTCTTTTATAAAGCTACTAACATTTGTGCTAGCTACAGTCTAGATTTTCCATTATTCACCTAAAAAGTACTGTGCATTTACATGGAAAATGCTGTACAGTTTCTTCCTGTTTTTTTAACCAGCGACAGAAGCCCTTGAAGGGAACATATTGTCTTTGAGCTCGTCTGCCTGTGGTCTGTCGATACAGTAGAGCCCGTATATATGTAACCCTATTGAAAGCAACAAAACATACTGTCGTATCCCGAACCAGTACCATATACAATACATAAAATTTCAACCGTATAAATGCAACCCTCTTAAGTGCAATGCCCGCCTAATTTCAACTGAAATCCGAACATCTTTATCTGTTTTGACCGCTTAATTGCAATCATATAAAACACATGGCAAACACGTATGCATTCGATTTCAGGCCCACATAAATGCTTGGCATGCGTTGATTTGGTGTCCATTGTATTGTTGAACGTTTGAGTTTTTAATAAAAAGTGTAAAAGTGTAATTTTAATAGAAGTGCAAAGTAGTAGAAGATTCATCGATTTTTTCATATAGGTAAATATATTCTTTCAGTTTGAACCTGAGGCATTCCTGCCCCTCCCAAATTTATTTAATGTTTCACAAAGTCTGTCTAAATTTTCTATTTCCGCAAAAGTTATTCACCTCATTCCTGGAAGCTCTTAGTTTCGGATTGGCTGGGATTGAAATTAATAAGGTAAACAGTAGACTTTGGCTTAGCGACAGCATTTGATATATTTTACATGGTAGTGTAAGGTATATTATGGCTCCGAAAAGAGGCATTCAAAATTAACAGTTAAAAAAACTGGAAATTTTAGAGAAGTTAAAGGCTGGAATGCATCGAAAGGAATTGTGTAGTATGTATGGGTGTGATAACTCTACACTTGGCAGGATCATTAAAAAGCAGGAGGAACACGTTAACACGGCCGAAATTTTGGTTCTTATTACTGTAAATGTGTTTTTCTAGAATTATCTAAGTAACATATTAAAAGCTAGTCAGCAAAATAAAAATTCATTTAATTTTTTTTTTGATTCTGAATATTAAAAGTGGATTCCTAAATTTGACTCCAAAAAACACAAAAGAAACATTATAAAATTAAATAAAACCATTTTTTGGTACAGCTTACGACGCAAATAACATAAGAAACCTGAAATGATTATAACTTGTTTTGTAGGGGGGGAAATTATGAAGTAATCTTAAAATTTGAGGCGTCACATGCTCTTTTTTGAACTTATATGCGATGCTGTTAAATCCTTAGATTTATGTAAGCTAGAAATGGCAGGTCTAGCTAGGTTATTGTGTAGCTCTGCAGGAAAAGTGCCTGCTTAGGAATACTGAAATCCAGTGTATCTTACACTCTGTCGATCTTTGGGCAACGACTTCACGGTTTCATGATTTCGCAGGATATGCATTACACTGAAAAGTATGAGTTCGTGGCGAGATCATGATATTTCAACCCAGTATTTGGCAGTAGCCAACACGATTTACCGAGGTAGGCTTTTCTCTGCTGTTAGGGAAGCAAGACGACAAGCAAGGATACTGACTCTCATGATTCTTTCTTGAGTCGGTTAAATTTTTCAGGGTACCGATTCGGTTGTGTTCCACTGCAGAGATTGGAAAGCTCACTATCTTCACGAAGAACATGTCCCGAAAGTCTCACAATTTTCGTTCAAACTCAATTGCTAGTGATGTTGCTGTTACTTTCCTGTATTTGTGTAGTTCGTTATGGAACAAATTTTAGACGTTAGTAAGGCTGCTACCTTTTCTGGCAAATTGTATAGACGAAAATCTATTTTGGAGACAATTGGATTCCAATTTAATTGATCCAGATCTGTGGTACCAGCATATTCTCGGATTAGTAGCGCTAGATATTGTGAGGCGATGTTTTTGGTGCCCTATGCAATCCAGAAAGAAAGCCCTGTCCTACAATTCAAAGACAATAACAATTCCTAACAATCCTGGACAAATAAAAAAAACCAAACTAGTTTCATTTTAAATTTATCCTTAAATCATTACATTAACAAAATCATTCATCACTTTTCAATCATCGATAACACATAAAATATTCAAACCACTCTTGCCTAAATTCACACCTTCCAAAAGTCCTTCATGACTCGTTTTCATGTAAATCAGAAACTGTAAAATCACATAGAACAAATTGTTCCGATCATATGCACAAGTATGCACTTTATCGTCGCTAATAAAATTGAATTTTGGCTTGAGTTGATTCGTACACAAAATAGCGCATTTCGATTTGTTTTTCACTTCGGCTATTGTTTCTTTGGCCGATTTTTTATCGCCAATGATCACGTAACGATTGAAAAATGGACGACCGCCCGGTTGTGGTAGCGGCATCAATTGACTGTCGATGTATGTGCAAAATAAATGGAAAAGGATCTGAAATTCACAAATGGGTGGATTAGAAATATTATTTCGAGTAGAGATATGAACGGTTTTACCGCAGAATCGGTTGGTAGGTGTTCGTCCCAATTCAATCCGTGATATGATGAGCCTGCGTTCCAACGATAGTCGGCAATGCAACTTCCTTTTGCTAAGTCTGCAATAAGAGAATTCCAATTTATTTATTTTGGGTTCTTTTCTAATGGCATTCATACCTTTTATTCTCTGGACAAGATATTCTTGATTAGTTGACATTTCTAGGAATGGCACAATGAGAGGAAGCATCGGCACGTGCGACGAGACAAACTGCTTGTTCTGTGAAACGCATTCAAAATTCGCGTTAATAAAGTGAATAGTGAACGTATGATGGTTATTGTGAAAACTATGCACTAAGTGCGAAATATTTTGCATTAATTAGTCATGTCATCACCTCAGCAGTCTTTTTTAGCCGTTCCAGACCAACATTGCCGATTTGTATGTCGGAGAATCCCCGCGACTTGAACGATTCGTCAATTTTCTTGATTTCAGCTTCCAGTCGTTGTAAAATAGTGCACGAAATCCACTGAAATATCCCAAAAATCTTATGATCAATTCGATAATTGGATGCAAACAACAGACCATCCTTAAATTAGCAACGTAATGCGACAATCGCGACGAAGGGATCTTTTTTATTATTTCTGAGTTGCCGTCATCGAACATTCCGCCTTCATCTTTTGTAAGTTGTTTGCTTGGGGATGCTACAATCATTCGTGGATGAGATTATATGCCAGCCAAATAAGAGTTGGGTCTTACCTGCCGACGGGGAAAGTTGATAAAGAGAGGTTTTGAGCATTGAGGCCGCGCTGTTGCAGTAGTTCCAAAACGAATTGATCGAGGACGGATTTAGGGTCTTTTGTGCCGCCTGCGCTTCGGACAGATTGTATTCTTGCTTTGCGTATTCCCTGCAAAAGATATGTCAATCAACGGATGAAAGGTTTTCATAGAAGCGTTTACTCGCGGAGCAGTTGTTGTAGACCGCGTGCATCAGTCACAACATCGTCCTTTGTGTACTTTTTGTAGGGTGTTGTGAAAAGTCCGTTGCCGCTAAGGGCGCTGGCATTCAAGGACGAGTCATTGTGGACGGACGAGTTCCATGAGTTGTTTTGAGTGGTATTCGCCCCAGTGCCTGGCGGCGTGTACCGCGTGTATGCCCAGTTTGCTGATGAGATGCGATTCGCTGCAATTGAGGGAGGTAATTCATGATAGGTCTAGTTTATAACTACTTCCAGCATGTTTGAATACTTACAATCATTGAACGAGGAATGCCAACTCAAAAGAGTCGCATTCATGGGCGTCCCGGGCACTGCCTCCTGAGGCGCGTTAGGAGTTGAAACCAGAAACGACTTATCTGTGCAAAAAGCAAACTTTAAAGTCTATTTTATTCGATCCAAGCTCCCTCGCAATCACCTTTCTCATCGAACTGCAGCAGGTTCTTTTGCGCCAAGGTCCCTTTCACAGGCTCGAAGCTAAACACAAAATAAATATAGCGCAGAAAATAGACGAAAGCGCTGAACGCAACCATCCCCGTCACAATGTACTCCACGTAGTACCATTGCGAGAATGCGTACGGGCATTTGTTGAAAATATCAAAAAGGAGAATGGCAAGGATTGCAATGTGTATGGCGCCCCATTTCAGACAATGGCGCGCCTGTTTCGCTCGCAGCTGCAGCTCCAGACTTTTCATCACGATTTCATTCGGTTTGGCGGGAGTGCTGCAAATAATAACCGAGTCATTGAAGAGTTGCGGTGTGTCTTAATTGATTTCTTACCAACATGTTGAGGTGTTCATTTTGGAAAAGGAACTACTTGGGGTTTGCAATGTGATTGCGAAAATTTTGGCGGACTGTAGAAATGTTTACCGGCTTATAAAAATGCGGAAAATGACAGATTGAGAGTGATGCCATATAAACATTCTGACTTGTTGCATACAGTTCGCAACGGAATTATGCCGTATACTACATAAAATCATGCAAAATGAACAACGCCATCAGGAAAGGAAGATCTTAAACTAAATGCGCACAAATAACAAACATGAACAACAAGAAAATTTCCCACTTTCGACATGTAGATAAATTCTTCATACCAAATCTGCGGTTTCCGAAGTATTTAAATTTGTCGTTATGCTTTGACATGGGAATATTTTTGGTAGAATATTCAAACACATCGTCCGTGTTCCAACCACTTGATCAATAATTGCTAGTAATCGAAGACCATTTAATTGTTTCAAAATTTGGCAACATAAATTTTTGCGAAACTTCTGGGTGAAGCGTCGAGAAACCCACATCTTGTTTTAAAACATAAACATACGATAAACTACGATACTACTGCAATCAGCGTTGACACTCTTCTAACAAATATCAAATTTTTTAAAGCTAACACATTCGCCGAATTATATCAAGTTTAAATGGTTTTTCTGAATTTAAAATGCTATTGTTTGTGACTTTTGCATCTGTTCAAGGTTAAAACGAGGTTAGCGTCTGTTTTCGAGGTCAAAATCAATTGTTCATATTTGTCAGAGGTAGGATGCGTCCATATAAATAGTGCAACATTATCTTCGATATTAAATATTTGTTGATACATGGACGGGTTTTGCTGAGAGAGGTTTTCTCTAGAATAAAAACTTTTCATTGTGTATGTATATAAATAATATCTCTAAAAACTAAAAACAATTGAACAAAAACATAACTTAATGCTCTTGAACCTTCCCAAGTTCACTCGAGTTTTCTAAAAAAATCGAAGATACCTACAAAGTTTTACAGCATTCTCGGCGTTGCGAATGCTTCTATCGATGTTATGAATATTCTCGAAAATCTATTTGAAAATTTTGGTTAAGATTTTTTGGGCAAAATGCTTAACTAAAAGACGTCTGAAATGTTTAATTTATATATTTAATATTGAAATGGATATTTTAACGCACTATAACAATTAAATTTTTTTCTTAAAATATATGTACTAATATTTTTTTAGAAACAAAGATACCGAGTCACTCCTGCTTCTCGGCTTGTCAGCTCTGATCTCAACTAAACTTGGCAGAGCCCAAAGACTTGACTTATCCATTACGCAATTCCAGCATATCATCAAGTGTACATAAAAATTGGATTGCAGAAGGAATATTCATCGCCTGCGAAGTACTCAACAAACACACAAAAAGTGAATAAGTATTTTACACACGGATGGTGCAAGCAGAGAGTGATGAAGAGAGAGGCTTGGAGAAGGCGGAGGTGGTTTTATTCGGTAAAAATTTGGCATGCCGAATAGCAGGAGAGCGACTCGGTACCTTTTGAAGACTTCCATCTCCCAAAGTTAAAAAAAACTGGAGCAATTTTTTTAATTGTTGAAATGCCACTTGCTAAAGACAACATTTGAGTCCTTCTAAAATAAGCTGAAAAAATGTGAGCAATAGTCAAATGCATAATAATTGAAAATTTAAATTAAAAAGCAGCGATTACAAGAGTTTAGGAGTTTCAATTATGACTCTTCAAAACAGTAATATTATAGTAAATTCAATAGTAATGTAAAACTTGCGTACGTTTACTCACACATGTATTTATCAATAATTTTAAAATACTGCAAACTATCAAAAAATACTCTCAAAGTTGAGCATGCTGTCGACGCCACACCGAGTTTGTCTTTCCCTTCTAAATTGTAAATTCTAAAACAAAGACGTGCCAAAATGAACATTTTTCTGGTTCGGCATCTCTCAGGTCTTGCATTGCTCCTAAATATATATTCTTTTTGCCATGCTATATATTCTTTATCTCCTGAATTCCTAACAAAATTATTTGTAACTGCCAAAATCATTTTCATTATGGCATCACTCCATGTTGAATTCGCTTAATAAGAATCCTATTTCGCTGTGCTTGCAAGCTGTCACTGTTGAGTTTGCAAGTTGATTTGCTCGGTTCCAAAAACAAAGTGGAGATAGCAGTAGAAGAACGTGCAGTCAATTAATCAAAGCGAATAAATAGTAAACAGTACAGCGTTTGTATTAATCGCGACATAAATAACATGTGCGCACACAGCAAGCAATTGGAGGACGCATAAAGTAGAATTGCGAGCTGCAATCCACGATTTTGACAGCGGCTCCGCACAATTCGCGCTTCAAGTTTTGGGCGCCCCGTCTGTGCCGTCATCCAAAAGCGGATTTCGCGTAAACTTGAATAAATTTGGTCGCGCCTGTTGACTGGGCTGAGCTGAGGTCAGTAGTTTGGCCCGCGATGAATCAGTGAAGTGGCACGTTGGGTTGAAATCAGCGCGAGTTTGTGGGGGTGTGCAGGCATTTATTTAGTTCCGAGGGCTTTGGGGCGCAATCTGGTTGCGCTGGATGGTCATTTCGTCGTGAATATCCCCCGTAGAACACGTCCGTGACTTGTTTAACCGTCGAATTGAATTTGGAACATCTGTTGCGAGAATGCAGGGCTCGCCGGACGCCAAGAAGCCTTGCAAGGGCATCCTGAAGACGTCGAGCAGCTTCGACAAGCACAGCTCGGCGGCCGCGAGGTAATTTTCAGTGATTTATTCGACTCTGGTCTACTGTCGAGCAACAGTTATCCTTCCAGTCGCCGGAAAAGCGCGAAGTTCGACGAGCTGAACGTGCTTCAGACGTACCATCCGGCCGACAAGGACTACGGCCACATGAAGATAGAAGAGCCGAAAACTCCGTACAACTATGACGATCCCGACCTGAACAATGTCGATCAGCTCGACGCGGAGCTCCTAGCCGAGAAGTATGCGCGCCAGGATCTCGACCGGACGGATCGCTAAAATGTTTTGTTATGTTTGCAGATTGCAAGTGGCCGCGGACACCCGGACCTCTTCCAACGAAGAATCATCCGAAGAGGACGAAGACGAGTCGGACGATCGCCGGGGTGAGTTAGAGCTTAGGTTCTGTTGAGAATAATTACAGTCGCCAGCAGTTATGCGCTGAAGCATAAATTCAAAAGACGGCCGGAATGATAAATTCCGAGCGAAGTGTATAATTGGGAGTCGGGCCAAATCTCGCTGCTGGCCAAGGCTTAGGCAGCCGAGCGAAATTTATTCCACGCGAGTGGACGTGTCCTTTGTGCAGCGAGCGAATCTACCCTTGTTACGTGACCTGCCGCAGTTTTTGTGTGTTTCATGCTTGTCATTGCCGAGCATAGACCCAGGTGTTTTTGTTATGAAGAACGGGCACATTCCCGCGCTCGTTGTACGCTCATTTCCATAACGTGACGAGCTGCAATGTCACAAACATATGTCGGCGGCGGTGGAGGTGGTAGCATCCCAACGTTCCGCCCTCCCAATGTCATCGACATCGCCCGCACGTCCCTGCACATTCGCTATGGAATTCCCTACGTCAACGGTGAAGTGAGTGCGGCTCCTGTTGTCGACATCCTAAATATAACGTGCATCTAAAAATAGCGGCGGTTAATTGATTCGCATTACTCGTCGACAGCATCTTCTCGCCGATTAGATTCCATTTCGCGGTTTATTTGTTTGCATTGGATGCCGAACGCTTGCAGTTAAGGTCGTCACGGATGACTGCTGCCAATGGGCTTTCACAGCGTTTGCCGTTTTACGTTTAGTGGCGAGATGCGGGGAGATTTTATTGGCACGATTTACTTTCGATGGTGCGAACGCCACCGATAGTTGGCGGCAATGCGGCAGGAGCCAAGTAAGTAAATTCTCTGTATCCGGTGGCAACTATGTGGGGATGATGGTTTCATTGAGTCGATAACTGAATTACAGCTTGAATTAAATTTGGTGCTAGGCGGTACGTTTCGCTAACGATTCATTGATTGGTCACTGGCTTTGCTTGGAAGGTTGGATAGCATTGCTGAGTTCTATGCAAACAAAAATAAAGAATAACGACTATTGGTTTTTCTGGTTCTATTTCGTGTTCGTACTCGTGCCGCCATACAATAAAAATGCAGGTGAATAGAAAAGTGCTCTGCGCTGTACGCCGAACATTCGAAGCGATTGAGCGCACCACCCACTTAACGTATTAATATCCGACCAGGAAAGATGATGCGAGCGCTAAACTGAGGCCGACCACACAAATAATGGCAATCAATAGATATTCCCAAGCTTTAGCTCGTCTCTATTGTTATCTTATCATTGAAACGGTTCGCCACTGCTACGCTTGTTTATTTTTGGCTTGGATATCACCTCGAAATGGATAAACGATTTGCGTTCACTAAATTATCAGTGTAGTGCTAATGACTGGATATAGGTTGTCCAAATATTGATTGGCCTGTTTGGTGGCTAATCCGAAGTGGAGCGTTAAAAACAAAGCAGCCAAAAAGAACAGAAAAATAGAACTTAATGCAATGAGAATGATGTTGTAGCTGTCCACTTTGAAATTGTCTTGTCGCACATTGAGCGTGCCTGGATGGCATACAAATGTGCTGTTGGATTCGATTTGCGTGATTTCTCACTGTCAATGAGTGTGGGCAGTAGTTGGAATTCAGTCCACGTTTCATGCTACAATTTCGCTAGTTCTGTAATCTGTTCGCAGAGAGTGCAATCTAGAAAATCTAGTTGATATGTTTCCATGCACTTGCAATGCTTGTGAACACTTCATTCCATACAGTCATTAGTCTTATTGGAAGTACTCGCTGTCATAAAATTGGTGGCAAATTCACATTTAGCGATAGTGGATAGCGTTATCTTCGAGATAAAGTTAATTGCAACATTTCCTAATTGGCTCCATCTATATTCTATTTCTCTACACAGATTCATAAATATAGTTCCCTTTATATATAAACTACATCGACATCAATTCTTGTAAACTGCCCAGCTCGTTGCAAAAGCGGCGCTAACTTTAAATGCATTATTTGCAGCTTATCGGTTTTTATCATACAATTTACGGAGTTACCACAAATTAGAAAAGTAAACACACTCTTGGTGTACACAATTTAATGCAATACATATATAATTTACAACGCATTAAAATGTCCATCAATTCGCAAAGTCTTAGCCGATCTAAACCCATTTGTATACTAGCGAATAAGAATATGTCATATATAAAAGGCGTGACGAACAAATGCGGTCTCGCCTTAAGCAGAGTCTTTAATGATATTATATTTCACATATTATCGCGTTATTTTGCGTGGTAAAAAATAATTTATTTTAGCATTAATTGCCTTCTTTGCACGTCCATCAAGTGCTTTTTCGTATTCTTTTGGCGACCGGATTATCGATTCGTCGTCTTTTGTACAACACACCCTTTTTGTAATACGCGAGAAGGTCACTTATGGAACAGGTTTACGATTTTTTTTCGCGGACTATTTTTTGTTTTATGCTAGGTCAAGTTTCTTTGGTAGGGGGTTTTCTAATCCTTCTACTGTTTAGAATCAATAGATTGACCAAGATTGGAATCGGTATGTTGGCTTTTCGACGGTGAATTTTTTGTTTGCGACAGGAATTGTGCTGGGCGGGTATTGAAATAAATGCCGCAGTACTCATTCTTGTGTGCAAGTTTTGTTTGTACAGATTTATGGAGTAAGCAAGTAATCGGTCGGGGCATATAACCTGTGTAAATGAATGTTTTTATGATGGTGAATATAATGCAGGTATAGTAGCTTGAACGTTGTACATGAAGGGCATGCAATATTTACCTTTTGCTGCCTGAGAATCTTAAACGAGCTTATGTAATGAATACAATACTTGAATAGCCTCTCAGAAACATAATTTGGTTTATGAAATTTCATTTAAAATTGCGTTAAGTTTAAAATCTGTTTAAAAAGGCATCAATTTTTCTGCAAATTCAATAATTTCTCTAGCGAAAATTGAAAGCAAACTGATTGAAAACTTTAAAGCCAACTCGGATATAAAAAAGCGATGGTCTTGTCACCGTTTGTTTTGTTCTATTTTAACTTTTAAGAACGAAGCGCGTTAGAAAATTTTCGGTGTGTAGTGCTGAAACGCTACTGCTTGGACTTACTTAAACGTTAGCATATACTGATGACATTAATAACGTGGCACGATCTAGCCCTTACGCAGTAGAATTCTTCTTGGACATTGTGTCATCGGCGATGATGGTTGCACTGAAAATCATTTAAAGCAGAACCAAATGGATAATTCAAATAAAAAACTATCCAATCAAACAGCAAATTACAACCTGGAAAAAGATTTTTTTTAGTAAACCTTTTGTTTATCTGGAAAAAGAGCTCTCAGAATCCAATATCTTGGTTTTTAGTGCCATGATTCCTTCTTTTGGTATCACAATTGGCCTACTAACCAATGAACCACTGCATAAGAGGGCTGCCACTACAACCAATTTATCTATCCATCAGTCAATAAATTGCATTAAGGATCTTTAAGTTAAAGAGTAGCGTTACGCTACTCTTTAAGTCTACTCAAACTACTCAAATAGTAGCGTACGCTGATGACATCAACGTCATGGCCCGATCTCTATCTCGTGCCAAAGAAGCGTTTACTGAGCTGGAGTCAGCGGCTAGGCAAGTCGGCCTAAGGGTCAATGTGAACAAGACCAAATATATGACCCAGTCAAGGAAAAAGACGCCAAATAGACAAAACATGACGCTAACTAACTACAGTGTGGAAAGCGTTAACTCTTTTATTTATCTTGGTGTCAATCTCGCCAAAGACGGGAATGAAAAGGACGAAATTGAACGGCGAATGGGTCTAGCCAATAAAATATATTTTTCAGTCCTCTCGGTGATTAAAAGTAACAAAGTGCACCGAAAAAATAAGCTGCGGGTCTATAAAACGATCATCCGTCCTGTATTGATTTACGGATGTGAAACATGGACTTTGACTCAAGCCTCAGAAAAAAAGGATTGACGTCTTCGAACGCCGCATTTTGAGACGTATTCTGGGGCCCGTGAAGGACGGACCGGACTGGCGAATCCGGTACAACCATGAGTTGTACGCTCTTTATGACGAGCCACCGGTATCGATTCTGACGAAACTGCTACGACTTCAGTGGGCTGGCCATGTGGAGCGTATGGATGACAGGCGAATTCCCAAGCGCTCCATGAAAGGCCGAGCAACAGGAAGCCGCCCACCAGGAAAACCACGCAAACGATGGGAGGATGCAGTTGACAACGACAGCGAATCCTTGCTGGGATTCGCTAATTGGAGGACGCGGTCGCTGGACCGAGACAGTTGGAGGCAGTGTCTTCGGGAGGCCAAGGCTCGATTTGGGCTGGTGCGCCATTGATGATGATGATCTTTAAGTTTGTGAACTGTATTCGGTGATGATAATCCTTATCACTTTTATTTTTTAAAGTTATGTTCAAATATCTAGACGTGTTTAGATTAGATTAGATTTTTAGAAGTATAAATTGGTTTGGTTCTTGTTTGAAAATTTATATATGTGGCATTGTCACGATATTCTTTTTCTCGTGTTGGACTTAATCTCTTCTTTAATTTTTTTTATTATAAGTCAGCACTACTTGGGACAGTTGTGAGAGACAAAATCAAATTAAGATTACATCATTATGCTATAAGATGAATGGTATACATTTATAACTAATCAGTTGATAAAAGATATACACTTGCTAGAAAAAGTCTGCGTTCACATGGTGTCAATCAGTTTGTAACTGTAAAAAATCAAAAACAAACAAATATTTTCCAGATTTTGTTTCACGTATTTATTACGTATTCGACAAAAACAAGTTTATTTACTTCGATTTTTGAAATAACTGCCCTTTTCTGAAAACAAAACATACAAAAGCGAGGCAGAAAGGTCTGCGTTCACTTCTAATAAAAATAATAAAAAAGAAAATAGCAAAATATATTTAAATTTGTTAGTAACTGCTGGGTTATCTCCGGTTTTTTATTACCTCTCGGAGCCTGTTCGGCATCGAATTGACGAGCTTTGCTGTCTTTTCAGCACTTGTTTTTCCCCACTCTTCTGTGAGATCAATTTTCAACATTTCCTTACTTGTTATTGAGTGTTGTCGAATTTTCTTCTCTAGCGAATCCCATAAGTGTTGAATGGAGTTTATGTCTGGTGATTGTGGGGATGCATGTAGCTGTTTTGGGACACGATCGAGTAACCAAAGCCTCACTATCTCGGCTGTATGCTTCGGATATACTGTATTCCATACTATTACTCCATCACCACCATGTTTTACAGTGGGTAGGAGGTTTCCTTTTCGGAGTGCTGTTCCAGACTTCCTCCACACTAACTCGCGTCCTTTTATGCCAAAAATGCAATATTTACATTCATCTGAAAATATTAAATTCTCCCAAAACTCGATTGGTTCATTTATGTGCTGCTTGGCAAATGTACGGTTTCTTCCGAGCAACCAGTCCGTGATATCCAGCTTTTTTGAGGTTTTTTTCGCAGTATCCGGACAAATATGTTTGTTGAATTTTTCCTTGATTTCAGTTGCTATTTGGAATGCAGTCAGTCGTGGATTTTTTTTACTAGTGACACGATATGTCGTTTTTCCCTGCAGGACAACTTTGCTGGACGACCGGAACGAAGTTTGGAGATCTCCTGTCCATTTGAAATTATTTATAACCCTTTGGACTGACGAATATTGCCGACGCACTATCTTTGCTGTATCTCTGTAGCTGTTCCCTTCGTTCCATAATTTTACTTTCACTCACATTGATTTCTTTCCTTTTATCTTCCATTGCAAAAAAATAATTATTCACAACACAAATTTTGCAGGAAACTATTCAACCACTTGCCAGAATAGCTACTAATGAATAATAAATGCAATAAAACAATAGACGAGTGTATTTGAAACGACTTATTCCGGGGAATCCCATAATTCATCAAGTGAACGCAGACTTTTTCTGCTTCGCTTTCCCATGCTTTCTCAGAAAAGGGCAGTTATCTCAAAAACAGTAGAAGCGAAATAAATGAACTTACATGTGTCGACTACTAATAAATATTTAAGAAATATATGAAACCAAATCTGAAAAATATTTGTTTGTTTTTGATTTTTCAAAGTTACAAACTACCCTGACACCAGGTGAACGCAGACTTTTTATAGCAAGTGTATGTGCCTTGCCTGTTTGCTGTTCTGTGATACTCAATTTAATGCACTACAATCTGTGGTGAAATTATTCTAGCCGTAGCTTTATGTAACGGTGAGCTGTAATAAAGAAACAACAAGCTATGTCAATTTCGCAACAAACCTCTGTGTCCATTTCGGGATAGACTTTTTCTGTCTATTGTTTTCCGAAGAAATAACTGATTCTCAACCAATCTTCAAACGCCGAATCCGTAACATGGAATTTATAGTTGATCTTCATACTAAAACCCATCCAGAGTCATTTCATGCCAACAGTCAGGGAAAATGTGTAATATAAGAAAACTTAGCAATAAAATTAAACAGATGTACTGATATAATATTTCTAAAGTGCATGACATGCTAAACGAGCTTAAATCCAAGAGGATCACTATCCATTGAACAAAGTTTGACAATCGCACCGTACTACATCTACAATAGCTTCAAATATGAAGTGCTAAACTCAAAAAGGAAAAGCATCCAATAATTAATGAATTTTTCTCTGGTTCTTCGAGAGATTTACAAAGTTTGCAAGATATTTATTAGGCCATTGTTCACAATCGACAGTTAAATGACGAACAATAAAATCAATCGGATGTCCACACACAATTGTAGGCAATCGTTTTTTAGGTCATATAGAAAAGTTGAATGGCCTGATCATGTTAATAAATGTGACTATAAAATAGAGTGATCCATGTGAAGCAATTCACGCAAATGACACTTGAAATTATTGAACGATAGTGCTCATCATTTAACACGTTGTCGCACACGTTTAGTTTAAAAATCGTGCCCATAAATGCATTTTCTTTAATTGTTTGTTATTTTCATACACTCATACATTACTCTGACACTAATAATCAAAGCGACTGGGCATTGAAACTTTCTATCATTCATGTTAAAATCCTTTGAAAGTAAATTCATCATTAAACGGTACACAAAGACATTTATCAAAGTGAAAATATCTTTTACTGAAAAACTGTGGAAACAGCTATCATAGTTTTCCTGCTTGATTTCAGTAATGACTGATACGACTGTCGAAAAATGCGAAACGATTGCTCCAGTTTTGTTTCAAAAAATTTAAATATTTCTTTAGTATTCATACATACCAGAAATAACCAAATCTCACAGACCAAACTGAAGGACCTTCAAATATATAATTAAATCAAGTATTTAGTCTATTTCTGCTTACTACATCACGTTCCTTTCCCATTTTTCGAATGATTCCTTGTGTACTCATGTCACGTGAGATTTCTATTTCACTTATTTATAAAATTGTGTGCCCACATGTATCATGCAAGCGTACACACATCCACCACACAATGTTGTCCACAAGAACATTTCCATTTCAATTCAACTTAATGATTCAAAGTACATCAAATCACATAAATCGGGACGTTTTCGATCAAGGTTGAAATTCTCTATTTTTGCGTGATTCGTAAATCGTACAAAAACGACTTACATAATTGCGAACCATACAAATGGATTAATAAAATCCAATTATTTTCGCATGCAATGACGGATTAGCGTAGGTCAATCGATATTCTTTCGGGGATTTTTTCCTTTAATTAAACAAACACATTGTCGAGAAATCACTAGGATTACATGATTCCTGCTTAAATATGTGAACATTTTCGTTGATTACTGCAAACATGCAAAACCACAACTGGCATGGATCGTCGTGCAGAAAACATAACATTATAATGAAGTAATAAAAGAATGCCAGCAAAATATTGTGGGAGGCAAATTAATTGTTCGAACGAACAATGTGTGGAAAGCTTCAATTGCGAACATCTCTCTGATTATTATAAATGTGGAATGCCATTAGTTGAGGCGTATGTGTGAGATGAAGATGCATTCAATTGAGTCGAAGCTGAATCTTTTCGATTTAATGCTGATCCAACACATGTCAATTAATACATAGCTGTCTGGTTGTATTTTGTAGAAGAAGCTTGAAAACCGGTTGAAGTGTTAAGTCATTACACCTCGAGATACATCAAAAGGGAATAGGGATAAGTAGATGGTAATGATGCGTTCCAATTCCTATAAGACGTACTTGAAGAACGATTGCCGTTTCCTTCTGGGAGAAATAGCGCAAGGAATGCATTGATGCGATTTTGGGTCAATACGTTTAGATAAGATCCTTCTTTAGTGAGACATTTACTCATTACTGAAAAGGCTTAGCTTCGAAATTAAATTAGAGACTTCACATTTAAAAAGTTTGATGTAATTTTATATAACAATTGAGGATGATTTGGCTACAATTAACGTCTTCGTTTGGTTAAATGCAGAAAGTGTTTGCTTTATTGACTGAGAGAGAGAGTTCTTTATTATATAGGCCAAAGTGAACTCGCTCTTAATATAGGACGTGATGATTGACAATGTCAAAGGTAATACAAAAATCATTATAGCCTATGTCAACTGGAAATTGATAATCGAGTCTTTCTAACTATGTGATTAAGTTCGTAGAGATTCAATGTGGTTGAGCGGTTTGAAAGAAAATCATGCAGCCCAGTGGACAATCTACAATAAGGAGCTTAGCAAAATTTTGTTTTTAACTATTCGTTCGAAAATTTTGAGAAGCCGGTAATTTAAGGCACTGGCAGGCTAACCAGACTTGAGTATCAAAACAATTTAAGCTAGCTTCCTTCAACTCGAATGGGAAGCGAACATAGCAGAAAGAGCACTCGAAGCGGCATGCGCAATCTAGTGCTAAACAAGGTCAGAAGGATTGCAGCTATTACAATCACCGTGGCTCTATGGACTACCCCGACAAAAGCATTATTTATGCGATTAAATTGGCTTCCGACAGAGCTACTTACGAGACAGCAGGCCAAGTGCTCTGCGGTTCGGTTGAAAGCTCTACGACTCTGGCATGAGGGAAACATTGGTCACTCCACAATACTACGGAGGGATGGAGCAACGCCAGGGAAAGTAGACCTCGCTCCTTCGATTCCCTGCTTTCACCATCGTTTCAGGTCAGTCATCCCCAGTAGAAAGGACTGGACCATAGAAAAAGGTGGGATACAGGAATCTATCGACATCTACACTGATGGATCAAAAATGGATAGAAGAGTTGGCTGTGGCGTTTTCTCCGAACAGCTAGGCCTGAAACTATCCTTCCTTCTTGCAGTGATCTGGTACTGCAATACATAAAGCAGTGGACTGGTTGAGAAATCAGAAAATTTCTGTAAGAAATCACAACATTTTCTCTGACAGTCAAGCTACTATTCGTTCATTATCCAACGTGCATACCTCATCCAAAATTGTAATGGAATGTTGCACACAACTGAACGTGATGTCGCTTTACTGTGAAGTAATTCTTTGCTGGGTACCGGGGCATAGTGATATACATACATGGGAACTGCGAAGCTGATGCCCTAGCTAGAGCTGGCACTGAGCTCCAAGATTAGACACTAACACCCCAAGTCGGCCAACCTCAAATCTCCATAAAGCTAGGATTCAAGCAGTACTGCGTGAAGGCTGCGAATAAGGCCTGGCTGCTTGAAGAAACCTTTAACACCACCAGGCAAACTTGGCACGCACTGTGCTCCAAACGCACCAAGCAGCTCGTCAACACAAGCCGTAAAACCTTGAGTTTCATCTTTTCCGCACTGCACTGTCTGATCGGCATACACGCAGAAAGATTGGGTGTCCCTTTCAATGATTTCACCCAAAGTTGCAGATCAGAGGAAGAGAAAGAAACAATCCAACACTTTCTGCGCGAATGCACAGCACTGTCCAGGAAGCGCATGCAAACCTTGGGCTCGCCCTTCCTGGACAACCTCACGGAGGTAGCTGATTTAGATATTAGCTGTATAGTCGGCTTTATACGAGAATCTGGATGGTGCTCGTCATCCCGCCGGTTCTAGTGCCGCCCTAATTTTCTGCGGTACCACAATGGACGTATCGTGGCCTAAGTGAGCCACCTTTGGATAAAGGGGGCTGCCACTACTACCAATCAACCTAGGTACATCATTAATTACTAACGGTCAAGAAAAAAAACGCAGCCTGCTTCAGGCTTAGACAAACTACCTCAAGAATCAATAGATGCCCGCCATTAGTGACTATATTTGTGGATATTCAAACCACTGCATTAGGTGAAGATTTAAATTAAAATATTGGATTTGTAATGTATATTGTATATATGAATAAATTAAAGGAGGAAGGATAGAAGAACATTCTTGTTAGGAGGTAAGACAATTGTAGCTAAGATAATTGTGGGTAAAATAATTGTAGGTAGTTTTTGTTAGATACCGCTCGCGCCAACACCGAGAACAGCAGCGACTCCGAAATCAAGAAGCACTAAATTAATTGATCAAGAGGCATCAATTAGAAGATGTTAAAATTGTATCGGAAAAGTTGGTGAAGCGATGAAAAATATAAATGCATTTAATGCATGTATGAATACGGTGACGATTTGGATTTTGTTCAAACTGAATCCTTGGGGAGCGAAGAGCAGCATAAAATTACGGATCGTCTGAAGCACCCAAGAGGTCGACACTCCACTGCTCCGAGCGTGGAATATCTTGGGCAAAGGCCAGGCTATCGGGCAATCGCGGAATGAACTCCGCGGGCACTTCGAGGAACTGCAGGTTTAAATTATTGGAAATTACTCGGAGTTGGCGAATTCTACTTCTTGGGAAACTAAATCCGGAATATCGCTCATCAAGTAACTTCGCGGGGAATTCCAACCTTCCAAATGCCAGATCCATTGTCGGCAATAAGGACAGCATCTTTTCCGTCCCATGCTTTCACTAATTGGCCGCCGCGGAATTTGATGTAGGCCGTAAACATAACTTTTCGATTCTGGATGATTATCGATCGTAATGATTATAGATCTGACGATTTGGTAAGTGTGAATTGTCTTATCAAACGAGAGCACCAAAATCACCATAGCCAAAAAAAGAGTGCGTGAAGAAAACACTTCGAGGCGAAGTCGTTCCGCTTTTGTGGTAATTGCTTTCGGAGTTCCTCGGAGAAAGTAAATTTGACATATTGGCTTCTAATCCTTTCTCACTTAAAGCTTACTGCCTAAGTTTGGTCTTTTCGCAAGAAGTGAATGCGATCCCAAACAAAATGACTCTACCCTCTTCGCGGGGAATTGGTGTGTTAGATGCGGCTCCGCGGCAAAAAAATGTGCTGATAGAAAGATACTAAGAAACTAGAGAATAAATATTGAAAATATAAGAAGGTGGAATGCATAATGATAAAAAATACGTCGGGAAGCCTGTCTAGTAGAATCAAGCGAATCATACAAAGTTTGAATTTCAGGGGGGCTAGTGACCTTGTTTGCCTGTTCGATGCTTCAGTTTCTTATGAGCTATCTGTAAGAAAGACTGAAACGAGAATGACACTTTCTGTTTCATCATGACAAAATGTTTAAGGTGTTAGTTATCAACTGAGAGTTTCTTCAATCTAACAAATTCTCTAGCCTTTTCTCTTGTTAGTTTTCATTTGTTTTGATCTCTGCAAAACAGTTTTCAGGGAAAGGAAGCAACTCTGTTTTTCAACGGAAAACGGGTGATTTTCATAAGCCGGAGAATAGACAAGCTTACTAGTCAATGAAAATTTGTTGAATATAAGCTATTGGAGCTGGAATTACCGTGGCTTTTGGTACCAGACTTGCCTCAAATAGATCTTCGTCGAAAGAAGTTATCTAACCTTTGAATGAAAATGTTTTCGTTCCAGCTTTTTCTTTCCTCAGTTGAAATACATAAACTTATTGACGCTACCGGGTTTTTGTATCTAAAATAACATCCTAACTCACAATTATTATTTTAAAATTAAATTAAGTCACAATATCGTAATCTTTCATTAAAAAGGGTCTTTACTTTCGCATATAACTACTATGTAGTCCTTATTCGCAGCATTTTCCTACATGGAGTGTTGTGACATAATGTCTTCAATACTCCTTTTATTTATTTTCTATTTATTTGTGCCACACCAGCGACACTATAGAATGGAATGAGTAGACAGGGAGTTATTTGGTAATGACCGGATTAATTTTGTGTCTGCAGGATAAAAGGTTATTTGTAAAAAAACTGATTTTTGGGAAATTTAAATTCCAAGGTAGTGTCCTCAAAATCGACATTTGGATAAAAAAATGATTTTTTTCGTGGAATTTTTCTTCGACACATTGGAAAACTACTGCAGTATTTTCATAATTCTTTTCCAAATATTCAGATATTTCATATTTCCCCACTTTCGCGTCCCCCTGCAGACACAGGATTGCCAGGACGAGACAATGAAAGTAGGATGTCATGTCTTTTTACAGATAGTTTTGTTTTATTGAATAAATATTTTGCGCTTACTTGAGAACTGAATAAACCAATCTTTTAAAACACTGTTAACGACTATTCCGACAAACAGTCACGGCTATTTTCATATTTGTGTATTATTTTGTAAACAAGAATTCCATGTTTATTGAAAAATTAGATAGCTTAGTTTTTCTGTAAAATTATTCGCTAAAAAAATCGGCACTGCTTATTTCTGTATACCTAATAATAATAAGAAAATATATTTCATGTCTTCTTCACATTAAAAACGTGGAAGATATCCCGATTATTTCAAAGACAACATTATAATGTGACATTTACATTTTAAAACAGTCAAATTGAATTTCAAAAAGTGAATGTTCGTGGTTAATCGTTTTACTATACATAAGAAATTTAGTTTGATAAAATATAAAACTTCTCACAGATTCTCTTGAGGTAACATGCCTCTTAAACTGACAATAATTACTGCATTTACTCCTAAAATTACGTATTTGTTACTGATATAAAATTTGTTAATCTGATAAAACTACAAACTAAATTCTTCATCGCTATTTTCTTTTAAGCACGCCGATTAGAATTCGAAAGACGTCGCAAGGCTCACTATAATGAATTTGAAGCGGTACGAATAGCTCGAAAGCTTATAGAGGAAGAAGGCGATGAGGATGAAGATGATGTTAAGCCAAGCAATAAATTAACAGAAAAAAAGGATGAGCGTGAAAAAGACGAGATGGAAACCGAAGAGAAAGAAGATGCTCAAAATACGTCACCATCTTCAGAACATTAGAATATATGAAAGATCTGTGGAGTGAAATAGAAACTATGCGAAAATGATAAGCATCAATTTCAACATCAACAAACACAACAACAATAACAAAAAGCAACAATAAGCTTAAAATTTCAACTTTGAATGGACACGAAAATAGAATTTATTGAAAATATACAAAATGGAAAATCACATATTTACAATAATAATCAGCTTCTAAGCAATACAATTCAGAATTTTGAAATGTAGTTATTTTCTTGTTCCCACATTTTGAATGATTTCATTTTAAAGAAGAAAACAACTGAAATCGAATAAAAACCAAACTAACAACCTATATTTTTGTGGTGTATTTACATATGAATGCCACATTTGTATGATCTTTAAAAGAAAGAATCTAATTTTTACTACTTAAAGACAACTTTCTCTATTGAATTGATGGTATACTATGCGTTTTTAAATTTACATACCTAACTTTCCTATAATTTAGAGATAGTGTGCCAGTGAAAAGAAATTAGAAAATATGGAACAAATAAAATAGTCGAGGGGAAATTTTCATAAACTAACAAACGAGCTCATTTAACTGTCATTGTTTTCTACATTTATTTAAAACAAAACAAAAAAAAGTCAAACAATTTCATTATTCATATCTCGTATCTAGAATATATTATTATGTATATGCTTCCATACGATTAGTTCAGATTTAACACAAGAAGATTTCACAACTAATTTTCACTGTTAAGAAAATGATAATATTTATAGTTATAGCAAAGAAAATTCAATAAACAAAATCGTATTTAAAGAGTTTAAGCTAAAGCAAAAAAAAAAGAAGAGAACTACTGCTAAAAGAAAATACAGAAAAAATGAAGAAAAAAGCGTTATGAAAAATGTTTGTGTAAATTCAAAATAAAAGATACAGTGATGCATTCTGTATTTATTATTGTGATTGTATTAGCTGACAACTGTTAAACTGTTGTTTTTAGTGATTATAGTGTATTTTGAAATGAAAAATTGAAAATGTGTGTTTTGTATTTCATAGTAGTTTTAGTTAATTGACTGTGGAATGGTGTAAGACAACAACAATAGCGTTTAGATAGCAGAGTGGTAATTGCATTGAGTTCATTTTTAAACTTTTAATTTGTGTTTCGGCTCCTCTAAAGCGGCAAAGATCTGTATTTGTAATGGGATTTTATTCACAATGGCGTAAATAGTTCAGTGAATTGATTATATCAGCTTATAGTAAGAGTTTCGTCTTATTTATATACGATTCTTAGTAGATATTATCCATGGCAACATTATGTGGCTTTTTCAAATACATGCAACCTATCTAACTAATATTTCCAAACTAGAATTTGTGATATTTCTATAGATAAAAAATAACTAGATTCTTATATTGATTGCTTGATTTGCTCTCTCTCGGCAAGACAATATTTTCCTTATGCCCAATGTTCACGTAGACAAAGCATTACAGCCCTGTCCTGTGGAACATTGTTTGAAAATTGACTTTTTAACAATCAATTTAAAAAGTATTACTTTTTCTTGCCAGCCTATGGCCCAGTCAAAACTAAAAATTGTAGAAACTCTAAAAAATCGGAGACTGTAGAAACTGGTCTGCAAATGGTAGATCTTATCAAGGAAGAGAAATATATTACTAAGCAATCCGTTCTTCTTAAATCTTGCGAAGTCTCGCGCTGCATTTTGGGAATTTTTGCATACTTTGTAAACGCAACGAAAGCGTTCGTGTTAAATCGGCATACTTTACCTTCCATCGCATTAAATGTCGAATAATTTCAAAGTGGTAGCGCTATGAACCATCTGGTCTTTGTGTGGCTTAGGCCGCTATCCTTAATCTAGCCTTATTTGCCATCTATTTCATATATTTGTGCTATGCTACTCTTCGTTTTTGCTGCAATTTGTCAGTCATGTGGTTATTTCGAGTTGAGTTTTGATACCCTTCATGCATAAGTTTTAACATGTCATCCACCATTTCTTCTTGTTCCAAGGCTACAGAGATTTGAAAGCGCTTATTGAACACTAGCCTTGTTTCCATTATTAACGAATTTCTATAGTTGAATTGTCTATTTTGTGTACTTTAGTGTTTTATCACCAATGTTATTTAAAATAATATACTTCTTGGTTTGACACGATACCAACATCCAGCGCATCAAGACTGGAAACGTAGATATGTTTGATGAAATCTGCTGTCGTAACTATTTTGCTAACTTTAACAAAACTATTGCTAGTTCTGAAAATAACGGCTGAATAATGTAGCCAAGGTATTTTGAGTGTTTAACGTAGACCTAATAGAAGCAACTTATTCCCAACCGTGCAAGAAGGTTTCTAGAAAACCTGGAGTTCAATAAGTTTTCAAAGATATACAAAGCCTTCAGTCGTCACGCATAAAATCCAGATGATAAACTCCATATGAAAACTAGAATAAAAAAAAAATTGATGAGTTGGTCCAATTTCGCAACTTTATTCAGAACGAAATTGGTAGCTGAGAAAGATTTTCTAGAACTAATTTAACAGGAGTGCTCGTAAATTTATTTGTGTTGAATTTTTCAAACTATTTTCTGGAGGATTTTACTGCATGTTTACTTTATGGACTAATTTATCGAGAGTTCTATCGAAATTTAAATATTTAATTATATATTTAGCTCAAATCATTTGGTTTAACTTAAAGTAGAAATTCATGACGGATTTTTTGAGTTTATGTTTTGGTGGAAACGTTGTTTGATAAATTTGTTTAGAGTGGAATAATCTCTAACGTCAAAAGAATATTAGTTGCTGATGATTGGGCTATCTTTTAAAAAATCAAAGAGTAACCCATTTCCGTCCAGAAAAATTAAAAGTACCGAACGTGAAAATGTTTTCTTTTGTTTGAGCCTTCTCATTTGTTGTCACAAAATACGCAATCACTTAAATAACATTTTAATGAAATTAAACGTTTGATTCTACTTCTTGATGATAAACGCTCGACAAATATTCAACGAATCTTCCGAATTTAATTGCAGAATTTGATTCTAATTTGTCAGCGCCGAGATTTTGGACCTAATTTCATTTCCACAAAATTCTAAATAAATATTTTTCGAATATTTTTCTGCATAACATTGCTTGATTGCCTGATTTACATACACCTTTTAGGCACGATATTGTATTTTTTTTTCTTTTTGATAATTATTTTATTTTTAGATTTTAATGTATTAGTGTTCGTGACTCCAATCAAAAATAATGGTTGAATAACTTTTGCAAGTATTTTTCCGTACAAATGATTTTCAAGAATTCTTTCTATTTGAAAAAAATATTTATAGCTATAGTGCAATGTTTTCTAAATATTTTAGATTTTTTTATCTAATAATTAATTGAAATAGGTAAACATTTTTGCTAGTTTTACGTTTTCAATAAATTGTTTTTCGAGTGTTTTTGCTTAGTAGTTCCATTGAATTTTTCATCGAAATTTAACTATGTATGTTTTTAGGTCGACCCGTTTGAAATCCTTTTCAACACAATTTTCATAAAAATGGTAAAAAAATCAGTTCAGTTCATAGTTTGTATTTAAAAAAATCATTGTTTTATTTATTAGTTTACGATGATTTTTCATGCAATGTTTTTCGGTTACAACTTTTACTTTTTGGGATTTTTTTCGACACTGTTTGATGCAGTACCGAATCGTGCCACATTGTTTGTTGAATCACTTTTCATTGGTCCATTGGTTCACTTGGTTCACAAAAAATTTAATTTTGAATTTGAACAACGTTCTATCAAAGGATTTAAACTGAACCCTTTGAGAAAGTTCAATTTAAGAAATTTCAGTTAAGCCAGAATTTTGATTCATAGAACCTTTTACTTGAATATCCAATTCAGGTTATAGGATCTACAAATCAAGATTCTGGCTCATCTGAAATATCTCCATAGAATTTTAAGGTTTTCTTCCGAAAAATGATGATTATGAAGTATGCAATAAGCCTTGCCCTTGAGGAAATGGTGAGATAGTGCTGGGAAGGCAGCTATTTTATAAGTATTACAAAGTAACAACAAGCGTAAAATATTTTTGGTTCTTGGTAAAGTAGATTTTACTCTTAGATTTTTTTCGATGGTTGAAACAGTCAGTCAAAAATATACTACAGATGTAGAAGGTTTTTAGGGCGGTTAGAATCTATTTCATGAAGATATTACAAAACAGAAAACTAAAATAGCATACTAAAAATGAGAATGCATTTGGAAGACTTCAATCTTTCACGCAATTTTTTTTCTTTTGTCTTAGAACCTACATATTTTTATCTCATGTCTAATAACTCGATTAATTTTTTATTTAGAGATGGGAACAATTTTTTTAAATAAAAATGCATGATGGACTGCTTTTTTGCATTTATGCAAACAATATTATTTATCTATTCATTCAATTTCATCTTAGAGACTAGAAGTGTCCAATAAGAAGACAGAATTATTTTATAGGAGTAAAATTCTCACACGCTCCTTTATTTCTTCAGTTTGAATATTAAGAAGAAAATCAAGTAACGAGCCAAATTGCAGATGATTATAATTACTGGGGATTACTGATTTTTGAACAAAAAGCTGTGGAATAACTCGAATAACAATAATTGATTTATCTTCTCTCTCAAAAAAGTCGGAAACATTTATAAAAAAAAACGAAATGTTTAAAAATTATAATAAAAAATCGAATTTTTCCTAATTTTCTCACTTACTAACGTTAAAAAAGTTCATTCTTAATTCCTCGTTCCTAACTTTAGAGCAAAGTTATAAGGAAATAAAAGTTGCGTAAATAAATTTTCTATAAGATATGATTGGTTAAAATTTTTAAAACACTTTAACCTTGCCGCAAAATAGTTATAAATACAAAAAGGGGAAGAAAAGCCTTTATTTAATTTTCCTTCCCTTAGAATGCACTTAGGACCTTCATGGTTCGCCTTTATAATATAATAAAACAGCATACCAATTTTCATCCAAATCGATTCAGTAGATTGCGCGCAATAATTTTGCAACCTAAATTTATTTAAAAAAATTCAAAAATTTTCAACTTTGAATTTTTTTCACACATAAAATAGCATTTCTCCTTCCAAATGAATTTTCCAAAATTACAATCAGATTATTTGGGCGGCCTCAGGAATTTTTGCTAAACTTGGTAATGAACTCTAAAACAGTCGTGGGCGGCTGTGGATTCAATCTGGTTTAACTATGCTTGCACCTACTGAATTCGCAGCAAATGTAATAATTTTTTAACACATCCGCCCTGGTGTAAAATGTGTTATCAGGGATATCACGTCTTATCAGTACATGAGAGTGAATTCCACGTTTTGGGGTGTCCGAAAATTGTTGAGATTCTATTAATTTCTTGTAGATTGACCAAGTAAATTTCTTTAACATGATTTGAAGGATCTAATGGTGAATAAAATGCACTGTATAGGTTGTTGTTATAGTACAGTTAATTTCAAATAGATTGGCGATCTCAAGGATGACAAACTAGGTGTAGGTTGGGCAGAAGGATTTAAGAGTGAAAACCGTAAAATTTCTATCAGATTTGCATTCAGTAAAAACTGAAAGAGAATGACAGCAGTGACAATTTTCGATTTGAATATTTTCATAAACAATTTGTCTCAGAACTAGAAGAAGTCTCATTTTTCAATACATTTAATTTTGATGAAATCTGCCTCATCGCAAAAAACGACGAAGAGGTTGAAGATCTCTTTGAATAACTGAACAAGAGTTACATGAATATGCTGAGTTCGAGACATTGCTAGGCGAGTAAGTCTCTATTTTATGGCAGTAGCAAAAGAAGTCGAGAGGTTATGTGCGGTTAAATATATGGGTAAAATATATCCCGGAAAAATTCAGAGTATTGGCGAGAACACTACGGAGTTTTCCTCAATTCACAAGAGATTAAAATCCTTGCAATTGTATTGATGTTTCCAAAGGAATTAAGATATCACAGTTCATTTAAAAAAAGAGAACTCTACAGGGTACCAACGTAATTTGATTCTATTCCATTCTATTCTATTGTTTTCTATTTTTCATTTCGTTTCTTTTCTTTTCCTTTCAATTCTTCTCTTTTTTTCTTTTCCTTTTTTCTTTTTTTCTTGTCTTTTTAATTTTTGCCTTTTTTTTCTTATTTCTTTTCTTATTTCTTTTCTTATTTCTTTTCTTTTCTTTTCTTTTCTTTTCTTTTCTTTTCTTTTCTTTTCTTTTCTTTTCTTTTCTTTTCTTTTCTTTTCTTTTCTTTTCTTTTCTTTTCTTTTCTTTTCTTTTCTTTTCTTTTCTTTTCTTTTCTTTTCTTTTCTTTTCTTTTCTTTTCTATTCTTTTCTATTCTTTTCTATTCTATCCTATTTTTTTAGTCTATTTATTTTGTAATAAATTTTTGTATACAAATGTTCAGGGTATTATTTACGGCACAGATATCAAACTTTACGTCCTTGACTATTCGTAATGAATTTACATAGGTTCAGAACACAATGGTTTCAAGTTTGACAAATCGTAATTAACATTACCCCAAAGTTAATTTAAGAAACAACAACGTAGAACAGTGATAAGTGACTGTTAAAATCTTTCAGAGGCTCTAGAGCATATGTTTCATGGTGAAAAAAAATAAAAATAAAATTAACTAAAAGCAAATTTTAAAAGTTATCCAAATCAAAGCGAATATAAGCGTCTTCTAGAGAAAAAGGTCATGACTACAATTTGGTATGCAAGTAATTTTGCTGCTGGTATTCACCCTTATTCACGTCAACATCTTAGTAAGAGCTGAGAATTATTGTTATTTTAACCTTTCAGAGCGTAATTTAAATTCTTTCTTGTACTACTTCACTTTAGATTACGTAATTTCCAGTCTGAATTCCATTTACCTTAATTTAAATGGAATCCATTTTACACGAAATCGCTCTTTACAATGCTTTGCAAGGAAGTCCTGAAAATTTAATAAAGTCACTTCAACATCTTAACATTTAGTTTAGTATTCATTTAGGTACTTGCAAGTGGCTAACATTTAACGAACAAAAGTTGGAAATCAATCAACGTAACATCGAAAGGAAGCACTCTGAACTTTACGACAATGGACGTCCTTTGCTGTTTTTGTCCTTACCTTTTTCGTTCTTTGCTGGTAGTCAACGTGATATTGCTACACCGGCTACCTTCGGCTGGTAACCAAACCGGTAGCAAGTAATCAAAATCAAATTAAGGTGAGAACATGATACTGGAGCACCCCAAAAATTATGTGCGGCTTAGTTGGCTGCATGTCAGAATGGAAAGGATCCAAGTCACGAGGTTTCTACAACATGAAGCAGTGACCATGTCCTTGTGAAGAGGGTGTGGATGGTGAGAATGTTGCCATTTTTATGGGCGTGAGCCTTCAACCAGAGATTCCGGACGACTAATTAAAATCCCTGAGCATATAATTGAGATTAGGAAGGTCATCGATAAGATGCTCAAATCATTAGGTTAATTTTTATAGGAAATTATGAGCGGTTGATGATGTCTAATTTACTTGGGCTAATTTATAACTATTTGTTCACCATAGTGATGGCAATGTGTATTTAAAGATGATTAGTTTGTGAAGGGCACATAAAGATGAGATGATAAAAGTTTCATTTGAAGGATGCTGATAAATGTGTTGTTTATCATTATTGGCAATATGTGTTGATTTATGTGTTGATGATACTTCAAATATTATTGAAGAAATATATTATCAAAGTTTTCCTAGCTGGCGATGATAAAAATGCAATTATCATTTTTAAAGCTGATTATATATTAATTGGGCACTAATGCTCCATTAAAATCGTATCAAACGAAAACCTGTATCCTTTCGACTGGATACATTCAAGTCGATTCTATTGGGGAATTGAAAACAATGTAGGTTCGCTAAAAACTACTCAATCTCTACTAGCTCTGTATACTCCCGATTCGAACTAGTCTGTGGTCTTTGGAAAGTAACGAAAGATCCTTACGCTATACAGAATATTGTCGTCTTCCTTGTAGGGTAATGAAGAACAAATATGTTATGCTTCTCAAAGCAAACATTACATCGCTGTTGAAATATTGTCAATTAATGTCCATTAAATGGACTGGTCGTCAACAATAAACAAAAAAATATCTGTAGAAAAATCCTGGAGGATGTATAAAAATCCATAGTAACTACCAAATGGTGAAAGCAAAGAACAGAGTTGATTCGATCCAAACACAATTTCAACTTTACGCCACTTTATCCTACACCGAAGCTTCTTTCTGCAATTTCAGGATGTACGTTAACAGAATCCTTTGGCTATCCGCAGAAGTCTCCTGATAATTTTGTTTTAATAAATCGCTTCGCAACTATGCTGAAATTAGCTTCTTAAGTAGTTATTATAACAAGTGGTGTTTAATTTTCGTGCTAAAGAATTCCATGGAGATTGGATAGAAATGAAAACTTCCTGTCTTTCTACTTCTTGCATTGTGGCTGACTTGAATACACAGCTCTCAAGATAGCATGATAGAATCAAAGTTTGCAGATTGTAAGACACTTCAATGTCCTTTTGATAGGATGAAAATTGAATGGTGTAACGATTTTCTTTGTAGTTTTGGGCAAGACATTTTACTTTGGCATATTTCGAATCAATCAGGAAATAAAGAACGGCAAATAAATAAATGGGAGGGATGCAATCTGAAATAATGAGTTCTGGATCCGAGGAAGACAGGTTCCTTCGCCTGACCCTTAAGATGGTGTAAGCGTGGTAGCTGGTTTGAAACCTATATCGCGGGTAAGGATTCCTATAATGCTCGTTGATATCGAATGACTTCACGGATATTCTCTTAATAATCGTATCTTGAAATGTAGTTGAAAATCATGAGGATACTGCGATACTGAGGCCAGAAAACATTTGGATGGGCTCCATTTCAATCAGTGAATAACGAAAAAGCCACATACTCTGGATTAAAAATGATAATACAATCAGGAAGGAAGAAACCTCTCTCCATAAGGCTGGAGCTTTGGAAACCACATATCGTTTATCAGTGTCCTAAGACTAACGTGGAGTTACGCCTTTAACATAGACCTTCACTTTAAACAACGACATTTTCTTTACAGCTTGATTCATATATTTGTGAATTTGCTAAGTTTAAGGGGTCCAAATATCTAGAATTTATTTGTTTATCCTTAAAGAAAACTAGTTTTTCATACCTATTTCACTATAATTGCAAACATTGAAACCGGACGACCCCTGTTTATCTTTTTATAGCTATATTACTAAGCCACCACTAAAAGAAAAATCCTGATGGGTTGGAAATTCGAATGCTGTAATGCTTGACGTAATGAACAATTGATCTTATAATCAACACTTTGGAATCGTAGTCTAGCAGAGCTGCTCGTTTCCCGGACTTGGTGTTAGTGAATTGTTCGACATCACGGTCTTGTATTTTAGGTGAGAGTGTCCATTATTATTATTATTTTAATTCAAGAAAAAAAATGCACACATTGATATTCTTCAACATGATTTTCGTTTCAATTTTTCATAGATGTTTTTAGACAGACAAAATTCTGTTGGCTATCTATTCATCGAGAACTCGTCTAAGCGTCCATGAACGTTTTCACTGCCTGACTCCAAATGAATATCGTAAGCGTTTCGGCCTTTAATTTTCTTCGCACCTTAACAAACGTCGCGCACCAGAACGAACTCCTGACGGAAGTTATGCTCAAAATTTTTCGCAGCACAACCTTATTAGAATTGCAAAATCAGTGCCAGATTTGCGGCGATTGTCTCAAAGAAGATTCACTACTACTCTTCCGCAAGGATGGTTTTTTCGCATTCCAAGCCAAACTTGAACTTCATACTATCAGCGTGTAGCAACCCAATCGTGATTGGGTAGCGGTGTTTGTTGTCCAGATCAACCGTTTTTTGTTGATTGCCTTTTATTAAATGCCATTTTTTGGGCTGATTACGGCGTTCGTGGATGATGACCGTTTTGTTGCTGGCACAGACGTACCAGTAAAATTATAGAATTTTGTTGTTAGTGCAGACGTATCAGGAAAAAATATAAAAGATATGCAAAGAAGAGAAAGAGAAGAATTTACCATACCGTGAGTCACTACAAGATTTTAAACCCAATTTTGTCAAGAAAATAAAAATGTTCAAATCGATCCTTTGAAATTTGTTGAAAAATTGTATCTTAATATTTATTTTGTTAGAAAGTTTTCTGTGTGAATTTTCTTACAGTTTTGAGGAAATTTATTCATTGTCTTTTATATGGAAAAAAGCGTGATTGCACACTATATAACTAATCAACAATATGAATGTTCGTGTTAGCCAGCAGATTTTCAAATTTTTCTGCTGACAGGTTCTGTTGGCATTCGTGACGTAGAAATAAAAAGATAAAATAAAGATACTTACCTTACAACTTCTTTCAACAGTTGTTGGAAGATATATTCTCTTTAGCACGCTAAGGGTTAACGGAGATTTATTTTTTAAAGAAATTTGAGCAAATAACACATGGATCCCAGGCAATATGCCCAAAACTATTGTTAATTCATGACTCTATATTAAAAATGCGTCAAGATTTTATCTCAAATCGAGCCTTGAGGCCCCTTTTTTATTAAGAAAATATTAAGAGTTTTTTAAATACCCTCAGATGCAGTCCCTTACATAATTTTTGCTTGGTGTTTCTCTATGAAATTTGGTATTTATCTATTCGTCTTATGTTTTTTGGAAAATATTTTTATGAAAATACAATTTATGAAGGAAAGAAAAGGAAATTGACAATTTTAAATAAGAAATTTAGGAGCTTCTGACAAATTGTAGGCATATGAATTTAAAACTAACGAGTTGAACAATTATATATATTTTTCAGTCTGCTTCAACATATAAATACATTTTCTCATTGAAGCACTAATATGGCAGCAATTTACCATTACATTATATTACATTTGATTTCAATACCAGGCAAATATCAATCCTTGGGCAGAAACCAAAGTATTTGCAGGGATATACGATATTTCCACACAGTCTATCATCAAAAAGAGCTTGAATCTGAACTCTAAGTGCTTCTAGGACTCATTTCCGGATTGATTTCACGTGTCATATAAATATATTTGCGAGATGGAGCCCCAGTGGCTTTTATTCCCATACGATGGTTTAATGGTACAAAGTACATAAAGGAAGAAAGTATTCTTAGAATCGGTGGAAAGACCCATACGAGAATTTGTGTACGTTTTGAGAACAATGTTGAAGCAGTAGAAAATAACAGGCGCATGATTCCAATGGGATCGCAAATTAACGAACCGTTAATCTCATTACTGATACGAACAGGACAGCCCCTTCACATGTGATTAATGGCTTGGTAAGAATGGAATCATTCGAATATGGTTTTGGTTAGGGTTGTGTCTGGAATTTCTCGCCCAAATTCGTGAACTTCGATGGAAGCATCGGATGACTATCTTAGATTCGAACAAAAAATTTCAGCATATGTAATAGTCAAATAAGCCGTGAAAAAATCGGGCAAAGGATAGTAAAACGTTATCTTGAAATATAAGCCAACACTTAGATGCAGTATTCTAGTAGATTATTTTTATTTGGTCAACCCTATTACTTAGTATGGTTTCTCCACGAAAATCACTTGATAGCTTTTCCGGCAGACATAATATCGTAATTTTCTTGGGTCTCGGCTTGCAGAACATATGATGCATTCCATAAGCTGTAATTAGTTTGAGAGCATTATTGATGTTTGTATTCGGGTCAAAGGAGTCGATCGTCATGTTATACACAAACATGTATGTACATACCTTGATACAGCATATGTGGTAACATTTAATAATGATTGTAGTCATTAATCAACTCGGAAAAGACAGTTAAATTGAATAGAAATGGTTATGAAAGGTTCCGAATAAGGATCGCATATACAGATTTGGTTATTACATAATAAAATTGGTAAATATTTCAAAGTAATTTATAAATGTTTCCTAAAAAAATCTCAAATCATCTAATATAGGTAATTTTTTGTATTATAGTAAAATTTTAAATTACTTCTAAAGTCAAATATGGAATGGTGAATAGGTTTTGTCTAGTTGTATATACATTTTTGAGATGGAGAATACATAAAATTAATCTCTCCTATCGATAGTAAATACTAGCATACAATGGAAAAAATTTGCATCAAAATAGCAAAAAAAGATATGTAAGACAGCTGAAACTTTTGAGAATTTGTTACAGCTATATTTCGCGTAAGGTGCCCACCCGGCTCAAACCCACGAATAGGGGTGTGGGAATAGTTTTTAAAAGGGCGCCACCCGTTTCTGCGCCGGAACTGCCCTGTCCGCGAATCCGGAAACGCGAACAGGATTCGCGACGACCCAAAACCACTGACCAAGTTAGGGATTCCAAGAAAATGGATTGCAAATCAGGGACCGACGCGACGTTTGCATCGCCACTTCACGCAAATCACCAATCTATTCAAGGCACTATTTTATTCCTTTTTTTATTATTATTATTAAACCTACCTATCTATCCCTATCTATAAATACTTATTTTACTCACAATTTCTTTCTTCTTCTAAAGCCTATTTCCGCCGTTTGTTGTCCGCCATTCTCCTTATGTTTCTCCAGCAAAGGCAAGCAACAATTCCCAGACCAGCAACCGTCCGCAATTTCAACCCTCGAGCTGCAGTCCAACACCAAAACGTACTTGCTCTCCACTCCTCAAGCTCCGTACAAAATGAATCCCGCCAGCTGTTCTCCCGGCGCTATTTATCCGATCGCCCGATCCCGTTTGCAGCATCGACGGTCAACGGCCCACGAGTTTGCTGACCTCATCAAATCTTTCCTAGCTTTGAGACCGGTTTTGTCGACGCACGTCAGCTGGCAATTGGAGCTTCGTGCACCTGGGGGCGGGGGGATGCTGTGGCTGCTGCTTGTAGGATGTGGTTGGAGTGCTGGTGAAATAATCGTGGCAGTCGTTAACCATGGTGAATTGCAAGTACCAATGGTTGTGGGTATCACAGGCGCATAGTAGACTCCATTGGCGTATCGTAGATCAGGCGGGGCCTGGATTTGGATCTGTTGCGGCGATTGTGTGAGCGTTGTTTGTGTCGTGATTGCTGTCAACTTATCTGCAGGGTCTGTGACGTGGACTGTAATGCATTTTGCTGTTGAAGATATTTAAATTACGCAGCTTCGCGCGCACGATCAGGAACACTCTCCATAAAAACCTTACTACCTACTTAGCTATCTAATCCAATATCCTTAACATACATACATCTCCCCTATATTTATATAATCCCAATATTCCTTACCTAAATTGACCTACTCGCTACAATATAATTCATTAATAACAATATATTTCATTAATAACAATATAATTCGTTAACAACTTGGTTGGGTGAAGTGGTGAACGTAACATTATCAATTTTCAAAAAACAGCGCTTACCAGCACGATGGTTTGGGGTCTTCAAGAACAGGGAAGTCCCATATTTTGCCCGTATGGGTTTGTGAGACGACCACGTTGCGTGGCGAACGTAACAATTTTCATAAGCTCTATTAAACTTTACAAAAGAAGACGTAATCTGGAACTAATGTCGGTTATTTTGAAAATTTATTGAATCACAACGAAAAAAATTGTGACGCAACGCCAAAAAAGTAAAAAATAGCGCATTAACTTTTTTTTCTCCCAAAGCTAAAATTTTCTAACTATTATTTGCAAATACATATATGAATATTTTCCATTAGAATCATGCTTGATTATTTGAGTAGAAATATCTCAACAATGGCAAAATATATGTACAAAGCGTTTTTGCAGTTTCATATGTGATTTTAAAATCATTCAATATTCAATTTTATATTCATCATCAGCAGATTGTGTTGTTTCAAACCTATCTAGCGCAGCATCTTTTATCTTCAATGTAGATAGTTTTGGCTCAGATATTAGAATCGTCTTTCCTTTGATAACGAAAAAATCAGGACAAGCAATGCTAAAAAATCATACTTGGGAGCCAGGCCTGCAAAAAATTTCCAGAATACATCCAATTGTAATTTATCTATAAGTGGCCTACAAATATGTTTGCATTTTCCCAAAATCTATGAAAATTCATAGCTACATGACTATCTCAGAAGCATTCAATTAAATTTCCAATGCTAATTTAAGAACCAAGCAATTCACCTTCATACACAACTCAAGCAAATGTACCGATGAAATTTTAATTACTCTCATATAATATTTTCCACCGGCTTTCCTTAAAAATTATTGTAGAAGCTTCTTTGAATTATGCATTCTTGCTAAATCTCCCGGTAATCAAATAAAAGAGGAAAATACCATACAGTTTCCCTCTCTCCTTTTCGTATCATTCATGACCGTCAAAACTCTTTCGCGGAGAGCTTTGGAAATATTTCAAAAAATAAAGCAACCGAAAAATATTGAAAAAAAAATTAGAAAAAAAGTGAAACGAAGCTTAAAATTTTGTGTTCCGTTGGCCGCTTTTCATGAAATTGATGAGAATATTTTCAACGAGAAGTATAACAAGTAGTGGACCTAGTGACACGTCGATTTTCCTCTGTAGTTTTATTTTGTGTGTCAGTTTAGTAAAAGTGCTTAGAACGCGAAGTATTGTGTTGTGAAAGTGTTTCACTTTGCGTTATCCGGTAAGTGCAATGTCCAAAAAAAATATAACAGATACAGATACTGTTGATGGAAAATGAAATTTGCATGAATTGGAAATGCGGTGAAAGCGACATCCTCGCACCTGCAGTCCCTGAGAATGTGTCTGGTGTGATTGTGGCTTGTGTGAATTCAATCCAAATGAAACTCAATACCTATTTGGTGGAAATCAATGGAAAATCTGTGAATTTAACAATGCTTTCCGACGAAAAACGGAATATTAGAAAAATATAAAACGAGCTTGTGATATTCGATATTCACTTAGAAACGAAAAATGCGAAACATTATTTACCTCTGAAAAAATTCAAAAAATCATTTGAAATCTAAATTTGTCATCGTTCCGAGGTGGAAAACAACTCATAAGAGAACTCTTTTTCTTGCTGCTTCACGCTTTCCCGACAGAATTCGAAACGAGTGTGTAGGAGGTGTGAATTTTAATAAGTTGTAGACTAGAATTTTCACGAAAATAGCCTTGAACGCGTCATTGAAGGAAACATAGCAGTCTCTCGAAATATTTAAAGTTTTTCCTCTGAAAGTATCTAAAGTGGCTCTCACGTTGAAATGCATGCACTTAACCTATGGCGTTCACTTTTTTCTATTTAGCTTCTAACGCCAGGTATTTCTCTTTCAGAATCGAATCCATTTGTTATTGTTTATGTAATTGAATTTGTTTGTATTACTTTCCCTTTGTTTATTTATTGTTCCCTCGCTAAAATATCCAAAGAGATGATTTAAATTTTTATATCGTTAATGACTCAGCTAGATAAATAATTATACTAGTTTGTGGTATGCACCTGCTTATAACACTCTCAATCAAAAAAGCTTTATTGAAATATCATTTAACATGTACAGATACACTGGTTCTATTTAATGAACTGACTAATTTTGAATGCCATTTTAATTAGATGTACAATATATATTTTTCTTATAATTATAAACAATTTATGTTCACGTTCAAATCTTATTTAATTTGAAGAGTAAATTACATCAATTATAATGGAGACGGCGGCGTCGAAACTGAAATATATTTTTGTGCTAATGAAACACCGACAATATTAGATATTATTCAATATTTTCTGTTTAATGTGACCATGAATTGTTCACAATTGGACTCTTCCCAAAAGTTTATTGAAAGTCTCATTTATTTACGTGCAAAAATTTTATGGCATGAACAATATTTTTATTGATTTAATGCAAAAAAGACATGATATTGTTTTATTTTCACTTATTAACAAATAAAAATTAACTCAAGAAATATGTTTTTTTAAAAATAGTATCATTTAAATATTTTTATTTCTATCGCAGTTTATTAGTTTCTAATTTTGCATATTGATATTTTTAAAATAGTTAAAGAAAATGTTTGCGGAAGTTTTTTTTATCACAATCTTGCCGTAGGGAAAAATGGAAAGAAAAATTAAACGCTTTCCCTTCCCAGGAGGCATGTTGCTGAAAAAGTCACCTGAAACACAAGAAAAATTTTCAACATTATTTAATTTATGTGTCTAGTAATTTACTAATAGCTCATATAACTACTTCATTTCTTTTTTATTAAGCAGAACATGTCTGAAGTTACAAATTCATCAAGCCCAAATAAACTTGAACAAAAATTCCAGATTGATCTCCTTGTTAAAATATATTTTTGAAGCAAATTAATGTGGAATTTTTTCCTTGCCAATACGTTTTCTTGGTTTAAAAGATAAAAGCAAGATTATTTTTAATATTATGATCACTAGATATCTAGAAAATCGTGCGAAAATTTCCACAGGTGTAAAAATAAGAAGCAAATTGAAGTATTGAAAAAATCGGGAAAATTCGTTGAAATTTGGACAAACTTCGAAAAAAAATAGAAAGAAAAGTTTTGATTGTTTTAATTTTGGGCTTAATTCCGATTGAAATTGTGTTTCAATCATCAGGGAAAAAATTTCGATGCAGGGAAAATTAGAAGATTTCAAAATTTTTGAATGGATAATATCAAAAATCTGTAAAACAATCGCAAGAATTTTATTTTATTTATTGATCATGATTCATTATGAGTGTTCTTCTCAAACACCAAATTCAACCTTAATGAAATCAACCCAGGTAGATCATCTGTAAATACTCAAAATAAACATAAAACTTACGATATTTAATATAAATAATTGATTTTTTAATTCGTGTAATCAACAAACCTTAGGAGAATTGATACAAATGTTTTCGAGGAAAAATTTCTCCGGTATAAACCCCGAAAATTTTCCAAACGAATGATTGAATACATTATGATATAAGAAGTTTAAATAAAAATATGTAAATTTTAAAGCACATAAATTTCTGATAGGAAACTTCTTCAAAACAACTATTGAAATAATATTGTCAATGATTTTATTAAGATTTTTTTCTGTATAGATTAAGTTAAATTTGTTTACTTTTGAAATTTGGATTTAGGTAAACATAAGAACCATGTGTTAACTTTTATGAAAAAAACATCAAAAAATTTATAGAAAATTAGTTTTTGTGCTGAAATCTCGTAACAATATAGTTCTGTTTGCTAAAAATTACCAGTAATATTATCAACGTGTGTATAATTTCTCAGAAATGCGTTGGCCCACATTTTATTGCAGAAATAAATAACTTCTAAAATTTTTGGTGGTGTGGAAAGTGTGTTCACCATTTTTTGTTCAGTAAATTTTTGCATTACAATCATATTTTCATTGTTTTTATAGCCAATTTTGCAATGAGCTTTTTAACTTTTAATTTGATTTGAAACGTTTAAACTTTGAGCTCGTTTATCTCAAAACTCTTTCATAAATCGACATAACTCAACTTTTCTCCGATTGGCTTCCAATTTTAACTGAAACCAGAGCATTCGATGCTAGAGATTTTTATACAATATTAAAAATTGCAAAAGTTCTTAACTAATTTCCGTCATTTTTTCTCGCAAAGACGGTGCTTTTTTTCAAAAGCTTTTTTTCAAAAACCAATCATTCTAAAATATCTTACGATTCATTTAGCTACGCATATTAGGGTTTTTTTTTATTTGTTACAAACTTATTTTTATGCAAGATGTGATCCAAGCCCAAAAGACCTTTTTGTAAAGACGTCGCCATAACGTAAACTATATAATATCCAAATAAATATATTTTTATACCACAATACATGCTATATTTTATGGTAAAGTCCATTTGTTTAATGTTCCTATTTTCAATCCAAAAAAAAATGTTTAAAAGATGATTCAATTTCAAGCCTCGACAGTGACCTCAAAATTATTGGAGCAATGAAAAAAAGTACTTACATTTTAGAAAGGGAATTAAATTTTTTTCCAGGTTCCGAAATTTGCCACAATCTCTGGAAAATATGCGGTCACCTGAAAATAAAATATAGGTTGAACAATTTCAGCAGCTTAGCAAAATTTATCGAAATAAAAAAAAACGTTGAAAAACTATTCAATGCTCCTAAAATTTCTTAGCTATCCAATTTTGAAAAGAAACGTTTATTAACACAATATTAAATAACAAATTTTAGAGTGAGTGAAAAACTATAACGCGAAAATTTATGAAATTAGATACTTCCAAAAAATGAAATTATTCGGAAATAAAAGTTTCTGGAGATGAGCGACAAATTGTAACCCAAATTATTTCTAAGATAAACTGATTGCATAAGCAAAATTGTTAAGATCAAATTTATTTATTTTTATTTATTATTTTATTTTTTATTAACTTCCCAGTTCCCTATGGGAAGTTATTGTAATGGGGTCGATTTTGCGAATCCCAAATTTTGACATATCTCCACGTTTTAAGGTCTCTAGAATCCAAATCCATCGTTTTTAGAGAGATGTCTGTGAGTGTGTATGTACGTATGTGCGTATGTGCGGATGTGCGTATGTGCGTATGTGCGTATGTGCGGATGTGCGTATGTGCGTATGTGCGTATGTACGTATGTGCGTTCGGAGTAATTTTTCGTCTCGATTATCTCAAGAACCAAACATCGGATTGACGTGGGACTGGTTTTAAACGACGCGTAATTACGTAACTTAGAACTGAATGACTTTTCAGCAAAATCGGTTGGGCCGTTTTTTATTTAGGATGAAAAACTGAAAAAACGACTAAAAATTGCTTATTTTTAAACTGTTGATACGCACTATTAATTCGTGCAGATACCAAATACCTTCATAGTAATGTTGTTATTATTGTGCGTTTTAGCAAAATTGTGATCAAATTTGTAAAAAATGTTATTTAAAAAAAAGATTAATTTATAAAATTGCAAACTTTTATTATCAGGTTTGGGTGAATGGGAGTAGAGACGCTAATGCAGTTAATAATTGGATATTGTTATAAATAATTTAATATTGTTAATAGCAATCAAATAATATTAGTTATAATCTGATATTGTATATATAAATTTAATTATAATTATTCAGTAACGGTCAAACATTCTTAATAACGAATGATTATTTTAAACAATAATTAAATACCCTCAATAATAGTTAAGGATTCCGAGGCCGAGATGGAGGACAAGAAGGGTGATGAGGACGAGGTTGCCAAGGCTTTGGTAGAGGATGACCAGGTGGTGGAGACGTCTTCCTCTACCAAAGCTTTTATGGTTAGATAAAAAATTGATAAAAATAGTAACAGTAATTATATTAATTTAGAATAATAATGTTTAATAATAATTATTATTAATAATAATTATTATTAATAATAGTAATTAATAATAAAAGCAAATTATAGCTTTTTATTCAACCACTGGGAAGTTAGTCGTGTGGGCCTCGAGGGTCGCACTTAGACCACATTTTTTATTTATTTAAATGGAAACCTTCACGACTTTTCAAATAAAAAATGATGCGACTTTTTCTTTCCATTTTAATTAAATAGCTCTTCTTCGCGTCTATTTTTATGCGTTTATCGCTATGATATTAAAAATGAACAAGTGTAGTTTTGCAATGAAAAAAAAAAGCGATACATCAAATACTCGCCTTCAAATAAATAACAATAATTGAAAGGATCTCATGTTTTAATTTTATAACATATCTCCATTTCCAAACATAAATGTTCAAAATAATATATAGTTTGGCATTTACCCTCGATAAAATTTCATTTATAGTCGTCCTTATTTCAATCGTAACAAAGCATCGTATAAACAATACCCAAACTTTTATTCCTGGAACAGAGGATCAACCATACCAAAATACAGAGAAAAAAACATGTCCAATTGCTAGAGTATTTTTATGAGCCTTGAGAAGTAAACAACAATCATTTCTATGCGAAAGTTGTCCTGGTTATATTTCATTTCGAGGTTGATTTTTCGTTCCGCCTTCAGGATATAAATCATGATATGACATAGGACTTCGACATCACCTTAAAGGTGTATTTGATATTTTATATTCGTTCATTGATATGTGTCCTGTTCGATATGATACACTTTGTGACTTTTGAATAGAAACATTGAAATTTTCATATTTATGAAATATTTTTAAATCAAGTAAAATAGCGTTGATTTTTCACACGATATCTTTCGAGATAAATACTAACTTTACCATTATGATGATGTTAAGCGTATTTTTTTTAAAAAGTAAAAAAGTATTGAATTTAAATAGTTTTCAGCATTTTGAAATTAACAAAAATTTGAATAAATTAAAAAACATAACGATTAAACTTAAATAAAAGTCGAACTGGGATCCAATTTATAAATTAAGTCTAGAAAAAAATCGATAATGTGAAATTGAAATTGCATTTTGAAACAATAAAAGGTAATGGCGGAGGGAGAATTTATATCTTCCAGCTTATAGAATTTAAAATCACCAAAACATTTAAAGATATGTTTAAACGTGGGCTAAAATATAGCAAATTACTAATATTTAAAGAAAATAGTCCTTGTTGCGTAGTATTTTCCGTTGATTTGAATCTATTCTTATTAAACACTTTTTTAAAGACAAGTTCTGTTCTTGTTTTATTTGTGCATTTATTCCGTAAAATTCTGTTGACCTAAAAGTAATATGGGCCTTCAGGCTAGCCACAACTGAATCTTCCCATTCACACCTTTCACAATAAATCCTCGAAGGACCAAAAACCATCACTCAACTCTCGTGGTCAGAAATATTGATTGACGTTGATTACCACGAAACTATTAATATTTGATATTCACTCTTCCATTTTCAATGGATTGACTCATCCACATGATATTCAATTTGGAATCAATCAAACGCTCTACGGTGTATCATGCTTAAGGACATGGCAATCCACTTGCTCAAGAAGATAATGCCTTTTTTGGGGCAAACACAATAAACCATTTGATCTCACGGATGAACGATGACGGAAAAATGCTAGGAAAATACATTCCCTCGGGAAGTTTTCTCATTTTTCTCGTAGTATAATGTGTATTTTCTTTCACGGAAAATGGACGACGAGCATGCAGGGATACATTCGTATAGCAGGAGTTGCTCCAAAAGGAGTGAGTGCGGTACAAACTCAAAGTAATCGCTTCGAAAAAATCCTCATTTTCTTGCAGAACAATGGCGTCTTGGTATCTAAATCTGTTATTCTCCTTTTTTGACTCTTCCGTTTCTTGTAAATCGACATATAGAAAATAAATAGGTGGCCAACAAAATCGTGTATTTTGTCTGCTGAATGCAAAAGCCTTCCGAGCAAAATTTATTGATCCGCCGGTAATGGACTCAAAAGGATATCTATCGTAGCAATGAAAGCTAGGCGTTGGTAAAAGTAGACCACTCGGTTTTCTTCATCGAGCAAAAAATCCAGGGGACGAAGTGATTGGTTGACAAAATTGATCACTTTCGATCAAACGGTCGACAGTTTTGAATATTTTCTCTCATAAAAATATTCAATTTTGCCACAACCCCCACCATCCCATATGCAATGTGTGTATGTCATGCTGTATTGTGGAATTTCCAAGGACTTAGTAAAATTGAGATGGGGTGGTTGGAGCGTTTATTAAATTTCGGTGTTCTAGGACAGTTGAACCCGTTCGGAATGCTATCGAAATGCCAAAAAGTATAAAAATAAAACTGCGTGGCGAAATTGGATGAAATCGATACAACGGGGTCACATTCGCATTATCTAGGCAAACACCCTTATATGAAATGAAAACACTTATGCAAATTGATACGATGAAATGAGAGACAGTAGAGAATGTAATTTTGGGTATTGGTTAAGTTGAAAGGGTTGAACTCCGTTTGGGATAATAAAAAAATCCATTCAATGATTAGTTTTGCGAAATTCCACATGATTTGGAAAATTGCATTTTGCGTAATGAGATTCCTAGGAGATGTTAAGACGTGTTAAGTTTCTTCGGAGAATCAAGTGAGTGATGAAAGATATCATAAAGAACTGTTCCCATTTCTAAAGTGAAACTGTTACTAAACTACAAATGTTTGTCAATTGATTTTGAATTAAAGGTTGAAATCAAAGCTCTATAGATTCCTTGATGATTTTTTCTCTCGATGGAACTCTGCAACAAAAATCTGAATGCAGGCTTAATTCTATTCACATTATTTTAGGCCGGTGGAACATTTAAATGTAGACACGTCACATTAATAAAAAATATGACACAGCGTCTGCTTCCCAATCATGCAAGGTTTTTGGATATTTTTGGCGAATTCACACTTGAACACTCAAAATATAGCAACTAGATTACGCAGGAAATTTGGATGCTGACCTACACCAACTGTAAGAAGGAAACGGGTTCCGAGAGAAGAAAATTTGGTTAAAGTGGCTTATTATTTCAATATTCTTGAAGTTGGAATTTTTCTTTGCAAGGATAAGAGGTTGAAAAAATGAAAAAAACTCGACTTCTTTCAGAAGATTAGATGGTTATGGTTAGTACGATTTTGAAATTTACGGACAAAAGAAAAGATAGAAGAATGTACCAAAGGTAAAGTGACGAGTTTCATTAATTCACTAATGAAATTAACAAAAAGTTACTGACTACAACAAAAAAATGTAGTCTTGAAAATGTTTGTTTTTGTGTTTTCCCAGTTGCTACAGTTTTCTAAATTATTCTTTCATATCTTATTCAGTGAAAAAAAGTTAAACATTTTATTTCTGCTTGTTTCTCCATGTTTTACTCGGTACTATTATTATTTTACTATTTTTTGTTGAAGTTAGGGTGTTGGGTCATTGACTCCATTTATAAAAAAAGATGCCATGAATAATTCTCACTGGGAGCGGGAATTATTCAAGGCGATAATCAGGACTGTTGTTTCTCGACCACTATCGTACAGGTTACCAAGACATAATGAAGATTTGGTACATGAATGATACTAAACACAAGTCGCTTAGAAAGATTTTCATTGAAGATAGAAGAATTGAATTTAGATTTTATGGTTATGTGAGGAATGCATATATAGTTAGGCATTGAGCTTGGGAAACGAGTTTGTGAATAAGAATTGAAGGAAGCACAAAACCCAATCATAGCAAACTGTTAATCGTGGTGCATCATTGCTTGTGAATCCATGATCAGCCATTAGAGTAGCGTTTAATGCTCACGAAGATTGATCCTGCCACCGTCTTCCCGAATCACAGCACCAACACTTAAATAACACTTTATCTTGAACGGAATTGCTGCAAGCTCACATCCGAATGAAACGCAGCGTCCCGAGATCGTCACCCAAATTGGATATCATCATTATTGTAATCATCGTTTCTCGAATCGATGCCGGTAAAATATCCAAAATTTTGTGTTGGCGTCAACCACTGCCATATCCAACATCTCTGTCACCTGAGAACAAATTTTCAACTGGCAAACGCCAGATTCAATCACCGTCTGACTTTAGTCAGAAATCACCATAACCCGGCGGAACGAAACAATTTCAAACCAAAATTTACCGGTCAATCATCAGCTATGGCAGAACAAGACCTGAAAAGCAGATATACAGGAACGAAGTCGGTTGAACTGCTCTTTTTGATCTTTTGGAAGGTATTGCATATTTGATGGTTTTTTTTTGAAAATCGATCATTTATATTTTGGAATTTAAGACAAGGGGTCTTTTTTCAAACGTTTGTTTCTTGGAGAAGTCGTGAATGTTGCAGCCGCCCGGACGGCAGTCGTTGTTTTTGGTTGAAAATTGGAAGATTTCTAAGGAGAATAAAAGACTATCATAGCGTGGAATAAACGAGCATTCTTGGTAGGCTGCTTATAAGGTGAAGCTTGCAACAGACAATCCAACAAATATGTCCAGCCAAGGAATTTATTCAGGCGAATTGAATAGCTAATTTGCATGGAAAGTGCAGACATAGAAAATAATGAATAAGTCACCATTGTTCTCTCCAGAACAAATACAATAAAAACAAGCCGCGAGGTGCGACCCTTGAGGTCCACACGGTCAACTTCCCAGTAATATCTACATAAACATCAACAACATTGAACAGAATAATAATTTTGAAAATAATACTACTTTAAGTAATAACAATGAGAGGTATTCATAGCAGTAACAGGAATGAGTTAATATGAATCATATCTTCATCGGGAGGGTCCATTGATTACGTAAGGTTTTTGGTCGATGAGGACAGATTGAATATTCACGCGGATCAATCGGTGGGGGGCCTTTTTGGTCTTGAAATTTTTTGTTGGTTTTCAAAATTTAAGCATTTTTTTGAATTAAAAGACTATAAAAACTATTAAAAACCTGCTCAAATTATGCAAATATTTAAAAACTTTGATTGAATTTACAACAATTTTTTAGAATGAAAGATATAAAGTAATATCATACGTATGAACACTCTTTACATGGTAACTTTGGATGATTTTTTTATTTTTAATTTAGTTTTTTTCATAATCATGGAAGAAAATTTTGCCGGTGTCTCTTCAAAAACTAATGAGAATGTAGAAATTTTATAAACTGGTATCACTGTGCGGTGCAAATCAGGTTAAAAAATATTTTTTATAAAAAATACCATAATTTTTCGCATTTTCTTCTATTAATTCAAAAAAACGGCTGAAACGAATTTTTATATTGTTGAAAACTTCACAAAGATGTTAATATACGTCAACTGACACCTTAGTGATCCAAATATTATATCTGGTTCGTGAGATATAGTGAATGATAAAAATGACCTTGAAAATCTTGATGAGTTTTAATGATTTTTTATTTTTAATTTAATTTTTCACGTAATCATGGGGAAAAGTTTTGATGGTGTTTTTACAAACATTGTTTGTGATATACAAATTTTATAAAGGATGATTACTATTTTTCGCCAACCAGCTTAAAAAATTATTGTTTATGAAAGAATCCTAATTTTTTGCAGTTTTTTTTTCTTAAATTAAAGAAACGGCTCCAAAGATTTTTTTAAAAATGCGACAGATTTACAAAAATGTCAATACGCGTCGATTGACACCTTAATCTTGCAAATCGTATGTTTGGTTCGCGATATATAACGCATGACAGAAATGACCTTCAAAGGGTCAAAACAGCAAACCCCCCCCGACCGAAGTATCCCAAAAACTAATCAGCTCTTAAAATTGCAAAGACGCTTCGATTGACACCTTAACAAAGTCGATACGACGTTGTTTACGTGAGTTATGCTCGTAGAAAAAAGTGTCCACGAACGTACAGACGTACGTACGTACGTACGTACACACACACACACACACATACGTCTCCCTTTCTAAAAACACTTTATATATACTCTATAGACCTCAAAACGTAAAGAAATGTTGAAAATTTCAATTTCGATTTTCGAGGCGATTATAAGAACTTCCCATATACTGGGAAGTTAATACCAAGGGCAACAACCCAAAAAATCTAAAGAGCAAAAAGCAAAGATAGAAGAAGTTGTAACAATCAAAACCACCATCAGTCATTGTAAAAAATGTTAAAAACTACGATAATATTCAGGACATAATGTAAGAAAACCTGAAACAATATGAAACTACCTTAGAAGCGAAGAAATTAAAATCAATGTTCTTGATGAAGAGAATTACTGAAAATTGACCCAATTTTCTAATGAAAAGAAGAATGCTTGGTACTCCTACGAGGATAAGTAGTCTAGACCAATAAAAGACAAAACTTAGTGTATTTTTCAGGCTCGATCTACGATTTTAGTCTCAGTAATTAGTATAGCTTACGAGCAGGTTCAATGTAAGCATAGATAATATATTCTTGTTGAAATAGTTCTTGATAGTTAAAAAATAGATTTTGTTTGTTAAAAAAATACGTTCGCGTTTTAATCTTTTACGAGGCGAGACTTTTAAAAAATGAAGAGAATTAATGAAAAGAAGACTTTACGGAGCTCCTACGAGGAAAAGGATAGACCAATAAAAGTCGTAGCGTTGGGCCCAAAAAAATTATCGGTCAATCTTGACCTGTTGACTTTTAGCTGAGTTCTATACAATAATTTTGGGAATGCAACTCTTAGAATATTACTGAGTAGGAGTTTCAGAATATCAAATATTCAACCACATTTTTAGAGTCCAGGATCTGGAAAAAATGCAATCAAGTCGTTGAGACTATTTTCAATCTTAAGTTATCATTTGGGACCATTTTTTTAAAGCCCTGATAATAAGAAAAAGGTTCATAATATTTAGCAGCTTACCTAGAACTACCATAAAAACCAAAAAACTATGAACAGCAGGTTTCCTAGTTCAGACAAAAGAATGTCTGATGTGAAACAGTATTGCAGCTAGAGGGTATGTAAAAGTGCCTTGCTTTACACGTCTAGTTATGGTGAAAGTCATGTAAATTTGAAAAGTAGATGCCGTACTTGATTTTTATCATCAAGATGATTGTAAACTATATAGATTAATACTGAAATTTTTAATTTAAAAAAACATATCAAAGTTCTTTTTAAAAAGTTTGAACAAAGTTCAGTATTCTGAAAATAGGCTTGAAAATTGTCTCGGATTCAAAGTAAAGCATATTCAATGGGTAATAAAATTATAATAGACTTTGTTGAACTTTGTTGGGCTTCATCTAGGATGTTCTGAAAATTAATTCAATTATTTTTTACTAGTAATTTCTTACTAGATGAAAACACAACTTTAATATTGTGTAGCTTCCAAAAAAAATCTTGTACACAAAATCCAAAAATAATAATGAAGATATGTATATAACGATTTCGTTAATGCAAAAATCTCGTTTACATATTTCTTCATCAAATCTGACAATGCAACAAGTCACTCATGAAATCCAAATTGATTAAGCAAATACAACAACGTTCAAACATTTTACAAAATCTGACTTCAACGAGAACGTTACATTCGTACCATCCGCAAAAAAATGGGAAATATTGTCAGACAAATGAGACCAACATTTCCATTCCATTATGCTTCCTTTGAGGAGAGAAGGAAGCATGTTGTCGGTATAGTCTAATGTATAGTATTTTTCAAAACACAGTATGCTATCCACTCTATGTCTCTTATTTTCGGAGGAATCACTATTTCATAGACACTCGCTGCGAGGAGCAGTTAATTTAGAAGTAATATCCTCTTGGGTATAATGGTCATTCTTTATGAGCATATTTTTCTTGGTGACGTCGACTCTGGTGGTTTCACTTGCTGAGCATGTGATTTTGTGTGTGTGTGTGTGTCTGTTTGTGTGGATGGAAACCAACTTTCCTGTTCATTTGTTCGGAATATTTCGAGTCCATTAGGTAGAATTGCCCTATGGTGTCTCATGCAAGGATCCAACCATATGCAACCAAGACCACCAATGAAGTAAACACATTTTTCTGAGAATCATTTGTCAGGTTTTCTCTTGAGAAGAAGGAAGATTTTGTGCATTTTAGGGGTTGTATTTGCTGTAGTGTGAAGTTGGTAGTGGATTTTTCAGTAGAATAGTAACTATAAGTTATAACAGTAGTGATTCATGTGCTTGCATTAAGGATATAACAGAAAAAAGCATTTTTCGAATAAATAAAACTTTAGTTACATCAGAAAATCCTTACAAGCCACAATACGTTGTTCAGTATCTTCAAAAGCTCAAATTCAAAGAACTGCAACTGAATCCATTTCTGTAAGCGTTTAAGTCGATTTAATTTGACACCCTCAAGCTTATGTGGATCGCCACAATGTCTGCATTCTATGGTCCTTTCCAGGACCAGAAAAGCAAAACAACAGAAATACCAATCGCGGTGAAGCGATGCCAAACAACTTTCAGAGCTCAACGAACAAACAATGTGCTAACCCTCGAACATCGCTTGTAACTCAACATTATTAATGTCCTTATTACAGTAAATTATCATTTGCCAAGCATGGAAAATATGTTCCGAGAGTGAGCAAGCTTAAGCTACAGAAAGCTAGTGACTCGAACGACAAAGATGATACCGCAACGAACGTCTTGCAATGGAGGCGCCACAACAAAGAAATAAAGACGCAGAAAATATTTCATCGTCGCAAATTAAGTCATTTTGTAAATATCACTCCATTTATGGGATTAAGTTTTCACTACATAAATTTTCCTGGTGTACATAATAAAATTAGCTTGAGTTAATCGTCCTTGAAGTGGTTGTGCGCTTAAAGTCTAGTCGAAGGGTGTCGACGCGATGGAATGATGATGATCATGGCTTGTTTACCATAACATTTTTTTTCATTTCCTCGTGAAAATTCATTTGGATTGGAAAGTAGAATCATAGTATCCTTTTCTTGATGCGGGATGACTACGTGATAAAATTGGGGTGGGTTGTTGTCCGAAATGTTTCGTGATATATTTTTCTTGATTGGTAGCTGTTTTGGTGTGTAATGGGCGAAAAAATGAATGAAGATGCTAATAATTTGGTTTATTTGTTCCATAGAATTTAGGTAATCAGTGATTTGAAACTTAGTTGGAAAAAAGTTGAAAATTATGGATCAATTATTCATAAAAACTGTATTTTCTGCACGAAACATTTTATTTTTGATCGTATGAGTCAGCATCAAAGATATTTGGTAAGATTTGGTGACCCTTTTTCTTAAAAAATTTAATATATCAGCAGTTCCGTTGTATCTTTTAGCTTTGTTGAAGTTGTTGTACGATACTGATTTTTTTTCAATGTTGGGAGGTGGAAATTTTCAAAAGATACCGATCAGCTCCTGCCTCTCGGCATGCCGAATTTCTACCGACTAAAACCACCTCCGTTTCTTTCAATCACTCTCTCCATCAAATTTAGTAATTCTCCGTTTTTAAAATTTCAGTACATAGTACCTCCCAGACGATAAGAATCGGTATAAGGGATAGCACCAAATTTTTAAGTTGTCCTTTTAGTTAGATTAATAGTTCTAACTATATGTTTATGAATTATTTCCTGTTGATTAAATGTTCGGCTTTGACGATGGCGCAGCAGCTCAAATTGAGTTAAATCCTTGAGGTGGTTTAGAGTTTTCTCATTACTTGACTAACGAAGCTTTAGCTACAATTCTTATCTTATCACTGATGCTGAATAAATAAAATAACATACTTATAATTTCTATGCATCCTTCACCAAGTTGGGTATCGTGACTAAGCATATATAGTTCAGCATGATACCTCCTAATTTAAAATTAAAACATCCCGACATAAGTTACCACACCTCTGCCCATAATTATCTCATTAAAATCCTTTTTTCAGCAATGCCACTTTAAAATAGATCCCTAGCCAATGGAGCCGCGACAATCGACTAAATTATCATTAAAATTTTGTCGCGTCGTAGATTAATTTAATTGTAATGACTCCCGCATCGAAACTGAATGGAAACTGTTGGAAGGCTTTCTGAAAGAACAGGAAGGCACGTAGGCTGGATAAAGTCGCTGAAATTCCATTCCGCCGCTTTATAAGGACGACATCCTGACGGGATTATGGGAACAATCTGAAAATTCATTTCGGCAAATTGGTTCAACATGGACATGGACACTTAAAGTATTAGCGGAGGACTTTGAAATGAGGGTAACCGGGCTTGGGTGATAAAAAGAATTACTGAATTTGTTAAATTCGGGGAAACATTTGAAAATTAGGATTTGAAAGTATGAGACGAGATAGGATTTATAGCCGATAGTTGCGGATGGAGATGTAAATGCTTGGATAAAGCAATTAACAACAATATGACACATTTAGTTTTTTTAAATGCTAATAAACACAATAAACTATTTTTCAAATTATTTGCATACGCCTCTGATATGGCGTTTGGATTTCAACATGTTTTCAACTACTATGAAAATTGATCAACTTCATGTTGATTTTGATTCATTTGAATGCTTACCGCAACCAAATCACACCACACGAAATTTCCATGGAAACGATGCCCTCTATAAGTTGATTTTCCGCCTGCAAATGGCCGAAATAAAAGTTTCTTCGCGGAAAATGAGAAAACATCAAAATGGTTGTATCTAATTTCGTTTTTCGAAACTCAAAGATGAAGGTATGAAACCAATATCAGACGCACATAAATAGAAAACAAGTAGCTGGAGCGAATATCTATAAGATCTTATGATTTGATTCGAGTCAATATTTTTTCAAATTTTTTGGTACCCGTGAAATGCCAATCCAAAAAGACAAATCCACTGAAAGAATTTTGTATATAAATATTTTTTATAACCACTCCAATGTGGTATGAATCAAAGAGCCGTGCATTCAATCCCCGCATCATGTTCACATGCAAACCAATAAAATTACTTATCAGAGCGTAAAAATAAAATTGTAAGGTTTTATGAACATGCTGTAAGTACACATATGCACATATGTACTTATTTGGGATTAAGGAGTTTCTTATAACGGTGATGTTTCCAATGTTGTAACGTTTTATGGCTACCGACATTTGATTTTGAGAGGCTCCTGATACAGCCAGGAATAGAAAAAAACTGGCAGCTGAATAAAGGATCATACTATATTTAGTTAGATACACTGTTTTGTGATTAATCTTGAAGTTGAAGGTACTGCTGCTGTTGAAAATGTGGTAATTTCATTTGGTTTCATGCTAATAAAGCTGGGTGATAAAAAAGCGGTAGCTTTTATCCTTGCAGATTGTTGTTAAGGTCTGTTTGAGTACTAAATTATCGGTGTGTAAAATATCGGATTATGGATTGTTTGATATAGGTTTGTATGTTTGCATACGTGATCATCTGTAAGAAATGTTTGGATGGTGTTCTTTACTTATTATTGACTGATACTGTTCGTTGCAAGAATCCATGAGAATATTTTGTCGAAAATGATGCGCTTCTGTATATTTGCTTCCATGCATAATTAGTGATTTGAGAAGAGCAGTAATTAAAAGAACCACTTGAAGAAATATCATTGGAACCATTTAAAACTGCTTTAAGTATTTCTGTACGATCTAAAATTAACAAAAAAATTAGATTAAATATTAAACTGCTGAATTTGTGGTACAGTAACAGAAATTTTTTATAAAAATTTCATTGAACAGCAGTCTTTGATGACTGGGTATATATTTTTTAAGCTAACTTTGAATTTCTGTTAACTACTTTGATGAATAACACAGAAAAATGTTTTTGATTTAAATGAAAATGAGAATAAAACTATCATCGCTTTGCAAAAACGTTGAAGGTTCTGATAAAACCATAATTAAAATTTAGAAACATTATTTTTATTTAATTAATAAGCTTGAAAACAAGAAAGTAAAGACATAAACGAATACAATTAGCAGCCTTGGAAGCTTATAAAAACTGTGAAATGGTCTAGAAAATACGCAAGGAATGAAAATGCAAGAATATGGAATGCATGTTGAAGAAGACAGGATTTGAATGAGATGTTTGGAACAAAGGACCAAGAGTCGAATAAATCTGGAATTTCAGTGGGCTGGTGAAAATAGAATCTAGGGTAGGTGGAAAACAAAAAGGAATATGAAGAGTGTTTTGTTACGTAGAGGAACGGTAGGTAGGGGAAAAAATCAGCAAATATTTCCCAGATCTTTTCAGAAATGGGACGATTATGATCGTTCTGAGATATAGTTTTGGAAAAGCTGAAGGTAGGCTTAAGAGAATTAGCATAATACTAAAAATGTTTGATTTGCCTGAAGACGTATGAAAGTTATTTTTTTTTTAAAATTAGCTACGCAGTCCTTTCTAAATTTTCAATGTAGCAGAGGCAAGAATTCTAAAACAATTAAAGGTTCTAGTGGATTTGAAACGACGAGAAATTTGATGTTTTGATTTTAAGACAACTAAAACATTTCTGATGAGCCAATGAGGATGGTTTCTCCTTGTACGTAGTTAGAAAAAAGGCGAGAAACAAGACTAAAAAACACTATTTAGGAAATGCATTTTTGTAGCTAAGGCCATCGAAAAAAGAGGCACAGTCAAACAAGTAGAGCTCTTCCTATAAGAAAAAATAATTTATTAATTTTAGGCAATGGTAACTGAAAAACCTCTAAGTGTATTGTAAAGCCTTGAGAAAAAATGAGTATGTTTCCCGCAGTTGGAACCTTTTTCCTCAAAAGTTTTTTTTTCGTTAGTGAGAAAGTAACTATAGTTAACTTTGAATTGAATATCAGACGTACAGAGAGAAATTCATCACTGGCTATTCTAACCAATGACATTAGACTTTTTCAATTGAAATGAATGAAAGCAGATTCAGTTTTTGAAGTTTTTTATGTAGCGTTATTATAAGTTACCTACATTTACAAGAAGTTTTTCATTTATTGTTAATCGAGCAATTTAAATACACGCCACGTCACAGTCGCGTCAGCTAAATGAAAAATGATCCTTCTTCTACATCCATCACTTTTTTTTGCTCGAAAAACATTTTTGAACAATATTCTCATCAAAAAATTGCAAGAAACTGTTTAGAACTTTTCGCGAGTCTCAAAATATATTTTTCCTAAACATCTTTTAGAATCAATTTTTCATATATTAATTCCGCGGGTGTGCGTTTTGTGAAAAAACTTATCAATTCTGTACAAAATTGTTATGGAAATAATATTTCACAATGTATCACAAAAATTAATACTGATTTTCGTAGAAAACACAGTCAAGTTTTCGATAAGAATGAATAATGAATATTATAACTTTTTACATTTAAACTTCTTCAATTGCAGTGAAGAGAGATGAAGTCAATACAAGAAGATTACAATGGACACACAAAATTTTCCTTGAGGTGTTTTTGTTCTCCTATTGCAATCTCAAGCGTGAAGGATGTGATGGTTGGATTAGACTAAAAATTGAAATAAGAGAATAGATGGAAATGTATTGAGATCAGAAGAGATTAAACGAATTACTAACATCCTCCACAGCACGCCCCACATACTGCTTTTCGTGAATAAAAGTCTTTATATCTTTCTTCTACCTAAATACCTCCCCACACCCACAAGTTTTTACCAGAAAATTTGAAGGAAATAATTTTTTAACTTTTTTACAAAACTTATTACTGTAGTAACTTACTATTGTTTCGAAAAAAATATAACAATTAAGTTGTCTGAATCTGAATTCAATTGTTACTGTCAGGAAAGAAAAAGAGTAAAAATTGATGAAACTCTTTCATCTGGGCAGAAATCGTATGAATACTTTTAATATTAGAATTAATTATCAATGAAATATTTTTACCCAAAAATGTGTCTGATTTTTGGCTTAAAAAAGTATTTATACATAAAACTATCTTTTCTCCAACATAATTAACATTTATACTTTCTTTCATACTCTCATATTTCGGTTTCAAGGCTTCCTTAAACGCAATTTTTATGATTCCGAGCTGGCTATTTTAATTTTGACTATACCATGTACAAATATGAGTTTTGTTACTTTGCTGTGGTAAATGAGTTGCTTACTTCAAGTAAAGCAGCATAAAGTGACTAATCGGTTGTCCCTTTTATAGATTTATTTTACATTTCCAATTGCATTGCATTTAGAAATGCCCCGATAGTATTTATAAATGTCCTCTTCAAAAAATCTTCAATTCTTCAAAAACTTGATTTTATGATGATGATGATTTTATGCCTAAGAAATTATAATAAATCAAAAAATAAATGCATGCAAAAACCATGCAAAACTGCAGTTCATACATTAGCATATGCATAATCTCATGGTACATATAACTAACCTCATTCGCTCATTTTCCATATTTGTGTTGCTCCAACGGTCGCTTTCCTGGATTTCCAATTAATTTCGATTAGCAAATAAATGAAATGGTTGTGATTTCGATGAAATGAATTGCATACTGCATGTGCAGCAACTCGTTCTTATATAAATTTGAATAAAGCACTCTTCGAGTCATGCAATCGGTTGCTTGCAGGTCCTTAGAACTGTTTTGCCCTTTTGCACTGCAGGTCTTCTATTTTCATTACGGATTGTTTGGAACATTCATTTGGAAATGGAATGTTCGATGCCTTATTGAATTTCAACATGAATGAATGAAAATTTTGATTGGATTAGATTTAGTTTGATTAAATTTTTAATCCTGTTTTCATTAAGATATGTGGCAGCTAATATATTTTTTTGTTTTAATTCCAGGTAAGTCCAAGGGCTACAACTTCATATGAAACTGTTTTGTTGATGTAATTTGTGGGGACATCAAGATAATTAATTATAACTACAAAAAAAAACATGATTAGTTCTTCTTATAACAGAGCATGTTGGTTTTTTTCGTAATTAACGTACACCAGGTGTAAAATATGCAATCGCACAACAAAACAATTCAACTGTTTTCAGGAGAATTCACATAATCGACGAATCAAATTTAACAATTAAAAACACCAAAGAAAATTTCGCCGAACGAAATTTCATTAATTGTATTCTTCTTAAGTTATGTTTATTTTCAATCACGCTGAGTTTCTGTAAACAGTAATATCTACTGTGGAAAAACATCCATATCAGCGATTTTTTTTTTGCAGACTACCTGATGGGTTGAAAATGCATATCAAGATACAGGAATGTACTTCAATTTAAATAAACACAAATTCCATGGATACTCAATGAATCTCCATTTATTTTAAACGCACGCACGCAGTTTATTTTAAGCATTCAAGATTATTTGTACGTTTTCACGTCTAACATTAATTGTTGATTTTTCCCAGGCGGAAAATGAAAATACAAATAGAATATGTTTGATAGCACTGTGATAAAATGTTAGTGCTTGAAAAGCATTGTCTTTGCGACGAGTCGAATTTAAATTGATTTAAATTGAAAAGTGTTGGAAAATCCAAAGTTTAATGTTAACACCAATTTTTTTGTGACGGTTATTTAGTGTAAAAGAGGCTATTTTTCATTGGGAGGAAATTTATTGTATCATTTAAATTTCCACAAAACTAAAAACATGATGTTTTCGTTGTTAGCTATTCATCAAGTTATCCATCGTCGTCGCCCAATCCTCCGGGATCACCCAATCCCCCGGGATCCTGGATATGGGGGATTTAGAATCAGGGGGATTCTGGAAATGGGGGATTTAGAATCTGCGGGATTTAGGATCCTGGGGGATTCTGGATATGGGAACTAAGGATCCCGGGATATTCTGGATATTGGGGATTTAGAATCTGGGGGATTCAGGAACCCGGGGGATTCTGGATATGGAGGTTTTAGAATCTGGGGGATTTAGGATCCCGGGGGATTTAGAATCTGGGAAATTTAGGATCCCGGGGGATTCTGGATATTGGGCATTTAGAATCTGCGGGTTTAGGATCCCGGGGAATTCTGGATATTGGGGATTTAGCAACTGGGGGATTTAGGATCCCGCGGGATTCTGGATATGGGGGGTTCTGGATATGGGGGGATTCTGGATATGGGGGGTTTAGGATCTGGGGGATTAAGGATCCCGGGGAATTCTGGATATGGCGGACTTAGAATCTGGGGGATTTAGGATCCCGGGGGATTTAGAATCTGGGAAATTTAGGATCCCGGGGGATTCTGGATATTGGGCATTTAGAATCTGCGGGTTTAGGATCCCGGGGAATTCTGGATATGGGGGATTTAGCATCTGGGGGATTTAGGATCCCGCGGGATTCTGGATATGGGGGGTTTAGGATCTGGGGGATTAAGGATCCCGGGGAATTCTGGATATGGCGGACTTAGAATCTGGGGGATTTAGGACCCCCTGGGATTCTGTATATGGAGAATTCAGAATCCGGGGGATTTAGGACCCCGAGGGATTCTGGATATGGGGGATTTAGACTCTGGGGAATTTAAGATCCCGGGGGATTCTGGATTTGGGGGATGTAGAATCAGGGGGATTCTGGATATGGGGGATTTAGAATCAGGGAGATTTAGGATCCCAGGAGATTCTGGATATGGGGGTTTTAAAATCTTGGGGATTTAGGATCCCGGGAGATTCTGGATATGGGAGATTTAGGTTCCCGGGGAATTCTGGATATGGAGGATTTAGAATCTGTGGGATTTAGGATCCCGGGGGATTCTGGATATGAAGGATTTAGAATCTGAGGGATATAGGATACCGCGGTATTCTGGATATAGGGGATTTAACATCTGAGGGATGTAGGATCCCGGGGATTCTGGATATTGGGGATTTAGAATCTGGGGGTTTTATGATCCCGGAGGATTCTGGATACAGGGGATTTTGACCTGGGGGATTTAGAATCTAGGGGATTTAAGATCTGAGGGATTTAGGATCCTGGGGATTCTGGATATTGGAGATTCAGAATCTGGGGGATTTAGGATCTCGGGGGATTTTAGATATAGTGGTTTTAGGATCTGGGTGTTTTAGGATCCCGGAGGATTCTGGATATGGGGGATTTAGAATCTGGGAGATTTAGGATCGCGGAGTATTCTGGATATGGGGGATTTAGAATCTTGGGGATTATGGATCCCGGGGGACTCTGGAAATTGGGGATTCTGAATCTGGGGGATTTAGGATCCCGGGGGATTCTAGATATAGTGAATTTAGGATCGGGGAGATTCTGGATGTGGGGGATTTTTATCTGGGGGATTTAGAATCTAGGGGATTTAAGATCTGAGAGATTTAGGATCCTGGGGGATTCTGGATATTGGAAATTCAGAATCTGGTGGATTTAGGATACCGGGGGATTCTGGATATGGGGGATTCTGGCAATGGGGGATTTAGAATCTTGAGGATTTAGGATCCCGGGGGATTAAGAATCCCGGGGGATTAAGAATCCCGGGGGATTAAGAATCCCGGGGGATTCTGGATATTGGAAATTCAGAATCTGGTGGATTTAGGATACCGAGGGATTCTGGATATGGGGGATTTAGTATCCCGGGGGATCCTGGATAGGGAGGATTTAGAATCTGTGGGATTTAGGACCTCGGGTGATTCTGGATATAGGGAATTTAGAATTTGGGGATTTAGGATTCCGGGAGATTTAGGATCCCGGGAGATTCTGGATATTGGAGATTCAGAATCTGTGTGAATTTAGGATACCGGGGGATTTAGGATCCCGGGGGATTTAGGATCCCGGGGGATTCTGGATATTGGGGATTTAGAATCTGGGGGATTTAGGATCCCAGGGGATTCTGGATATGGGGGATTTAGAATCTGGGGGATTTAGGATCCCAGGGGATTCTGGATATGGAGGATTTAGAATCTGTGGGATTTGGGATCCCGGGGATTCTGGATATGGGGGATTTAGAATCCAGGGAATTTAGGATCCCGGGGAATTCTGGATATGGGGGATTTAGAATCCAAAACCCCTGATCTGGGGGATTTTGGATATGGGGGATTTAGAATCTTGGGGATTTAGGATCCCGGGGATTCTGAATATTGGGGATTCAGAAGCAGGGGGATTTAAGATCCCGGGGAGTCTGGATATGGGGGTTTAGGATCCCGGGGGATCTGGGAGACTTAGGATCCCGGGGGATTGTGGATATGGGGGATTAAGAATCTGGGGAAATTAGGTTCCCGGGGGATTCTGGATATGGGGGATTTAGAATCTTGGGGATTTAGGATCCCGGGGGATTCTGGATATTGGAGATACAGAATTTGGTGGATTTAGGATACCGGGGGATTCTGGATATGAAGGATTTAGGATCCCGGGGTATTCTGGATATTGGGGATTTAGAATCTGTGGGATTTAGGACCCCGAGGGATTCTGGATATGGGGGATTTAGAATCTGGGGGAGTTAGGATCCAGGGGATTCTGGATATGGGGGATTTAGAATGTAGGGGATTTTGTGATCCTGGGGGAGGGTGGATATGAGGGATTTAGAATCTGGGGGATTCTGTATGTAGGTGATTTAGGGCCTGGGGGATAAATTTTTCCGCATTGATACCATTGGAAGAGACGAAGGCTCCTTCTTCAACGCCTGATTAAGGAGTTGAGTTGAGGCCTAAAGATAAATTTATATTGGAAACCTTTTGAAAAACTTATTTTTGTCACTCAATATGTAATGATTGAAGGATTTTGAGTCGAAAAAAGGCTCTTGTGACGCGGCTATGATCGTAGAAAATCGTTCAGATAAATTTGTTTAGAATCTAGAAATTTACAGGGGTAGTAATTGGTGATGGACTAAATGATTTCATAGAGATTTGTTTCTAGTTTTTGCTCTTGCTTATTATCAATTTTTCTTTTATTGCCCAGTGACGCGAAATTACAAAACAAAACATAAAGGCAAAAAACAAAAAAAAACAAAGTTGATTTTTATCATAAATCTAGAATTTCGAAATATTTACATCTCTAAATCAAGCGAATTATACTATTCTATACGACATATAATAAACCGACAAGAAAAATAATTAGGGACGCAAAAATTCTTTTGGTTTTGAGTTTCAGTATTCCAAAAATTAACATATACACACACACACACGTTCAACAAAGTCCAACATAAATTTTCAGTACTCTGTGTACACATTTTCAGCAATAACATGGCAAACTTTATCAGAGTCATTTGAACTGCTTGTATTTTGACTAGCGATCAGATAAAAACATCTAGAAAAATATTGCTCCTCAGCTATTTTTTCGAATAAAATCAAAAAAATGTGGGTAGTGCTCCAACTTAAACTTACATATGGTAAGGAAAATCTTTCAGTAAAAACATGATTACTACCTTACCTGCTAAAAGAATAACTATGACCTCATACTATTCGAACACCGAATGTCCGTTTACTCATGAAACCTTCAAATGAACAAATTGCAAAACGGAACGAAACATTCTAGCGTCATAATTGGGCACATTTCATCAAGATACATAGATATAAGATAGCCATCCATCATTGGAGTGAAATTCCAGTTTCCTAGCTCAGTGTAAAGTGTCCGAAAAATTTTCATCACACTTGACATATACGTACTTGTCTGTGATTCCTGGACCAGCTATCTAGCCCAGCTAGTTGGCCAGGAGTCCAACAAAGCAGGCAAGTTGCGTCCGTTTTAGTGCTAATGGACATGTGTCGGAATTAATTAAAAAAATCGTTCATCATCTTGTCGACTCAACGAGACAGAGAGAACGGGCAAGCTTTAGAATTTCCACTAAGTTTTTTTCGTGGAATTTAATTGAAGTACTCGATGAATGGCAGCCGGAAAATTTATTTGAGCACCAAAAGTGCCGACAGGTACTTCAAGTTTATAATTAACCGCAAGGAATTCTTTTATAGGAAAATCACCATCTGGATTTAGTGGTAAATGAGGTGAAAAAGGTGAATTTAATGTTGATACTGTGACTCTAGATTTCATCGCATTGAGAAGAAATACGACACTGAAAGTTGAAATCAGTTTTGAGGAAAGTTTAATATTGTTCATTTAACAAAACCTTAAGGCCAAAAGTAGATTCGTCCTTCTCTGGAACAGCAGCAAAGTTGTTTCTGAAGAACAATAAATTGAAGAGCTACAACAGAAGTATCTAATGAAATTTTCTTTGAAAAGTTTTCAAGTCTCTTGTTACTAATGCCAAAAGCAAACTCAACAATTATATTGAGTGCTGCCGAAAATATTTACTTTTCAAGCATCATTTCTGGGAAATTGGGATCAACTACCCATCCACCATGCCTGTATATCTTCTGTAGATAAATTCTTCACCTTATTATTTTTGTGCTCCATGTCCTTTGTCTTATAAACCTTTGATTTGTTTCGTGCAGAGATTCGATAATCTGACATCTACATTATTGGCAAGTCAAGAAACATTGAGTGCAAAAGACATTAATGAGTCTTGAAAAGAAAATACAAATTGTAAACAAGATTTATCTCAAAACAAAAGCACTGTAGATAGAATTCCACTGTCTGCTGAATTACAAACGATAAAAAGTTAGGAACATAAACAAATAAAGAATTCAAATGCAAATGTTGAGTGATATCGTCCTCTTCTCTCTCCGTCTTGTTGGATAAGTCAAGAATTTTTGTTGTAAGCTAAAAATAAATATGTATGGGCAATCATGAAAAGGTATTCATAAAAAAATAAGTATTTCTTTTTCGAAAATAATTTAGGCATGCATACACGGTGTCTTTTAAAATAGTTCACCTGATCTGAGCATGTTTTAGAAGATGTTTATCGTTTAGTTATTTTTAAAATAGATATCGTTTTTTTGCGATGAACCAGGAGCTGCTGATGGGAATGAAAGCAGAAATTTGATGAGACCTTATTTATTGAAAACGGATTCTAATTATATCGAAATTTGTATTGCTTCCATTAATCATAATAAGAGTTGCAAGATATGTTTGAGCGTCAAATGCGTTTTTTTTATTTAATTTTTACCAATTCTTGGCTGTTCATTAGAATTTAAAAAACTTTCTAAGAAATTTGTTGAGTAGGTTTGCATCTGACATAGATCTAAAAAGGGTAATTAATACTTTTAAGAGTCGCATTCTAAGACATAAGTTAATTAGAGAACGCGGTGAATGGCCTGAGGAAGTTGGATGGAAAATCTTCAGAAGGTCATGGCTCGATTCAGCCGGGATGATGATGATAATGCATGAAATGTTTCAAACGAATTGATTTTCAATGAAACAGAAATCAATGAATATTAACTCACATTTCGGTCGATATGCACTAACCTGAATCCCTTCTAGGGCATTTTGAAAGTGATTTATTTGATTAAAAACTTGTGATTTTTTGAATAAAACGAATAAATTACCACCATAAAAAGTCGGACGAAAGCCTTAAAGTGTATTTGAGGGTTTTCATTGAACGAAAAAAATTATTTCGAACATCATTAATCTCGAAAGTAAAAAGCACCGAATTTTTAGCCATTTTCATAGAATCAATAATTATTTGAGAACTATTAATGCTGATGTACAATATTCGATTTCATTATTTGCAAGTTTTATGCTTGGTCCTTTATGAAAATTTCAGATAATTACGAAATGTATTTGAGTTTTCTTGGATTTTACACTCGAAGTGAATAAACGAAGTATGCTCGCGTCAAACAACAAATGAAAACAAAATTTTCATCAAATTTTATACTCAAAAAGCAACAAGATTCATCCAAAGGTGATGTGTACCGTGAGCAAGAAACAGGAAAACTTTATTCCAACTAGAACTTTGTGTGTACATGGAGCAGGATACATCAATCAAGTCATTGTAACGCCATTTGCTATAAAATCAGATTCAACTACTCGAAAAAGTAGATTTCTAGTTCGTTTGTTAGATCCTGACTATATCCATTTCTTGCTGTACATTCACATACAGGCACTCCTTAATGAACGCATAGTTATGTGCGTTTGACTAATTGAATTTCTGACTTTGCATGTAGACCCGCTACACCTGAAATCCTAAAAGATGCAAAGCAACCAACTTTATTTATTCATTTCGCGAAAAGTTTTGCAGATGGCGACATATAACGTAAGATACCATTGGGTGAAAATTCCTAGGACGAAGCATCGTGGAACAGAATGTCGAAAAGCTTTGTTTTGAAATAAGAAGAAGAAAATACAGACGATGAGCTGTATTTTAACCGAACAAAAGATAATGTATGCGAGCGATGTAACAGTTCGCGTCACCGAAGAGAATGTATTAAACAAAAACCTAATTAATAATAATGTTGGTTTAATTATCATCTTCCGTAGCTCCGAGCGTTAATATGAGTCTCTGGAAAGTAAATTTCTTATGATTTCGACAGAACGTCATCACGAAATGATGTATACATTTTGCTAAGTTAGTTCATTTGCTGGAAATTTGGTTTTGTCTATTTTGCGTTTCTAAGTTGATGAAAGATATTTGCATGGTGATATGTAAGCTGTTTTGCAGTAAGTGATTGTTTTCAAAAATCAAGGCAAATAGGTAAATTCAATAAAAAATAAATGCATGCCAGATTTTAGGATGCATCAATCATTTGCTATAATAAGTTCCCTGAATTGAATCGAAACGAGACGAAATTTACAATATTGTAATCTTAAAGTTTTCGAGATTCCAATCAATAATAGTGTTATCTGGTAATCTATTTGATTTGAAAATGGGTCTATACCAGTCATTATGCCCATTTCATTTTGTTGGCAAAATCGTTTACTATTTTAATTGGAACTTAAAATATCTCACTGACTTCTATTTCAATAACAATCTAAAATTTAAAACTGAATTTATGACCCATATCTTGTTAAGAAGCCATAACCATAAGTTATCCAGCTATACAAAGCCGTTGTAAAAATTTAATGTAATTCCGAAATACAAAAAACATGTAACGTTCCTGACGACGCCCACGTTGGGCGCTGAATTTGAAAATCCCGAAGTCTGTTGAAGCTACAGTATTTTCAACCAATAATAAATATGTATTTGAAATCCAATCCAATATTCACTAGTCCATAATGCAATTACACGTAATGTGCCCACACTTAGCTTAAAACCATCGAAATTTGATGGTGTATCGAAAGATTTCCAGGAATTTTTAGAGTTCATTATAGTTCAATCGTGATGGAATGATTTCCAAAAGTTTAAAATAGTGCAAAGCTGAAATAAAATTTCGAAAAGAGGAGTTGCCTGTTTGATTGACAATATTCTGCGTACTGAAGTTTGTCTAGCTTTTTAAAATGGTGGCAATCTTTGCGTGAAATTGTTAAACTGTTGTTAATCAGTGCAGAGAACAGAGTTGGATTAGGAGAATGAATAGAAACACTTTTCTTCAAAATAAATACAAGAAAAAAATGCATCGAGTGGTGAAAATGAGTGGAAGTACAAAACAAAAATTTCCTTTCTGTAGGTCAAATTTCAAGACGAATTTCAGGTATTCGTTTTTTCATTTGAGATTTTCTGCGAATAAAGTTTATCGTGAATTGCGGCTCGAGAGTAGAACAACAAGACCTGATTATATTGGTTCCTGCATAATCCTTAGGGTAGGCTGACCATGTTTTTCTATCAGGAATTTTTTTTCAGCTATAGTTAATCCGAAATATTGCAAAATAATCGGCAATTTTGCATTAAAACATCTCAAATGTACTGTGGTAGGATTTAAAAGGCGAATGCTTTCAAGAGCTGGGAAAAGTTTAAAGTATAGCTCACGATTTTGAGGAGGTTGGAATAAGCAATCAGTTTGGATGATTTTCCTTTTCGCTGGAGGAAAATTCTCTTGTTCGAATATCGTTTTCTTTTAATTCCATCGGTTAAAAGAGAAAGCTTTTGCAAAACTTTCCAAAATTCAATGTTGACAAAAATTTAAGAAAATTCTTAAGAGCAGTTTAAAACATTTTGAAATATCTTTTAGAATAGACATTGAGTTGTTGAAAACAGAAGAATAGAAGAGGATTAACGGTTTTTTTTCGGTAGATTGGCACAAAAACTTACGGAGTGTGATAAACCTTGAATCGAACGGCTTAGAATTTTAAATATGTGCAATTTACTAACAACAGTGATTGGGCAACAGTAACTTTTATTCGAAGCTTTATTTTAACTCAAATTTGCGGAACAAAAAATAAACTATTACCCATTCATAATATACAAAAAAAATTGTTTTAGCTAATAGCTAAATTTTTTTTAAAATTCAAAATTTTGATTTTTTTTAATGATTTAGTAAAATAATTAAAACAGTCTTTCGAAATTTTTGTTTTGGTTTTTGTTGTGATTCTTAAACTAGGTTGCAGTTATCTGGGATAAATGTTTTCCAAACATGATTGAAAGAATGCCATGAAATTTAGAAGGCTACGGATCTCGTGAAAGGGAAGAGGTGAAAGTTCTATAAAGGGAAATGTAGCCAAGCTAACCGACTTTTACATTGTTCTCTAATCCAACGTATAGTAAAAGATGCAATCGCAACTTTGAACGATACTGGAGACTGCGATTTGCGAGTAGCGCTAAATGTTAAAATCAAATAGACCCATTTGATAAGTATTTTGGATTTTTCTAAAATTAAATGTGGTTGAATCAGAAGATTTGTCATTAAATTATATCCAATTTTAGTTACTCGTACAATCTGATTAGTTTGGAGCTCTACTTCGGTATTGAATAACGTTCGTTATAGATTGTGAGTTGAATGATATTTTATTTACCTCTGTTGTTTTTCAATTTTTTTTGTAAAATTCAAATCTGTTATTTTTTATTGCTAGGTTTTTTTCCATAAAGATATATGCATATATTATGATACATAAATAAATATTTTTCGTTTTATAGCGTTATTTTGCTTCCTTATTTATATTTGATCAACTGATTATTTTTTTCAGGATCGGTTAATGCCAGTATTAACTAATGCATTATATCTCCTGAACTTCCATTTGTGGGTCTTACTATTTTATCTGTATTAGAGTAGTTGCAATACCCCACCTTTTTTTTTTTAAAGAACTAGTATCCACGTTCCAAGCATTACCAGCTAAGTGGCACTACCCTGGATGGATTCAAAAGACTGATTTTAAGGCTCTGTACCTCGTAATAAGAGCCTTTTTAGAAAAAAGTAGAAAGCTGTATTTGTTTTGAAAAAATTATTTCATCAAGGAAACTGTACATCCTTAGCTAGTAGTGAATTTGCTTAAGATACATGTCAACCTCATAGTATATACTGTTCAGTCTTAGGGTAATATGTGTTATTTTATATTTTAGTCCAAAAAAAATCAGCCATAATAAAATGAAAGCATTTATCCCGGCACTACCCTAAATTTTTCTTTATAAAATTCAGCGCTACCAGCCACACCCGCACAATCGATGAAAATTCCTGCATGTGGTGCAGCCAAGCAAAGCGCATCAATTCCTGCCATCAATAGATGATTTTAATAGAATGCTTCTATCGCATTCTGTGCAGTATTCTGTCTTCAACCACCATATATCGCCAAATGGTTAAAGGAGGAGCTTAGTACACTCCCAGAATCCATCGTTGCAATGTTGACAGCCTCAGCTAAATTTCAGTTAGAGGTGAAACGATGTGCAGGATCAAAAAGGACTTGAAAATCTTCATACAATCCTTTCCAGATGCATGTACTTAAACTTGATGTCTCGCGAAAATTTCAGGCAACGATCGAGGATATGCACATTGAAAATTCATAAAAAATGGATTTTCGATAGTACAATTTACAATCTATTGACAGACTTTGCAATAGTAGTAATCGAGCCTGTTTTTCTGCTAGGTCGGATGAAATGTGTGAATTTGAGATTCACCAGGTTGAGAGTTCGTAAAAAATGGTAGGAATTGTTAATCATATTTGGAATTATAAAAGACTGTAATAGACAATCCTTTTATTTCTTTGTTTTAGAAGCTTAAGATGTTACGTAACTTCCAGCATTAATAAATGATTTACTCATCTATTAAAATGCAAAAACTCTTCAACAAAATATTGAAATTAGAACACATTCCTTCCAAAGCTCCAATAAATCTACATCCATCAACAAATCAATACAGGCATTATAAGATAAGTCAAAAATAATGTAAAAACCTCCCCAGTAAACTCTCGAATGATAAAAAATAAAACAATAAATTGCGCAGTGAAAAACCTGAAAACTTCAACAGTTGAAAAGCCACTTTCCAGACAAAACGAAACATTTCGCAATACCAGAAAACTACTAGATATAATTTAAAACCACTACGATGTTGTTGAATCAGGCTTTTCAAAGTTACTCCATGCAATATGGAAAAGTTTTTGGGAAAGTTTAGTTAGTTCGTTGCTGCTTGCTTTGTAGACATGGCGTGGATTCTCTGTTTTTCCTGAAATCTGTTTGAAGCTTGGCTGGGAATCTAAGTATATCGTAGTAGAAACATGTATGTAACGGTATTGGAAAGGATATTTGGGTGCAGTTTGCATGTCAAGTAGAACATACCAGTGTATCCAAGCATCCGTATAAGAGAAGAAAAGCATGCATTAAACAGACACCAGCTAGAATTATCTTTGGAAAAATCTTTCGATCGACACGCGTGTAGTGTTTTGTGGAAATTTTTTTGGGTGTGTTGCAATATATTTGGTATTGAGGGTAACCAGTTTGAAAATAATGGTTGGGGACATTCGATCTTTGGTATTTTTCGGAATTTTGTAAGCAATAGATTTGATTGAACTACACAAAATCATTGTGGATTCAAAATCTGAAGGAAAGATGAAGTTAAGGTGTTTATGTTCGTCTGCAGCACTTAAGAAGTGATACTGTTTTGCAATGATTATATAATGTAATAGTAATCATAAATTTTGGATAGAATATTTTGTGGCAAATTTATTTTCTTGTTGCATGTATGTTTAAAAAAATGAATCAAAAAAGACTCAAAAGACATTACCTGCGTTGGAAGAATCTCCCTGAAACCCAAATAAAAATCATAAGATTTGAAAGAGTTAAAAAAACTTAATGACTTCTGCGGTTACATATTCCTGAAAAACATATTTTTAAGGATACAATACAACCAAATAATAATATCGCGCAAACAAATTTTCGTGTTGTTTTTCATTTTCTGAAGATGAAAAAGAAAAATCTCAACAAAAATCAAAACCTAAATTTTGGTCTACTATTTTAATTATTTTCACAATTCGTCCAAAAATTTAAGATTTTGCATATCCAAAAATTTATATTTTTTAGTATATAAAGAAGGATTTATTACATATTTCGTAAAGTAGACTTACATAAACTTATTTTTTGGTTAGTATTTTCAAAAAAGTAATGATCTATTGATTTTTCAATCGCTCGTCACTATTTTTACTCTCCAAACATTTCACTTAAGGAGGCAGTATTCTGTTAAAACGGTGAGAATGAATATTTTTTAAACGTATATAAAAATATGCTATTAAAGATATCGGTTTGAAATTTGAAATGTTTGTATATTGAGATTAAAAGTTCAGATTCACATTATTAAAAAAATTAAAATCCAAAAGGGTGGCCGTTTCGACCAAGCGCTTGAACAGTGTCAAACAAAACAAGCCGTGAGGTGCGACCCTTGAAGTCCACACGTACAACTTTCCAGTAATATTTACATAAATATTAAAAATATTAAACACAATAATAATTATGGAAATAATAATACTTTTAATAATAAAAATGTACTTCTCATAAAAGTTATTGTAATGACTTAATATTAATCGTAACATCTACGCGAGCTTCAATTGATTACGTAAAGATTTTCGTGGATTGGTTTGATTCAATATTCACGTGGATCAATCGGAGCGGGGACAGGTTACAAAGCCGTTTCTACGTTATTTGTTATTTTCATATCGATGGTTGAAGGACAAAACAGCGCAAGCAAAAAATGAATGCAGTTTTTGTTATTACGACAACTGAAGAGATTTTGTCGCCTGATAGCCATTTTGAATAGTTGCGGTCAAAACTGCTAGCACTTCGGCATAATCACTGAATTTGTATTTTGTCACGATTTTTCATCAATGAATCTAATAATTATTTCTTATATTCTGTTGATTTTGGGAAACATTGATTATGCAGTCAAAAATAGGTTCAATTGCATGTAAAAAGTAAAATATATGTATTACAAATGATGACGGAAGTAACTGAAATTTTACGAAAACTAAAGAACAAAACTCCTAAAAACTACAATTTTTTATTTGATGAAAGCTTTTCAAAGCATATGATCTCAAAAAGTGTTGACTACAAAACATTTTACCATTCAAAACGTTGATTATCACAATTGCAAATTTGATTTGATTTGTATTGGTTTTCAAAATTTAAGCAGTTTTTTTTATTAAAGTTAAAACACGGTGCTGTGAAGACTATTAAAAATCTCCGCAAATTATACAAATAATAATAAACTTTGATTGACTTTACAACAATGTCTTTAAAACTTATTCTAAAGATTTAAGGTATAAAAATTCGTATGAACCCTTTTTACATGGTGACTTTAAATGATTTTTTTTAGTTTTTATTTAATTTGTTTTGAAATCATGAGAAAATATTTTGCTAGTCTCTACAGAAATTGATAAAATTTTATAAATTTTATAAACATTTATTATTAAGATGTTAATTTTATTAATTATTAATTAATTTTTTTATGAAAAATAAACACTGATTTCCAATATTTTTTTATTAAATTCAAAAAATGGCTTTAAAGATTTTTTTTTAAATTTAAAAACATCATAAATATGTTAATACGCGTTGATTGACTTCTGAATGATGCAAAGATTGTATTTGGTTCTCGAGATATAATGATTGACATAAATGACCATGAAGGACATGATGACTTTTAATGATTTTTTATTTTTAATTTAATTTTTTTGTAATCATGAAAAAAAAATTTGGTTTTTTTTTACAATAACTGTTTAGAGTATATAAATTTTATAAATATTGATTACTGCGACTTGAAAATAAAGTTAAAAATTTGATGTTTTTGAAAAAAACTCCAATTTTTTGCACTTTTTTTTAAAAAAATTCAAAAACGGCTCGAAGGATTTTTTTTAAAAATTTGATTGAATCATTTAAATGTTTAATCGCGTCGATTGACACCTTGATGAAGCAAATCGTACGTTTGGTTCGCGAGGTATAGCGCATGACAGGTTTGACCTTCAAGGGGTGAAAACAGCAAACCCCCGGACCGAAGTGTCCCAAAAACTAATCAGCTCTTAAGATTGCAAAGACGCTTCGATTGACACCTTAATGAAGTCGATATGATTTTGTTTGCGTGAGTTATGCTCGTAGAAAAACTGTCCGCGAACGCACGTACGTACGTACGTACGTACACACACACACACACACACATACATACTTCTTTCTAAAAACACTTAAAATATACTCGTAAGACCTCAAAACGTAAAGATATGTTGAAAGTTTCAAGTTCGATTTTCGAGGCGATTACAAGAACTTCCCATATACTGGGAAGTTAAAAAGCGGATTGTGCCTCGTAAAATTGTGAGAAAAGTATCCACATGTGACCATATTAAAATTCTATTAGTCTTGAGTATAAACTACTGCCCGGGCCTAAATTTAGGATAATAAGGAAGTTTTTCGCGATTTTATGCACGTTTGAATATACGTATAACGATTTCTGCCTTTTTTTCGATTGAAAAAAGTGTTCTAGAATCGTCCAATTTTTTTTGCTCTAACCTTAAGCCCATGCAGTAGTTGAATAAGTATGTGTTAAAAATTGGAAGTAAATCGGATGACACGGATTCACAAATCTACGAAGCGCACACAAAAAGTATGTTTCCAGAAAAATACGTTTAAAGTTTCTTTGGTTCACGAGAATTATCTCGTCTTTTTCGAATTGAAATCATTTTCAATCACAATCTTTGATGTTTACACTGTAAAATTCGAATATGTACTAACTTTGACTATGTAATGTAACTTGTATGAATTGTATTAGACAGTATAATAGTTGATTAGTTACATAGTGGCATATGTTCGGGAACTAGAAGGCCGTTTGCGCTCCAAAATGTAAAGTAGGACGGAGAAAGACTACGAGCGCTGTAGAATGAATTTTTGTACGGGTATTTTTAAGGTACTTTTCTAACGAAATATCCCAAAAAATAGATTTTGTAAATAGAGTACTGCTCCTTTAAATTTCTATTTGCATAATTTAAAAGTGAGTAAAAATGTTTTTTGAAACAATAAAGACAATTAAGCCAAATATGATACAAAACTTGAAAAAACTAAACAAACTCAATTAAGTCTTTCAATTTATTTTATGTAGGGAAAAGCGTTTGCTTGAATGGGATTTTAAAAGCCTCCACATGCCTTTATTCAACTAAAATAGTGCAGTTTGAACCAACATTTTACAAGTTTTCCATAGAAAGTTTGATTTCAGGATACTTGTAAAATAGGATAACGTCGAAAATCCCTGGTCATCCTTAGCAACCGTTGGTCACATTAATGCTTCAAAAAATTCAGATCATTAATGAAGGAAATTACTGAAAATAGAACTCATTATCGATGGAAAACATAAAAAGCTTTTATAAAAACTGTAGCGCTTAAATTGAGTTTTGATGACCACCGAGAACAGAAACGTCTTGAAGCAAAAAAATTGATTCAGCCACTTGGATTTTTGACAAATCATTGAAAGCAAATAGTGTCTTTTATATATTGGTTTGTTCAAATTTGACTGGGAAAACCTCGTTTTTGACTAAATTGAAATTTGTGTTGACTAGCATGTGAAAATTCGGTATCTTAAATGCATTGAAAAATTTAATCCGAGTTGTTTTAGGGCGAAACTTAACTTTTAGTCGAAAAAAATCATATCAAAAGTATTAAGCCACAAAAAAACATATACAACATTTTAGGACAGGATGAAAATGCATTTTTTTCAAAATAGAGAAAAGTGAGCTCAGTTTCTTATATCTGGACACATACCAGGCAATTGGAGTTTATTCATCATAGAAGAAGGAATAACGTAAGCATGGTTCAAAGGTGTTGGAGTAAGTATCAATATTCACATTTCGGACGTTGATAGTTAGGTAAATTTCACATGATCAGTTTATTAGTCTTGAATAGCAAGATTATTCAAAAATTAAGAAGAACATAGACCTCAAATGGAGTTGATACATGTTCATTTTCGTGCAACTGTGATTTCAAGAATAGAGAATGAAGATAGCTTTTATGCAAAGACAAGTAAGTTTTAATTGATTTCACTGAATGGAAAGTCCACACAAATAAAATTTTGCATAGTCCAGTTTCGTGCCACTGTTCTAGCTTCTGCCAAAACGAAACACGACCTCCTTGCCAAGAAAATGCATATTCGTCGTCGTCATACCTCGTCGACTTGATGTCCATGCTGAATAAATTGCAGGCAACGTTTAACGGAAATTGCAGCCAAGGCAAAGTAGTATTGCTTGTTCTCAGGACAAAATATCATTATAGGCACCAACAACCAGACACCAACCATATTTGGTTGCACATTGGTCACACGAACGCTCTTGAGAAGAAGAATGTATAGTGCCATCGTGCCCATCCATGCCCACTTTTTTGGCAGACACACACTATGAATTCTGATTTCATTCCGAAACATTAGCTTTTATTCCTAACTATGTTTTTAAGGTGAATTCGGTCAAAATGTGGCAGCTGTAACATGTTATTTGACTCATCCTTATTCCTTCGCTAGAGAAGCAACCCATCTCTTTTTTCCTGGTTCAGCTCGGGAAGGTGTTCAAACAGCTTGTTTTTGTATAGTCGTATCATAGGTTACTATATTTTTCGTGCATGAGACACAAATTGGAAAGTGGATGCATTCCGGTTTAGGAAAATTTCAAGAAAAACATAGAACGGATGTACGAGGAAATGTACGTGATATCCACACGGGGCGACGTGTATCCTTTTTTCTAAGATAAATGACGTTGTGCCCGGTGTACGGACATGGAATTTTTCCTGGGCATTTCGTCGTTTTTGGTGACGTGAATTGAGAATAAGTGGAAATTCTTTTCGTTAAAAAATAGGTGGAATATGTAGCGTCAAATCGTGTTTATATATAAAATGCAAGTGAAATTTGGTGAGAAATATGGTCAAGATGTATTCATTTGAAATGATTATGTTGGGTTCAATTAATTTCATTTGAACAAAACATCAATACAAAAAACAAGGTGGGCTAATGAGAATTGAATTAAATTGCCAAGCTATGAAACACAATAATGATAGTTTTCAATGCTATTACAGGATAATGTTTGCGATGTGAAGTTCATCTAACAAAGTTTAAGCTTGAATTTAAAAAAAATTGAACACTCATCGTTGACTCTTTGTAGATTATTTCAACTTTTAACATGATTTCAATATTCTTTTCTTTAAGAGTTTTCCAATTTAAATATTCTTTTCACATTTTGCATAAAAGCAACTTGGAATATTCTTAATTATCAGTGAACCAATTTACCAACCATATCTGGCACTACTATTTTCACGGAACAACTAATAGAAATAATGAACATTTCACTGAGTTTCCACGAATCGGCTGTTGAAGAAACTGCATTTTTATGACAGGTAAAAAGGATCTCACTGCCACAATGAATAGCGTTTTCATTTTTTATTTTATCTCTTTCCTTTAAAAGAAGTTCTGAATGGTAATATTCAACTCAACTGCAGAGCGTTAGTGGTCACTTCCTTTTTGGCTTCCCTATTTACCAGTCGGGATCATCATTTCATTCTTTATAATTTCCAATGAATTTTTTCCTCTTGCATTTCATCTTATCTACCCGTCAGCTTGTCTGCCTGTTTGAATGTCCATCTGTTTGTTTGTCTGTCCGCCCACCTGACTGACCTACAAGTATCCGGTGAAACGAAGTGCAATAATTAGGAAAATTAAATGGAAGCAAAATGAAACTGAAAGAAAATTGCCACAGCGACAAAACTTGATACGAAGGTAATACTTGCAAGGCAAGCTGGCTTGATTCAAGAGAATTTTCGACACGTTTTCGTCCTTTTTTCATTGGATTGTGGATGGGTTAAAATAGTAAGGATGTAGGTGTAGATGCCAGGAGAGTGGTTATGGACGGGAATATAGTTTCAATCATAAGAAAGAAACGTGATGCAAGAAGCAATCCAGCTTGGAACGTGAAAGAAAACGGGTTGGATATTGCACAGAATTTGGTAGAGTGAAACGGGAAAAATGTGATGCAAATGATGATTTTCTTAACAGGAACCATCTACTTTTCAAAAATCTGTAGAGCATAGCAATGTGGTATTCTTAACAGGTTTATTTATCTGACCATTGTACTTTATCAATTCTATTGAAACTTTTTTTACGGCGCTTCAAAAAAGTAATTTTTTCGAAATTGAATTTTTTCCTTGAAACCTTGAAGATTTTGTTTCCATTTTAAAATGCACTATTGCATTAAAAAATGCAACAAGGATGTTTAACATTTCCCAGCAATTCGAAGAGTTATTTACTCGAGCTGATTGAGTGATGCTCATAAATAACTAAAACGTTCTTCCAGACTCACAAGATCACTGTAACTGTTCGTAGATTCAGATCTCGCAGTGAAAAGTTAGCTCAACAAGGATCTGTTCACAGAAAATATTTTTGACATTTACATGTTAAAAAACCAGAGTTTCGGACCTGATTCCACAGCTAGCATTTTATCTCCAGTGACTTGAGTATTTATAGTATTTTTCAGCCCACTTAAACTTTTTTCAACTCATTTAAACCTTTTCCCAAGTCGTTTAAACTTTTCTAAAGTCATTGAAACCTTTTCCAAAGCCATTGAAACCTTTTCCAAAGTCATTGAAACCTTTTTCAAATTCATTTGAATCGTTTTACAAAGCTGTTTGAACTTTCCTTAAATCATCTAAACTTTTTAGTAAATAATTCATAGCACTACAGGTTAGCTTATAATGGTTCGATTTTCACTGAATGCGCAAATATTTAAAATCATACGTGAAATCGTAATGTGTGATGTTAACGAAACAGTTTTTAATCATTTGGCAGCAATCGACGATTGAATTAACCTCTAACCCGAAGTATTCTGTTTCGAAAGTTTTTTCTCAAAATGAATCAAACATTTTCTTAGTTAGAAAAACCTTTCCCCGAACCAAATACAAGGTATAATACAAGTTTCCAGCCAATAGAACGACTGTTATAGCTCGATTCATTCCAAGTAAAAATTTGTTCTATAAGAAACTTCGCAGCCATTAGAAGCATTTCCAAGAGAAAAGAATTTTCGCGTACTTTTCATTGTTTTTGGGGCTCAAAAAACATTTTTTTTCACTTTGTCCTCAAATTCTTTATATCTTCTTAATCGAGCCGAAACGAAATATTTTCTAAAAGTGGTTAACGATTGAGTAAATAATTATTCTGTTTATGCTCCATTAGGCTACTTTAAGGGTTTTATGGTCGTCGGATTTTTAATTTTTTTGGACCTAAAAATGATAGAAAGTAGGCAAAAAAACTTCACCTCTAAACTACTTGCAATGTTTTAGCAAGGCCTTGCCTTGCAAGACATTTTTTGGATTAATTTTTTACTCAGGATGAATCGAGCTATAATTGACTTTCCGTTGGCTGGCGTTGCTACGATCATGATGGTTTGGGTTATGGGTTTTTTTCATTTGAGAGAAAGTTTAATTCCTCTTAGAATTTTTTTTTTGCATGTGCGAATCAAACCTCTTTTGGAGTAGAGTTTAATTCAATCGTAAAATGCCACATAATTAAAATTGTATCACTTACATCACACATTAAAATTTTCTACGTGATTGCGCGTTGTTTGAACAGTTTAAGTTAAACCTAATACGCTTTACACGAATCTGTATCGATATGAATGATTAAACAAAAAGTTTAAATGAATTGGGAAAAAGTTCATACGGTTGGAAAAAAATTTAAATGAATTGGAGAAAAATTTAAGTGGTCTGGGAGTTCATTAATTGGGGAGTTTCATGTGCCAACTAACAGAAAGAGATCCTTACTCATAACTATGCCTCATAGATTGTCTCCAGATAAAAATGAACTCCATTTGAGAATTCAAAATAACTTTTAAGAAACAGAGTAGCTTACAAGCACGGTTCAAAACAACGAAAATTTCAACTGGAACAGGACCAAGTATTTCAGGCTGATGATGCTAAGGAAAAATCCCGTAAAAATATGATTTTGAACAAATTGCCCCCATCTTTTCCCTACTCACGCCGACCAATATCAGACTTCTATTAAGGATAATAAACAGAACAGAACTTTCCATTGCATTCTTCTCGAACTCAGCTCGGCAGCGAAGATAGTTTGCAGAAATTCCATTATGTCATATCCCGTTTTAGTTTGTAACACGTTCAACGTGTCGACTAATGAGCTTCGGCGAAGAACCTGCAAGTATTGATTTTAAGTTGTATGAAAGTTGAATTATTAAATTCAAAAAATAAAAGTTTTAGCCCTTTGGAAAATAATGGACATAAAGCACTTGCATTTGCCATACGAAAATATCCTGCAGTGAGAGCTTCAATATCCATGTGTATGATTGGATTTTTGGCAAACAGGATATCTAAAGTTTGCAATAAACTTCCTTGGTTTTATCTCTTATTCGTTGCACGTGTGTAGATTGCAATTAGTTGGGTTTTATTTTCGAAATGTAAGAACACGTATGTACGTTTGTTCATTTTTGAATTGGTTTAATGAAATAAGTTGGTCCTTGGAACAGTATGGCTTTATCGTTGTGGGAAGTTGTATTTAAGATAATATTACTTCCTCTTGAAAGTTGTCGGAGTTCATTTTATTGTAGATGTAAATGAACAGGAAAATTTATGTTTTTTTTTATTCTAGTAATAAACAAAGAGCGATTTAACATAATATAAAATGGAACTTACCGACAATCATTTTAATATAATCCATACTTGCAACATTGAAACCATTTAGAATATAAATGTTTAGTGTCAAGAAATGTTCCTTAGTTCATTTTGCATATGATAAGTGGCGATCATTTTCATAATGTTCAAATGTTAGGAAAGAGAGTCCTATAATACCATCCAGAAGATATTCTTAGTCGTGTCAAAAAGAACACAAGATACAAATCTCTCAAGTCGTCGTTTATTTTTACATGTCTGCCATGACAAATCATCATTGCCAAAGCAGACACGAATATATTTCTTAGTGAGAAATAAAATATGTTAGAAAATTTAGTAAGTGTGGCCGAAAAAAAGGATTTCCAACGAAGATATTTTGGTGTTGATGGAGATGAAGCAAGTAGCAGTTGTTTGTTAGATCCTAAATATTGCTTGAATATTTCCAAGATTAATGTATCAAAAATAAGATTAGGCTATGCTTTTTTTCTACGGATCAAAGTTCTTGTTTTTGATCAACAAACATTCATGCGATCCTGACGAGCCAATTTTTGTTTTGTACTTTAATTTTTCATCGCCATGAATATCTCAATAGTGTAGGCCTAAAACAGTTCATCAAAGCAGGATTCAATAAAGTTCAAGGGTCGTAAAAATATCGTCACCCATGGATTTTCTTTTGCAATGTTTAAAAAGTCAAGTGGGTGTCAAAAATAAATTGGAAATTCATCGATTATTATGCCATTTACAATTATAATTTAAACAAGACAATTATATGTCTGCGTAGACTTTTCATGTGCCTGCGCAAGCTTTTTATAAGTATGCACTTCTTGATTAATCACAAAGCTGCACGGATGGTCTTTTTCTTAATTACGTAAAATACAAAATTAAAACATAACACATACTTAAGGTTACCCATGAAATGCGAACATTCGAATGAAAAAATATTGAAGATTGACGAAGAAAGACAAATTTGCACAGATATTTATGGTGAGTGAATTTTTTGTTTGCTTTTGAAATACAGATAAAAAAATCAGAATCTTTAAACATTAAAGGCTCTGACAGGCCTTGTTAATTGAATTCAAAAATCGTTCCTGAAGAAATTTCTAGAAAATTTTGCTATAGACAAGTAAGTATTAATCACTGAAGTTGCGTTAAAACAAAACTGGCGAGAAAAACCAAAAAAAAATTTAATCACAACATGAAATCATTTTTAAATATTTTAAGACATAAATCGATCGAATTATGCAAGAAGGCAAATTTTTCTTTCTCATTCTAGTTAAAAATGATCCTTTTATACCATAATAAACTCTTGAGTTATAAAATAAATGTTTTGAAGGATTGTTTTAGAGAATATTATTTGTAGATATTTCATAGTTTCACATATTTTTCATTACATTTGCAATAAAAATCTTTTTAGTGATTATTCAAAACATCTTTTTTCAAGTACTTCTAGCTATTAATAACCAATTTTCATTTCATTTTCGAACGGCAATACGTTTAAGTATTTTTGTAAACTCTAAATAACTGTCAATTTTCCCCCGGTATTTATTTTAATTTCTGTTCTTTCAACTGATAGGATTTGAATTTTTCGGTCTTTACTTGCTTTTATTTCAGCTAAGAATTTTAAAACTCCTTTTACCATCTGAAATCACACCTGAAATTGTAAGTGATTTGTAGACAGCCTATAACTGCATATTTTGTACTGTTCTGCTGGTGGTTTGCCCCCTTTAAGTTGCTGAATTTTAAATTTTTCCTAGGGTCCGGACAAGTTAATGTTGACTAGAAATAAATCAAATCAAGTGCAATAATTTTCCCAATACCAAAACAACAACGAGGAGAAAAATTTAACATTTTCTGCGTTTATCGAGAGAGTTTCTATACTGACATTTTCAAGATTTTTAACTCACTCACTTTTCTCTATATGATAATTTCAATCTAATTGACCCACTTTCTTTTGAGACTCTTTGATCACTTTTAATAAAATAAGCTTGCATGATTTTTATACTTGTGTTGCACAACAAATTTATTAAGTTTAATTAAGAATAACTTATTAAAAAATAGTTACGAATTTTTGAAAAAAAAAACTACAACTTTGCTGCTATCTGTTTTTATCTTTAAATGTCATCAAATCTCTGCGAATTTAATTTACTCGATATGTTCTAATACTATGTCAATATCATCATAAAAAATTCAAAACGATTCGCTTCTGTAGTTAAGGAGAAATTGGTAAAATATTTTACAAAATGCAATTTTTCGGGAGATTCCATTGTTTGAAATCTTGGGCTGCCCGATTTAAAGGGTTGTATCAAGACTTTATCGAATAACACTATAATCGATTCTTAAATGTATTAGAATTTTTCAGAATGGGTAAAACTCCTAAAAATCTACTTTTTCACTGTTAAATCACACTTTTTTAAGTCTACGTCGAGTGCTATTTTTGACATCATTTATATTTTTCTAAAACATTTTTTAATACGTTTTTGTTGATCTTTTAAAATTTTATTTGTTCATTTAAATTATTTTAAACAAATGAAGAAAAAGAAAGCAATTTTTTCCGACATCAATTTCTAAATCCTCCTTCGAATCCCTTAAATTTTTGAAAATGACTGTTTTCAATTTCTACTTTTTCGTGCTACACCAATCAAAAGAGCCCCGAAAATATTGCTTCCACCAAATATTTTGGTACATCTTAATTTAATATGAATCTGCTGATCGTTTCGAAAATTCACTCGTCAACTGTACATTTAATTAATATTGCGTGAATTTTGAACCGAAAGTATAATATCAAAGCATCAAAGGCTATTTTAAAATAATGAAAAAAACGTAAGAAACTTTTGTTCTGTGTGCCAAGGTTTATCGAAAAATTTCCCCCCGAATGATGAAACAGATCAGGAGGCATCTTTTGATGCTATATGCAAGCCAAGGAATGGTGTCAAGAAATGGAATAATAACCTATGCAAAATAACGAGCCTACATTTAGTTTCCATTATTGTCATATAAAGTGACTTCGTTTTTCTACCGTTCTTAATTGAATTTCCTAGAGTTCTATCTACGTCGCTTTTTGTGTATTATATCATTGAAATCTCTAAATTATGTATCTCTTTTTTACAATGTCTATTTTTCAAAGTAAATTCAATTCATGTTTATACTTGGACTTCGGGTAAAAAAAAACAGCATTACCTGCAATCACGTTGTACAGACACGTGGATATTGTGTTTAAATCTTCTTTTTTTGACTAGAATAACATTCAATTTTTTTCGAATTCAAATTCATTCACAAGAAAATCTTTTTCCAAGAATTTCAATTTGTGTATCCAGAATTAATTGGTATTATAAATGAAGAAATATTTGTTGGTTTCAAATCGCAAAAACACAATTGTGATTTAATTTTTTGTGAGTATATTCCTTGTTTGGTCGAAATCAATTTGAAAATTAGATATTGTAATAGGTGACTATTGAATTCTTAATTAACATCAGGAGCGAGCATTAATTTGCCATCCATCGACACATACTATGTTGAAAATGGGCCTATTATTCAGCACTAAGGTCTTGATTCTTGAGCAAAGTATTTTCAACAAGGTCCCTTTTGGCAACTTTTTTAGAAAACTTATTGAAATTTTGAAAGCTTCTTAGGTAAGTTCAAAACATTTTTTTGCAGGAGGAGCGTTCCATTGTCTTGACTGTTGAACTTAATTTCTCTTTTTTAGAAAATCTGAAACATAGGTCCTTCCACTTCGATACTATACCGGCAACACCAACAAACGTGATGAAATCTCCATTTGAATTGTAAAGAAATGGTAAAATTTTCTCTAAACTTATCGTCGGAACAAAAAAGAAATAACAGATTTCCACTACAGCTGTACATTATGGAAAGAAAATCTTACCTTCCGTCTGCTAGTGGCACCGATTTTTCTTTTCGGCCATAATTTCGCCATATATCTACCGAGGCACCTGCATAATAAATGGCCACACGATGGCGCACACAAAAAATTTAATAAATCCTTCGAGTGATGGTCGACTTTCATTCCCATGCCGAATTTTACCGTCTTCCATATTTTCAGATTTGTGTGTCTACCAGCCATGAGTCCTTTTTTTCAAAAGGAAACTTTTCGCATGAGAACGTTTGACACCTTAAAAAGGTCCATGTACTTTCTTATTCTGATACTTATTCTGGAAGCAGCTCATGTACAAAATTTGATTCTTACTAAGAGCGCGCGCGGTGTCGACAATAGGATCGAAACAAGGACGAAAAGTTTAGAAGGAGTTTTCTGAAAATCGAGTAATTACAGACACATGGCGACCAAGTTCAACTTACGGTCTAAACAACACGTTAATGTCCAGTTAACTGCCCAATCAGAGAATATCCAGTCTGTAGAACAACAAGGACATCGGCCGATGTTGAGCTTGTTTGTCACGAAGAAAAGAACGCAAAAGGACGAAAACAATAAAACAAAAAAGTATGAAAACTTTTGTATACAAGGACTTGTACAATTTAGTGCTAAACTTTTCGGGTACACTTTCAACGGGTCAAGCAGCAGCAGCAGCAGCAGCGGCAATGCAAACTTTTCATAGGGACCAAAAGTTCTGCAATGTTTGCGCAAAACAGGATTTGAGGTCTAGGACCAGAAAAGAGGCGATAACGAAGACGGTTTGAATGGACTGAAGAACGAGATTCAAACGAGCATTTGCTGAGTACTGGCTGCACTAGAATCGCTATTGCTGGCGGTTTTTGCAATTATTCTTCAGGAGATACGATGATAAACAAACTGCTTGCTGCTGATGGGCGGGGTACGGTGGAATACGGTGCAGCCGTCAGGACTCGCACTGCTGAGTGAATTATGTTGGATTTTTAGGAGGAAGAGTCCGAGCTACATTTGAACATTGATAAAACTTTCGTTTCGATCGCACTTGAATTGAATTACAGCATGATACGGTTCAAAATGCACTTGAAATGGTCAAATTTATAGCTAAGGATCTGAGATGGTTTGTGAGTTGGAGGTGGTTCAAAATTAGGTTAGGCTTGAATTAATAACAGTTGAATTGCTATAGAGTTACATGTTTGTTTTTCAAAAGTTTCCGTGAACTTAGTTGGCCTCAAAATTTACATTTGTTCTAATTTTGATGAAGAAGTAAAATATTTAGCATTATATACATAAAACAGACAAAATTTTGATTAATTTCAAGTTTTGTAGGAAAAATTTTTCGCACGAAATTTCATAGGAGAATTCTGTTAAGATTGTTGTCCAAGCCGTGAAAGATAATTATCTTTATATTTGTTGAATAGATAAAGACATTTTCTTCTCTTAGGATCAAATTTGTTTTATTATTTTGTGCATAATTAAAGAATGGGCAGTGTCATTCATAAATGCGACAATTTTCTGGTATCTGAAGACATATTTCGAGATGCAAGAGGAACGGTATTCGTTCAAAATTGGTTATGAATAGAAAACAAAGGGAACGTTCACTTCTTTGTGAGTGATAGCAGAGAAGAGATTCTGCAGTTACAGTTGATTAGTTCTTCAACTACTTTAGGAACAAACCTCCATGTCATATTACCAGCATATTAGATTTGATATAGAGGTGCCTCTTTCTAAACAAATATTATATGAAAATTCGGAAAGTAAGAGCTATAAGAGCAATACTATCAAAGAATTCCAAATAGAGTATAAGCAGCTCTCTCTGTATTGATCATGACACTTATCCTATAAAGAGGCTCTAATCGAGCCCAACAATCCGTTAAGAAGATCAAAAAAGAAATCATGGGAAATATTCTGTGAGAATATCAATGTACCATCAGTCCATTTTAACCTACAGAAGGGCATTCTGTAAGATACTTAATAAATCTCTGACAAGCAGCAGATAAACAACTCAAGGCATCCTTCTAGAAACTCACTTCTCAAGCTGAAACATATTTGAACGAAAGAAAGACTACAGGAAAATAGACATTTTCAGTTCTCCTGCTTGTTTACCAAGAGCTTCAGTGAATACTTAGACTCTCTTCCGAAAAGGTTGAAATCATCATAAATATGGTAGTTAAGGATCAAACAACGCAGAATTCAAGCAATTTTACAAAAAAAATCGGAGGATTAGCTTGTTTAGGCTTGACAGGAATGACTTTTTGTCCAAGAGCTACTATGGAAGCCTTACTCACTCCCTTCTTAGACCAGTTAACGGCTGCAAAAAGCGTGAACTCATCAATTTCCCGAAAATTTCAATACTTTAGTGGTTGTTTATTATTGAAAATGATTTGAGAAAGCTTAGTTTGCCACTCCCCATGTTATTCGGATCTGAGCAATTTTGACAAAAAGACGAAAACCATTTATCTCGAACAAAAATGTTCTGTGTTACAAAAATGTATAAAATGTAATTTCCAGTAACTTGTAACTACCTTTTTCCATGTGGTGGCAATATTTCAAAATTTACGATCCATTAATCATCCGAAATCATGTTTTGTTTCGACTTTATTCGCAAACCTTTTTGAAAACTTATGTTTAGATAGTTTGTCACAAGTCGTTTGCGGTATTGTTTGCTGCAATTGCAGTACTCTGTCGAGAGTCATTGCGCGTGAAAGGTAGATAAGTCTTTTCACGTCAAATAAATAGCTTGCGAAGGTATATCTTCCACAGCGCCAATTCGCCGAGCGTTTTATTAGACATGGAATTTTTTTTCTGATATGCAAAGGATCACGATGAGCATAAATTCAAGTTTATGACGACGGAGACTCCACCATTTGGCTACCATCCTGAAAAGAAATTGAAAACTGGATCTCCTTACATCGCGATTATCATGCTTTTCACGAAGAAATAATCTATAGCAAACTTGTAGAACATTCAATTAACAACAATCTTTGCATCAATTATTTTGACATAATAGCAATAGTAGGAAAGCTAAAAGCTACAAGCTAAAACTATCATAAAAGAGAAGATCATTTTTAATGAGCCACAATTTTTCTAGTATAGTTTTGTCGTGAAAAGCATTAACAACAATTTGCCTACTCGGGAATGAGTACGCGTTCCCAGATCAGATAGTCCAAATAATTATCTATTAATGTACGACTATTGTTACTCCGCACCACCTTTTGGTCGGTGTTAATCCTATTGCGGGTTCTCATTGCACGTGATTTCGTTGATCACGCATTTACAGACAATAACTATGTCAACTGCCGCAAGTCTATTCCAAATTTTTTCGAAGGACGTCCATAACCCACGTTATTTTCAATAATTTTTTAACAAATAATTGTTTTTTAAAATCTTATTTTTGTTTAAAATTTTATGTTTTCAGCACAGGGAAATAAGATCAGGGGGTTGATTTTAAATCAACGAGTGGTCATAATTCTAAATTGTTTTTGACGGATGCTATTCTACACTTTCTAAAATCGAAAATAGCTAGTAATTTAAACGGTGATACTGTTGTTAACTAGCATTACAAAGAAAACTTAAGAGTTATCAATGCTTCAACTAAAAACCAGGAAGTCTCAGTACTAAAAAGCTAATCATAATCAAAGAAATACTCATCCAAATGGATCCAGGATCACTCGAAGCATTTACTTGCAGCTGCCTCGGTTAAATTAACATCTTCTATAATATGTAAAACTAAGAAGTTATTTTCGATCAGCGTTGCCCAAGTCGTAGTAACGTTTGCGTGGTCAGTCTGGTTCGTTCCGTCTAACACTACGTTCTTCAGAGTGTATCTGTTACCTCCTTCATCTTCCACGCGTTCGAAAAACTTAGCTTCTTCGGAAGCCATTGGTTCGTCAAAAAGCTCATACAATTCATTGTTGCAAAGGATTCGCCAGTTTGATACACGCTTATTAGGCATTAGAACTAGCCTTGGAATGGGCTATTAAAAATATCGATGTTTATAGAAGTGGCCTGCATCAGGGTCTCTGGCTCACAATATTTGATAACAATATGGGTATTGCGCCTAACATCTCTTAAAGCTGATCCTTTTGGCCATCCACAAACAGTCGATGTTTGATTATTATAAACAAAAAAATTTCCAGGATATTGGCAGTCAAATTCGGTCATATTCCGTGAAAAGTTTACAACTTGATCTTTTTAAAAGATGGATTACCCAAATAACTATCAACAATTTCATTGATTATTTTCAAACGAGCCTGCTGATTCGAGTATCGATTTGTATTCAACACTATTGTCCTTTTCTTCACCAAATTTCAATCTTATTTCGAACATGATTCGTCGCCACGACATCAATTCGTTGACTTCAATCTTCATCCATCTCAGGGAATATCGAACTAACATTGACGCCGTCGGAAGCACGAAAAATGAAAGAGCATCATTTTATCACCCATAGAAATTCCACCACAAAATAATATCTTGTTTCCTGAAACCAGATTTTTTGCCTATTCATCTGAAACCTTTTTGTGTAAATATTTTATTTAATCTCAAAGAATTATGAATTATGCTCTTTTTCTGGCCGAACAACGCTTCGATATCAGCTTTCACCCTACAGCAAGCCATTTTGGCGTCTTCGCATCACAGGACACAAGCCATCTATTCAAAGTATATTTCATCCTTAAATCCAGTCTCGAGTTCCGTATGTTCTCGCCCATTAATCCTTTCCATCAACATCGGTGGGTCGTCGGCGGGAAAAAAAGTGTCTGACGAAAACTAGAAGACATAAGAAAAATGAATAATGTCACTCATACTTTATCGTGCGTACAAGATAGATTGACGGGACGAGTAGCCAGCCAACAAGCGGTAGGATATGTCGCCGCCGGACAGGACACGAAGCTTGTCTTTTGCTTTCAATGCTCGTGTACAATGAGGACACTACACCCTTGATCGGATCAAGCCTGCGGCTAGTGACGAGTCCTTCCTTTTAAGCTTCAACGTTGAAAGCTGGGTTTGTTGCCTCGGGTGTGTTTTTTGTCATGTCGTTCTTGGACTTGCTGGATCGTCCTTGTCGGCCAGTTGTCAGGCAAGGAAGCGGTCTCAACAAGTAACAAGATAAAAGTACTCATAAAACATTTCTCGTTTTAATTAACGCAAAACTATAGACGACAGCCATTCATCATTGTGTTAAATCGGTAAACACCACCGAACGATAAGGATTTGACCGAAAAGCTGGAAGTAACACAAAGAACTGGGGCATCCTTTGTAGCATGAGTTTCGTTTGGCTGTTGTATGTTTGGTAGGAAGTTTCTGTTTTTGCTTCACGCTCTGAATAGTCGGGACATTCGTAACAATGGCTTCGATTGTGACGCTGGTGTGTGTTACACTAATGGATGTCACGTATGCAGATGGATGCATCTAAATAAAGGAAGCTGGCTGGAAATTGGAGAATTCAGCGAGTATGAGTGGTTTCACTTAGGACTTTATTAGCAATTTGATAAGAGGGTAGAATGAATGATGAAAATCATTGAAATTTATGAAATGTTTCTCAAACTACTCGTATTTAAAAATTTGATGACTTTCTTCAACCTGAATTATAAAGTTGGTCTGAAATATTTTTGGCGGATAAGATGCGTCCTGTTTGCTACAATATAATGTTCCTCAAATCAATATATGTATGTATATAACACAAACTTCAAACTGAGAAAATATACAACTCAATTTTAAAATGAACAAAAACCCAGACTGACTTTCGCATTATTTTCAATTGCCAACTATATCAATGGTATAGTATGTAAATGACATGGATCCTGCCAACAATTGCATGCCACCAAACTTTTAGCACATCAGGATGTGAACCAGAGCTCAACAAAAATATGTTGTAACCAAAAATCCCTGTTGAACTTTTGCCTTCCTCCCAAATGCACTCGTGACATCTCTCACACATACTTCCGAGTCGCGAATAGATTTATTTGCTCGTTCCACCCAACAATTGGGACTAGGATCAGGACCAGAACCCCCGCACTGGGACAAAATGCAATACTCAGCACTGAATAATGGCAAAATAGATTCAAAAAGTGTGTTTTATGATAAATTGTACGTAGCTCCTTGCTGTCTCGAGCACAAAATGGAAGCCACTATAGTGGCTGCAATCTCATGGGTCTAATAGTCAATCTTTGTTACAGTATAGCTGCGAATATTAACGAATTTCCATGCTATATGCTTGGCCGCCCTTATTCAATTCGTTATTTAACTGACAAATTATATGCAACATTCGCCTGCGATATGCAGAGTTCAACTAACGAATAAGGAATGCTGAACATTTGCATGTCAAAAGGACTTATAAAATGGTATGTTTATTTCTAATATTACGCTATCACATGGATCAAGCTGTGCAGAAGTTTTTGGCGAATAAGTTCTAGATGAAATTCAGAAAAGCTGGTTCAGCAGATGAAACTTTTTAATTAATATGACTGGAGATACATAAATGGGATGGATTTATGTTAGTTTGTGTTTTTTTTCAGTACCAACTTGATAGTTGGATTTGTGGATTCGTAGGAAATGTGTGAAAAGAATATCAACATATGTGTCGGTGTTAAATATCTGGTTTTATAACGTGGTTACGTTTAGTTTACAAATAATTTTAGAGGGAATTTCATTTAAAATCTACGTAAATGGTTGAAAGTAATGCCCATAATGTGCTGGTTTTTTAAAATTTAGTATAAAATGCTAGAAAAATATCCAAATTGTTTATCCCGAACGGTTTGAATATTTAGCTTTGGGCTTTTTTTAACAAAATCTTCAAGGTTATAATGAGGTTTAACTGATGTTTGAATAATTTTGAGGGTTCTTTAAACTCGTTTGAAAGTTGGGAAGCATAAAACTGAATGCGATCAGTAGTTTTTCTACCAAGAGAAATAAAATGCGGTTGTGTAAAGAATATGATATCATTTTATTGGGAACGGTGACTTAATATTTATTTAAACATAAAACCATCGTCATGAACCCTTAGAAGGCAGACACATCCTCACTGTAAGAAAAATTCACAGGAGACTAACAAAAAACTATTTATAAGAACTTATCCTAACTACCTAATATCCTAACTATACTAATAATGAAATAAAGAACATACACATGTGGTTTGCAGATATTGAAATTTTTGTAATTAGTCCTTTATCCTTAAAAGATACATGTTTTATTACTCTCTTAAGGAAGAGATTGCCCAGACAAATTTTATTACTTTATGAGTATGTACCTTTCTGGACAACATCCTTCGGCCACTTATCGTACGTTCAATAGATATATTTTTGTAAACATAAAGAAAATATTCCTACACATTTGAATAGCCACCACGAGTCTTATGGGTGGATCAAGTGTACTCAAAATTCAAACAAATCACAATCATTAGTAAAACAAAGAGAATCTTCTAAAATTTATTATGTATATCATTGGTTTTATTAAATTCGTAATAAATTTTAAAAGATTCCTCTTTTCTCATTAATAATCAACCGCGATACACACTTTTTGAAGGCGAATGTCATCTGACAGTGTCAATTCATTTGTCAATGTGTTTGCAAAAACTGCAGCTGTGATAATTTTCGGTCAAACATGCGGCCGCAACTTATAGGGTGTGTCATTATTATTAGAAAATCATTTTTGCGTGAAGAATAATAAGTGAACGTGTTTTGTTTGCTATTTATTCTCAAAGTTATTCTTAAAGAGATAACCTTTAAAGCGTATGGGATGAGTGCTTTGAAATGTATAAAATTTTTGATAATTATGTTTCAAATTGTTTTCGTGTTAATTTTTGATATGAAGGCTTTTTAGATCACCTAATTAAGATAATGTTACTAACATCAAGTTTTCCAAAACTAGGTTCTAATTTAAATTATTTCAATATCATCATTTTCAAGGTCTGAAATTAATTAAGTTTACTTCATTAATCATTTCTAACAATAACTTTTATTTTTCAGGTAAGTTTTCAACAATCATTGCGAATGATCAGGCTAAACAAGGTGAAATTCGTAAAATACGATGCCAATATAATATCCAAAATTTGTATTGAATGTTATTGCATAATACGTAAAAGAACGGTCAAAGATTAGAGGATGGTTGACAAAAGTCATTAAAATGGTATTTATTTTTGAATCAAGAACTCTAATCTAAATATACTTCACAAAGATATCAATTTGTTTTACTATGTTACGTAAAAGTTGAATTTAAGTTTAGTTGCAGCTTGAAAATTGTGGGACTATTTTTAGCTTGTTATTTTTGTGTGTTATTCAGCAAAAATAACCATTAGAAATTTTTTTCAATCTGCATTTTGTTTTGATAATATCTGTTTTTCTTGGTAACTTCGTGCCTTTTTTATGAATTCTTTTTATGCAATTCGAGCAAAACAAAAATCATTATCTACAGTCACATTGTACAGGCACATGACTACTGTTGCTAAATCTTTTTTTTTTACTAAAATAACATTCAACTTTACTTCAAATTCAAAAAAAAATATTTTCAAGAATTTTAATCTCTCTTTGTGCACCTAAAATACAAGTTATTAGAAAAATACGGTTCAGAACTTAAATGAAATGATCTTTGGCTATAAAAACTATAGAAGAATTTATGCAAAATATATTATATTATTTATTTATTTATTCATAGTTTCGTTGCAACTGAAATAGTTAAAAGAAGTAGTTGCTTTTCGGAACTAGAAAACATCAGCATGTCTTATCTGGAAAAGGTTACTGATATACCATCATCTCCGTAATTTGCTTCGATAGAAAACTATAAATAAATAACAAATGATTTAAGTTTATAAAGGAAGGCACACGCAAATTTTAGAGGAAAATGCTATAAACTAAGAAAAAAATACAGACGTACTTATTCTCCAGCTGATGTTAAGCACTCTTCATCGCTAAGACCTTCTAGAAAATTTCACATTGCTACACTTAGTAAATTAATGTGATCAACTAATCCACCCTTTTTTTTTGTATGTGTATCTTTACGTTTTACGAAAGAATATCACTGTGCGCGTAGACAAGGCCCATGATTCTCTACTTTTTATGAAACATGTTGTGAAACCACTTATCCACAGCATCTTCTTCTTAAAGTAATATTTTGCTGGTAGTTCGATATTTGTCAAGTTCTCAATTTGTACCAAGTTTTCGAGAAAACGAATATCAGGTACTGTTTTGAAACTTGCACACGATTTCCTATTTCTATTACTAAATTTGAACTTTTTTACACCGAAAAATCGAAAGATGTCTTTGCCACTGAATTTAGATGAAGCACTCTTTGGGATTCACTTGGTTCTCACCTCAGTAACGCTTTCCCATTTTCCAAATTCTTTACTCCAAAACAGCATGCTCGATTCAAAACTTCGCATCCTCAAATCTTCTTCCTGAGGAATGCATTAATATCAAGAAACTCTCAAATTGGATGGAGTACAAATACTTGACTCAACTTCTCAATATCGACTCTCTGATCCAACTTCTCCACTTTTTTCCTTCCTGTACTATTTTACCTTCAGGCGAGGCTAACTAACTAAAATATCCGCGTACTCTCTGGGTCGTAGCATTCTCTGTTTATATGAAAAATCACACCAATGCCTCACTGTGCAGAAGGGTTGATGAGTACCAAACGGTCTCAAAGATATTTTGTATTTACTTGCATTGGGTATCAACCACAGCCCACAAGATGCATTCGAAATAGGATCTTCATTGTTAGTGGAAGTAGAAGCAAAGCATCTGGCACTGCGGCTTCCTTGGAAGAAGTTAATCATTTGTAAGGTTTCGTTATTGTGCAAGGATGCTCAATTTGGTTGACCTCTAATGAAAAGATCTGGATCGATTACGATTGTAGGACTAGTCAGCATGAAAATGATTTGCTTCCACTTTTTATCGCCATTCCCTAAACTCACATTTTTTGTCGGTTTTCCTGAAAATTTGTCAGACATCTTTCTTCTACCTTCAGTCAGATACTAGGCACCTGATGGTCGACACCGCCAACATTTTGTTCGGCGACGCACTAGTTAGAGCTAGCAGAAGCATATAAGAGCTGGTGCTGTCTCCTTCATCCTATCTGCTCCTTTCTAGCGTTGCAAAGCAAAGTTTAAAAGAAACTGGGCGATACGACATTTGCAACAATCCTTATTTGCAATTTATCATTGAAACTTGAAACGATTTAAATCCTTGTAGCGCAGATGAATCAAATACTGATCTCACTTTATTACTATATGATCCTTTCAGTTGAAGCTTTTTACAGTTTGATCTGTCCAGCAAATAAACTAGAAATTAGCTATTTAGAATTAGAATTTTGAGTGAAACAACCAGCAAGTTTTGGAGTAAATGTCTGAAAACAATGTAGAAAATTCTATCTTCAAAAAATTCTCAAGATACGCAAAATCTTTGGTAATTTTCTTTTTGGGTGTTTTTGACGCGTGCTTCAAAAATGCCTCCAGATGATCGTAATATTCATTGGGTATACGTCCTTTTCTTTTATGCATTGTCATATTTTTTTCTGTACTAATTTTTAATGAATTGAGTCCACACTTTTGTTAATATTTTTGATAATTTGGGTAGTTTTGAATACCTTTCGTCACGACGTCTAAAAATCGGATTGTTGGATTTAATTTATTTAAACAGAATTCATTTTGAGATTGCTTCTACTGAAATATCTTCCAGGATATGAAGCTACAATCGCTTGCGTCACTGATGTTCTCTTTCCAAAGTGGATTGATAGGGTGGTGTACACTGAGTCTCACCCTACGATCACATTTCTGAAATCTTACCATCACCACTTTATAATCTCGATAGCTATCATTTCATTCTTCTAGGAACCGTATCCTTGGCAATGTCGCAAGAGTGTTTGTGCAATCGAATAGCTCGACATGCTATTTGCTTACCTCTATCCGAAACGCAAGGCCAGATTCAAAGTAAACACTGAATATGGTAATAAGTGATCACATACTGTATCCAATTGCATATGCATTTGCATTCATGCATTCATGTCCTGTATTTCGGTTTTTCATTTGCTCCGTGCCAACGTGCACGAATCAAGCCACAAGCAGAAGGTGGTAAGGCCAAGCAAGTGCAGATGTAATCTGCATAATCTCACTTCGATGGCCAATGTGGAAAGCAACACGAAAATTTAAATCAGATCCTTGCCGAGCTCCACTTCTCTACTCGTTGCAGCTTAAATCATATGTATGTAATTCCAAGGATGCAAGCATTTACACCGCTTCCATCTCCAACGATTAAATTGACTCGTTCAAGGCTAGAAATGCGAGAACAGCAGCTTTAATGAATTTTCAACAAATTTCACTTATTATCATTAACGTGAATTTGCAGGAGCAACATTTCTCAAGGCAACTGCAGTTGCTGAACGGATTATTTTGCAATTTCTGGGCAAATGCAGTCTTGAGAGGAAGGAACATCCAAGACAGGTGTTTAAAGTCTGAGAAAGTTGTGCATGAACATAATATTTAGCACTTAGCTAAAGAATACATTTGTGGTGTATAGTGGAAAGGTGCGAAAGGTTGATCATTATTTCGCAATTTCAAATCCGCAAAAAAGTAAATATTGGATGGCTTTTGTTTCGAATGAAATATTTCAGAAAATATATTTTATTTTAAATTAAAATTATTGCGAATTTAATTTAAAATACAAGCTAAGCAATATTTAACTAGGAAACCTTGTCAGTATTTTACTTATTTAGTGAAAACATGAATTGGTCCCACTTTGCTCCCCTTTGACAAACACACCAGCTTGCACACCAGGACCAACTACTGGCAAAAATTTGCGTTGTGATGCAAATGAATGTCACAGAGGTCCTGGCAAGGGCAAAATGTTGAGCATGAAGTCATCACACTTATTCGTAAAATAAGTTCCACTGTATTCAACGCAGGAGCTGATGATTTTAACACCCTATTTACTTTTAATCACATGAATTACAGCGTCCTGGAAAATACGAAGGGACGTAACGTTAGGCGAAACACTTAAAATATGCTTTCACAGTGGCACGATTCGAAAATGGCTCCATAAAACTTGTGTAATTTCGCTTTTAAGAAATGGAATAATCAACAACGAAACATGATGGCGCACAAGTCCTGAGAATATTTTAAGTGAAAGCATTTTCGGGTGAATAGTAGTCATCTCCCTCATTGTGTTTTATTTGTTAATTCTAGTTTTCAAAAGGAACAGGTCCGGGTATTGTTGACGAAAGGGTTTTTCAATTAACGCGCCACGGAATTTCCAGTCTTGAAAATGAACAAAGCATGAAATAGTGGTAGCGCTATAAGTTGATTTAAGTTTGTTCAGAATTGTCGAAAGAGACGACAGGACCTTCATTATTCATTCAATTAGATGCTTTTGTTTAATTAAGAAAGGTCACGTGTTTTGTTGTAATGATGTCTTGCGTTTGATTTTTCTACAAGAGTTTCGACGGAGGTGATGATGGCGTGCGAACGTTAGAGGTGGTAGTAAATTTCAACTTTGTGAAGTTCTGATCGTCACTTTTTATAAAGTTTTATATTTTTGCACTTCATAGATCATAAATTGATTAAAATTTAAGTCTTCCTTTGTAGACTAAAACTTCATCACTATAATTTATTCAGATTATTTTAGTAATATTTATGAAAACATTTTTTCATTTGTTGGTGAACAGATTACTCTTTTGGAGTTTTGTTTGCCTTGAATTCTAACGATTATTTTGGTCGACAATATGAAAGTTGAACTCTTATCAACCCTTGTGATTTAAATTTAATCAGTTTCAGACACTGTTTGTTCAAAAATGATTTTGTTATTGGCGAGGTATAGTGTTTGGAGTATTTGAAGCTGGTTTTTAATTTTTAAAAAAATGAAAGGCTAAAGGAAATTATGAGCAGAACGATTGAATACCAATTACCACTATTATTGTAGGAGACATAAGCAATTAGGAACATTCTTTTCCGTGGAGCGGAGTGAGCTAGGAATTATTACTCCTGAATGTTCTTAAGGACTCGGGATGGTCCATCAAATGACTTCGAAGGTATTCAAGTCTACAATGCTCAATGGACCAAATCGGTCTAAAGGATGTAAAAGCTGTTTGGCTTAGCATTATCATAACCTAATCTACCACTATCACTATCATTCTCAGATCTTATTTCCTTTCAATATATCCACATGCAATTATAAAGGCTCTGATGAAACATGGGGTGGATTTCTAAATAAAGAAACGTTGAATAATACATTCAGGGAAGCCAAAGGAAAAGTGTAACTATTTGAAGGCATTCTAGACTTTTCCCTATCTGCAGACTCAGAAAAAGTGATTCAATTCCGCTAAATCTAGTCTCTGCAACATTAAAAATAGTCGTTTGAAATCAGGACTAGCTAAGCAACGGATTAGAAATATGTAACGAGCATTGAAATCAGTCTTAGTTGCCAAGTTCCGACAAATTGCATAGCCAAACTGGTGTCAGCAACAGATAAGGTCTGAAAATAAATCTGAGCGAAACGATAGTCATGTTTGATGAGGTGGTCCATGACCAAGAAATAAAAGAAGTTGGCACAGAAGTAGGGAATGAATCAATTCAAGTAGGTCAGTCAATTAATAAGTCAGAACTTCTACTCTCAGGAAAAAAAATTTAAGCTGATGTTGGCCAAAAAGTCCATCATATTGTGGTCAAACATTCCAGGAAACTTAAGGCGTTACATAGGTCTTGAAGGAAAAAAAAACAACTTTTTCCAAAAATTATATTCTAAAAACCAAAAATCTATTTTATTTAAAATTTGCACACATAAAGGTTAAGCATTTCAAGAAATTGTAAAAAATATTTCATTGAATATTGTCAATTTTCCTGCAGTTTGCCTCGCACAAACTTTTTTTTTGCGGTAGGAAGAATATTTCGGTGCAGGTTCATCTCAAATCAAAAATTCAAAAAAAGTTCTTATAGTTTATGCCCTTGGCTTGCGCTTCAACGAAGGAATTGAAAAAAAGTGAAATTTAAAGTTTTGAAATGGATTTCAATGAATTCCCGTCTCATACTTTTTAGCATTTTTCCGATTCTCATCGTTTTTAAAATGTTTTTTTTTCGTATAAAACGAAAACGAAACAACCGAATAAAAATCTTCTTCTTCGTTCACACATGAGCGAATACTATAAAGAGAAACTAAGCAAAGTTTCAGCAAAATCAGCCGATTAGTTCTTGAGAAATCCTGCCTACCGCACGGAAAAACAAAGTTTCGAGAAAACGCGTTTAAAGTTTTTTTTATTGCGATTTAATGAATTAAAGTTATTTTTAGTGACTAACATCGATTCGTCGATTCCAGGTTCATACAGTAATTTGTTCACCCCATTCGCGATGTTCAGAGCATCCTTTTTATGTTGTGATGTATGATAAAAAAGGAAGGAGCTGATTTTACGCGGTAGAACCGCTCCGCATGCGTATAATACGATAGGTAAGGTAGAGAGCACGTACCGATCACGCGGTACTCAAATCTCTATACCACCGGTAATGTTGCTCGAATTTATTTCAAATTTGGTGTGAATACTTGTGAAGGACTAAACCTTCATATGAAATAAAAAAAATTATGTAACCCATTAAGGGTAATACCCTTGCTTTAGGCATTCCACCAGACATGGATCAAATAATCAGTAAGCATGAAAAACCTTAAGGTTGTTCAGAGATCTAAGAAGAGATCCATGTTAAGGATAACTATAACAGTCTGGAAAAACACCTGTGGATGATACGGAAAATTGAAGTTTCAGATTTTTTTCAGAGAATAAAGGCTGTATCAAAACAGAAAACAATTGGCACACGAAAATAGTACAGAGGTATTCTAGAAGAATGAAAAAAAAACAAATTTTATTTTAATATCAAAAAGCACAAAAAAAGCTTGAGTCCACTTGAAAAACTGTCGTCAAGAATAGTCACAAAATGAAGATAAAGGAGTTTTAGAAGATTTCTTCATTAAGAATTGCTTAATATTACTGCAAATATTGATATACGTTTCATTGCCGTATTATAACAATCAAACGACTGATTATTAAAACAAACAACATAGAAATTCAGTTGAAATCTCAGATATGTTGTCAAAATTTGGTGTTCATAAAGCACTTTCCTTCTTTCATCAATATTTCAGAATAGAACCAAAATTGACTTTGATAGTTGGTCGCCCATTTTAAATTGCATTGAAGTATTTTTAAGCCTCAATCTGGCATCAAAAAGGAAGGTTGGTGTTCAAAAAGGTAGGCTTGCCATCACTGGGTCACTTAAAAATTAAACTTCTGAATACGAATCCTTAAAAGGACTTCAATGGAAGTTTTTTCATAATACTTAATGTCTTCGTAAGATCCATGCTAATACGAGCAGTCCATAGAAAATCTTGAAGCAATAGTTCTGTTTTATCAAATACAATGTTTAGTTCTTGGATTTCTCTCACACGTGAACTTACAATCATGAATTTGTGGTGTTGGCTATTAGATTCTATCAACATTTTGATAATTACATACAAAGAGAAAGAAGCACCTTTTCAGATAGAAAGGCGTAAACGATAAATTAATCAGTCATAATAAATTGCCCATTTTAGTTTTTCTTTTATCAACTAATTTTTGCATATTCTGCACTCAGAACTTCATGAGAAAGTCTTCGGACAATGATTTTTAGAAAAATGTTACGAGTTTTTGGTTGGGATATGATACGGAGCTATATCCCAAAATTTTTTGAAGACCGCAAATATTATCCAGTCACTAAACCAAACATCAATGGGAGTTGAGCACCCTAAAGAATAGTTTTGTCTCAAGTGAAATAAATTTTAAAATTGAACATTGAAACAATCTAACACCAGTCATTTTGATGCAGCATTACAAAATAAATAAATAATCATAAAGATAAAATAATGAGGGAATTTGTACATAATAATATGTCCCATAAACATCACATGCCGCTTGAATTTCAAAAGGACTTAAATTAAAAATGGTACAAAGATTTTCTTTCGACGAACGACAAATAACAATTTATTCAGCTCTATTTGTAGAAACTTCTTTGGAGTTGATCAAATTAGTCTCGAATTTCAACGTAGATTGTTCACCATGTCCATTAAACACTACGATATTGTAATCGAAAACCTAGGTACCAAACAATATCGTCTTTCATAGGAACTTCATTCAATAGAAAAGTATCCTTTCACCCTTTCTCGACAAACAAAACTTTTACCTCATCATCATTATCTTGGTCTTATTCGCTATTATTATCATTGTTCGCGTTTGCTTTCCTATCGATAAAAGGAAGAGAGTGAGTGAGCACGAATAAGATCCTAGCAGAATTCCCAGTCATCGTCGCTGCAAAGTTTATCCTTGTCTATCGGCAAACATCTTTGCAACACCTTTCCGGGGAACATGCATCTAGCATAGATAAACCGGTCAGGTATCATTCTTAGACTGTGAAAAGTTGCACATTTTGCAAAAGTTCCAGAGGAAGATGTCTAAGAAGTAGGGCCCTTCGTAGTGGGTATAGTTAGACAATTATGGCTCCTGAATAAACTTAGAGCCAAGAGGTAACAATGATGATAATGTTACTTGTTTGCATCCTTATTACAGTGCACATGATTTGAGTGGAACTACTAAATTGGTCAGACAGTGTCAGTAAAAATGCCCTCAATTGATTATTTGATAAACTTTTTAAAATGGCCACAAAAAATTGTCCACACTTTTATTCGCTTTCCAGACGAGAGTATCTAAAAACATCGATAAACTGCTTAACAGTTTTATAGATGAATTTTAGTACCTGGCGATGTGAAATCTTTTACATTCAAGGTAAGCTCTTCTCATCATTTCGACAAGGGAGGATATCAAACTGCAAAAATCGTAAAGCTTGTCGTCATGCTCATGTCGAAGTGAAAATTTTCATCAATTTTACGACACATCTTCACATGTGAACGCTTTCATGCTTTCCGCAATGTACTGAACGATGCTCAGCAAAAAGATGCCGAGATTCAAGGAACACATCCTAAGATTACACGATTTTAAGATTCCACCGCCGTCTTGTGCCCAGAGGAGCAGCGTAATAATACACCCGGACATTAGATTGCCAGTAAGGACGCTGTAAATGACGTTGGCGACGTAAGGATGACTGTGTCAGGTCCTCGCTTTTCGGAATTGCTGTGGAAACATTATCCGAAATCCTTTCGTTCAGTTTATTACCTCTCTTTAGGACCTCCATCAAACTATGGGCCAACTATTTCTCTTGGTGGTGGCTCTTTGCGGCATATTAGGTGCTTCCTGATTTTAGTCTTCCAGCAGTCACTGACGTACAAAGAAACATATCTTCGCCATCAAGTTTAATGTTTATTATAGTCCGTGGGCACCAAAATAAATGTTTCTATCTTACCATTGGCAAGACAACGTTGAAGGTATGCTTCGTCCTTCGCCTTTCGCTTGCAAGAAAGACACTCAACACTTTGCTTCCGCAACAGTTAAGAAGTTTCCGTTTTGACGATCGATTTCAATAGTTTGTGCTCGTTTTTGCTGTTGCCTTCCATCCTGTCCAGCCCAGACGATAGTTGAGTGGTGGTAGTATTGCACCCTGTTTGCATTATTCAACCACCCGACAAAAAGAACATGATGTACCAGTGAATGGAAGATATCTCGTGCTCTTGTCGATACGATTATGTGCAACATGGCCTGATAGAGACTTTATCACATATCTAAATAGATCCAATATCCGGTCTGTGATCCTTTTTACTCTCGTCTGGAATTTAGTGAAGAAACTTTAGGATTGTGGTATCGTAGAACTTAAGAGTTGGCTAGCCAGCTTCTAACGTAAAGAACATGCATCCTGTTTGGGTGTGTGTGAATGGTTTTGCAGGTTCATGTTTTGAAATGTAGTTCAAGGCATGCATTAGGATATTCTTGCCTCAAGTAGCTTTGGGGATGATAAGATGAATAGTACTGTGAATAAATTAGTACACCAATCTTATGAATGCACAGATAAATCACATTCTGACCATTGCTTAATTTTATCAAAAAGTAAACATGAAGAATTTACATTTACATTTTTATTTAGAACTCGTTACCATTAAATTAGTGTAAATAGTTTTGTGTGAATTAACCAACAAGTTTATGTTTTTAACGACTTTCAAATTGGTTTGCCATGTCATCAAACTAAGCTCCAAAATAAGATTAACATTTTTTTAAGTATTATTTTTCATCGATTTTAAAAACATATATTTTAGCACTGTTGAATTTAGAGTTATGATCAATTTCAACTCAACAAATTAGAACAACCGATGAACATGAAGCACAGACAATTTTCCTTGCCATTTTTTCGAAACAAAATACTTGTTTAAAAAATAAAGATCGTAACATATTTATAAAACATTTTTTTCTAACGAAAGTAATAGTAGATGAAACATCTTTTTGGATCTACAAACTTGAAATTAAACTTAAAATTAAGCGAGGACATTTTCTGAGATGAAATCAATGCCTTAAAGACTGATTGCTGACTGTTTCAAATAATTCTATGTCAGAAATCAACAAATTTCACATTCTTGGAATATATCAAAAGTTATATCACGTTATATCAAATGAAATGTTTGTCGTTTTGTAATGAAACGATATTTTTGTTTTAGAGTTTGAAAACAATTAAAGAATCTCAGACCTTCAGTTCATGTGAAATGCAACAAGGATCTCTATAAGACAAGAGGGAAGGTGACTGCTGGCAGACCAGTGCAGTTTGATTTGCTCATTACTTGAATGTCAGACTTTGCAAATGAAATATTTTAAAGAAAACTATTTTACATTGATTTGATAACACTTTATTTCCGTCTCGTAAAAATCAAACAAGAGAAACTAGCGACCACTAAAATTTTATTAAAACATCATTTTTAGCTCTGGTTCCTAACATTTTCTTTATTTTTATAAAGGTAGGAAACATGTTTTTTATAATGTTAGTATTTATTTATATTTTATATTTATTTATTTATGCTCGTAGATTAATTTAAGCAGATTCAAGACTTGGAAAATTTCAAATCAAATTGAAAGGTACACATTTGAAGGACCGTCAGAAGTTCAAAATATTTGGTCAGTTAATGTACGCTTGTTCTGCGCTTGTTCTATGTTGATGCTCATTTCAAGCCTGTTTTGAGTTTCATTTCCAAATATTTTATAAATCGCCACGCTAAATAAAAAAAAAGTTTTAACAAAACACATATTTTATTGTAATTTAGAGCATGCAGGAATAAAGATCAATCAAAAAAAATTTAGTCTGAAATACATAGAAGGTTTGATTCTGTGACCTAGATTAGTTTTTATTTTCGAAATGTTTCTAAACGAAAAAAAATTAAACATTTATTTAAATTTTTACACAGAAACCCTCAAAAATAATTCTGACCATAGACATATTTTTTTTTGATATGATTTTGTTAATTGAAAACATACAACTCTGTACGTTTTAGTTTGCAAGAGCAATGTTCTTGCAAAACTACTATGCATCCTTTGAAGATTGATTCAAATATTTAGAAAAATCAGGAAATTGTGGATTTTCCCAAATTGAAAATAAATAAATTACAAGTCATCATGAATCGATTTTAAATAAATTATACATTCTGAACACATTATTCCACTTTGTAGCCTTACTAAAGTTTTAATTTATTTATGATGTTCTCAGTAATGGTTAATCCATCATTCATTGTCATATTATTAAAAAAAATGCATAATGTATGGCCGTAAAATAATTTTTTGATATTTCGGTATAAACTGCAATGGATAATTCCCGGCTTAAAGAGTGAATAAAATGATAAATGACCCTGTGAAATAATTCGAAAAGAAATAAACAATTAGTGAGAATATTTTCGACAGGCCAAAAATAGGATTGAGCACGAAGGACATGCATTATTTCAGTAATATTTTGAATTGAATTTTTGTGTCGAGATAATGCAATTTTTTATTAATGAGTTTCATCCTTAAAATCAAGCTGAATGTAAATAATACTAAGATATATGTTTAAAAATAAATAAAAACATTAACAAGTCAACATTTTGATCAGTTTCCGACTTTTTTTGTGACTTTTTTGCATGAAAATGAACGGAGAAGTGATAAAATTATTTGAAAGATAAAATTTGCTATGTTTTAATTCTATTGTTAATATTTGTGTTGGTTTGTAAATGCAAATTTGATTTAAATTTACTATTTGCAATCCTTTCGTACAAATGTATTTTATGGCATATTATCATAGTACGTTCCTCTAACTATAAAAGATAGATCCCCATCAACGCTTCAAGGCTTTCCACATTCAACTACAAGCTCTGTTGCATCATTGATAAATCAACCAGTTCAAGGACTCTATTTGAACAGCAAAAACACACTCTGGATTATTAAACAACTAAGCTGGAACAATAATTACTCACTGGCATAACTATTCTCGATTCACAGGAAGAATGCACGTAGCGTTCATTAGTGTCAATTTGCATGGCTAATGATTCTCAATGCATCACCGATTCAGTCCGATTCGCTCCTGGCAAGGCCAACATCGTAGCTCTAGAGCAACAGTCCAGCAACTTGACTGCAAAGCGATTATGTCCTGGCACTCATGGAGAATTTCTCATTATTTAATCATACTCAGGTGCTCGGAATGAAAACAATTAACAATAACATTTCATCATGGCTCAACTACTTACCTCTTGAGCGAAAGAGCTCACCATGCACCTTTCAGTCATTGCGGTAGATGCTATGGATGATGGTCTATGGTAAATTTCATGGGTGGCAGTCCAGCTGTAATAAAAAACACTATTTATATTCCTTTACATTAGAAGTTGGTGTCATTAGGTAAGAGCTTATTTGCCATGTAGTAGCGAGTGTTTGCTTTTGCAGGATTAACGTGCTCGTAGATGTTGCACAGACCAGCCACACCTAGCCAAATCCGTATGAAGTACAAGCTTCGGCCAGCTCCAACAAAAGTAGCAAAACGATATACGCATTCTTTTTGCTGGACTATACTAATGTGTATCAGATAACCTAAACTGTTAACCTGTAGATCCTTTTATAAGCGTACTAATATCCGAAATCAGTTAGTAATCTCACAAACAGTCATGTATTATCCTTTTGTATTACATTCCCTTTCCAAAATTTGGAAGCACGGTTAGAATATGGAATGAAATGATCATTTGAAAAGCGTTGGCTGGCTCTCGAAAAACGGACAGGAATTTCAATTCGTCTATGATTGGTTTGAGGGTGTGTGCCCTCAATTAGATATGCATTTGATAGGGATTCGTTTCATGTGACCACCTTCAACACCCTTGTGATACAAGCATTGAACACCAATTGCATCTGTTTCCATTTGCATCCTTCGTGGCCAGCTTTGGACACACATTGGTGAAAGTTTGTATTAGCGAAGCATTGACACGTGCTCTGCACTATTCAACCCTTAATTTGAAGCTAGCCCTTTCGATGTTTTTCGTGAATTTGCAAATGTGCAAATATGACGACATACCGAAATTGGTTTGGTTTTTGCTGTCTTATCTAACGATCTATCGATTTCATGTTTAGGGGGTGAAATTGTTTGTATGAGGATGTAGCGAATGTGGTTTGGGGTGAAGGGTTGTATTTGTCAAGTGTTGTTAAGCGGATTGCTATATGAAATTTTCAACTTTTAAAATATTTATAAGATCAATTTTCGACTATTCAGTGTTTGAGCAATGCAAAGAAGAAAATGGAGTCATTTGAGCTTCCAATTTTTTTTACTACGAAAACTCACCTGAAATTTTCGAGGTGGCAAACAATTATTTGTCAATCTATAGTCTTCAAGAAAATATAGCTAAAACCATAAAAAAATAAGTTCGCTAGGCTAAGGATTTTATAATTTTGTGTGTTTGAATTTTTGGGGAGAAAATATCATCTTGTTTATTACCAATTGGTTTAAGCCCAATTTTTTTTCTTTTGTTTGTCTTTATCATACATTTCGTCACCACTTATTACATAAGTTTGTAGGATTGATTTACATAGTTCAAAGAATATATCTTCCCATTGCCTTAGTTGTTTTGTGCCTGCAAAGAAAATTCATAGGTTTTTTCTTGTTTACATCCAAATAGAAAACAATCAAGAAAAAAGAAATATTTTCATTAAGGAAGTATTCCTATTAAAAAAAATATTTGACCTGCTACTAACCAAAGTGTTCATTCAAAATTTTGAATACATTTTCGTGGGTTCGAAAATCATACTAGAAAAAAGAAATATGTGGAATGGAATGCATCTAAAGATATGAGATAAATTGTGTAAGGATGAATTTCTTTATTGGTTTGTTGTGGTTCAAAAGACGGCTCATTTAGGTCACTACAGATTCTTTGCGATGCCACAAAAGATTGCGACGACATTTGAATCTTTGTTAACTAACTTCCGAATTGAAACATTACAAAAATCATTTCACAAAAATAAATTATGAAAAATGTTTCCATGTAAATTTTTCGTGGACATTATTCAATTAAAAATTCATAAGAAATTGAAAATGAAAACTGAAGAAGAAAATTTAATCGGAAAAATGAGGCTTATAAAACATTTTCGGAAAAAAATTGTCTTTTCGATATAAACTTTTACAGGAAATGTTCGTAATAAGTTTAAAAAACTGTTCAAAACAAATGTAATAATTTTTAACATTTTAATCTGGTTCTCTACTTTTGTGGTTTTTTTTAAATTAATTCTATTTTATTAATCAATGAACTATCATGAAATTTTTTTACAACACATAGTAATGTGAACATTTGTGAAAAGCTGTTAAGTGTAAAAATATTGCACAAAATCTTTTAAACATGATTTGCTTAATTTTTTCTATTAGAAATATGATGATGATGAAAGAAATTCAAAAAATCAAATTTGTGCTGCAGCTGTATTAAAAAAATCGTTTAAAAAATGCCTGGAATAATTCAGGAAAGTTTATCATATTCATGAAAAATACCCAGTCTAAATTTTTTTCGGAAAGATCTACGAGAAAAAATTCTTTGAAGAAGTTTTGTGTGTCTCAAATTGCAAAAACAATTTTTGTGTCACGAAAAAGTTGAAGTTGTAATAAAGTAAGCTTTCAATTAATAAAAACTGTAAAAAGTCGAAATAAGAACTATTTTATCTATTTATTATTACTAAACGATGCCTCAAGACCCTAAACAAACATTTTAGTAAAACAACAAGGACTTAATATATTCAAGACACTTTTCAGGGATATCTTATTTCCTAACTATCAAGGTGAAATACGATAGAAGTCTTTTCGTACTTTCTCAGGAAATCATAAATTTCAAAATCCGTTCACTGTTTTCTTTTATTGTAATCTTCATTGTAGCATTTAGTCATCTACAATTTTTAAAAAAGAAGAAGACTAGGACTGCTCTTCCTATTAACAACGCTTGCTTCATGAAATGTTATTTGTTATTTTTAAAACATACTTGAGTTGCTCAGTCCCTAAATGAATTTTCGCTTATTAACAACTTCCGCCTTGACTATTACTTAATCAACTGTCTATCTTTACCATCATTCCTTTGCTACTACAAGAAGAGGACCAAGCATGATCTTAATTGGATATTGAATAAACAAATGTTCATGCCTTGCAGACTGCCTGTCTTGTTAACATTGATAGCCACGATAATTGCGACCGGGTTTGCTGCAATTGAATTTCGAAGGAGAGGATAACAGACAGAAGGAATCTTCCTGACCATTTTGCAGCATTATTAAATCTAGAACAAACTGGTATCTGAGTGGCAAGGAATGGCTAACAGAGTTAACAGTCTGATTAACAGGAAGGCCTGATTGAGTTTGCCTGGTTATTAAATTTTTCCATAAACCCTTAGAACCCTTATTGAAAAGGGAGGAATGGAAGGATGATATTATTATTGATAGCTGTGAATTTTGACAAAGGTGAATTTGTTTTTCTCTGTCTTCTTGTTCACTGTTGCGGTATTCTTATTGGAAAAAATATTAATTGGAAGGGTGGTGCTAGTATTTAATTTCATATTTATTATTGAATCGTCTTTGTAATTTTTTCGGATTGGAAAAGGTTGATACGAAAAAAGATCTGTTGCTGATCTGTTTGCCTTCAAGTGAAATTTAAGAAGTTTTGTGAAACTCAACCTGGAATTAATGACCTGATTGATGGGTAAAAAGTACCTTTTTGAATTTATTTATGTATTGGTTGCGACCGATAAGTACCTTCTTTTTGAATAATTCAATTCAACTTTAGGACTACCCAATGCAATTATAATGAGGAATGCATTGTTAATTAAAGTGATTAGTTTTACTATCTTATATAGGATTCTGTTTCAAAACAGAGCGGATTTTTCGAAAATATTCAAATAAAACAATATGAAATTAAATAATCAAATTCAAAATTGGTTATTCAAAAAAAATATAAATAACCTTTTGTCAATATGTATGAAAATGCATTTTTCTTAGCTCAGTAAACGCGTTAACATTGTACATTGAATTACTTAAAACATTACACAAAGTGTATTTTTTTTATTACTACTGCTGTTTAAATTACCATTGAATATATTTGACTATTTGTTGCTCCATTCAAGAGAATAAACTGTCCGATTATTTATTGAAAAGGAGTTTCAGTTAAACATCTGTTGCAGTTAGCTTGGTAGTAATGCATAATTTGAACAAAAATTTTGAACAAGTTTTTACATTTGTTAAACGATTTTCATGAATAGCTCCAATATCTGTTTTCTTTTCTTTTCTGGATTTTTGAAATTATAAGTATTCAATAATGTCAAATCTTTCAGCCTCTGTCGGGGTTTTATTTTGACCAAAAATTCTTCACACCTTTTGCACAGTTTCGGCTTCGAAGCATTCAACTTCACAATATTTTTTAGCATTAAAACGATCAATTCTGAACAGCGAAGGTTTTTGAAAACATATTTGTAAATATTTTATGCACCAAACTGCTGTCATTGTTGATATATCACGCACTTCTAGCTGATACCCATACATGATCCCTCAAATTCAGCTGAAGTTTAGACATTTTTGTGATAAATCAATGTAGTACCTAAATTTTTATTATTAAGATGACTAAATATGGATTTTTCAAATATCTATAAAAATACACTTTTATTACGTACACATAAAAAACTTTCATTCACAATAAGAGTTTATTTAAAATATGAACAATTTTTAATTTAATTTTAATTTAATTTTCAATTAATTTTGATTTAATTTTCCAAAAGCTATTTTCAAGATGTATCCAAATACTTTTCAGCATAAAATTCCGGGAAAATTTTTAATGCGACCTACAATTGAAATCACTGGAAAATTTCAATTCAATTTTAATTCCAAGAAAATCTGGCAGAATGACATAAAATGTTTGCTGTATTTGTGTAATTAAATAATTTTAATGTCCTATCGCCATGTATTGCTAATTAATTGGAAGTGTATGGAGTATTTATCAAGCTTAAATGGTAGTTGGAGTTAATTGTTTATTGTTTATGAATGGATTTTCATTTAATTATGTTTGTGTTGAAATTAACTGATTTGATTTTATGATAAACATCATCAATACGATTTTATTGTGTGGGTAATTGTAGGGTAAATCATTGTTTCCCCTATATTGCATTTAAAGTTTGTATGATTTTTAATTAATTTGTACAATTTTTCACTTGTTTTAGTTAGTTGAGGAGATTTTAAATGTTTTTCAAATGTTGACAGTTTTCTCCAGTAAGGATATTATAATGCTCTTAATTCAAATATTTTATGCAAAAGAAAACATTGATAAATATTATGGTTGTCAGTGAAATGAATGATTTTCTTATTGATTTTAATAATACAAGCGTAATAAGTTAATCGTCGCCCTGTCTTTCATTCACCATTAAGGGATGCTTGATTTATCATAAGCTGGATCAAACATATAGAGAAGGAAGTATGCTATTTAAAGAAACGATCAAGTTGCCGATAAGATGGTTGGTTAGTTGGTTGGTATTAGCTTTCACAGATAAAGAAAGCTAAGAATGCTTCCGATGCTTTCTAAGCAATTACTTTTGTTTGTCTCCAGGATGATAAGAAAACCTGCTGATTCATTTATATTTATTTATTTTTATACTTATTATCTACGTTAAATATACAGATTAATATTTGAATAAATATATACGTGGGTACATAATCGAATCCCAACGAAACATCAATCGAATACTATCAAGCTGTTTCAAATAATGGGTTTGCTGATAAATCAGTTAACACGTTCCATGCTACTGGACTCTTTATTTAAAGGGTTACACCGTCCTGGCACTGAGAAAAACGAAAATAAACATAATTTTTTTCCCGAAGCAGCTGCTAAGCAAATAAATGACTTTTTAATTGACACAAATACATTGTCCTTTATTAAACAATTAGAAAAACACAAGAAAAAAATTCAAATGTTGAGATATGAATCATCAACCATGTGAAGCGTCGTCTGAAAAAAAAGTTTTTTTTAAACTTGTTCAAAAAGATTATAGCTAAGAAAGTGTTTTTTTATTTATATAAACGCTATTTGAAAAAAAAACTTCAAACATTAATCGAAATTTACAGTTCTAAAACTTCATTAAAAATGAATGTGACATCCAATCAAAAAAATCCTATAACAGGTTTAAAAAAAATTAACCATTTTTTTCAATAGAAAGAAAAGAAATATCAATTTGGAATTGTGTACATTTGTTAATTGGTACTTTGGGTGTATAAAACATTTTTTTTGGGTTTTTTATCGTTTTTTACTCATATTTTTTAAAAATAAAACTCAAAAAATGACGGCGGACGTGATTTCAGAAGACTGGATCATTTCAAAAAAAAACACACAAAATTAATCCTTGTTTAAGTGCCTATGGTAGGGACCGGATCGATTTTTTTTTCATTCAAAAATAACAAAATGGCGGTAATTTTTTTAAAAAACCTATTTTTGTGGGTGGAAAATTGAGTGAAAATCGGAAAATTTGATATCGATTATATTGATTCCTACCGACTATAGCCATATATGTGTTCAACTACATATTAAAAAATCAGATTGATCGGTTGAATAGCTTTTCCAAAAATGTGTCCGCCAGCTTAAAAAATATGAATTTGAGAACATCTACCTTTTCTTACGAATTACGAAACTCCTTTCTAATAAATCATTCGAAGTTAAATTCTCGTACATAGGTTTCAAATTTTTTTGAGCTTCTTGATCAAGAGGTGGACCATGCTTATACTTTCGTAATTCAGGAGAGGGTAGTCGAGAATACCGAAACACAGCGGAGCGTCAAAAATGCTGTCGCACGGCATCACGCCATAAATGGTGAAAAATACTTTAAAAATAAAAATATCATTATAAATCCTTTTAAATCGTATTCTTGATAAAATTTACTAACGGAATCTGTAAAAATTTTTTTAAATTTTTTTGAAAATTTGTAAAAGCTTAAAGGGTCTTTCTTTAAGCTTTTATTTTTCTATGTAAGAGAAAAGTAATTTTCATGTTTCATACGATAACTAACCGAGAAAAAGTTCCACCAACCGTTAGGATCATTTTCAACGGTTGATATCTATACGATTCTTTATTTAAAATACTCAACTTTTTAAGGGAGTAGTCTGAGAGAATTTTTTCAAAAAAATCGATTTTCTAAAGACATTATTTTTAGGTACTATATATATGTTGAAATAGTGCACAAACTTTTATTTTGATCAGCAAAGCCGAGAAATGTATATATACATGGATACAATAAAGCTTGTGTGAGGGCGCTCAGCAGTCGTTTAAATTTTAAACGCGTTTTTCTCGGAACAACGTTTTTCGTTCCTGGTTGACACAATTTTAAAAAGTCTATTTTACCGATCAGACTGAAATTTTTCAACACACTTATAACCTCAGTCCCTACCAGCTTTGGGAATTTTCATAACTTTTTAATTATTTTATTAAAAATTTGGCTGCAAAAACGAGGTAACAAATTGAAAAGTCTGCCATTTTGTCTTTTTTCATCCAAAGTTTTTAATTCTGGTACGAGCTATAGTCAATCAGTTGTATTTCAACATGCCATTTGGATTTTTTGTCCGTCCTGAGCCATTTTTTTTGTGTTTCGCTGCAGCCGCCATTTTGCCAATAAATATGAATAAAAAATTATTTTTTTATCACAAAATTCAAATTTAATGTACAAAAGCTTTATAATATTTGAATAAATACTTCTATTAAAAAAAATTGTTGAACTTCGATGCAAATGTATGATTGTTCAAAAAACTGCAATATATTTCTATATAGTAAAATTTTATATATGCAACAGCATCACAAAAATTTCATTTTGTTTTTCCACCCATTTTCAGAGCGTCAAGATGGAATTCTCTTAGTAAAATTAGGAAATTTTCAATAACATCAAGCAAGCATTTGATGTAGCTTTGACCAACGCAGTTCAAAATTTTCATCATTTTCATAGCTATAGTTTATCTATTACTGTAAACAAACAATGACATACGTTCAGAGCAAATTATTTATTCGTAATGAAGGAAAGTGTCCAAAAATTAACCCAGCATGGAACATATGAACACAAGATGCACCTACTGAACAAGTCACGTACTCAAAGTTAATATTTTTTTGCACCATTACGCACTATACTAGGTCCCTAAGGAATGTCTACTGGCGCCTTGATGTCTCATTGCTTAAGCAAGGACATGAGTATCTCATGTACTTGGAATGAAATTAAAGTAATCATCGTATGAACGAGTCTTTATATAATCACTCAAGTTAATAAGCCATGTTTATTACTGCGTCAAAGAAATCATAAACTTAGAATATAAAAGCAGTAAAAATTCAATTGATTCCACAATTTTATCGTATGTGAAGCTTGAAGCCTGCATCGAATGGAAATTTTCAATTTGTTGCAATTATTTCCTTTTAAGATTCCTAAATAAAATTTTGTAAATTTTTCAACACAATTTTTCAATTTTGAGAATTAAGCAAGGTAAATTTAGGACATACTATTTCTCTCTCTCTCGCTTTCTCTCTCTCTCTCTCTCCATATTTTACATTTCTGATGAAGCATGATCCAAGAAGAACTTTCCAAACATATAAGCTAAAAATATTTATGTTGAAAACTGATATTAAATTTTTAATGAACTTTACGAAATGTTTTTCCTTGATATTTACACTTGCTGTTGATTTCACAATTAATAATCACGTGTAAACTTTTAAACACTAATATGACCAATTAAAATACAAAAAAAAATTGTTTTTGTCGTCTATGTAATTCACTCAATATCGTCCTGTCATCCACACAAATTGAAAGTTTATTTTCCTTCTTCACTGCGAAAGACCAAAAACAAACCTTATACAAAATGGAAAATCACTTTCTCACCTACTTTGCATACCTAACGGTATTGTCGCTCTTTAAATCCTCAAGTTGAAACTAACTTTTTACAAATGAGAGGCGACATAATGGAAATATATTTATGCAGCCTGGCCCGAGGCTCCTGAATATATTCCCATTGCGTCGGCCAAAGTTTGTCGTAAAACAATAAAGGCCACATGCTTCTCCCACCGTCTCGTCCACGAGTAGAGTCAGGACATCCACCGAATTTATGTAAGATGTGTGAACTGTACACAAGGACACCATCACACTACTTGCAACGTCAACATTTCAACCGAACAACCGACCAAAGGACCTGGATTCTGCCATGTCGCTCCTTCAGTGTTACAAGGGAATCACACTTTTTAACCAGCAAGGATGGCATACATTCCCAGATCCACAACTGCATCCCTTCGTCACTATGATATATAATTCTCGGGGTTGCAGTTAATTCTAATTTGAATTGTTACACTAAAGTCGAATGTCGACATTTTATATGAAATTATGTATGCAGAATGGCAAGGACGAGAGTGGGGCATTTCAAATGGAATGCTAAGGCAGAATGGACGGTAGAACTGCAATAAAAGTGCAAGATTAGCAGAACTGCATCCTTTTCATTTTATTATTCGTATTTTAAATAGCAAATGTTGTTTGGTACTTTCACTGTCTGAAATTAATTGTGAAACTTTTACGAATGTGTGTTTAACATAGAGTTGCGGATTGCATGAGAAATTTTATGGGAAAGGATATTTAGAGCGCTAGTTGTATTGTGAATGGAAGTGGAAATTTCCCGGATAAACGAACGAGTGATAATTTATTTAAATGTAGAGTTCCTAGTTAAAAAAATCTAGTTACTAATTAATAAAAATTAAATTAATTTTTGAGGCTTTCCATCAAAGGAAAGCAGTTGAAGCATTTTGATATGCACAGAGAATCAGAACAAGGATTATTCAAATTGAATACATGATACCAGCGATTATGCAATGATGCAGTGATGGGAAAGGATTCGCCAAAAGTCAATTTTAGAATTTAATAAAAGATGGTTTTCACAAAAATAGCTGGAGTATAACCTATCAACCATGCAAACATGTTTGTTCAACCCCTTTTACATGTCGAGCATTCTTAAGCACAAATACCAACAAAAAAATTATATTCTGTAATTTTTTTGGTGTAAATAGCAGAAGAACTCAAATTAATTTAATTGGACTCTATTCTTTAATTATTTCTCCAAAGTTGCAATCCAAAATTTTGAATTTTTACTCGAGTTTCCAACAAAAAATTTAAAATTCAATTATGAAAAGACCATTGAAAAGACCATTTTAACTTAAAATAAAATATGAAGAAGCAATTGGATGGAAATTAATGAAAAATGATTCAAAATAATTTGGCTTCATTGATTGGTAATTTTTTTCGTATGACTGAAAATTTACAATGGTCTGAAAAATTTAGTGCGACCAACCATAAATTGTAAAATTTCACTTCTGAAATAATAACAAGAAATTCGATGCAATATTTAAGCCGCAAATGCTTTTGTTACGAAACTTCAGTGAAAACGTTTCAGAAAAAGTAAGGAATACTTTCCTGTTAAAGGTTTTTTGAAATTTTAAGTAAGAAAATAAAAGTAGATTTAATTTCAATTTCATCACATACAGCTACATACATATAATTAGAAAAACTTTTAAAACTATAAGTGAAAAAAAAAAACATTGAAAAAAATCCAGTTTGTCTATGAATCCTTCGATATAACTCATTCCTCTTTAGTTTGCTTTTTTCCTGATTTAATGACGATTGAGGAAAGCAAAGAGTGGGCCGATAATTTCTCTATAAGGATGACTGGACAAAAAAATCCTGCTAATCTCCAGACTTTAAGCGGACAACTCATTAGAAACACTGTATTTAACTATAAATAGGATGACATGCAAATTCGTTACGATCAGTTTGAAAAAGCCAGTTGCATTTGATGCAGATTAAACTTAATTTTCAAAGTTTTAAAAATTTTACAATTTACAATTTCAATAACGATGGGAAAGGCAAAGAGTTACACTCCTCTAATTAGACAAAATATTGTAGACTTCAGAGAGTTAGGCTTGCCATATCGAAAAATTGCCAGCCGAATAGAGTGTTCAATGAAAACAGTTTACGGAGCTCAAAAATACGTGGAAAGCCACAGAACTGTCCAAGATATTCCCCGGGCTAAAATAGCCCGACATATTGTCCGCATATTGAAATGGAGTCAAAAAAGATCAGCTGCCAAAATTCATCGCCGACTTTTTGGGGAAAGTAGCAGTAAATATTTCAGTGGAAACAGTCAGAAGGTGTCCTATGGAAGCCGGACTAAAAAGCAGGATAGCCAGAAAGAAGTCGCTATTAACAGCAACTATTCGGGAAAAAAGAATTGACCTCACACGAGAAAATTTCACCTAGAAAAATGAGTAGAAATTCATCCTTTCGAGCGCAGAAACAAAAATAAATTGCATTGGCCCAAATGGCAGGAGATATGTAAGAAGTAAGAAACTTCACTCCAACTGTTCTTAAGCACGAAGATAGCTCCATCAATGATTGGAGATGTTGCTTGTGACTTGGTGTTGGACCCATAGAAGGAATATTAACCAAGGAAAGGTACGTGGACATCTTAGAAAACATATTGTTGCTATGGGCTGAGGAAATCTTCTACTTATATGGAAGCGTCGGCACGACAATGACCACAAACGTACGGCATGACACACAAAGAAGTTTCAGGAGGAATACCAGGTCACCGTTCTATACTGGCTACTAATGAGTCCAGACTTAAATCCAATCGAGCATTTGTGAGGAGACATAAAACAAGCCAAAGCAGGAAGAAACACATCAAACATGGAGTAAATTGAAAGAAACATGGGCATCTAATCATGTGTAGAGATGCAGGAGACTTGTAACAACCATCGCAAATCACCTAAAAGAGGTTGTGAAGCAGAAGAATTTCGCGGCACGTTACTGATATGTTTTTGTTATTAATTATTGTCTGTATTTGGTAGGGTATTTCCTTCAATAAATGAATTTTAAAATAATTTTTATGTGCTTCTAACTAGGTGTTTACTCTAAATTTTGGATTTTTAAAGATTTTATTGTCCTGTCGTCCTTTTAGAGGTAGCCTCGGTTTACGTTTTAACTTTCTCAATGACAATTGAATCAGGTAAAAACTAACGTTTGTAATTTTGCATAAGAATCCAATTTACATAAAAGACGTCCAGAAAGAATTTGATGATGGGAAATTGTATCCTTTACTTCACCGCAAACGTATATAGAAAAGATAAAGTTCATATTTAATTCACTGGCCGTGTTCTTTTGGAATTGTATTTTTATTGCTCCAGTCTGTGGTGTTGCATTTACTTTGTTTTTTTCGATACTTAGTGGATCATTTTCTTCCTTTTTTCGGAAATATTAAAAAAGACTGTAATCAAATCAAACGAATTTTCCAGAGTTTCCACGCCACTTACGTTACTACGCTCTCTATTTCGCATATTCATATACATACAAATTTCGATCAAGAATCAATGATTATTATTTTTATTTCGAAACTTCCACTTCAAAAATTTTCATCCTTCCAAAAAACATACCATGAAAATCACTTATGCCTGCAAAAAATCAACGTAGTGCTCTCAAAGTTATCCTTTTTCGCACAATCGGTGTCCGGAATCGTCCTTACACATCCGGGAACAAGCGTTGCATATTCAACAGACACAAGCACCATTTCGAGAGCCTGCACAAACGCAAATTATATTTTCCTTTTTTTTCTTCATGCAAACAATCACATTATGTTTATCCTTTTGATATTTCAAGTGCTTTGATTTCGGTTTCATTAATTTCACAAGAGCCGCCACCCCGATGGTACACGCCGATGAGCGAAACGAACATCATAGGGGTTGTTTGTTTCGCCAGAAGTTCAGTCGAGTGGAAGCACATAAAATTATTGCAGATTGGCTTGAAAGGACGAAATGTAAATACGTGAACTCCGTAACAATAAAAAGTTGGCGAATTGGAAAATAATGAGAGGTGAAGGCTATAATGAGAATTTCTTTTCGATGGAATTTCCTGGAAAGTGATAAATAAAAGGCTTTTGTTTTTGCTGGGTGATGATGTTTTGATTTGACTTAGTTAAAAAGGGAGGAGGGAGATCAGTTTTTTTAATTTTTTTCATATGAGTTGTTGAAACAAATATACAAATTTATCTATTCTGAAATGTATAACCAAGCAATCAGAGCACATAAAATAATCAATAGATTTGAGCTTGCTTTGAACCTATGATGGTTTTTTTTCTTGTTTTGTTGGGCCTTAGCTTTATTCAGAAAGAATTTAAAATTTAGCAAAGGTCAATTGAAAACCTTGATCCTGACGATTTTTTTTAACAAACCCTGACAGTATTTTTGTAGAAAATTGATATTTTTCAATCAAGCCATGACCAAATAAACCTTGCACCAATTATTACAGCATTATTAAACAGCATTAAAATTTCTTGGTAATTGCATCATTGACTCGAATCAAATCGAATCAATCCAAATTACATCGAATATTTTCCATTTTCCGAAATGCGTCACTGCAGCCGACAAAGGCGACTTGTGTTCAACGAATTGTACTTTTTATGGATTGACTCATCAATTTTTTTGTAGGCTCGTGTGGAAAATAGTAAAACCTGCCTTTTTCCACTTCATTAGTGATGGCCATAAATGAATTTTTGTTCGTTCCATGTCTCGTTATTGTTGCCAGCAACAGTTTCAAAGTATCGATATGTATTGTGCGTTTGTGAAAATTTAATACACAAATTAGGTAATGGCGCTCGAAATGAAATCAAACAATTAATCGAATGAATGAATTCGGTTGATAGTAATTGAGTTGTGTTTGATAAATGTATCTGCAGATGTAAACGTATCCTATTGTAGAGATAGGAGTGATTTTTTTTAGAAAATGGCGATGAAGCTATAATAAATTATTATGAAAATCGATTTAAAGTGCTAATTACGTATGCAAGTAACTTTTGGAGTATAATTGAATAACAGATGAACACGCTTAGCCCAATTGGACTTAACATATGGTAAATCGAACCAAAGTATTGCCAGAACCAAATTATCAATTTAGCGGCAAAATTTGATTCAACCCTTAATTTTCTGCTTTTCTGGCCATTATAGGCAGATCTTTTAAGCAAATTATATTTTTGGCTTATTGATTTCAGCTTTATGTTCCAAAACTATAAGAAAAGCATATTTCGTTCGTAATTTCCAAAAAAATCTCTTTCGAATTTTTCGAAAGATCAAAATGTTCCTCTTATTAGAATTCCTGTTCTTTATCAATAATTACTCACGACTATGAACCATGTTTTCACTTTCACTTTCACTTAAACCAAATAAGTTATTTCATGACTGTGCTACATGCCGAATAATGTAAGAATTATCTCAGCTGTAATAACATCCTACCTGCTATTTCAAATTTCCACATTTTATCATCTGCACGAAAAGTGAATGGTGTCATATTTCAGCACGACGTGACGAGACTGAATGGTGCCTTGCTCATGGATGCAAAACTGCAACATGCTGCATTCGAATAATTAATTTGATAAAGTCAGTATTCAACACAGTAATTATGAGTTGCACAGTCGCGCTGTTGTTAAAAAACATCCATATGAACAAGCGATACTTTTGTAAATTTTTTGGTTAGTTGAAATGACAGTCCTTTTATCAGAAATGACCCATTTATGCCTCAATAGGCTCATTGTGATACCACAAGCAGAAGAGGAAAGTACTAATAACTAAGCTCTGGGAGGAATTCGATAAATTAAAATTAGGTATAAAAAGTAAAAAAACAAGTCATGAGGTGCGACCCATGAGGTCCACATGGTCAACTTCCCAGTAATATCTAAAAAGATATTAAAAATATTAAACACAATAATAATTATGGAAATAATTCTTCTTCAAATAATAAAAATGTACTTCTCGTAAAAGTTATTGGAATGACTTAATATTAATCATAACATCTACGCGAGCTTCAATTGATTACGTAAGGATTTTGGTGTATTGGTTTGATTGATTATTAACGCGGATCATTCGGAGTGGGGGGGGGTTTACAAAGTAGTTTTTTCATTAAAGTTAAAACATGGTGCTGTGAAGACTATTGAAAATCTGCTCAAATTTTGCAAATATTAATAAACTTTGATTGACTTTACAACAATGTCTTTAGAATAAGAGTTTTAAGGTATAATGATTCGAATGAACCTCTTTTACATGGTGACTTTGAATGATTTTTTATTTTTAATTTAATTTTTTTGTAATCATGAGAAATTTTTTTGCTGGTTTCTCTACGGAAATTGATAAAATTTTATAAATTCTACAAACATTTATTATTACGATGTGCAAATCAGGTGAAAAATGAATTTTTTTATGAAAAAAACACCACTTTTCCAATTTTTTTTTAAAATAAATTAAGAAAAAACGCTTACACGATTTTTTTAAAATATAAAAACATCATAAAAATGAAAATACGCGTCGATTGACACCTTAATGATAGACATATTATATTTAGTTCTCAAGATATAATGAATGACGTAAATGACCTTGAACGTTTAATGATTTTTTTTTATTTTTTTTTGTAATCATGAAAAAAAAATTTGCTGGTTTTTTCACAAGAAATGTTTGGAGTATGCAAATTATATAAACATTGATTACTTAGGTTTGAAAATCAGGTTCAAAATGTTGTGTTTTTGGAAAAAAAAACTAATTTTTTGCACTTTTTTTAAAAAAATTAAAAAACCGCTAAAAGAATTTTTTTAAAAATTTGACAGAATCATAAAAATGTTAATATGCGTCAATTGACACCTTGTTCAAAAAAATCGTACGTTTGTTTCGCGAGGTATAACGCATGACAAAAATGACCTTCAAACGGGCAAAACAGCAAACCCCCCCCCCGTCCGAAGTTTTCCAAAAACTAATCAGCTCTTAAAATTGCAAAGACGCTTCGATTGACACCTCAACAAAGTTGAGACAACTTTGTTTACGTGAGTTATGGTCGTAGAAAAAAGTGTCCACGAACGTACATACGTACGTACGTACACACACACACACACACACTAAAACACTTTATACTCTATAGGTCTCAAAACATAAAGAAATGTTGAAAATTTCAATTTCGATTTTCGAGGCGAGTACAAGAACTTCCCATATACTGGGAAGTTAAAAATATTAAGGTTGAACATTGTCCACGAAAATTGAGCACAAAAACATAAGAAAACCAGGCATTACCGTTTCCTGGTGCTGTGAAAACATTTTCTTTTACGTTTTTACTTAAGAAACTTTTTCAGAAATGTTTAAATTGGGTTCATATCTGCAAAAATTTTCCTTTGCCATAATTTTTAGGACTCAGTCGCATCTAAACATAATTTTTCATACTTATTTTCATCGCTTAGGAATAATTTTGTATCCATTTGGGATGCATCTTGCCACTAATAAATTATTACACCACATTTCGCTGTTTTTATTCGTGACAAGTATTTTGTTGTAAACAGCTTTTCGTCTTGAGCAATTTCTGGCCATGGTTTCATTAATCTCATCAGGCGTTCAATCGTATTATATTTGCAAAGACACTCGACACTTTGTAATCAAAGGAAAAGAAAGAAAGTATGCTACGAAAAAAATTCACCAGGACACACACACACTCCACGCAGTTAATTGAAAAATGTAGACTGTTCTTTGCAGCTCAAAAACGAGACAATTGATTCGAGTTTTGAGTCTCGTTCGACAATTTTCGTTAGTTCGCCAGTAGCTTGCAGCTTGAACTTGCGTTCGGAACGTTCCGCGTTTACCGTGTTATGCGATTTTCCGACTCTCATCAGTGGATAATTGTATATGTAAACTCATCCGCACAGTTGGAAGTTCACGAGAAACGGTTTATCAACAAACCTCGACAAAGTTTTCCTTCGAAGTATTTTATTGTTTTCTACGGTTAAACAAGCAGCGATGAAAATGTAGACGTGTATCTTGATCTTGGTTTCTGTTATATGGCTGAAGAACCAAAGAAACAAAATCATAGAAATGGATAATCAGCAATTGATGAAAAGGTGCTATCATCTAAAACAAAACTTCTGTTCGCGTAGTTGAAATGGCATGGGTTTCAAAAGATGTTAACAAGGTCGACCTATCCTTATCCTTTGAAACTTCTCTCTTCATTGTTAATTTTTTCTAATACATGAGCTTCGACTTTCGGAGAAGTGTTTCAAACTCGAACAGTGAATTTGTCATAGTTCTTGGATGCCCACTTGAATTTATGTCAGCTGGAGATGTTTGAACAATTTGTGATCCTCTGGTTGAAATTGTTTTGAAGGGCGTAAAATCAAAATTCAATTCAACTCTTATTCAATCAAATACTTTCGAATTGAATTTGTGGAGTGCCACGAGCCAGACAAGTACTTGTACTTTACTGTTTCCTTATGGGAGAACGGCTCAAAAATATCACTTTGAATAATTCTTGCTGCCTAAAATTGTTCCAAGCCTTTTTTGACCATCCAATATCAATGGCGAACTTAACAGCCTGTCGAATGTATCTGAATAAAAAGGATAGAGTCGAAACAACTCTCCAACGGCGCTTAACGTTATATCACTTATTTATTGTTGAATTTTTTTCATCGCTTCTAACTATTCCATCTTAACTATTTTTTTTATGGTGGTTCAATTTTTTTCCACACTTTTTCGACACATATAGTATCAAAATCCGTCAAGTACAATTTTTCAAGAACACATTTTTAGGCGTACTTTATACATTTTAAGACATTTTGCAGCCCTTATATCTGTCGTGAAACAAATTTGCTGAGTCCCATTAAAAAATTACTGCAAAATTGCAGCTTATATCATAAGCAACTCAATGCAAATTTCCTTAAAGTGCCACTTATATGTATTTAAAAAATCTTGGTGATGAGTAAATTTACTTATTGAACTGTTGTATGCGATAAAAAATCACTGAGTTTTTATTCCGTTATTTGCTCTCCTCCCAATTTATTAAAAAAATGAATTTATTGATCCTTGTTAATCGAAAACTTTATAATTATGTGTAAATATCAGAAGCTTCCGTAAAATGTCAAATTTTTTATCAAATCCGGCTTAATCCATAAAAAATTAGTTTAAAAAAAGATTGTAAGGATTACAAAAACCAAAAGCATACCAAAACAATTCCAGATCAAACTCTTTCAAATATTTTCTCTACAGTAACCAATTAAGTACAAAAAATCGCTGCATCATAAATTTACGGTTAAAATAACATCATAAAATTTGGGTTTTGTTTGATATAGCTCATGAATATTGTACGAATTTTATGGGCTTTCAAAAGAAAAATTACTGTAAAAAACACAAAAATTTTCAAATCACTTAAAAATGTGTTATGTATTCTTTTCAAACATGCAAGACTTCTTGAGTCGTGTTAAAAACCATAACAGTAAATTGCTTTGGAAAAACCATTATCCCATTCATATAAAAAACAACATCTATTAAAACATACACAATCAAAAATCCGATAAGATATGATATCAGATCTTTTGAACAATGCTCGATATATTCACTGATCAAACGGAAAATCCTTTGCATATAATTTTCCAACAATAAACACTTGAAATCAAATTCAATTGATTTTCCTTAGAAATTCAACTGAAATCCATTTTTGAATACCCAATATCCTTGTACCGTTCACACGCTTCCTATTACTTCGTTTTACTGACTTTCTCGATCGGATTCCATGCTGGATGAAAGTATTTTCTGAGAATGATTTTTATAAATCCCATCGCAAATAGTAATGTCACCTATTTTCTGGTCCTTTTATCATACAAATTAAATCTTATGCCATCCCCAGCATACGAAGCACCAACGCAGAGTGTGTTGATATCATCAGCGTCCTGTTTCGGGTTGTTTGGAGGGTGGAGCAATGTATTTTTTTGGGGCTAGCATGAAGATGCGTTTGTTGCCTAAGGAGCTACAATCGAAATTTAATCATTCGAGGAAATCCTAAGGATGACAAATGTCAAAGGCAATTAGAGAGGAAATCAATCAGGAAGCTGTGATTAAGAATACGTGAAATGTTGTTGTGGAGGATGTGAAGCAGTTGGCAAGGATGTAAACGTAATAATAGCTTGAGTGGGAATCGAAATGTTTCAATGACTATCCACTTTCAAAATAATATGATTAAAAATTAATTTGAGTTTTACATACCATCTGATTTGTAATTCAAATGTAATTATTAATTACATTTTAATCAAAAAAAAATCAAACGGCTTTCAAAAACTTACTTTTTCAAAGGAACTTCATCGTTGAACAAAAAAATCGTAATAAATGAGATCATAGGATGCATTTACGTATCCATCGTTCGTTGTGCTTCAATATTTCTTAGAGCTTCATTCCTGCTTGGAACTTAAACCGAAATTTGAGCTTCATTCGCTGAATGTTTTTTTTGAATAAACGATGATATCCTTGAATACATTAGATAATTTTTTATTGGGTGATTGCGATCACCAACTTGTTGATTGTATATAATTATATATACTCGTATATAAAAATTTAAAAATTATAATTATTTTGTTATTTTCTTAGCAAAACAGTCCGTAATTAGTGTAGAAAATTTAAACGTTGCCTGCAGGTCACTATTCCTTGATAACTTAAATGCGATATGAATTTGAAATGGTTTTGCTTGAATTTAGTACCCAATATAATCCAAGTTTATTATTACCATTCTTCTATAGAAATTAAAATAGAGCGCGCAAAAAATTAGGAATAAGATGAGAAGAAAACCTTTTTTATTATATTATAATCAGATGTAGATCAAAATTCATTATGAATATTGAAATTTTTAGCTTCGACTAACGAAAAAATAACTTAAAATAATCATTGTCGAATGTTATGTTAACAATTTACAAACAAAAACTATTGTGGATTACGCCTTCCGGAGCCATCACGAAAAATACATTTTGAACTTAACGTCGAAGTTCTTCTGGAAAGGTGCCCAAATTAGGCGTGACAAGAAAAGCATTACAATTTTGGAAGGCATACTATTTTCGAAATAGATATTTCCATACCTCAAGGTGGTTTTTAGCATTTTTCTGTAAAAATCTTTCGATGCTATAGCTTTAAGAAATAAGTGCTCTTCATGTTCCCATTCAATCGTTTTGATAAAAAGTTTAGTAGAAGTTTATGATAGTCTTATATTTTTTTAACATCATTAATTCAATCTGGTTAAATTATTTTCATTGTAGCATACTAAAATAATGTTTAAAAACTGTTATAAATGAAGGTTTTGATTGAAGAATTGAGGAACTTCCGATCTCTTAAAATTTTAGGACGATAGGACAAATATCTTCAAAAATAGCAATTTAATGCTTTCGCGAAAAGATCACGGATTTTTTTCTAAAACGAAAATTTAGTTTTTTAAATTTCAATTAAAGATTTTGGTGACAATCACTAAAGAATTGATTCATATACAGAAACCAAGCAAAAATTGTATCCTTCAATGGTTTACGTAATCAATTTGCTTCTGTGCGCTCGCGGTGACAACATAATGTTCAGTCCACGAAATCAATGCGACCAGCTGTACCGCTACCGACAACCGTGGTATATGGCACTTTCCTTCACTATCCAAAAAAATTTCCCGGCTCGTTGGCAGCAGATCAAGGACATTATAATCCGCAGGTTCAGTAGAAACCGATGTTTACATTTTACTGCATAAGTCTTCTGCATTCATTCAATATTTTTTTAACAAGCTTAGCAGATCAAACGAGTGAAAACTTCATGAAGATTTTGAATATTTTATAAAAATTTGATGGTGTTGTTGACTTCGATGTGTTATTTTAGCTTCCTGTAGATGTTTTAAAAGCTATTAAGCCAACTTACAAAGATCTGACGAATAAAGAACTCCTTGAAAGATGCATCGGTGGATTTACCCAGAATAATAACGAACGTTATAATCAACTGATTTGGAAAATTTCGCCAAAACATCTTTCAGGCGGCTCAGTACCCTTTGAAATTGCAGCAGATGCATCTGCTTGCATATTTAACGAAGGCAACATATCTTTTCTGAAGATCTTGGATGCACTCGGAGTTCCATGTGGTCGAAATTCTCACGCTTACATATGTCACCAAGCAGGACGAATTCCGTATTACAATTGCTGAGCAACGCGCGCAAGCAGCCACTAAAGAAGGAAGGATAGCTCGTCGACAGCAACAAATCCATGATTTGGAGACTGCAAATGATACAGAAGGACTACTATATGGCCCTGAAATAGGCGATTCGGTGTGGGTTGAAATATATTTATTAGAAATATGAAAGAAACAAACTGGAAACTTTAAACGCGATTATCTCAGAATCTTGTTTTTTCGAAATTACATTTGCGGTGGACACGATTACTGAAAAACTATTAATCCGATCAACATCCAATCTATACCACTTATTTATTATGATAATAGCTAGTCGCTGAACGACGGATTTTCAATTTTTTTCAAACCTTTTTTTAGAGCAGAACATCGGAAATGTTATACATTGAAAATGTACATTTTTTGGTACAACCATCGCCATTTTTTTTAAATAAATTTTTTTACAAATCCTTCGTTCAGCTACTAAATAATAGAATATACTAACAGAATTTTTTTGAATTTTTGATTTCCGATGAACCGATATCAAGATATGATGATATGAAAAAAAGCGTTCCTGGAATTCGCCTATAACTTTTTTATTATTTAATACTTTTTGATGAAAAAATTTCAACAAGTTCTTAGAAACATGTACTATTCGACGTTGACAAAAGATTTTGAATAAATATTTTTTATGATGACGAAAAAAAATCGAGAAAATTTCATCTTTTTGCGCGGTACAACTGTATATAACCCCAGAATCCAGACGATTCCAAAAATATATGCATAACATATTTTTCTGTATCATATTACTAGATTTTTCAGTTGAATGCGAATTGCTGGAGTTTTTGAGTGAGTCCTCCGTAAATTATGAAAAAGATCTTGGAAAGTCTTAAAGTATGCTTCAATCGTAGATAACCTGTTGTCGTGACTATTTGAGGTATTAATATTAGAAATGAATGGTGACTTTGAATTTTTCGAAGAACTATGTTTCGTGTTTTCTCATATTTGAATTTGTTGTAATTTTTGAATCTGTTTTGATCAGCTCATCATGATTGACTTTTCTTTCAAATAAATTATACATTTCCAATAATAGGTTAAGCAATTTTTTCCCTTATCCTAATTTTTTATCTGTGATAACTTAGTAACTTAAATTGTATGTTGTCAGATAGTTGGTTTACAGTTAAGATATTGTTATTGTACATATCTGATGTCTTTGAAAAATCAGTCAAATTTTAGATACTGTTTATAAAATTGTAAACCGATGATTGACAATTTATTGCAAACTTTATTCAAGAATACGACGTGTAACCACTTAAATAATTCATGTTTTTCAAAACAGTTCTGACAATGAACATCATCGATTTTAAATTGGTGGCACAGCAACGTTTTGTTTTCTCTCCTGATACCATCATCCTGAAAAGTGCTCGCGATTTCCAAGAAAAAGACACATTCTTTTTCTTTGGCCCTACGAAAAACATGGCAAATCTTAAGATGGCATTTATCTTTAATGCACACTCACGAAATGGTGAATATTTGCGAAAAGTTTACGTGCATGATTTGCGAGTCTCGTCACACGACGGTAACCGTGAATGATTTATATCCTTTTTAGGGGTTGAATGTAAGTTGTTTTCATTGTAATGCTATTTGCAATCTGGCTGTTCAGCCATAGCACGCTTGCAATATCCTTTCGGCAAATGGATTGTGGCGGCAAAGGTGACTGAATCGTTATCGTTCGCGGAATTAAGTGATCCACTCGCTGTATTATCCGCTAAGTGGAAGATGTTGTCGCCTGAATTGCTGAAAATTTCATGAGTGTCAACGAGATTGTTGAGGGTAACAAGGATATAAACAATTTGTTTGGATGCGATTGTGCGTTTGAATTGGTGCTGTGAAAAATTAATGATTACAAGGAAACCATTTTCAACAGCTGGGAATTTGAATGTGAACTCTTATCGTAGACCTTTTAACGATTGAAAATTATTCATAACTTCAGCATCGATGCGACTTATCTAAAATTTGCTCATGATGACGTAACAGTTAAGATAAAACTAAATTATTTAAGAAGTCAACAGCACAAGAAAATCTTAGAAGTTCGTCATGTCTATCCATTTAGTTTAATTTAGACATGTTACGATCAGTGGCGGTTCTAATCCAATTTCTCTAGAAAAATAATTTAGGTTTAAATATTAAAAACCTATTTTGTTTGCAACAACACTTTTTACTCAAATAATTCGTGATTTCAAATGTATCCAGTGACTGCGTCTTGAAGTTGGTCGTAGGACATTATAGCCTTAAAGTTTGGCTTCCGAATTTATTTTATATTAGTAATATGGTGAGTATTGAGGAAGTCACCTTACACGCTAGTTTATCCACGATCCATAAACCTAGTAATCTTATTGGAGAACAATTTAGATGTTTGCTTTTCGTTACTTCTACGTTTCCCAACTAACAAAGACTAGCACGAATAACAATATGCTTATCCCTTACCTCGGTTGTAACTTAAGTGAAGCAAATGACAAAGTCCGGAAGTCTGCTGATTATTAATGATTTGGAAGTAATGTTTACATCGCTCCCATTATCCCAACTAAGAAAACGACGGTAGAAAGAAGAAATTCACTTTTCTATTTTTTTCAGGGTTGTTTTGAACGATTGAGATAACAAGCGACTCTTCTATAGTTATTTTTACCAAACAAAATTACAAATAGCTACTGAAATAGATTTCATTATTTTCCAAAGAAAGTAATACTTCCTTTACTCCCGTGAGAAAGCCGTCACTAGTCTCGATGAAAATTGTATTAAACTTATCTCTTTCTTTAAAATAGTTTTGACGTATTTTAAATTTTAAAAAATGGGAAAGCTAATGATATGTTTTCAATACTATCCAAATAAATAATCTAGCACCAACAATTTGAAGAAAACGAAATATCAAATCCAAGACTGAGCTTTTTGAATTGTAAATCATTGTCTTTTTATATACTGAAAAAGTCGAACATTCTGTAGTTTGCGGACTGTCTTTGAAAATACACACGAAATTGAAGTTGAGTGTTGATTGCCAAGGATCTATTATGTTTTTAAAGAAAAGTTCAAATAATTAAAATATTTAATTTTAGTGTAGATTTGTTTTTTGATTATGATCAGGTACCAAGTTACGGATGATGGCGTCTCTTCTGTATCTTAATAATAAAGATAAACTTATATAAAAAGAACCAAATTTTGAAGAAACAATCTAATTTGTTTTGAATTTCTTTCAAAATCAATTTTTGTTAAAATTACCTTTGGTATATTTTTGACCTTCTTTCCATACATTTTGTATGGGACTTATATTTAAATTCGCATTATAGTAATTGCTGTGCAGAATTTTGAAATGGTTTAAAATTAAGGTCCATTCGATGCTGTGTGAAATGTATTAAAAAAAGTTCCGACTGTAAAAAAACACGAAATTTATTTTCGAAAATCCACATAATAAAAAAATTAATGTATTTTAAAAGAATTATTATTTAGTGTGATGCTGGAGTTGTAGAGTCTCATTTCATTGATTTCTTTCAAAGTGTCGCAGAATGGAGATTGTTTTATAAACAAACTCTTTTTTAAATATTTTTCAAAATGATCGGACGGTACATTCTCTTGAATAAAACACCAATTATTTCAAATTTTTTTAGGGTGTAGCAATTTATTTCAAATTCAATTAAAAACCAAAGGAAAGGTTTCAAAAAATGACCTATTATTTCAACTTTTGAATAAGCAAAAATTTACTAGAACCAGCTTTGAAAAAATATCGTTTCAACCTCAATACGTGTTAGATCCACGAGTCATTTTTTTGCAGGTGTAAAAAAGGCCTTGAGTAATTTTCACCCCTGGCGAAAATCGCTCAAGGGTTAGGGAAATTAGTCTGAGAAACAAGCGTTACCCATGAATAATGGCTATATATGAAATTATGCAACCATTCCACGTGGGCTCACAGAGTAGAGATGATTGAAATTATATTTGAATTGATTAGAAATAAGAGTCAGCACATTTTTTTAGAGTGAGAAAGTGTCTATACCAACATCAGGGACTCCCAAATCAAGAATCATTGAATTATGTGGTGAAGATATCCAAAGTTGAAGATGCTGAAATCTTTAAATCCTGTTTAAACTATTGAAATATTTTGATGAATGATATATAGAGTGAAGTAAACATGATATAAGACAGGACGCACAAACATACACAAAACTGCCTTGTGCTGCGCAGCCCTCTAATGTTCATCATAACGATTGCACTTACCGAAAAAACCGAAAGGTGTCCGAAATTTGAATTGCAGGATTTGAGGCAACAACGTCCCATCAATAAGGGCTCCCATGTCTGATGAGCCAATAACTATAAATATACACAGGCGACAGCAGATTATTCCTTCTTCGGGAGTTCGCCACAAATACCGCATGGAATTGGGGTGATTGAAATCGCTCGTCCTTCTTTTTACGACGGGAATAACTACAGACGGCAACCAGAAGATGGAACTATCGTATAGCAGAATTCGTATAGTGGAGACGAAAAAATATGAATGGCGAAACTGAATTTGCAAAAGTATAGTTACGACGGTCCAAAAATGACTTTGCTTAATGCCATAAAAATTATTTAGAGACAAGTGTTTGCAGTTTGAAATAATATTGAAATAAATAATTGATAAACGATTTGTATATTCCTTTTAAAGAATTCAGGAAGAATAAATTAAAGTTGTTCGGGTTAGCCTAAAAATAGGACGGAAAAATTAACGTTTTTAAAGTAAAATACGTTTAATATTTCTATTAACTTATCGTTGATGTTTTTGCAGAAAAGCTACAGAGCAAATAAAGAAAAGCGGTAAGAATCATATTTGGTTTAAGTCAAAAATACGTTTGTGGAATAAATTTTGTATGTCTGCCTTTTTGTTTCTAATTCATTTATGTAAAAAAAAAATTAATGAATGCTCTTTCCACATAAAAGATGAAATTTAACTTTTTAAAATATAGTTCTTTTAGTGCCCAAAAGCAAACAACCAATAGAATTTTTGATTCAATTGAAATTTAAGAACAAAATTGTTACAAATTTCATTTTTTACGAGGAATGGAAAGAAGTTGAATAATTTAAAAAAAAATTGAGATAATAGTGAAAGTCTTTAAAGTTTCATAATGAACAATGGTATTTTTTGTAGCAAAAATAGTATAAGCTCATCTTTCGGAATATGTAGTGATTCTCTTGACTTCTTCGCAGAATCCCTCAACAAATCTAGTCGCCAATGAGTTCACTAGTTTTTGTTATTCCAGTTGGTAATATTTTCAGTGACTTTTGCGAAATCAGATGCTGAAGCTCATTATAATGATTAACCGATATTTTTCTTCATATTTTGGAAAAAATTCTAGGAAACAAGAGTCGGAACTTCGAAAAACTTTCGTATGTTTTTTAACAATTTAATCCAAATCATTTAGCAGCATTCAATTCATGATGCTTAGGAATAATTTTCTTGCTAGAAATGGCATTTATAGATTCCCTTTAAATTTAAATCAATTGAATATTTTCTATAGTTTCCCATCGTCAATAGATGACGTACAGTATCACATTGTAATACTTCTCCCACTATTCTGTTCGGTTCGCGGCAAGCATTGTTGCAGAATTCCTATACTTCGTTTTCACTATGTTTTTTGGCACCATTGTACCCGAAAGTATTCGATTTTCTTTTCATTGTTGTGATAGTTTTTTGTGATAATTTCAGTTACTTATCTACATATGAATGTATTTATTTATTTATGTACATTGTTTTTTTCATTAGAAACAGTGGCTTTCCGATTTGTTAAGGTTTTTGAATTAATGACATTTACAATATATGAACCCGAAACCCTACTCATTTTAAGGATTTCATCATTTTTACACGATGAACTTCTTTCCAAGTGTCTACTAAGCCACGTTACGTTTTTAAACATTTTTGAAAAAAATATTTTTGAACAACTACCTCGCCGAATTTATTTTTAGTCTTCCGTCAAAGCATCACGACGCACACAAATTCCAATCCAAAAATAATTTCCTTAATTGTTTTTTTTTTGTAAAACCCCCAAAAAGAAATAATTACCATAAATTTACAAAATACAAACAATGTTGTGACGCTGACACATTTCTTCACTAAAAATAAGATTGTGTTTGATCACGAAATCAAAACAAAGACTTTTCGCTGAGCCAAGAAATGAGTCAGTGCAGCTTTTTTTTATTCGTTCAGACATATATGTATTTAAGCATATAAACATAGCTCAAAACATACATGCATATATACACACATATGTGGCTACACGTATGTATGCCCTATTCGACGTTGGCATGTTTTTCATTGGATGTTTGCCAAACATATTGATGGCTGTTCAATTTTTCGCGGTCATTGATGTATTTTGCCTGTAAATATCCTTGGATTTTACCGGACCCGATTTTATTCGCGAGAGACACAACAAAAGATTGTTGTGGTGAAACCGAATGCGAAGATTTTCTGAAGAGTTGAGTGGTCAAGGATGAAGTCGTGATTAATAGTGTACTTCTTCATTTATTACTGTCGGAAGTCTCAAAATTTATGAAAATATGCTACGTTTTTAGAGTCTGAAGTAAAAAATTTCGTAATTAGAGTTGATCTCCGCAATAGGTTGTTTTAAAATCATGCTTGATATTTTTTTGACAACCAATATTCTATGATTTTTTTATATTTATCAAGTTTTCAAATTTGTTTTTCATAACGTACTTTAGAAAATTTAGCCCCATATTTAGTTGGGCTAGCCGTGAAATGAAAGTAGATGTCCTCTTTATTATTTTTGCGATATACATAATCAAAATATATTTCGGACAAGAATGATTGAATATTCTGTAAGCTTAGCGACTAGATGAAAATCAACAGCGGGATTGGTCACAAAAATTTATATTTAAGAGAATGAAATAATGCACCTTGAAAAATTGATTCAAGAGAAATCCGTTTTCCCAAAAACTCATTCTAAATTCGCTTGCCGACTTTTCAATCCAAATTCTCTGACTAAATTTCCTAGAAACATATTATTATAACATTTTTAAATAAAATTAATAATGTCATAGTGTCAGAAAATTAATTAAGATATTTTTTTTGCAAAGTTCAAATCAAAAACCAGAAACTGTAATCACCCCTGAAACAATTCATCACTAGACCATTATTAATAAATTACTTAGAAACCAAACTTCTTGTCCACAAAACCTAAAAGCCAAACTTTTTTTCAAAACTTTTTCGGTAATTTTTTGATTTTTCCACGAATACATTTGCTCCTTTTTGACGCTTTCCATTCGACGCTTCCATAATTAGGACGAAATCAACGGAAAACTTTGACTAACTACTTTTCCATGAATGACGGTAGACCATGAGTAGCAACTGAAAAATAAGTACAACAAATACAGGAAGCGAAAAGCCAAACTGCTACGAAGGATGTTTCATTGATGGAAAAAAGCTGGCGGACAAACAATAAAAGAAAGTACAGGTCGGGGGACTTCAATTAATTATAGAAGAATGTCGTTTGGAGTAAAGAAAAAAAAACTTTTGCAATTATCTTCAATTAGAGTGGGCACCCATTGTGCACTCTTTAACCCGCATTTTCTCAGACACACTATATACAAGAAGGATATGCTTGTGCTGGAAGCTGGTCGTTGTTTGTTAGCCGAAAACGAGGCGGAAACTTGAAATGAGAAAGAGAATTTTCAAATGTCTTCTTTGTGAATTGAAAGTAATTTTCCGGTTGTGTGTGGAGTTTTTTGAGCAATGAATTTTTTTCCTGAAGAAAAAAATTAAAGAAGGAAATGCTGAATTCGGGAAAAATAGAAGTATGCTTTCTGCAGACTAATTGAGCTTATTTCTAGTTGAAAGGAATGTATGCTAATGCAAGCATGTTTAGCAGACAGGAAAATGAGATTTAGGGGTATTTGTAGGTGTTGTTAGGATATAGTCCACCAATTACCATCCTGATGTGTTGTTCGCAGTATTGACGATGAATGCCTTCTACAAGGATAACAAATTTACTGTACCATAGAAATTTCAAAGTCTTTGCATCGAACCAAAATGAACTTGATTTCTATTTAAATGACAATAATCAACTCTTATTTAAATATAATTTAAACATTCGTTCAGTAAACAATTTTATTCTTGTATCAATTACCTACGAATGATTCGATCAGCCAAATTTATTGGCCTATTTTCCGCATAAATGTTGCTTTCAATGATCAAGACAATTTCTAAAATATTTTGATTGAAAACAATTTTCAAATTTCAACAACCAATAAAACGAGTTTCCTTATTTATTTGAAGCTTAACCTATTTATCATCCTCAGAGAGAAATATATTTTCTAAAGCTCTCATTTTACGTCCATTTTCTTGATACAATTTCCATTTTTAAATTACATTCACGTTCAACATGTCCCTACGTAAAGCTTCTCGCAACGTATTTTTAATTCCTGAAGGATTTAAGACGAACTTACTTTCATATAGTTCATCTCTTCACAATTCCACTTAAACAAACCCTTTGAGAAGAGATGCTTTAATCATACTTGCGTCCAAAGACTATTTCCTAGATGAAGAAGTAGAGTTTACTTTTGATATAAGATACAAGAAAAGGATAATGGTATCAAATACTATCCACAAAAACGTAGCGTTTGGAGATCTTTAGATAATTTTATCTGCAAAAAATGAAATTTATTTTGTGTCGGAAGGAAATGATTTATACGGGGTACAATTTTGTAGGAGGTAATAATTATTAGATTTTAGTTTCAAGAAAGCAAAACATTCATATATTAATAGCCTAAATTTTTTTTCGATTAAGCATAAACTGTTTTAGTAATCTCGCTATGATGGAATCACGACTATTGCTTCTGATTTGTAAAAAAAACTAGTTGTTCGAGGAGAGCTGGATAAAGATAGCAAGCCTGAAGAAAAATCTACTTGCTATGTTCTTTTAGCAGATCATCTTACAAAGGGTCAAAGAATTAAGCATAACGTACAACAATTAAAGAGTCTAAATTTGGTATAAAGCATAAGTTCTTAATTAAATTGGGAAGCGTGGTTTCGAAGTGACGGACGGCATCCTCCTCAGGTGCTGTCATTTACCATTTTCCACCAGACAGCACGACCACGATTAGGCTTATCGATGGATTAAGCTTATTATTATTAATATACTTCAACTAATTTTATAATTATTTATATCCGCGAAGTATAATGAGCTTAATCCATCAATGAACCTAATCGTGGTCGTACTGTCTGGTGGCAGATGGTAAATGACAGCACCTGAAGAGGATGCCGTCCGTCACCCCGAAACCACGCTTCCCCATTTAATTAATTATGATGGTATCAGCCAAAAAATCTGGAAGTAAAAGAACCCCCATTAATGTGGAAAAAAAATTGTGTTAGCAAAGTTGCGAACCAAAAGCACACTGGTAGGCGGTGTTGTTGACTAGACACGGAGGTTCAAACCCATAATAAAAATGACTAATGTATAAATTCTTTTTTGGAAAACAGACGAGTTTTGATTGTCACTTGCAGTGTTCTTCAGTGTCTGAAAACTTTCTGTAATCCACAGACTAGCTTTGCATATAGACATATATAGTTGATCCTTTTTTAGTGTTTGCAATATTTTGGTTGCATACAGATATTAAACTTTAGCTTATCATAGTGTAAAATATTCTTAAAATCTATAGTTCATTTTCATGTCCAGGCAATTATGGTGATTAGGTGATCGTTCGCTAAAGACATTATAATTTGCAGACACTCGTAAAATAAACTTTTTTAGTGCCGGGACACTCTTTGCAGTGTACGTGCATTCCATGTTGCACAAGCACTTGTAGTTTATAGATACTTTACTGTATAGGCGGGTTAAAAAAAGCTTCTAAATGCTCAAATTATGAAAAACAAAAATGGATAAAATTATATACAAACAAGTCAATGTTATCATAAGCAAATAGTAAACATTTTCGATAAAACATCGATTGAAATTTTGAAATACTTTGAGCGTAACATATCCTTGTAACCACCATCGTTTTCTTTAAAACAAAAACTTAGTGGAGCAAAATTGTCATCAGCATACATTATTCGGTTTCAACCTCATTCTGTAGCCATTTCCGAACAACGATGCACCGCAAAACTTGTGACCCAATATTTTCTCTCAATATCCTGCAGTTGACTAAGATATTCTCTACGAGTCTTTTGTAAAAGGATAAAATGATGTAGCATTGGAAAAATAACAGCATCCCAATCAAAGCCAGAATGCACATATCCTGCAACTTCCTCATGTTGCCCGGCTCATCCAGCTTACAGCTGGATAGTAGCCTGGATTATGCAGAATATCGTTCCCACTTTAGAGGACGACCTCGAGTTACAGTATCACACTCGGAAAGAAGTGCAATTCCTTGGGATATTGTTTACTTTGCTACTCTACGTTCCGAACAAAATGGTGTCATAAAGTTTTAGCACTTTCAACAAGTTTTTCGTTTTCGTAGTTTTTTGTTTTGGTTTCAAGACACCAAGGGGTCCTTTTGTACACATGATTATGAGGTTTGCTGCTCATACGACGACCCTTAATTGTACGTACCGAGAAATGGCTTGCGAAATGCTCGCAATGGTCGTAGATGCTGTTTTTGCAGTTGCAAAGTGTTACGTACAATCCGAAGACAATAAAAGGATATCTTTGTGACGGTAATGTGTTTTATTTGCTTGGCTACTGTTGCGAAGGATTCAAATTGAATTCAGCGTGAAGTTTTTTTCTTCTGTTCTTCACTGCTGTAGATTATGAGCACAATGGGCTGAAGCTCGTTATTATGGAAGCGTCGTCGCTTCATCCTCTTGAGAAAAGTTTTGTGTTAGACATTGTCGTAAAGGTTTTCATAATGCCGTCCTTGCTGAGATAGGGAGATGTTGTAAATATTTAGTTGTATCTTGCAGAAGAGATTGCAGCTATTTGAAATAGGGATAGAAATTGCATTTGTATACGAGAAAGGACAATGTTTCGTCTAATGGGAAAATGTTTTTGTAATAAAATGTCCTGATAATATGATTTTACACTCAAAAGTATTAATAAGAGAGTGTTTATCATATTGGTTTGTTCTTGTTCCAGAAGAAACTCATAAATAATTAGCAATAAATTATAAATTTTGAAATCGCTACTATGTCCGACAATGGAAAGTGAAATTATCAATTTTTCTCTCTCTCGAAAAATACGACAATTTCCCCATTTTCATCAGATACACATTTTATGAAAAATGATGAAATGTTTTTATTTTGAAAAATGCAATAACAGCCGAAAAACAATTCAACTAAAAGTTAGGGTGAAGGACATTTTACGAAGGCTTTACAAAGTGCAGTCTGGCAAATCGAGAGACGCAAAGCAAAAAATGGGTCGGGACACTTTATAGTCGTTTGAAAAAAATATGTTCAGAAATTGTTCTTTTCGATATTTTGTTATTGAATTCTTTTCGATTTTGTTTTTTTTTAACTTTTTAGACAAAGCGTTTAAAGGTTTTTTCGATAATTCAAGTGTTGTTTATGAATAATATTTAAAGAGACTGTGGCTTACTTTGTTTATAAACTTTGAAGTATTCAGATACATATGATTGCAGAAATTATGTAAAGAAAGAGTAAATAACTAAAGTCGTCATCTAATATCAATTTTCGTTATTTTGGGGATAAATCACTACGGACGTATTTGTAATTATTTCCAAAAAAAAAATTTATACGATAATTTACTAGACTTCACTTCCGAGTTGGGCCATGGTTTATCGTATGCTTTTTGCTTGAAAATTTGCCTTTCAGAACTTTGAAGCAAATTTTTTTCAGCCATTTATCTTTGTATGCGTTCTACGTGCCAAAATGTTGATACAATAACAATGCTCTCGGAATGATGCATTTAAAATTGTCGGAAAATCACCTGCGTCCACATATTTCCTTCATACATTTTTACGTACATTTCAATTTTCAGTAGTTTGTTAACACATTTCGTGATAAGTGATTTATTAGCTTATGACCCTTGAACTTTCATGTCTTCTGTTAATTTTGCCAATATATTTTGTACATCGTACTCGCTAAAGGATAATGTTTGCGTTTGCAAATATAATTGTTTTTTTCTTTTCTACACTCTGAACTTTATCTTATTGTTGCAAACAGGGCCAACGTTATCTCGTGACCATCACAGAAGAGCATGTTTTGGCTAACTAAATGACCTCACTGACTCTTATTTCGGAAAACATGCACTTTGCAGTCGAGAAAGAGTTTCTCCTGGCATATCACCATCAAATTTTAGGCGCGACCAGCTTTTGCAATGATCTCTAGATTTCACGTTTGACCATTTCGTTAAGTAGACCGTCATTCAATGTTAATAAATACTTGCTTCAAAAGATAAAGTTTTATTTTCTTGATTTCCAAACTACTTTCCGACTATCCTATCTGATTTCCAATGAGCAACATATCTCAACTCCCATCTAACGATGCGCCAAAATCAGACGTCTTCAAGGAGAGAGCTTCAAGGAGAAAGCTACAAAATCATTATGATTTTCAGGATATTTTTATGAAATTTTGAAAGTGAAAGACATAGTCATTGGACTCAAACAACTGCCAATGATAAACTTGATGGACAGGTTTGCATTTTTGATTAATTTTTCATTTTATTTTGAATAGCAATTGAAGGTATTTTAACATATTTTTTGGCATATTGAGGTGGTGGCTGTTTCTAACCCATTTTGTAAAGCCAGTTCCATCTTCCAGTAGCACTATTAGAAAAACAAAACACGTGTAAGGTACTGCAAATATCTGCAGCATAGACGGAAGAAGCAAGAACTTTTATATTATTTCGTGATATTCAGCACGGTGGATTGGTCTTGAGCTGTTTGCTTTTCACTTTAAAATATGTCACTGTCCAAAATTGTGCCATGAATTTCTGGCTATTCTGCGCAGTCAAAATGTCGAATGAGACCACTTAAAAATGAAAAGCAGATAAAATAAAATTACAAACAATCCAAATTAAAATCCAATTTCGTTCAATAATTTCATAACCAAATGTTCACTCGGAAATGGACTCCATCGAAACTTCATTAAAAAAGCATTCATAATCAAATTCATATCCTTGGTAACAAAATTTTCAATGGTATCCTTTTCATAAGCAGTCTTCTGTATGCGATCGTCTTACAAACATCAAAAGTAATTACATAAGTTTCCTAGACTTGCCATTCAGTCGGTTTGCTTTGAACCGTTGCCGACAAACGCACAAACCAACATGATATGTCCCTCGAAAAAGAAAAATTTGAACTAGAAATGTAATTAATGTTTCCAGCATTTCCCAATTAGGTTCGCCGACAACACAACTGTTGATGAAATTCCGTTTCCCGTCAAACTATCTCCATTTGACAGTGTAGCTGGAGCATGAACCGCACTAGATATGTGCTAGCTGAAACATACTGGGAATTCCCGGCAAACTAAATAAGCATATCAAGGCAGCCTCACTGAACAATCTAATGTTCCAACATAGTGGCAAAGGCTTCTCTTATCGCAGCAACAGACAAACAGACAAACGGAAGAGCTGAAAATGATAAGGTCGGTGCCACCATCAGTTGGATGGAAGCAAGCGAATTATCTGTTGGCAAAAGGATTTTAATTAAGCCGCTTTCTATGCTCCGGTATGACGGAAGCAATACGTGAAAGTGCTTTCGCCTCTTGCCTAACATCGCTGGGGGCCAAAGGACGTGTTTGCCATCTTCGAAGTTCTCGCCCGAGTGTAGGTGATGTATTGAATAAGTTCAAGTGTTCGCCAGCGACTTTCGTTATTTCATTCTTAACTAATTTTCACATTTCAACGGGAGTTAGCACACACTTCCTACCGCTTTTCACCCCATTTGCATACAGTCCTTCAATGGAGTGTTGGTTTTAGAGCTCTGTTTTATGTTCATTAATATCGGCAATATTGGAGACGTCCTTGTCGGAATTTGTCTCAGCAAGAAATGGGAGGTATCGTTAGCAGATTTAAAATTCAATGTACTGGAATTTTCATTTTAAGGATCGCTATGGTGGGATTTAATTATTTTGACAATTGTAGGTATTTACAGGAGGTACTGTTCGAATGACAAAGAACTTAATGAAGATTTTGGGAATATTAATTGTTTTGTCTAATGGTTCATGAAAATTGGCATTCATTTGTATAAAACTACGCTTGGATGGGGACGCTTAAAGGAAAACTTTAGACAAACTAAATTTTTTATTAGTATTTTGTCTTTTATTTGGGGTTCAATATTTTAAAACTAGAAAAACTATAAAAAATCGTATTAATACGCTTGTCTATTCAATTGTAGGACTTGATTCTTGCAAATACACTTATTTCGAATTTTATTGGTCTACAAGACCCCACAAGTAAATTTTGAATAGGGGTAAGAAATTTTGTTGAAAATTGTAAATTCATTTTTGACCCTCAGTCAAGTTTTCAATATTTTACAATGAAACCTTTTGCCCCAGTTCTGTATGGTCTACCTAAAACTCACAAAGCAAATATGCCTATTAGACCTGTAGTTGCCTTTTGTAACGCAACCACTTAAAAAATTTGCCAACTTTTCAACAAAACATTCCCATTAAGGAACTTGACCTAGAGTGAAATACATTATTTTTCGAAAAATTAAAACTATGGCAAAATCAGACGAACTACTCAATCTGTACAAAATTTGTACGGAGCAGAATTATTTTAGATATGAGTATCAATACTTCTCGTTTGAAGATGGTTTACCAATGGGATCACCACTTTCTCCACTTCTAACAGATTTATGCATGAATTCTTTAGAGAAAATTATTTTGAGTTCAGTTAATCCCCATTCTAAATATATACTCTCATGGCATAGATATGTCGACGACATAATTTGCTTATGGGAAAGTACAAATCGTCAATTAAATAAATTTTTAGCCTTTTTAAATAGCCTGAATAAAAGCATCAAATTCACTATGGAAAAAGAAATAAACCTCACTTACAAACATTTAGACCTTACCAATACTTGTCAAAAATCGAAATTAGAATTTAATATTTACAGAAAAAATACTTATTCAGATGTGCTCCTTTCTTATAACTCGTTCCATCCATTAAATATTAAGCTAGCTTCTTTTATCTTTATCGTATCATGAAATATAAATCGTGCTCTAAATATTCCATTTTCCAAAGAAAATTTAGAAAAGGAACTTTAAACCATTGAAAATATAGTCAAAAATAATGGATAACCAAAGCAACTCATTTTAGGCCTTATAAAAAAACGTAAAATGAAAATTATTAAAGAAATATATCCAGTTCAAAAAGATGGTAACGTTCAATCATGGAGAAAGGTAAATAACGTAGGCCCCATCAATAATAAATTGTCCAAATATTTAAAATACAACACTGATGTATCCTTCATTCGTTCGATTAGAATTAATTTTTTTAAAAAAAAACTACTTTTTAACAACAAAAGCAAAAATGATCCCCTTTCCCATTCAGGAGTGTATCGTGCATCCTATGATAATTGCGATGCAGCTTATATAGGACGAACTACATGTTCGTTAAAATTAGATTCACACATCAAAGCAACCAGAGAGGTATATCCAAATTCTGGGATAGCCCAACACATTTTAGAGACAGGTCATAATTTTAGTATTAACAATTTTAATATCCTGCATGAAATAAGCAAGGGGAAAAAGTACAACTAGGTGGAATGACGGCGGGCGGGCCACAAAGGGAAAAGAAAAGCCTGCTGATTGAAATTCCCCTCCCCTTCTAATTACCACTCCTTCAACCATTAATTATTTAACCTAAAGATGATCAAAGGATCGAAACACGGCGTATTAATAAAAATTTGTGAGTCCAAAGAATCAAGCGTTTGATTTTAAAAAGATTTCATTCCATTAAGGTTATCAAGAGTACACACACACACTTTATATAACTGATAAGGATAATAAAGTTAATAGAGATAATATACATTAATAAGAGATAATATACATCGTAGCTAAGCGTCTATCATAGCTGCTAAACCAGGTCATTATAGATTACTTACTTTGCGTTCATTGGCTTTCGTCCCAACAGCATTGGTAAACTTATTTGTAACTTTTTAATCCTAATTCCTTTGAATCATTTCCATTTTCTTTTATCAATTCCAGACTACTCTCCGAAAACATCTCTCGAAATCGAACAAAAAGTAGTTGTAAATCAGTAGAAAGCTCAAAAGCAAGCAAAACATACAAATCGAAACAAAAGATACAAGAAGTAGCATCAAGCAAACAACCATCGATTCATCATCAAAACTAGAACGTAGCTTGAATAGTGCAGCCTTTTTCTGTAGAAACGAGCCCTAGCAAAGGTTGCAAATAGAAAGAGAAAGTTTATATTTCAAAGAAATCATTGAAAAATTCGAATCAGAATTAAATCGACAACAAGCTTGCTCGTAAATAAGAGTGGATAAAATACCAAATTGAATAGTGACAACAATAAGGACTGAACAGGAAGAAAAAGAAGAATATCTCAACTGTAAACATATACTATAAAGATTTAATAAAAGAGGATACCATGGCAAGTGTGCAACGAAAACTCGTCCACAAACAATTCAACTCACCAATTGGTCTTTATTCAGATCAAAATGTCAAGGAGACTCTCAACAGGGAAATGAGAGCATTTAATGGCAATGTTGGGTAAGTACGAATAAAATGTTTTTTTGCGAACTAATTAAAAAATATATATGCATATTTAGATTAATTAATTATTTCTAGCAAATTTGGTTCAAAACATGAGCCTTATAGCGTTTATAATCATATTAAATGATGTTGCCGAAATTTATTTTAAATTGACTCGCAAACCGTTTGTTTTTCAATCAACAATTTCAAATGGATGATGCATATGAAGAAACCCTTTAACAGCTTTCGCACTTGGATAACTTTATAATTTCCCATAACCGACCATTCATTCCCCATATTTTACGTGTTAAAATCGCCCTCAAAAGGCTCTCTGAAGCTAAAGTGAACATCAACAACAATCATTTTTCCAGATAAATTCAATTCATAAATTAAAATGTCGAGTTTTACCAGTTTTTCAAGAAAAAATATTAATTAATTAACCATGAACGCAACGAACCGTCTTCGGGGGAAAACTTCAAAGACAGACTTCCCATTGAAAGCAAACACGGAAAAAAAGAGGTAAATGAAACCACTCATCTTGCCCATTCAACGTCATGAAAAGAAAATTATTCTTGAAAATTTTCCATCACACTCGCGAAAAGTTCTTCTGAAGAACTCGCTTTGCTTCTCATCTTGTGCACCTAATGGTGGCGCTATGCATTAATAATTTTGTGTAGTGTCGAAACCAAGTGTTTCCCAAGGAGAACATCAAGGATGAGTCCACTGTAGAAGGGAAGCCCTATAGGAAGGCTGATTTTATAGAGGATATGGCAAGCAGAATGGCAAGACAACGACGATATCTATGACGGTTAGTCAGGAAAAGCAATTTTCTTGTTCGGAACTTTAATTTAACGGTAAATAAAAATTTATTTTGTCTTACCATCCGATGTGCATGATCCTTGCCGTGACCGCTCAATTGTCGAGCCCATTTTCTTAACTCTGTTGCTAATAAACTGCACGACATGTGTTTGATAGTCAGGATGCGTCGTCCCTACGTTGATCTGTAAACTTCATTCGTTACTTGTATGTTAGTCAATCGTTAAATAAGCTAATCGATTCTAAGAAATGATTATTCCTGGAAGCATCCAAGCTGCTCACATTCGTCTTTTATCTTCAATCGAAGGCATGATTTCGAACAATTGTCAAGGATTGTTCTCTTCAAAAACATTCAATATCTCCGATGCCATTGTCATCAGTATCTTACTTGAAGTGCGACCACATCGTAACATGAAATGATCGTTATTTTTTCGCCACTATCCATGTCCATGTTCTGTATCGAAGGATAACCGAATCAATGAACCGCACCAAGAGAAGAATAACACCAACAATAGAATATTTTTGTGAATGGTCTTCAACATCAGATAATCGAACGCAACATATCTGCCCGAAAGACAGGCGAAAAAAAAATTGGATGACCTTCTTGACACTGTGGCCGACGAAGAAAGGACTCGATTTCGATTGCTGCGCTCGAGTGGATATATGAAAGGGACACTCTCCATATAAGAAGTGTTGGTTTGCTTACAATCGAAAATAATAATAGTGCCAACGGATAATTTGTTGAGGGAGCCAATACGAAACGTAGCTGGAGGACCATAAGATCTGCTTCAGTGGATCTTAAGTGGCAATAAGGTATAAAGTGGACAATATATATTTTTAAGCGTGAACGAAATCAAAGCAGGACTGTTTACCGAAAAACATTGCGATTTTTAAGAAATGTGAGTGGTTATGATGATAATCTTAAAGGATATCATGGAAATTAAAAGCAATGATGCCTGAATGTAATGAACATAAAAAGTAATTGAAAATTTGAGGGAAACATTTTCGTGTCAAGTTCTTTGAATAATTTATCAACAAATGAGGCAATTTTTTGGACCACACAAATTAGTTTCATACACTATTCCAGAATCACATACGCATAGCTATTCAAGGATTAATGGCTATATAAAGGAAGTTTTCTTATGATCCTTATAATCTAAATGCTAATCTCTTGGAAGTAAACCAAATCATTTAATTATTAAGTTACTTGAAAGATTACTCTATAAATTGAAATCTCCTTTCAAAATCAATTATCACCTCACCACAAAGAACAATACCATCTTTTCATTTTCGAACCAGCACCATTTCTTCTCTTCTGCATTACGGGATTAACTTCAATTATATCCTTGAATTCAACTAGTTTACGTTCATGTTGTCTGCTTGTGTCGAGTCACTCCTTAAACACTTTCCGTGCAAACTTTCGCTCGAGCTCAGAGACGCAATTAAAGATATTGTTCCAACGGTGCCAGATTTTCATTTAATGCTAAAGAACTTTTCCATAAGTCTAATCCACTTTGAAAACATCTGCAGGTACGGAAAATTCGCTCAATTGGAAAATTAGTGAATAAATGCGAAGAAGATACCAATTTGAAATTTCAGTAATACGTAGCACGATTATATGTAAGTGGCAAAGGAGTTGATGGGGTATCAAATGAATGAATGAAGAAAAGTACTAAGGAAATTTGTTTAATAAACAGTGATAAGCTGTTGGGGCTGGTATAATTTGAGCATTAAGAAAGAAAATGAAAAGATGAAATATGGCGGAAGTGTTTTATTCAAGTTTATTTGTTTTGGTGATAGAAAGGTTGTTGTTTCAAGAATGATTGAATTTTAATTTTAAATTCTTTTGCGATGGTCATAAATAGCCAATAATTTCAATTAAAATCGATGCGGATGGATGTTTTTAAACGATAAAAAATTAAAAGGGGCATATTTGGTTTCTAATATTTGCATATAAGCCATGCCAAAGGACGCATGCAATTATTCAAAACACAACATATTATTGATCAGTGGAGAATAACTAGACAACATCTCCACTTTGAAAAATATAGTAAGAGTCTGGAGAGACTTTTTATTTATATATATTTTGTTTCCAGTTTGCTTCTAAAGCAGCTAAGAAATACCTTGTGGATAGTTTGTGAAGTACTGTTTTCTACTGTTGATCATCTTTAATCCCTACATTTTTGAAAGGGACCATTTCCAGAAAATATTGAGGTATGCAGGCTATTAGGATGACATTAATGTCTTCCGAGAGGAACCTCTACGCTTTCCGAGTAGATTTTCTGAGAAGATTATTGAGCCTGGCCCATTTTGGCGTTGATCTCGTTTAGAAGGATTCCCATGTCGTAACCATTATTTCATCCAGCAATGTGTTTTGAATTGGTCTGGACGTTTTCCTTTAAATGTTGTAATAAAAATGATGACGAGCTAATATGGTTTACGAACCAATGCAGCATAACATGCAGGATGTATTTCCATGCAATTTTCATTTCGTACGTTAGGAAACCTTTTCTTCACTACATCATGAAAAAAAACTTTAAGCCCGACCCAATTTATTGATGGCTTAATAGGTAAGCTTGATAATTAATACATTTGATTGCAAGCAAAAAAATTCTAGTTAGATATCACAATTAATGTCCAATAAATTTTCTAATCAAGGGCTGTGCGCATTAAATCCTAGTAGGATAATTGCAAAAAAAATGTTACTATTAAGTTAAATAATTTGAATAAATTTTTTTGGTGGTGAGGAGAAAATCTTCAAAAAATAATGGTTCGATCTTGCTTCTTGTCATATCGAAGTTTCATTGATAAAAACTACGTCCGCCATCTTTAAACCTCTCGCTTCATTACTTATTGTTTGTACTGTCTTAGTAATTTCCCGACGATGTATATCGGTATGAAGGATAGTAAAAGTGTCTCAATAAATTTTTATTCCAGTAGTGTTCGATATTTTCAATTTTATTTAATCTTTGCAGATCAAACTGTGGCATTTTTAACTTCCCAGTTTTCTATGGGAAGTTTTTGTAATGGGGTCGATTTTGCGAATCCCAAATTTTGACATATCTCCACGTTTTAAGGTCTCTAGAATCCAAATCCATCGTTTTTAGAGAGATGTCTGTGAGTGTGTATGTACGTATGTGTGTATGTGCGTATGTGTGTATGTGCGTATGTACGTATGTACGTATGTGCGTTCGAAATAATTTTTCGTCTCGATTATCTCAAGAACCAAAGATCGGATTGACGTTGGACATGTTTTAAACGACCCGTAATTACGTAACTTAGAACTGAATGACTTTTCATCAAAATCGGTTGGGCCGTTTTTTATTTAGGATGAAAAAACTGAAAAAAAGACTAAAAATTTTAGTTTATTTTTAAACTGTTGATACGCACTATTAATTCGTGCAGATACCAAATACCTTCATAGTAATGTTATTATTGTGCGTTTTAGCAAAATTGTGATCAAATTTGTAAAAAATGTTATTTAAAAAAAAAGATTAATTTATAAAATTCCAAACTTATATTATCAGGTTTGGGTGAATGGGAGTAGAGACGCTAATGCAGTTAATAATTGGATATTGTTATAAATAATTTGATATTGTTAATAACAATCAAATATTATTAGTTATAATCTGATATTGTATATATAAAGTCAATTATAATTATTCAGTAACGGTCAAACATTCTTAATTCCCTATGATTATTGTAAATAATAGTTAAATACCCTAAATAATAGTTGTGGATTCCGAAGCCGAAATGGAGAACGAGGTTGAGGACGAAAAGGAGGACAAGAAGGATGACGAGGACAAGGTTGCCGAGGATTTGGTAGAGGATGAGCAGGTGGTGGAGACGTCTTCCTCTACCAAATCTTTTATGGATGGATAAAAATTTGATAAAAATAATAAAAGTAATTATAATAATTTAGAATAATAATGTTTAATAATAGTAATTATTAATAATAATAATTAATAATAAAAGAAAATTATAGCATTTTATTCACCCCACTGGGAAGTTAGTCGTGTGGGCCTCAAGGGTCGCACTTAGACCACATTTTTAATTATTAATTTGTGTTTCTAGTAAATATTTCAATAGCATGATTTTAAAGGATATTATTTTACACACTACTCTTATTGTGCGAGGTAGCTTATTTTAAAAATTAGCAGCTGCCTTAATCGGATCCTTCCTCAGGCACTCCAATTTTAGTAAAATATTATTCGCTTTTCTCATATTATTGTCATTTTTCCTCCTATTTTTATCTAGCTTCATTGTTTTCATTTCTTCTTTGTGTAAATTATTTGAAATGAATTTTCCTTTTTCCATGTAAATCAGTATGTCTACGTTAATTTCTTTTGCTATTTTGTATACTACAGATGTAGCGGTCATTGTTTGCAAGTTGCTTATGGTCTTGTATGTTTTGGTTAGTAGCCGTAACATGCTCATAATGTTATTTTTCGTTATCTGACGCCAAATTATTATCCCGTATGTGATTATCGTAAGTATATAAGCATTTTTAATTTGTATTTTATTTTTAATGGTAAAATAGCTGAAACGATGAAGTAGACCAACGATAACTGCTGTTTTTTTCCACAGGCCATTTATATGCGGCGTCCACGTTAGTTTTTGTCCAACTCTCTGAAGTATTTAATTTTTTATTTTTATCAGTGGCTCAATATCAGTTTTATTTGTTTTTGTTTAAAGACAATGTATTTGGTTTTGTCCGTATTCAATGTCAATTTTCTTTGTATGAGCCAGTGTAATTCAATGTTTATCTTTTGTTCAAAGTCAGCTTTATTTTTACCCGTGTGAATTAATATCGTTACAACTTTCCCGCCAATTTCTACAGTAACCAGGTTATTCGTATACAACAGGAATAGAATAGGTCCTAGTATTGATCCCTGCGGTATGCCAATACTAATCTGCGCTATTTTACTGTCAACGTTTCCAATTTCAATCTTTTGAAGTCTTTTTGTCAGGTACGAACGTTTAATTTCTCTAGGCATACCAACAACTCCCAAGTTTCCAAGTTTACTTATCAATATGTCATGCACCACTGTATCAAAAGCCTTTTCTAGGTCAAAAAAAAAACTGCAGCAACGTAAGTACCTTGGTCCAATAGCGAATAAATATGTCTCATTACGTCTGTTGTTCCTTTACCTTCCTGAAAACCAAACTGATTTCTATCTAAAATTCTAGTTTTCATTAAGGGGGCAGTCTGGGTCTATTGCATGAAATTTTAATAACTATGACATGACATAATATCTCAGGACTGGAACTTTTGAAACAAAAAATCCAAATTGACTATAACCTTACCAGAGTTAAACATTTTCGACGAAAAGATGGCGGACTTTTCAATTTTTTGACTTGACTTTTGCTGGAAAATTGTTTAATGGAATAGTTAAAAAATTATTAAAATTTCAGGATTTAATAGAGGCTGAGTACTCAGTAAAAATTTCAGCCTGATCGGTACTATGAACTTTTCAAAATCTTGTATCGTCGCATCGCTGTATATAATGTATATAAAATAAAAGTTCGCACACCTATTCTACATACATATATAAAGTGCCTAAAAATTTTGATTTTAGAAATTCCATTTTTTTTGAAAATAAGATCCGGTGGCAGTCTTGGTTTTATTTTTAAGTATTCTTTAATTTGCGAAGCTGATATTTTTTTCCATAATGTTACTCAATTAGTTTTAAATATGAGTGTTATCTTGGCGTTGTTTTAGACATTTCGGAAATTTTCCACCTTTGCAACTAGAATGTCTGCGATATTTCCTTTGATTATTTTGATATCATCAACGCAGATACAATAAGCACCCAATTCAAATGAAAGCTATTCACAATCTACCTAAATCATCCGCATTATTGGTTCAAATCTGGTAAATCATTCGACCAACAATAATTTCCTTTCCGATCTTTAATTATTTACGTTCAACTCGTAACATTTCACACGCACCAAAAACCCAAGCGAAAAATTAATTAAACAAAAAATTTCGGAAAATGTTTTGTGATTAATTATTCCATGTACCTAACCTCTTGGCCAGGCTTTCTTGTCGTTTTCCCCCGACAAAAAGAAACAAAGAAAAGCCGCACACTGTTTCGCCGCCACAATACCATCGTCACCCGAAAAGTTATTTATTGTTGGTCGATTTTTCACAACATAACACAACAAATTAAGTTTTCGTCCAGTCAAACATTTTTCTCGACAAACATCTTAACCGGAGTGCGGGTGGACGAAAAATTGCGAAAAAATGGCGAAAAGTTGAAAAGCTAAAGAAAGCAATTCTGTATGGTTGTTCGTTTCGTTGGGGAAAACGCAAAAACATCGAATACTAAAATAAGCAGTATATATAGAGAATATAAGTTCAGTGTAGGGTTATTTCGAGCGTGAAGACAGTCAACATGCGAAGAAGTAAAGCCGAGCTGTCGGACAATGGAAAATGAAGTAAGGAATGGAAAGGATGGCGTTGGCTTAAGGACAGACTCACAAGACAAATGCATGGAAGCGAGGAGTCTTGATAAATGGAACCATCAAGAACATTATGCTTTATAGATGTAATAATTTAATGTTTATGGCAAAGATTAATGCTTCGGAGCAGATAATTGGAAAGTATGGCATCATAATACCATCGCTACTGGCGTTAGGACCTTAGCTTCTGCCCCTCATCATCCCATTCTCAAGCGAAAAATGTTACATGGATGATGTTGAGTTGGACACGTCGCATGCTGGCAGAGCTAAATCAAGTCTCGTTTTCTTTGGTGTGCAGATTTTGTTTGTTTTCTGTTGTTGTTGAGAGCCAGCCTTTCGGCAGTGCTGCAACTTGAGAAGGGTTCGTCAATTTCACCTGTCGTGTGATCAATTTTCATGGAAAACTCCGTCCTAAGATTTCACCAGTGGGAAAACTGTGCCTCAAATTTCCTACACAAAGGCCCGAGCTTTTTGAATTTTGTCATCTGAACCAGGAAGTCTCGGCAAATCATTTGTGTTACTCCTTAATAAAACCTCGAAAAACTTCTGGTTCAGACCTGTGAAATGTAATACGTAAAACGTTAAGTCGAATTACTAAAAATCTTCTAAGTTCAACTAACTTTATTCCATATGGTTGATCCAATCTACAAACTAGACTACCATCTCACAACAACTGAAGCAAAGGACGAAACCTGACCCTTAATGGTCTGATGGGATGAAATTAACTTGGTCCACAAATTGGTTCACGTTGCTGAAGGACGGTAAAGTGTTGGTCGTTTGGCTGACAACATTACAAGCAAACGAACGTCTCAAGTTGTGATTACAGGAGCCACGAAAGGAGCGAATAGACAGGTGAAAAATTGCACTCGTTCGCTCTCTAAATTTGAGCTTACGCAGTCAGTTTTCTTGTAATTGGAAAACATCAGAAGGTAACGAGGAAAAAGTCAGGATAATTTAACGAGGCCTCGCACTATAATTAAACCTGTCGTTTGTGTTGTATTCAGACACGAGGCATAGGACACTTTGGCTGACTTGAAACATTTGCTCAACCATTTTGCTAATGACGTGTGACAATTAGTGCGAAAAAGGACTCAGTTGGTTATCAGGATCGATGTAGGCTGGTCAACAGTTGAGAAGTTGAAAGCCAAGATTTTTGATTTTATCAGCGTTTGATCGACCGTCAGTTATCTTTAATTTGTTGTTAAACGGACGAGAGATTATCATTTGTACATGAAATTTTATGCTGATTTTAAGCTATATCAATGATAATTTTTCAAGCAAGTCATTATGAACCGGTTTGAATCACCCTTCATTTAGCAATAAACTAGAAAAGCGGCATAATTGAAACAGCCAGGATCATGTAAGCATTTCGGCACATCGTCTAGCTCAATCCACAAATCCGTTCAACAGCATCATTCACATTAACATAATATCCTCAGCACTAATCCAGGCAACAACAGGTGCTTAACACGCTCAACTAAGTTCCTGTGGCTTAATTTTAATGTTAGTTAGCGCCACACCGAAAGTTTGCCAATTAGCAGACAATGACAATTAAAGCAACCCACATCCCGCGAAGTTTCAACAAAACAGCAGCATTTTGTGTAAAAATCAACTTCAGTTGCGATTAAATATGCAAACTGCACCATATAAGTGCACCATTATTAAATTCAATAGTTTCAATAATTAATAAAATTCATTTGCATCCCCGAATGCAGTTTGTCGTCTAGCCTGGCATTCATGTTGCGATCCTGCCACATTATTCGCTCCATTGAAAATTCCAACGCTATCGAGCCGTGCATTTGCATTTGCTTCGCAAGGACATTGAAAGGATGCATAATATGATGGGCACGCTGCTTCTGGCATTTAATAAACTAATTAAAATGCGAAATAAATTCATTAAAATTTGCAGTTGGTCCAAGTCGATGAGATGCAACTAAATTATTCTGGGCACGCGAAAGTCATCGTCAAGTTGATATTAAAGCGAAGGACAGTGCGAGTTAGCGAGGGTCCTTACATTCTCAGGCACTTGAAGAGGTTACAAAGTTTTTGCATTATAAATAAGATTACAGGGAAAAGATGTGGAGAAGATATCAAATTATGACATTGTGGCCGTAGAAAAAAATATATGAATAATATTATTCAAGGTAAGAGCCCGCGTCGAGAGCTGATTTCCATTGCAAATTTTGACCTGATTTTTTTATAAGTCGTGGTAGAGTTTATTAAATAAGATATTAGAATGAATATTTTTACACGAAGTAGGGTCAACAAGGATGTTTGTGTAAAGTTACTGAATAAAATGTTATTTTCTTTGCGGATATAAGAACAGAGTTGAAAGTCATGATGACGATGAATCAAAGTACTATCAAAACCAAAGATATTCATAAAAAATATGCATTTGTTATTTTTCATTTTGAACAAATCAGAGTGGTAAAAACGCATACCATCTCTTTTTTTCCAATTTTCGCTTGACATCTGTTTCTTCTTCGAAATTTTTCAATTGCAGTGTCTTCATTAAAGAGTAGGAAACATAAATAATCACCGAATTTAAATGTTTTATAAAAAAAATTATTTTTGTTTTGTATTTAGATTAAAAGATTGTATATTGGTTCCTGGACTGAAAAACAAAAAAAAAAAACAAAGAACTTTCAACGAGCTAAAAAAGCTGTTATTTATTGAATAACATCAACCAAAGTTTAATTGAACTTGAATTTTACAAAACCATTTTTTTCTCAACATTCACTTCTGCTAGGTAAAGTTGGACTTGCAAAAACTACTCCTTGATCATCATTTGTTCCGATTTTTGTCTAAATTTTTATCCTCAACATTTTTAATCGTGTGTTTAGCAACACCTTCGTTATTATGTTTATTTGCTATCTCTTCTGTGAAGGTTTATTGAATGCCAAGCTTTTCTTTTCTCACATTCTAACAGATGAAAAGTGTTTTATCAACAAGCATTGCGATGAAACTCTCGATTTTGTGCTAATCTTACTACAGAAGAATTGTCAATTAGAATATGTAGTAGAAACATCTTTGCCTGCTGTGATCCCTTTTCTAAAGTCTGCTCAGCAAAGTTGATTTTTTGGCTCCTTTGGTTTGTCACAATGATTCCTCATTCAATCGTAGTAGCAGCCACCTCAGTTTGTGGTTATTTTAAGGGAATGTTCTCTCAGACTCGGTCGAAAATAAGGCAAAGCTTGATTTTTTTTGTAGGATAATTAAAAGACATACGAACTTTCGGTTTTGATGATGAAAATGCGTAAATTTTTTTTAATACTGTGAAATTCAATATGGCGGCACCAAAATGGCGGCTCTCGTCTGCCTCTGCACGCGAGACTTCAAGCCTGCAGCTTCTTGTAGTAAATTGAAATCAGTAACAATTTACATTAAATGAGGAAGCGTGGTTTCGGGGTGACGGACGGCATCCTCTTCAGGTGCTGTCATTTACCATCCGCCACCAGATAGCACGACCACGGTGAGGCTTATTGATGGATTAGGTTAATTATACTTCAACTATTTTATAAATTATTTGTATCCGCACAGTACAACGACTGTCAATTTTACGTTAGCGTATATTATGCATACGTAGCAATTCTATATAATCATTTTTATTTTGGGTGTTGTGCAATAAATAGTGTTAGCAAAGTTGCGATCCAAAAGCACACTAGTGGGCGGTGTTGTCGACTAGACACGGAGGTTCAAAACCCAAAATAAAAATGATTATAACAAGTGTGAAGTTTTCTATGGCTTATACCTAATTAGAATTAATTTGGATGAAAAATAAACCAAATTAATAACATTTCAAGAAAAGTACAATTTTTACACCCTTTATTTTTACTTTGACCTCGCTTAAAAATTATAAATTAATAATTTTTTATGCTCATACAAAAAAAATATATTCTTTTGGGCAAACTTCGAATGAAGTAAATTGGCTCAATAGATCAAGACCTGCGCTTGAAGTTATGATGAAAAATATGGTTTCGAGAAAAACGCGTTCAAAGTTTTTAGCCTCCCTCAGCACGCGTGAAGTAGGTGCGTTTGAGACGCTCCAATTCGATTAAAATGTTTCGGATCGGAATTTCCTTTTGCAGACATATTCTACACATATGTTACTTTCATTTTTTGTAAAACAAAAAAACAACGATTTTTCCGTAAAAATCTAAGAGAACCTCCCCTTAACCAGAATATTGTTTTTTTTTTGAATATTTAAAGATAGCTCCAAGAGTTGAGAGTCTTATTTTCATACATCGTTAGAAATCAGCATTGCTGTTGATCTTCAAAATATATGCATCCATGTTTCTGCTATTTGGACCTTGGAATAGTACAAGATTCTGAGTTTCTGCTTTGTAACGAAAACCTCTATTGACTACGTCCTCTTGCTTCGATGCTCATGCATTTTCGACAAAATTTTCACGGTCTTGTCTTGCGCTAAACAGCAGGAAAATCAGAGCGTACTATAATCTGCAAGGTAACTTTGATACCTTTTCATCCGTCCCTAAAGAGGTGGATTCTAGACTTTTTAGCATTGAAGATTTAATCATTCTTTTTCCGAATATAGAAGCATGAATTAGCATCGCTAACTCTGAAAACATGTTCCTGAAGCAAACTTCCAATACGTTTATTTCAGCTTCTGGTTGTTTTTGGGTCCATAGAGGCTCCTATTATGTAGTTCCATTTCAATTTACTCATGGTTGTTTGATTGCAAACTGTGTCTTCAATTTCTTTATGAAAAAAGCTGCTGATCATATTGTATAAAGTGCGCCTTCTTATTTGGTGCAATGCTCAAAATTGAACAAATTTTTTCCACTTTTGCGTTTGGACTAAAATTTATGCTGTTGTAAATACCTTGACGATGACTGAATATCCCTTGACCATCAGTTCTAGTTTAAATTTAAAGATACTGCCACAAGCGTTTCCATCGGAAGATTCATCATATTTGTAGGTGAAAAATTCAATCCAACTTTCTTCTTCTCTACTGAATGTCTTCAATAGTTTCAGGGTGACTTGAATGGCTCCTCTGTTGCCATGGTGTAGTCTTTGTGACTATTTATAGTCGACTAATCTCTTAAAATTCTTCCGGATGACTCTTGGAGACTCTCCTTTTTACTGATGACCAACTCTTTTCCAGTTTCGTATTCGTTGTAACTTCTTCATGTTTTTCTAATTTTCGTTAAATTTCAGTATCGATTTTCACCTTTTTCTCCTTCGTACTGACTCTGATTTTCATGCTCAACATTTTTTTCTTAATTACTTAACTTTATCCTTGCATTTTTAAGTCATTTTTTGAACTGAATGTTCTTCGATAGAATCACTTGGTAGTCCTTTTGCATTTAAATTCTGTAACACTCATCTCCGTCATAACCTACGTGGAACCGTTTTACAGCTTTCTTGCCTTCTTTCCTGCTTTTTTCTCTACTCATCCGGTATGTGATCGAAGGAAAAAGATTCGATAATGCACAAAAGACCAAATTAGGCTTTGACTAATGAGATTGGATCAGTATACTAAACGGTCCACAAAAATGCGTAGAACAATCTGCTTCCAAGACTATGTTGCTACTCTTTATAATTTTATTAAGCTATATTTTATCCATGTTGAAAAAATCATTATCGATTGTAATAGATCATTTTCATAGCTATTTGAAAAGTTCTTTGACGAATTTAACAAAATCCTGTTTATTTCAACAAATTTTTACTTCAAGAATAAGAAGATTTTTTTTGACCTTCAGCAAAATTTTCTTGAAGAAAAGTTTTAAATTTCTCAAAATTTATTGAAGACGTTAATCTATTTTACAATATTGATTTTTGTGTGTTTTCGAAACAAAAAATCATAAAAATATTAAATGGAATTGTGATGCCATTTTTAGACGGTACAGCCGACAAAATGCCATCTGCTGTAATCAATTTTTTATCACTTTATGGTCGATGAAATTGTTTGGATCAATTTTAAAAAAATGACTTCAAAAGATTTTAAATTCGAGGTCCTTTCTTATTGAAATTGGTCTCAATTTGAAGCCCAAAAATATTGAGCCGAAAATAATAGAAACTATGTCTATTGCACGTTTTTTTCCTTAAAAAAACTTACCCAAGGACACAAATTCCTTTCGAGAAAACATTTTTCGCCTCTCTAGTGAATTTCAAGCTATAAATCTCTGCTTCCGGAATTCGAAATACACACTTTCCGGTAGCGGCGAAAAGAATCGTAGTAAAAGAGGACTAAGGCTTTATTAATCGAATATCCTTTAAATGGCAGCTTGAACGTTTCCACGTAGCCGGAAATCTGAATACCTTCGTGTCCCGGTGACAAATGATGCACATATCGCGTTAGAAACGAATTTCCTCCTGGCACTTGCATTCAATTGCATTTCAAGTGCATCTACATCCGGTCTCCTGCGACACATGTATTTTCTATTTTATGACAGGAACGAACGACTGAAATCTAGGATGCACTTTTATGCTAAGTTTCCAGATGGGGAGGATTTTTAGAATCAGAGGTTAACAGTTCGAGTAGGGTTGAATAGGAAGAAATCAGACGATATTTCATTTCCAAAAGAGTTTTTTTTGGAGTCAGGAATGATATATATTTCATATTTGGCATAGTCAACATATTGAAATTCATGCAAATTGGATCATAAGTAGTTTGCAGTAATATAGACTATGATGAGTACAAGCTATTTGTGTGAGTTTCTTCGAAAAATCAATGTTTTATCATGGAATCGATACTTCTTTCATATCCAGTTCATCATCAACACTTTGCTGATGCAATCTGTGAGTTTTTCATTTTTTCGAACTATTTCTCATGTCTCGCAGTCAGGAAGTAGCTGTGACATGTTTCTTCAATATAACAACACGAATTCCGTTGTGACATGAAGACGACATTCGTCGGGACGATGGTGTACAAGTTGCATCGTCAAATGCACTTCATCCTTGCCCGCAGGTATACAAACGTGATATGCCATTTCTATGTTAACTTTCGCAATCTCACATAAATCGTACATACTCGTAATTCGAAGGATGAGATCCACTCGTTCCACATGCACTTCCTTTTTCTTGGCTGCTTTTGCCTGTAAGCAAGCAATAATGCAAAGAGTGCTATTGTGAGCAGATTATTCTGTTGATGCTAGTGCTTCTTGCGTGGCTCTCATATCCTGATAATATTTTTTAGTATGCTACTTAAGCTAAATCTGTGCTTGGAATATACAAGGAAAGCTTCAGTTATTGTTCATGGAGAATGGGAATATGAAAGATGTTTGCCAAATTTGAGAGAACTTAATTCGGGACTGTGTAAGTAAGATCATGGTCGGTGTATTTTCAGCGAGGAAGTTCGTGTATTGAAGAAGTTCATTACATAACAGAATAAAAAATTAATTAAAGTTATAATTTATATAAAACTCAGCATAATTATAATAGAATTCGTTCTAAAACTTACTGAATGAATAGCTGATACAATGAAACTAGTAAGCAATAACGAAAACTTTGTAACCGTATATTTGCATCTAAACCATGGCACTATGAAAGAATACAGGAAAAGTTTGTAACATTCTAGGACACGGCATGGAAGAATAATATTGAAATAATATAAAAAATCTAGCAAAAATTGAAGTAAATAATTGAAAACTGAAAAAGTGCATAAACAAGCAATAAAACTAAGTCTAGGAATTATCAAACTATTTTGTCAATTTGAAAGTATCTGCAACTTTTCAATGATAAAATCATGTTGTTCATTTGTATTTATAAAAATTTTAAAGAAAATTTTCCATGATGGAATTAATGTCTAACTTTGTGTTCACATTTCATATGAAAATTTTATGTTTATTAGTTTTAGGCAGTGAGTTCTTTAAATAATTGTCATGAGAAAAACAGACGAAAAGTTTTACAAAGGCTTCAAAAGAAACTGAACAAAAACTTTTCTGCAAAACATACTTCTGGGGAAATGTCCTCAAAGCATGTTGATACATGAATTCCGCTATATCAAGAAATACGATTTGTAGACCATAAAAAATAGTATAAAAATTGGAAAAAAAATTTCATGGAATTTTTTTTGTGTCACAATTTTCATCGAAATTTTTTGTGTCACATTTTCCATCGAATTTTTTTGTGTAAAAAAGTCAGCTTTTTTTTTTTGTAAAAACATATTTCAAGGATACGAAAAGTAAATGCCCTGAGAAGATACGCTTCAGCACAGTCCATAATTCGTTCATAAAAATCCGTTTATTTGCGAGGATTGAATAAACTTATTGAAATTTTATTCAAAATTTTATGGAATTTTGAAAATCATATGGAAGGAAAAATAGCATGCATAATTTAAACATAGATTTCAAGTAAAAACTTCATGGACCTAGTTTCGATGGAAACATCTTTGAAAAAGTACTCAGCAGACATTGTCTAAAAGTTATAAGTTTCTCAAAAGAATGAAGGTAGTAAAGACTATTGTAATAAAACATTCTGTAATATAAACATTTTGATTTCAACGTTGATGATCAATGAAATTGATTTAATTTAATTATGAAATATTAATAGGAGGTTTCCAAACATAGTTTTTAAAGAATTTTAATGAAATAGTTTTATCATTTTTCATAAAGCCAATGTAAATTTTGCATTGTAGAAGTGAAAGATTGTTTTTTTTATTGAAATAAGAAATTAGAAAACACAGAGACATAAATTCAGAAATAGACTGGTGAAAGTTTGTTTAAGAAACTGAGGGAGATTCATTAAACACACTACTTAAAACAAATAGAAAAATAGGGCGGTGAAAGATTCATTCAATTTTTCTACGCGAAAATTGTTCATAGCCGAATTTTGAACGGGCATGTTTAACGGAAGTAAAAATATAAACAAAACAACAGCTTAAGTACTTCGCGAAGGTAGTAAAAATATATACAAAATATAATAACTGCAAGTAAAAATATATTTCAGGCAATGCTATAATGCATTTTTTTCAAAAATATTAACAGCAAATTTTTTATATTGTATATTTAAAAATTAATCTGTATCTTCTAAATACAGCTGCCCCTAAAATTTCTACTCTTGAAATAAAAAAGGGTTCCGTGTTTGAATCCCTCTTTAATTTATTTTGAAACACAAATTATTGAATTCAGTAAATAAATGAGTATATGAATATATTGATAAAATTCTTTTATGAAATTTTGATTCCAAAAAAAAATTTGATTTCATTCTTCAATGTATAATTTTGGAAACATAATGTCAGAATAGATAATGAGGGCATAACCGTGCACATAATGAGATCTCGCACACGTTAGGAGCCGTGAAAGGCTGTTAGGCCCAGATCAGGTCATATGGTATAAGATGATACCCAAAAAATCAATTTGTTCATACGTTTGAAAGAGCTATAGTGAAAAATTGGTCATTCGGTCTCAGGATGTCATGGTTTCACATGTGTAAAGTTGGTCCGCGATGATGAATAGATTTTGGAATTAGTCCAAACAATATCCTTTCATTGTGAAAAGGAGATAGCCATTTTGCACTTATAACCAAATAATCTTTCAATGAATTTCAACAATTTGTCTCACCTTGCATGTAAATAAACAACATACTAGCCATGACTTTGACTGGATCAATTTTTGTATTCTTAGCCAAACAAAGCTTTCACAGTCACTTGAAAGGATCAACCATTATGTTTATTGCTGTATTTTCTAACATTTTTCCACAACAAAAACCAAGCAAATATTTTTATCAACTGCTCACAAATTGCAGTGCATTCATATTTTCAGTTCAGGATACTTTCACGCTAAACTCTTTCACGAGCTATTCCAAATTCAGCGAGCAAATCTTCTCACGTCTTCTTGAATCCTGCCGATAAAGAATGTTAACGAAAATCAGATGTTGCCATAAAACGAGTGAAAGTGCTTGTAGTGCAGCAGTAAAAGAAAGCACTGCAGCCAAAACAGATACCGTCCAAGAGATTTAGGAAGACCAAGTTGTTCCACATCGTCTACTTCGTCTTTTGCTGTTGTGCAAGATGGAAAACTTTTCACATTTTTATCTTTTTCCACTTTACTATTTTCCTTCTTTCCCGTTATTCGTGTTACATATATATGTGTATATATCTAAAAAAAATTCTGCATTCTACTGGTGCAGCAAGAATTCAATCCCTCGCTAAAAAAATAATAATCCAAAAATCATATAAAGTTCAGAAGAAAGTTTAACGCGATGTCATTATAACATTTGCATGTTTTTACGAGGTCTACTTTTCACTTCGACAATTGCAAAAAAAAATTTGATCCTGTTCATGTCGCGGACTGGTGATTTTTGCCTGGTTGCAACGAAGCCTGGCGTAAGGATGTTTTTTTTTCAATGGTGAACGGTTGCAAGGAGGAATTTGTTCCGGGTTCTAATGTCGAGCCTCGCTGAACCGTTGCAGAAGCCATTAAGTGGGTAGAGCTGACTCCCTTTTGGTTATTTTGCCTGTTAAAGGACACTCCAGAGTGATAATTGGAAGCTTTTATTGTTTAATTAGCGTTGAGAACTTGAACACTAAAAGCGCATCAAATTCCGGGGGTTGGTTTTACGCTGCTTTTCGCATTCTGCTCGTGGTTTGGCCATATTTCTTGCTTGCAAGTGACTACATTTGTTCTTTTTGGATTTTTTGAATGGAGTTTATTCATGCAGCCATAGCTGGGTGAGGGATTCAACAGAGACTGGATTCTTTGGATTGTTCTTTGTTAAGCTAAAGTTGATTATGTGACTAGGATCATTAATTCGTAGACGAAAGAATGTGCAGTGGCGAGCGATTTTTGTCAGGGGTGGATATATGAAAGTAAACTTTAATCTCATGGCCTCGGATTTCTGGGTGATTGTGGAAAAAAGTTTTGTTCGAAGGAACATTTGCGAAATGAACAGATAGGTTCAGCTCATTGTGCAGTTTGCAAGGATGTTAATGTTATTAAACTAACTTCATATTCGGCGACAAAATTTAATCATTTGAAAATAATCAGTTATGTTTTGATCCAAGAAAATGCCCATATATTAGAAAAATTCGTTGTATTTACTTCACAAGAGTTATATCAGCTTTAAGGCAATGAAAACAAGGGAAACACTCATTTTGTTTTGCGAATTAGTATACATACTGTTAATGATAAAGTCTTTACAGAATTGATTTTCGCAACAAATTACCAATTTTGACTCAAAACCGACGACTTTAGATTTTGGTAATTGTTTAGATTGATCAGACCGTAAATCTTTTTTCAGTTTTTTACAATATTTTGGATTATTATTACCAATGCAATAAATAAATTTGTCCTGTAGAAAATGCATTTTCATTTTCATTGTGGACCTTTATTTAGGTGATAAGTTCAATACGAAAAATCTTTTGATTCTTCCTGAAAATTACAAACTTCCATAAAATTGTCATAAAAATGCCTTCATCTGTGTTTTAGGCTTACTAGCTCCTTGGACGCAAATGACGAGTTTCAGATGTTGAAATGTTTTCATTGCAGAAGCAAAAGTCGTTAATTTTTTTCAAAAAACTGATGCAGGAGTCATTTCGAAAGAATTTTTAATATAATTTAATTTATCAATAATAAAGCTGCAATTTAAATTGAATTTCACTTTGAAATGTCGATGAACTTATTTGAATTTATTTTCCAAATTTTCAAAATAATACCAGTAACTGGATATTTTTTCATCAAACGTGTTTTTTTGACAGTCAGAAAATTATTTTCAGTAACAATTTTGATAAAAAGCACAATTATTGATCTTCGAACGTAAAGTTATGCTATAAAACAGCGTTAAAAATTATCGTTTCCAATGAAGAATTTGAAGTTGTGCTTTTTCCTGCTTCTAATCTGACAAGTTTATGGAAAATATTTTCTTTCAGTTTAAAATAAAATATTTTCTGGAAATAAGATACAAAAGTTTGATCACAGGTTTAAATGTTGCTTCCTGAATATTTAAAAAAAATATTTTCTTATGACATTTGATAAAATCCTAAAATATTTTTCAGAGTTTCAATATTATAACTGAAGTTTTTAATTTTACTTAACCGGGAAATATTAATTAGGAAGATGTTTTTTTTGGGAATCCAATCAATGCTTACGGTTGAAAATCACCAAAGTAACATTTGAACCTAATTTTTCTCTTACATTGATAGCAGCTTGAAAATGTCTAGCTCTCTACTAGAAAACTGATTTATTCAGTTTATTTGAAAAACAATAGCGACCGAATTTTCAATAGATATTTGAATTTGAATGGGTCTTGGAAACCATTTCCGAAAAATTAGTTTTATTTTTATTCTCTGGAATTCGGAAAAGAATTCAATAAACTTGTCAAGCGATGTTTCATTGGTGAATATGAGTTATCAAATTTCTCATATTTTTCCCATAAATGTTGTGCCACGAAACATTTCAAGAAAATTTTCATGCAATTTTTAATACACTTGAAGTATGAAAAATTGTTAAAAACTTAGATTATAAATTTGTGCTGTGCACTTAAAAGGGAAAGCTCGATTGAAAATATTCAATCTGCTTTTGATGGAGAATTATGTCGAAATATTCAATTTTTAGTGCACAGAATTTTCTCAAATATCTTTTTCTTGGCTTGTTGTTAAGAAAAATTTAAAATAAAAACTTAAACTTAATTATTTATTTTGGAGGCACATTAATTAGATAAAATAAAATTTAAGATACTATTTCTAAAATTTTGTGAACTATTGTAGTTATGCTTATTTGATCCTATTTTGAAGTACACATTTCCTACTATTTTAATCACACTGGTAATCTACAAATCATCCCATAACGATTTCCGACATTCGAAGTGTCTACAAAATGAATCCCATCAACATTTTCCATTTCCCATCAAACAAAGATGACAATAGTGACACTCATCAATAACAATTAGTACATCCATTTCCTTGGGCATCTTTCAAAATTAGATTTTCAGATTCGTATTCCACACATAATGGTATTATGAGATGTTTTGATTGTCCTGACTTTCACCGTCACGTCCCACACCAATCCTTTGCCCGGATTTTCGTCCTGAAACGCACAATGCACGTCGTCGTCTAATTGAAATGCGAGCCGGGCGTCAATCAATCTTCAGTTGTAGCTCCTTTACGACAGGCGCTTACCACGCCACTATCATGTCACAGCCCGACATTAATCTTGGAAAGATATAACAGGCCACAGGGAGATTTCCACTAATGGTATTTTCCCTCATTAACGTTATTTCGATTTGAAAACAATTCAAGAGAAAATGACGATTTGGAGCGGAGTGGCAAGGATACGTTCATTGCTCTTGTTATAAATTAATTTTCATCCAACTCTTGGGCTCTGGGTGAAAAGAAAATCCAAATATTTCCCGGCTGTCTCTTGATGAGTTTGTCAGATTCAGATTCAGCAAGTTTTTATGTTATTGTCAACACATTGAGTCCTGTAATTTTGAAACAATAGGTTCACAGAATCAATGCTCTAAAAGAAATTTAACCCAAAACAATATCGGGGAGCACAAAAAGACAGACTATGTTCCAAAAATATTGTACAGCATAACAAATGTGGGCTATGGTCTCATCTTCTTCACTGCAATCGTGGATGTCATCATCAACAACTCTACCATCACCGAAACAACCGCAGGATTCGTCAACTCTTCTACAAAACGAAACCTACCTCTTAAAAGGTTTTATTCTCAGGAAGTTTCTTCGGATATAAATGGAAAAACTGCATAGCTTCCGAGACATACAAGATATTATCTTATGTCCTTATGATGCTTGATGTCTTGAAAGAAAGTGAATGACATCTGACACGATTAAAAGTTAGAAGCTCAAAACTTTTTATACTCTTCAAGTAAATTCATGATGACGATGATATTTTTTAAATATATTTTTTTATTTTCAAAGAAAGAAAGGATGAGCTACGAGAATCGAATGTTGAAGAGCTAAATTTTAAATTTATCACTGCAAAGTTTTAAGCCTGAAGCAATTGCCTTCTGAGAATATCTGTGTGCTATTTAAAATGGATGTAGAAGTGAACTGAAGATTTTTGATTCTTGGAAGTTAATAAATTGATTTCGAAAATTTTAAAGAAACTTTTCCGAAGAAAAACTTTGTTTATATTCTAGAAAAATAAACGTGTTTTGCGTGTGATGACTTTTTAAAAAAAGTTCTGTAAAAAAGTCAACACTGATAATTTGTTTTTCCAAATATATATAGGTTTTTAGGGATTGTTTTCAAATTTATAGGAGAAGGTTTCGCTAGCAAAGTTTAAAAAAATCTTATGTGCTTTTTTTATGATAGATTTTTACCAAAATTGACTTCTGAGTTAAAAATTGTTAGGTTAGTAAAGCCTCATCAGATTAAAATTGAAGTTGAGATGGTACAAATATTTGTTGATAAGAGTATCTACTTCGGAAAAAATTTACGATAAGATTGGCGGAATATTTGACAAAATTTAAATTAAATTTCAATTTAAAATTACTTATCACATCAGAATTTTTTTTAGATTATTGCAGATTTAAAATCAAAACTAAAAATAAATGAATTTTATTGTACTAAAATGAGGGATAATACACGTATCTGTGCTCTTTCCTCTACGGGGTTAGGTCTAATTTGAAACGTGAAAATAAAGCCGGTTTCAAAGAAATTTTCGAAACTTTCGTATTCAGTTTTTTATATCATATAGACGGTATTTTATTAGAGGTATATAATTCTCGATAAAGGTTTTTGTCATTTTAATTGCTAAACTGCGCTGTTATGACATTATTTTTAATTTAATGTGGCTTACTATGCAGAGACTTACACCCGGAAAACATTTCGAAATAGTGAAGATTTATTTCCGAAATTCGCGTTCTGTGCGTCAATCTTATAAAGCAATTAATCCAACTTATGGTGGTTAAAATCGTCCATCAGAGCAACTCATAAAAAATATAATGGAAAGATTTATCTCTACGTATTGGACAATGTTCATCAAACATGAGCTCGTACAGTGCGTACCGAGACAGCTATGGCTGTTGTAGAGGGTAGTGTGACTGTGGATGCAAATTTATCGACACTGTTCTCAATAACTTGGCCCGTCAAAAATCTTGAATTAAAGTCCCTTAAGATCCATCTGGTGCAGTAATTGAAGCCATTGGACCATTATATGCGTCCTACGTTCGGTAAATGAGCTGAGAATGATTTGGAAGGTGCATTTTCACCAACATCAATGCCAATCGTTTGAGGGGTAAATAGGTCTAACAGGATGGCATCTATTAACGACATACCACTGCTTTTTTATCTGTTACTTCAAACTGAGATGCATTTCAAAGTATTCTTATCAATTTTAAATAGGAAAAATGCTCTATTTTTGTTTCTGGAAAGAAAAAAAGGTTTCCACATGTAAAACGTAAACATAAACTAATAAACGAATTTTTTTTATTCAATGATTTTGAGTAAACCTCCTTAAGTATTAGTGGTTACACAAAATTCAAGAGAGCAGACAACAATCGAGCTGATAGCTTGGTTTAGAATTCATATTTCTATTTGAACTTTTCGTGAGAGGTACTTAAAATAAGTGTGTAAGCTTGGTATGATCAATAAAATAAAATAAAAACATTACAAAACAGTTGAACATATTTTATCATAAAAATGTTAATTTCTTCACACTTCTGACCAACCCTAATAGACCAGGGCGGATCTGTTTTCAGTTGGTTGTTGAGAAGGGGCACAATGATTTTTGCAGAAAAAGCTGTGGAATAACTTGTATAACAACAATTGTTTTATCCTCTCTTTCACAAAAGTCGGGAACATTTTCTATTTGTCGCAAAGTCGTAATCAAACAAGGCTTCAATCAGTCAAATTTTTCTCAAAACCAAATAAAAAATGCTGATTTCAAAATAATATGGGAACTTTATGGTGGTGAAAGAGGCGTTGATGTACATTTGCATGATTTGAGGCGTTTGAGGTTTAAAAATAAGAAGTGCAAAAAAAATTAACCATGCTTCCACCGACGGAACCCACAGCCGCCCAGCACTGTTTTAGGGTTTGTATTCCGATTTTAATTTCAAAATGTGCATTTAATGGACGAAGTGCTTTTTTATATCTAATTTTTTTTTAAACTTTTACATGCTTTAGTTTCTGACTTGCAATATTTTAAAAAATTTGATTTTTTTAAATAAATTTAGATTGCAAAATAATTATGCGAAATCTACTGAACCAATTTCGATAAAAATTTGTGTGCGGTTATACGATATTAAAAAAAATTCTAGGCGAATTATGACGTTCCTAAGTGCATTCTAAGTCGTAAAAAAAATTAAATTGAAAAAGGCTTTTTTCATTTTTTATATTATATTATATTGTATTTTGTGCCAAAAGCGTTTTTTTTTAAATTTTAGCAAACCATATATTATAGAAAATTTAATTACCCAACTTTCTCTCTCACATTTTTGCTGTAAAATGAATCGTTTGAAAGAAAGAAAAAGGAATGTAGGGAAAAATCCAGTTTATTTGTTAATGTTCCCGACTTTTTTGAGAGGGATGATCTTTCAATTATTGTTATACATTTTAGTCCACAAAGTTTTCTGCAAAAATCATTGTGCCTCCTCTGAACAACCAAATGTAGTCGTATGATCCGCCCTGGTCTATAACCCATTAAGCACAAATGTTAAATTAGAGTATATCCTGGACTTCATGATGAATATAAAAATCTCTTTGAAATCTATGCGAAAACTCATTATAAACTAATATTTATTTTAAGTTATCGGTCCAAAATTGATGCAAACCCAGAAAATGTAGAATTTTTAGGTTTATTGTTTTAGTTAGTAATAAGGGTCTGGTTGCTTTCAGCTTTCATATCACCGAGAAATTCCCTCAATACAAACAATTGGTAAATTATGTTGCCAATATTTCCTTAAAATTTTATCTATCCCAGATTTCAGCGTAGCATCCTTCAAATTTATAAGCAAAACTTTTAAATATCTCGTTTGACTGCTTATAATTGATTTCATCTACTACCTTATTATAAAATGATATTTTTCCTATTATATTCAAAATTTTATATAACATCTAATGCTCTTCCTTTTTTCTTACAGGTAAGGGTGCACAAATTGTTAAACAATTTCTTGGTGAGTTATTTATAGGAAATTTTTTTAGCAAATTTTTTTTTGCCTTCTTTTGAAGGCTTTTGTGCACCTGCTCAGAACATTTAAACTTAAGATACTTTTGAGTGCTTGCCACAAAATTTCCTCACAAGAAATACAATTTCTCGCACAGTCAAACAAAGAAAATTCATTTTTGCAAGGAAAAACCACAGAAGGAAAACTTAATGAGTTAATTGTTCGGGAATTTGTCGTTGACCTGAGAATGAGATGACGCATGTGACTGTGCAACGATGACATCCTCGTCAAAGACAGAAAACACTGTCAATTATTTTTCAAGTCCATTGTCGCCGAATGTTGTTCACATCCAATTTTTAGAGCTGAGCTAATTCGCAAAATTTTGCACACTAAACGGATCGATGATGCTGGGCTAGACGCTAGCAATGGCCACTATTCATCGTGGAATTAGTCATGGCGCATTGTTACACGCTGACTGAATTGCGCTTTTCGAAAAGAACTTGGTCGATTTATATGCGAGGGATGGATCACATGGGGTTGAATCATAAAGGGAAGATGAAATGATGAATTTTAGTGGTATTTGACAGAATTTGATTTAATACATTCCGGGTCAAGGGATGTGTTTCAGAAAATATTTACTGATAATTTTGGGGTCTATTTTCTAGTATTTCGTAAGCAAACGTGATGGTATCAAATGTGGGAGGAAAAAACGTGGCGTATTGACTCCAAGGTCTGTTCGCCTACTTAATTTTGACATACTGTCGGATTATACTTTCCCAAAATTCCTCGAAAAACACAATTTTCTTTGATAGATCCCCACAAGTGTTTCCAATAAATTGCGAAAAGAACAGGCCACCTCCCACCCAACCGTCTTCACACACACCCGCCGTACGGGTTTTTCATATGTGGATCCAAGAGTGCGTCAGGTATATCCATTTATCTGAAACGATCTATCTTTTGCGAGTGCTGCAAAGGTGCGCGAATCCAACTTTAGATTGCGCCAAAGTGTGTCTTTGCCAAGTGGAGCGCACTCAGACCTAGTTGAGAAATTAGCAATGGATGCGGTGCGATGCGATGCGACATGGGCGGCAAACGGGATGGATCGTGGCCGGGAAAATGCATGGAAAAGAGATGAAAATCATAAGAAAGTTTTCATATGTACATACATATGTATGAACGTATGTCTGCTGGTAGGTTGGCTAGGTATCTAGCCGCTGCTGTATCGCATCTTGTGGCAGTTTTCATCTTTACGGGATACAGTTTCCACTAAAGTGGAAATTCGCGACCAACGATCGACTCGACTTGCACCGATTAATATACGCCGCGTATTAGAAATCATAATTGATATTGAATTTTACCGGATTTTCACGGGAAATTTTCACTTTCTCTGTTGTGACGTACAAAACAAATCGATTTCGGTGACGGATTTAGTGATTTTCAATCAATTTGATTAGCACTTCGATTTAATATTCGGATTAAAAGTGAGTTGTGAACGACTTTCTGCAACGATCATGTACGTAATTTGAGTTCGTGCATGAAGTGTGTGGAGTTGTTCGTAATTTTTTAAAGAAAATAGAACAAAATATATTGAAATTATGTGGTTAAGAAATTAAGAGGCATTAAGTGGCTAATTTTCCTAAGAATTAAAGTAGTCTTAAAAATGAAGCTCTCCTTGGGATCGAATTTTGAAACAACACTATTCAAGCAAAATTTGGATAACAAATAAAATCATGGATTTTTCTCATGAAATTCTTGCAAAAACGAATCAACAAGGATACGATTCCATAAAATTTGCAGTTTTCAGTGAATTTCATCAGACATAATGGTAGATAAATCGCAGCCATCATTCTCAAATGTGTGAAATCTAGGAGATGACTATGTCAACTTTAAAAGACGAATAAAATCTTTTATCTCTTAAAATTCCTTCATAAAATTTGAATTAAATCAGTGGATAAAAATATTATTTGCCTTCAAATTTTCGATATGGCAATGATATTACAGTCAGAAGAAATATTTATGAATTTTCGCATTTTTCCATTTCATATATCAAGGACAACAGAAAATCAAGTCACATGTGTGCGGTTGAGCTTCAATGCATTCGAAATAAATATCAAAATTTAAAAATTTTCAGCAAATAATCTTTGCAGCATTTTTCTTTCGCTTCAGCGAGATGACTCGTTTGTCGCATTTTAAAATATTTAAAAATAGATTTTAATGCATTTCAGAAATCAAGCTGTGAATGTTGAGAAAATCTGAGTCACGTTTTCAATGGTGAAAAAACAATCACTTAGTGAATCGAAAATTTTCACCGCAACTGCCGTCCGTTTTTTGATGTAATGTATCTATTTTTTCTGCGAATATTAAATATTTCTTGAATGAAAATCGTTTTTGTAAGTCAAATTCATAAAATAAGTGAAATTTTATCTGATATTATCTGAAAATTTCTTCTTTTTATGAATGATTTTACATACATTTTCTGAATAGACCATTTGAAAATCTCCATACTTGGCTTCATTATATTTGCTCCTTTGTATATACATCAACCGACAAGATATAAATTTTACATAGAAGATACAATTGTCAATTGCAAAGTTAACAAACCGTGAGGTGCGACCCATGAGGTCCACACGGTCAACTTCCCAGTAATATTTAAAAAGATATTAAAAATATCAAACACAATAATAATTATGGAAATAATACTGCTTCAAATAATAAAAATGTACTTCTCGAAAAAGTTATTTGAATGACTTAATATTAATCATAACATCTACGCGAGCGTCAATTGATTACGTAAGGATTTTGGTGCATTGGTTTGATTGATTATTCACGGGGATCAATCCGAGGGGGGACCGGTTACAAAGCAGTTTTTTTCATTAAAGTTAAAACATGGTGCTGTGAAGACTATTGAAAATCTGCTCAAATTTTGCAAATATTAATAAACTTTGATTGACTTTACAACAATGTCTTTAGAATAAGAGATTTAAGGTATAAAAGTTCGAATGAACCCTTTTTACATGGTGACTTTGAATGATTTTTTATTTTTAATTTAATTTTTTTGTATTCATGAGGAGAGTTTTTGCTGGTTTCTCTACGAAAATTGATAATTTTTTTTAAATTCTACAAACATTTATTATTACGATGTGCAAATCAGGTTAAAATTGAATTTTATATGAAAAAAACACTACTTTTAAAATTTCTTTAATAAATTAAAACGCTTTAACGATTTTTTTAAAATATAAAAACATCATAAAAATGATAATACGCGTCAATTGACACCTTAATGATGGAAATATTATATTTAGTTCTCGAGATATAATGAATGACGTAAATGACCTTGAACGTTTAATGTCTTTTTATTTTTTATTTATTTTTTTTGTAATCATGAAAAAAACTTTTGCTGGTTTTTTCACAAAAACTATTTGGAGTATGTAAATTATATAAACACTGATTACTTAGGTTTAAAAATCAGGTTAAAAATTGTGAGTTTTTGAAAAAAAACCTAATTTTTTGCACTTTTTAAAAAAAAACTAAAAAACGACTTTAAATTTTTTTAAATAAAATTTGAAAGAACCACATAAATGTTAATACGCGTCGATTGACACCTTGTTCAAAAAAATCATACGTTTTGTTCGCGAGGTATAACGCATGACAGAAATGACCTTCAAACGGGCAAAACAGCAAACCCCCGCGACCGAAATTTCCCAAAAACTAATCAGCTCTTAAAATTGCAAAGACACTTCGATTGACACCCCAACGAAGTTGATACGTAGAAAAAAGTGTCCACGAACGTACATACGTACGTATGTACGTACGTACATACACACACACACACATACATCTCCCTTTCTAAAAACACTTTATATACTCTATAGACCTCAAAACGTAAAAAAATGTTGAAAATTTCAATTTCGATTTTCGAGGCGATTACAAGAACTTGCCATATACTGGGAAGTTAATAATAATTGTCCTTTTACTATTCGTGATTCAATTTAGATTTTATCATAAACAGATCTTTCTCAGACTTCACATATGTTTGTGTTAGTCAAAGTTATTTTTTCAGTAGCTCTTTGTATGATAGAAATTGAGTAAAACTCATCACGCTTAAAAATTTTGTGTCAAACCTCGTACCACACACAAAAATAAACTTTTCTTGTGTTCCTTTTGTTCAGCAGATAAACATTTAAACAATCTGCTTATTAAGTTTTCCGATATTTAATGAAGTTGAAAAGTCAAATAGAACATTTATTCGTATGCTTATTTCCTTTATTCAAGTACAGCAATCACAACAAAAACGTGATTGTTTTCACAATGATGTTTCACAAAAGCATTTTCCACAATTTTCGAAGAAACCCCTAAAATTTTCCGCTCTCCAGAAAATCAAGTTCGAATAAAGGTGAAAACTAACAAAGGTATTTTAATTTGAAACACGCACACAAAACATTCACACACGTTTTTGCATAGATAGATCTCTATTTTGCATACGATTGGATCATCATCATCATCATCATTTTCCATCAACGTCTTAAACGCACGTATGTACATACATATATGCAACGTAGCACATATAATGAAGCCAAGGAACTTTATCAGTTTCGCAGGATCAAAACCTTGAGACGATGGAGTTGGTAACGACAAAAGGATAAAGTGTTTGTGGTATGAGAGTATTTCGCTGAATCGTCTTAAGTGCTTTCGCTAAATAGATATCTTTTTGAAGAGGGTGGAAAGTTGATATGTACTTACGTGCATAGATCCTATACCCATATAAATGGCACTAGTTACATGACCCATAAATTCCTTGCTATCTAGAAGCAATGATTCACTTAATGCCATCAGTTAGTTTAAGGTGTAGGTAGTGTGCATGGTTTGCATACAAATTATCGAAAGGATATTGAATGGAAAATCGATGAAATCGGTAGTGATCGAGATAAGAAAATCTATAGAAAAGTGAAAACACATTTGCGTTTGGGACATACATATATCTGACTAAAAATCTTGTGATCCTAAATCGAAACTAGTATTTTCGGTTGAAAGATGTGTTGATGCCTTTTCGGTAACATCCAACAAACGATACTTCCTAATCACCCCTGAAACAGTTTATGTCCTTTGATTTTATCTTCCAGGATGCTTTATGACAATGAAATGACATGGTTAAGACTAATTACTATACCGTGATCTTTTCAAGTTGGCTCCGCAAACCACATCTCGGCATACATTAATATGGAGATAGCATTTGATGTTTGCGGTTAGTTTCGGGTTAATGCCTGTTTGGGCAAAAACGGGTTATCAAACCATTTAGGTTGAATCTAAATATTTGATCCACATTTCAGATGATGAATGAAAACTGTCTCATGTTCTGCTTTTTGTGGGATGTTTATTGGAAGAAGGATGCTAAAGGTTCTGAGAAACATTTAACATATTATTATCATAGCATTGTAAAAACTGAAGAGAAAATCAGGACGAATATGCATCTTTTGTTGGGCATTTTTGTGTCTGCAAGAGCTGAAAGTATAGAATATGATTGCATATATAAAAAATGGGATTCATAAAAAAGTATTTAATAGTTAATACAAAACAAAATAGTTGTCTTCCCGTATTTGTCCACAATGGCAATTTTTTCAGAAATTTTCCGCGAAAAAAATTTCATCATTTTCTATGTTCAAAATGAATTTAAAATGTAAATGCTTACTTTTAACAGTTAGATAATATGTATAAATAAATTTAGAAGTATTAAGTGTTTTATCAGTAATTTTTCACATAAGATAAACTAAAGAAGAAGTTGTTACATGTGTCTTTGGTCATTTCCACCTTGAAAGCCATGGAGACGATATTTAATTCAAAATTTTATATTTTAGATTAATTTGATTACAACCAGTTGGTGTACCTGAATTCAAAGTGCTATTTTGACGATTTTTTATGCATTTTTAAAAATTTCAAGAATATAAATATAAGCTTGCGTCACATCTGTTTTAATTTTGATATATTTTTTAGTACCACTTCAAAGATGTCAAAAACTTTTTAGCCAAAACACCTCAATACTTTTGATCTTTTGGGAATCTTTATCAGCTCTTGAGCTCTTGGATTTAATGATTGATTGTCTTAAAATATTGTTCGACTTATCGAAAATGGAAAGCAAGACGGCAAAAGTTGAATTTTGTCGCCTTTAAACAAAAACGAGGAATTTGTGTTTCAATATCCTATGTTAAGGGAAAGTGCTCAAAAAAAACTCCAAATAATTATGCTGGTATACGTTGTCACAAAAGTATGACAATTCGCTAATTAGCAAATGTGCTGCCCTCGGGAAACAATATTTGAATGAGCCATACTTACTATTGAAGACTTCTGTTTAATAGTGAAAGTTGAACACAAAGTTAGCATCTTTCAGCCGTATTTCTAAAATAACCAAATGATTCAGTTTTTGTTAAAGCCTAGAAGATACGAAACATTCCACCAAGCTTCCATCTTTATTCTAGTAACTTCAATTTATTTAAAAGCTTTTATTTTTGGCATATTCAATCTCGGTAACCGTTTTTAAAACCGTGTTTCAAAATTGTTGAGATGCCTTAAGGGGCTATCCTAGTGTAATTGTTTTTTTCTTCCAAAATTGGAATAACATATCTAAATTTAAAGGCCGATTTCCGAATATTTATGAAGTGGTAGGGATTCAAAAAAGACAGCTGCTCGCATAAAAATTAATTACCTAAACTTTAACTGCGTTTTTCTCGAAACAATATTTTTCAAATTTGCTGCAGCTATAACTCAAAAACGAAATATCAGATTGACTTGAAATTTCTTGAAATCAGAGTGTTTTTTTAATTAGATGAATTTTATATTTGGACAGTTCGGAAACCAAGATTTTTTTATAACAAATTGGAAGTCTTTTTTTCTCAAAACTTCGTTCGTTCAAAAATCTTAGTTAATCGTTTACATAGAAAATGTCTTATATTTAACTTCCCAGTTCCCTATGGGAAGTTATTGTAATGGGGTCGATTTTGCGAATCCCAAATTTTGACATATCTCCACGTTTTAAGGTCTCTAGAATCCAAATCCATCGTTTTTAGAGAGATGTCTGTGAGTCTGTATGTACGTATGTGCGGATGTGCGTATGTGCGTATGTGCGTATGTACGTATGTACGTATGTGCGTTCGAAATAATTTTTCGTCTCGATTATCTCAAGAACCAAAGATCGGATTGACGTTGGACATGTTTTAAACGACCCGTAATTACGTAACTTAGAACTGAATGACTTTTCATCAAAATCGGTTGGGCCGTTTTTTATTTAGGATGAAAAAACTGAAAAAAAGACTAAAAATTGCTTATTTTTAAACTGTTGATACGCACTATTAATTCGTGCAGATACCAAATACCTTCATAGTAATGTTATTATTGTGCGTTTTAGCAAAATTGTGATCAAATTTGTAAAAAATGTTATTTAAAAAAAAAAAGATTAATTTATAAAATTCCAAACTTATATTATCAGGTTTGGGTGAATGGGAGTAGAGACGCTAATGCAGTTAATAATTGGATATTGTTATAAATAATTTGATATTGTTAATAACAATCAAATATTATTAGTTATAATCTGATATTGTATATATAAAGTCAATTATAATTATTCAGTAACGGTCAAACATTCTTAATTCCCTATGATTATTGTAAATAATAGTTAAATACCCTCAATAATAGTTGTGGATTCCGAAGCCGAAATGGAGAACGAGGTTGAGGACGAAAAGGAGGACAAGAAGGATGACGAGGACAAGGTTGCCGAGGATTTGGTAGAGGATGACCAGGTGGTGGAGACGTCTTCCTCTACCAAAGCTTTTATGGTTAAATTAAAATATTGTTAAAAGTAATAAAAGTAATTATATTAATTTAGAATAATAATGTTTAATAATAGTAATTATTAATTAAAGCAAATTATAGCTTTTTATTCACCCCACTGGGAAGTTAGTCGTGTGGGCCTCAAGGGTCGCACTTTAACCACATTTTTTGATAATCATTTCAAAATTCTATGTTTCAGACACTCTATCGGTCACAATCACCGCAGTACTCTTTTTCCACCCATCCTCCGCAGATCGCGCATAAATCATTTAATTTTGAATAGTTTTTCATGTTTTTTTGCACATTTACCTATTTTTATAATAAATACTTTTGCTTATGTTGAAAAAAATTGTTCGAGTACTTTTTATTCACATAATTCCCAAAAAATATCTACATTTTGAGGTTTTACGCTAGGATAGCCCTTTAACAACCCCTAAGTCAGGATTGTTTAGCTCATCTTTGAATTTTAATAACCACTGAAAGTAGAGAAAGACTAAATAATAACATTAAATCATGGCTTGAGGAAGTTGACAACTAGTCCGAGATTTATAAAATGTGATTAAATTTTTTCTCTGGAAAATTTGTTTTTTTTTTGGTTGAGACGTTTCGTAGGCTAATTTTTCTTCGTATCATTTCTCAGTTGACTTGGACATTTTCCCACACCTTTTTTTTATATCAGCTTACCGTTTATGTTTGACTTCAACATCAACATAGTCTTTTGCAAAAAATAAATGCTTATTACAAATGGATCTGAATGCTTTGGGAAAATGTATATTAAAACTTTCGCGTTTGCTCTCAGTTTTTCACCATGTGAAAAAAAATCTGCTTCTTTTTTCGTTTGTCACTTACAATCGTTCAATTTTTTCTTGTTTTGTTACTAAAAGGAAATATTTTGTAAATTTAACAAACAATCGTAATGTAGAATTGATTCAATATTTTTTTATGAAAGTAGTCCTGCAAAACAATTCATACTTGGGTAAAATTAATTAAAAGTCGATACGTTCCTAGAAAGCTCCTCTATAAACCTTAGAATATTATTGCTATTATAAATTTTTGTACAATTGTTGAGTATGACGAGGGATAAGTATTGTTTTTATCGCTTTGTAAGTGTATCACCATTTTTATCTACTCTTCCATAAATGACATTGAAATGGGTTATACCAAAGTCTGAGAACCTTTTCCCTTTAATGGAATTACTCATTAAAATAACATTTTATTAAAATGGATCATATATACTACGAATTTTTTATACTAACAATAAGCCCAAAAATCTTACAACAAAATCGCAACTTTTGTCTGAAATATAAATGTTCAGAATCTGCGTACATAAATATCCCAAAATGTAAACACCATTTGGATTCTATCAAAAACAAATCTGCTATCCTATCCATTGCTTCGTTTTCTTGGAATCAAAAGGACTGTTTTATTCACAAACCATTTCCTAGTCCTTGCGGTGGAAATGAAATGTGATGAAAAAGTATTCGGTATAGTTCTTCGGCTCATGTTATAAGATATTAAATTTGGAAAGCTTTATTCGAGAAAATTCAGGAAATTGATAGATTGCTGATATGAATATTCTGATTGAATTTAACTTGGATAATATTTTTTTAAGGTCCGTTCAAATTTACACGACAAAGTTGGTCATTTGTTTTTGAAATGTAAATGAAAGTTAAACAAATTAATTTATTATGTTATAAACAATGAAAGTTATTCAAATTTTTGTTGAAACTGCATACTTTATCAATTATTTTGTAATGTCCTCTTAGGTGCGTTTCAAAGATCCGTCTTGGGTTTTTATTTATTTCTTATTTCAAATATTGAGCTAAATTATCATGTAGTTTTGGAGTATGCATTGTTTGAAATTATTCATTGATGATTTCATGTGCTACATGTGTTAAACTTACAAACTACTGAGTAACCAGTAAAATATACTTGCTTACTGTCCCCTGTGAATGTCTTTCGTTTTAAATAACTATTAATACTCACACTTTCTTTTAGACTATACTCACATTTCACATTAAATACCAATTTTTACTGACCTAAACTTGCCGCGATTTTTCAAGATGGATCTTTGCAGACAGTAACCATAGAAGATTCTTTCTCTTTGGACTATAAAACGACTTTTGATTTTATCTGAGATGGTTTATTGAATTGAAGAAGTTAAGGTGACGCTAGGCGAAAATATTTGCTAACTTTGAGTCAATCGAAAGATATTTCGAAAATAGGAATACTTCAAATATAAAAATTCTCCAGGAAAGACTTGAATAGAAAAATGATAGATTTTAAAAAAGTATTAAGAATTTTGTTGCTTTTAGTAGACACAACAAACTTTCAGATGCTAGCGTAGTTTTAGTTTGTTATGTTCGCTTAGCGTCTATCCCAAATTTCTCAGCTATCCATAATGTTACAATGTATTCAAAATGTTTTTTTGGAAATCATTATCGTTAAAGCGCCTTAATTAAATGTTTTCCAATGAAAGGTTGCCCTCAATAGTTTTGAAAATTAAATGGTTAAAATTTGATACTATAATATTATGTTCTCTTAGCTGTTGTCACTTTGATTGAATTGTTTTACAATTGAAACTATAATTGACAAATTTCAGTAAAAGAGATCTTAGTTTCAATTGAAACAATCTCAATGACTATCAATTTCTAGCAATTAGCATCAAAATTTCAATCAAAGGCTTTTCGCACAGAAGTACGGTTGTCATAAAAGTGTAACTCAGACAATATTCAGTTTTTTTATGGAGATTAAGTACGATTCAAGGGGACATTTTTAACATCATAGTTTGAAGTGACAAAAAATATTCAGATCATCCTTCACGCATTTGAAGCTCAAGTTTCTTCTAAAAAAAAATGTGTCAAACTGCAGAAGTTTAAATTAAGTCATAAGTTTTGGCTCAACCTTTTTTCAGTATAGGATTGTGATCTTATCAATATTTGAAATACTCTCTGAAAAATCATTTCAGCCTATAAACTCTTCTAAATGTGAAGTAACAACCTTTCGAAACTTTTTAGTATGTTCAAATGTGGGTGCGTTCCCTCTAAACGAAGAAAAACCACCCGAATAAATAGAGAAACATGCTTTGCTTTTATCACTCTGATAATTCCATTGTACTCGTGCTTTTGTAAGTTTCACGTTTTTTTATACAAACCTAACAAGTAGATACCAACAAACGTTTGTACCTTCGTCCTCATACTCACTTCTCAACGAATCCATGTGTATTTTCACCCTTATGGAATAGTTTTATCGTTTGAAGAGCTCGTCCTGTTCTTCTGTTGGATTTGGCTGAGTTTATCGTTAATTTTTTTCCACGACCAGCCTGGAAAGAATATTTATACAGGAGAGCAAACGTTGAGGTTGAAATGCAGAAGTCCTGAATGTAGCATATATAGATTGGCCACCTAAAACTGTGCCAGTATGCTTCTCACGTGCCAGCACATAGAACTTTTCGAAGTTAAGTGCATAATTTTTTTCCCCCGAAAAAATAAAGGACGCCAGTTTATTTTTTCGCTTAGTTGGAAGAGAAACAGAATAACATGGAAAAAGATTTATTCGGAATTTTTTCTGTTGTTTTTTGTTGTTGCTGCTGTTATTCGTGGGCATCGATATACGGATCGAAAGGATGCAGCTTAGTCCAGGATATGCAAATGTTTGTTTGTAAATGGGGGAAATAAAATGTATTGGCAAAACAGAGGCCGAGATTTACGGAGCGCATTGATGCGAAAATTCAAACTCAATTGCATGTGAACATTTCAAATGGTTACAGCTGTAAATTTTTAGTTGGCACTACTGTGTTTTTTTGTGGTTCTTCAAACGTCTGTAATCGTATGAGGATTCTGAGAGCAGGTGATGTTTTGAAAAATAATTAAGTTTTGTACTGAAATTTTTATAGTTGCCATGCATTTATTGAGTGGATTTTCGGTGTAAATTTAATCCATTTAAAAACACGTGGAAAGCAACAATAGTATTTTTTTGTTGAAAATCGAACTTTGTGAACAGGCTTTAAAATAATGAAAAAGTTTTCTGGTTCTCCTTTTTGCTTAGTTAAATAACGTTAATCTACTATAATTTTATTCAAGGTCGTTTTGTTTTTGTTGTAAATTTATATTTAGAATTTTCTTGGGATAGAATAGCAATTTTCTATTTCTAAACAAACCAGCATGAAAATTAAAAGGATTTAAACCAACCCTGGTGTGACTCCAATTTTAATTTGAAAAATTCAATAAAGTCATCCTGCATAATATGTAAAATGAGATCAATTTATTTGCGTTTAAAATACATTTCAATATTCATTTTTATATAATATATTAATATGAAATCGCACTGTAGAAATCTTTGCTGCCGCCGGTAAATTTTCATTCAAGCACAATCCAATCAGCCATTCATGGCAGCAGTCTATCAGAAAATTTATTTTGATGGATTTCCTCTAGTAAAACCTAAAAAAATTTAATTTTTTTGGGACACTTTTCACGCAAGAACCATGAAATGGTTTGTAAAGAAAATATTCGTTTTGAATTCAAGAAAACGAAGCGATCGATTGGATAACAGACTTTGTTTAGGACGAATTCAAAGAAGATTTGGATTTAGGGATATTGATTTTCACAAAGTATTTCAAGGGTTTTTTGATTGCATTATAAACTGTTTTCGAAAATCGTGTTCAAAATGAAACTGGTAGCTCACTACGAAGAGTTGTCTGGCTGAGTAAAAAAAAAATACATAAATGTGAGAATAAAATAATCGAAGGTATTTTTGAGTTAGACTGCTAACATTGTATATTGAATGTTTTTAAATGGTTACCAGATAAATTAACATTCACTATGAACCGAAAATTTTTAATGAATTTTTAATTTAATTCCGATTTACTACCTAAACTCTGGTATTTTTAAAAATTCTTTTTTTATTTTGTCTTCCAAACTTGTGAACAAATTCCAATTTCCAAAGCATTGACAGCTTTTAGCAGATAATAAATAATTTAATTTATGAAATTAAGTTTGATTTAATTAACTTTTATAATATTTACCAGGACCTTAAGACCTTTTTTGATAGGTGATTTTAACTTGATTTTCCGTAAAGAATACCTAATTGGCCGTGGTATATTATTCAACCAGACTCTCCAGAATATTTTTTTAAAATTCTTAATAAGAAAATTAATGTTGAAATTATGATTTTTAGAATTTGGAAAGCTTAATAAAGCTGAAAATTTCAAATGAATATAAATTTACTTCATTCATAATTAATGCATATTTTCCAAAATTATGAAAGGATTCCGTTTCAAATCCATTAGCGCGGATTATCTTGCACCTTTTTTTCAATCTTTCAAGTATGCTTTGCTCTAATACTTTCCACTGCAGCATTTTAAACATGCACAACGTCTTTTGCGGATAGTGTTTTGAAAGTTTTTTTTGATATATTCTGTAAAACTCTGTAGAAAAAACTTTCGTAGAAAGCTTAAAAAAACAGTAATTTCAAAGTAATTTAAAAGTAAAATCTTAAATGTCAGTGAAAAAATTAACTGAAAATTCCTAAGCAGTTTTTGGCCATGTCATTAATATACACGATAAAAATTATCATAAATGCTGTGATGAAACATGCAAAAAAAAGTTGACCAAAATTTGCGGAAAATGTAACACAAAAATAATGTTTAATTCAAGAAATTGTTTTTTAGGAACCTTAAAAACTACAGCTTCAAATAAATTTATTGCAGTAAATTAAAGCCGCTAATTACAACAAATCCAAAGAAAGAAAAATTAATTGAAGTTTAATGAAAAAGTATTGCTACGAAAAATGAGGAGATAATAATTTTTTATGGTTTTCAAAATTTTTACACAAATTACTAGTTTTCAAAAATAAAATTTGTAATGACATTCGATGAGATTATAGAATGTATCTAAAATTTCGGCTTCTGGTTTTGTATTTTTGCATGACATATTGAGTAGAATAATTTCCTTCAAGATGGTTCATTATGTGGAAAAGTGTTCAAGAATCTTGTCTGTAAAATATTGAGGTTGACGTATATTGAAATACTGTTAAATTCTATTTATCCTTCAATTTTTCCGTGCAAGTTTTCATAGATTAATACTGTGGGCTTAAGTTTCTTAATCTTTTTGTCATTTACCATTACAAGGCTTTTGAGTTTAGATCACGTTCAAACAGGAAAAAAATGTTTAACCAGATTTTCCAGGAAAAAGTATCCTTACTAAAAAAACCTAAGGCTCACCTTCTCTGGACAGCCTCACGGAAGTAGCTGATTTAAATATTAGCTGCATATCCAACTTCATATGAGAATCTAAATGGTTCTCGTCATCCTGTAGGTGCTAATGCCGTCTTAATCTTTTGTGGTATCACAATAGGCCTATAGCGGCCTAAGTGAGCCATTTTTGGATAAAGGAGGCTGCCACTACAGCTAACCAACCAACCAATAAAAAATCTTTATAGTTGTATGACGCAAATGCATGTCACGAACATTTGCTCTTAAAGTTGCTACAAGCTAAAAACTTAAAATAAAATTCTGCATTATAGTTTGAAATAAAGTCTTAATGCGTATATTTCCACAAATAACAATCAATTTATTTTCAAATTTTATTAAACTGAAAAAAATTTCCGAAGCAGAATTTTTGAAATGCAAGATTTTTAAAGTCATCTTAACCCATCAAACTGCTCATAAATTCTACCCAAAAATTCTGAACCCTTCAAACACAACCTGCCAAGAAATCAATCTTTATTCTGAACTCATTCCTGGGGATAATAATAAATGGTCGTTGAAACCATCCTATTGCTACGTTCTAATTAAAGGAATAGTTTATACGAGCCTTCAAATGCCACAAATTAGGCAGCATATGGCAGGATTGCTTATATTGTACGCAAAAATGAAAAGGAATGGGTAAATGAGCATTTGAGGTGTTTGATAAAAGATGACCACATATTAGATTGCCACAAGGAGGTTCACATAAAACGGTTCAAGAATTCATTCTCATTCTGTGACGAGGAGATTCCAAACAGCCCTGAAATGAAATGAAACCACAATCGTCTACATTCGTTGAATATGAATGAATTTGTGGTGAACAGTTTGTGTTGGAAATGAGATGCGTTAAGGGTTTTGGGCTTGGATTTTTAGGTTGTATAGCAGAATTCAGTTAGCAATTAAGGGATTTTCAAGTTATATGAAACGAAGATAGTCTGAATATTTCGAAATATGAAGCTCTTATTTATCTTATCTTCTAAAACATTTGAAAACGGATGTGTAGCATTTCCTTTTGCAGCAAATCCTTTTTATGTGTTGAAGTAAGGGATGTATTTGTCCTTCTGCCTTGTGAACTAGTCAAAAATATTTTTTTTTTGGAATTTTTTTGTTCGGGTGGAATGCAAAATGGAACCAATTGTATTGTACTTTAATACAATTAACCAGTGGCGGCTCGTGGGATGTAAGTATGGCGGGGCTACTGGTACGAATTCTTCTATCACCAATATAAGTTCTTGTGTGCGTTTCCACTCCACCCAAGGGGGACCACATGTGGAGCGAAAACCGATTTTGAGTGATCGGTTTCCCAAAAAGTAGATTCGCTGGCAATCAAAGATATATTCCTATTATCGTGTTTTGAATAAAATTTAAAGCTTTAATAAAACTTCAGTGCACTCTGAATAAAAAAAATCTTGTTAATTATTTATTTAATCAAAATCATAAATACCATAACCTGAAGAACCCTTTTCTGGAACAATTTTTAAGCACTACAAAACTTTGAAAAATACCAAACACTACAAACACGACGAAGGCACACTAAGTACTAATACTACACTGATGAGACTACTTTTACATTAACAGTCATCACCTTCACCCCCTTGGGCCGTCGTAAAAAAATGTTGCTCATGCCTGCTCAAAAGTATTATCCAGACCATGCCAAGACTAAACGTTGTCGAAGCACTGAACGGGCTGCATATGATTAGCCCGTACACGATGTATACACATGTTATTTCAAACACGCACACTCCCGCCGCTTCAGCATAGAATTCGCGCAGTCATTAAAATCGAAATACTCTTTTTTGGGGCAAAGTCCATGCAGCCTCCTCTTAGTAAAGGTGGAAAATTGTCAAAGAGAAAATATGTTTGAATTTTACTCTCAGCTTTTACTCGGTGCAGACACAACGAAGCGAGTCGAAGAGAAAAACAAATTGTTCTATAGTGCGTGGCAAGAAGACTATGTGAAAGTAAACTCCAGCATGGGCGAAAAAAATGCTACATTATATTCTGAAATGAAATGAAATTATGAAAACTATATTGAAATCTATAATGATGTTTTATTACATTTGCACTAATATAGGCTCATCAATAAGTGGTGGTGCTGAGCCCCACTAGCCCCAAAGGTAGAGCCGCCACTGCAATTAATAATATAATATTTTATTCCTGTCAAGTGACATTACATTCGTATTAATCTTCGGTTCAAATATGAATGGCGCTGGCATTTCTTACAAATTATACTCATAAAATTTACCCTTTTTTGTCTATTTGATGATTATGAACTTCATTGATTTCTAGGACTCGAATTGAACAGAAATATTACTTAGAGCTCAATATACACTTTAAATGCTTCATTTAGAAGATTGGCTTGGTGCATCTGTAGTCAACTCAGCAGGCTTGAGTAAGTCTTCCATAAATTTCAAAATTTTATAAATTTCAACCCAGTTTGCCTAGGCCAGTCCAGTTCAGTAAAAATTCGATGTTAAGATGCCTAATCTTTGCTGTTTTATCGGATTACCAAAAATTCTATCAGTTTTAAATAAATGTCACAACACGTGAAATCACAAAAAGTCAATCAAATTGCAAGCAAAAGTGAAACTAAGTCAATTAAAATTGTAATTTTTACTTATAACCGACTGCTTTTTCATGCACACATAGACAAACCCATCATAAATCGAAACACAAAGAAAAACAAGAAAAAACAAAAGTTAAAATCCACCCTGGACTATATGATTCCAGCTGGGTATCGTCTGGTGTGACTTTGACTATTTGGGATCAATATTTTATGGCCTGCAGTTTGAAAGTCCGCATATTGTACGTGGTTGGGCCCTCTATTCAATTCCTGAGGCCAGTTTCGACCTGCTGACAGTGTGGTTGTGACATTACGAATATATTCTTATCATTCAAGCAGCAAGTTATGATTACACTATAATACATATGAATGCTTCCAATTGTAATCATCGCTACAAATTCGTGGATAAATTGCTTAGATCTTTTTTTTCAATTGTAGTTTTAATTTAGTCAGGTTGTCATACTTAGGGTTATTTTTGTAATTAACAAAAAAAATTTGTGGACAGCTTCGAAAGTATTTTCAATGAAAATTGTGTAAAGAATTTTCAGCTGCGAGATTTTAATATGTATATGTATAGTGCCGCAAAGCGTTGTGACTTGCAAAAGTAATATAAGCTCCATCATGTCGATTTTACACAATAAAAAAATCGCTTCTCGGAACAATTTATTGAAATTTCAAAATATCTGGATATTTTTTCCCCTTATGATTAAGGAAAAATAATTAGTACTTATCCATTACCTAATTTTTTTGGGGAAATCATACTGATCTTCCAATAAGTTGAACCGCTTTGTTTTATCTCTCTATTATATAAAAAAGTTATTTCATGCAAACAATTTTTGTGACGCATCGGTGTCGACGTTTGCGTTGCTGTTTTAAACACAAGAAATGCGAATAGGAAGTGAAAGAAGGTTGATGAGAGAAGTGAGTAGAGAGCGGAACACGCTAGAAAACATTATAAAATAAAAATAGTTATTTACAATTTGGGGGTTGCATCGTAAGAGATTTTTTTGAGTTTAATATATCTTATATAGTCGGTTCAGTTAATGGATAGAAAATACGAGAAATGATCTTTTAGAAGTTTTCACAAATTATACTATACTGTCTCACTCTGATCTTGTCACACTTATTTTTGAAAAATATATATAAGAAAATCGTAAAACTGTTACACCAAACGACGAACGATCATGTAAATCCACTAGGAATCTGTATTTTCCTATAAAATCCGATGAATATTTTTCGGCGCTTCTTAATCAGCATATAAAACTTATTCGATCCAAAATTGGTATATTGTGGTGGCATCATGACAGTAAGGACGCTTATATGGTGATGAATATTTCAGTAAAATATACTATTTTAGACGCAAAAATTAATTCGAAATTCTTTCGTAATTATTTTGTTCAATATTAACATGGCTTATGAAAAATATTTTTCGTAAGAAATATAGAAAAATTCTGCCCAAATTCCGACGTTTACATATTTTTTTTCTGGAAAATTCTTCAATATGAATCGTTTTCGATATAAACTGTATCAAATCACACGCCTACGGACCACCTAACGTCCATATCATATTTGCCAACGTCCATAGCAAAATTTGTATTCTATTGGCGCGATCCTGTAAATAAATGTATCATTGTGCCATGCACGAGATTAATATAACAATATCCCATTTGATATATGAAAAATATTCGCCATTGTCATAAATAATTTTCCTATTGTATTTCGATGCTTTACAAATGAAATGGTCCTTCATATTTTGCCACTTCGTTCATGTCCTGGCACATCCATAACTCTTGAACGGGAGCAATAGTCATTCTTGGTTCTCGGGCAAATGTAAGACGGCCTCGAAATCGAAAAGGTAAAATCGACTATTGGCAATCCCTACACAAGAAGGTAAATTGAAAATATTGGCCGACAAGGGAGTGCTCCGGGAAAAGGATATTGATCTTGGTATTGCACGGCCGAGCGGCCGTTGTGTCGTTGAAAGGTAAATTAAATCGACACATTGCTAAATAAATTGGCAAATAGTGTGTCGTTAAAACAATGAGCGAAATAAAACATTATTGGTCTGGAACTGTAATTGTTGCTAGGATAAAAGCTGTGGATGCATTTTCATGGAGTGGTGAAAATAATGGGAAATGTACGACCACTGTTTGGAAAGTGGAAATTTTCGGGGAATAAATGAAATTCGACTTGAGCGCACTTTAATTGGCATTTGCATTTTAAAAACGAATCTAGGATATTATATATATATACAAACTCTACTCTTTCTTGGAAGTATTTTCCCTAAAACATCCACATCAATATTTACAGGATTTTGAACGAATAGTTTGTTCATTTCATGAGCTTCAAAATCCTCATAACGGATTCGTCCTGTAAACTTCCCGAAAATTCAAGTTCTTCTATTATATATTAATAAGGACTGTTATAACTGCCTCAACAATAGGTTTTTCAGTGGTTTTTTAACAAATGTGAATTTCCATCATTGAATGTAAGGAAAAAAGTTAATTGGGGAAAAAAAGAAGTGATTTTTATCATTTTCAACCAAAAGAAAGATTCATTGAACAAAAAAACTTTAAGTTGCAATATTAAAGACACAACTCAGATGTCCAGATATTTGATATTTTCAAGTTTGTGCTATATACATTTTTCCCGTTGTCTCAAAACTTATTTTTTGGATTTATTGTCTTGTAGTTGTAAAATTTTTAATATTTGAAATACGTAATTGAATGCATTTTCTAGGATTAATACCGCATATTTGAAAGAATGTCATTCATCCCGAAAATCACACGATAACTAGAAAAGGCAATCAATCTGATCACATCTTTACACATTTCTACGCCAAATTCGTCCTTCCACCATTTTGCATGTTACCTCAAAGAGAACAATTCAATTGGAAAGTTAAGCAAAGCGTTTGACATGCATTCGTCCTGCTAGTCAGATTACCGTAGGCTAAGCTGTCGTCCGTGAACAAGCGTTTTATCTGCGTTCGATTCACATTTGAATGTTCCCAGGATTTGAATTTTCTTTGATGGCCCCAAGTTCAAATGCGAGTATCTCAAGATTTCGCAGTTTTGTTGTAATCTTCAGTCAAAGGAGAACTATTCGTAGATACCACTGGTATTGGTGTAATAGTAAAAGACAGGAAAATGTGTGACGTCGCCAGCCACAAACTTTACTACGTATTCTGTTTGTTGAAAACAACCATACGTTTTCAGTGCGAGAAGATGAGTTCCGTGTAGCCTTCAACATGAAATCCTTGCGATGACGTTGAAGATTTGTTTGTTTGAAATGTGAAAAGATTTTGAGATCGCTAATCTTTTGCAGGAATAAAAACTTTCGAAAAGTCTGAAACGGTTGTAGTTTTGGCGAAAGGATAACACGATTATTGCAAATTCACTTAGTTTGAATGAAATCAGCTATCGCTTGTGCCCCTTAAAGTTTAAACCTTGGCTGAACACTCTTAACAGTCGAGTTGAGCTACTGAAAAGGTATCAGAACAGTTCCTTTCATAACATCATCAACTACGGCTGATATTTATCGAAGAAAAGAAGGGTTTCGTACCCGAAAAACGAGATAAATATCAATACAGGCTTTCAATTTTGCATCCTTTCTTTACTTATTTTCAAAGAGTTTAACTTTTTTGCGACCGTGGCAAAACTAAATATACAGGATTTGGTTCTAATCTATTTTGCAGTGCTTTTATTGCAAAAAATCAGTTCCATGAAAATTTGATTTGGTTTTGATGTGGACTTTCTGTTTAAGGTTCTCCGGAGTGATATCAGAGATGTTGAAAATGCGAATTAATTTCTTTGTTTTAGCAGGAAATTCACTCAGCAGGATAGATTGCATATCAGAATTTTCAATTGAAATTTCCCTTGAAATATAGAGTGAGCTCAAGAAGTGAACGTAATAAGCAAAGTTTTCTGCGGGTATCTCGAAATCCAAGGATGTGAATGGTATAAACAGTTGTTATTTGATTCATGCCGTTTGAGATGGATTCCTACTGTGAAGATCAAAGGGATGATTAATAATTTGTTAATTGGTTGATATCTGTTTGTCCCATGTGTGAGCAGTTGACGACTGAAGGATGTTATCAAGTTTACTTTTGAGAAAATTCTGTTCTTCATGAAAAACATTCCTTGAGGTATCGACATCTTAATCATTACCATCATTAACGGTGTACCAGCCGAAATTGAGCCATAGTCGGCAAATCAAGCCATTAAAGCGTCGTAATATTTTTGCTTTAACTTCAAGCAGGCACCGAGAGGTCTAAACCGCTCAGCATTAGAAGTTTAGAATGTTTGTATCTTAAGGAGAGTGGGTACCAACAACATGAAAAAAACACTTAATTTTTTTGTGACCTAGGAAATTATTCAGCTACTTTCGTATCCAAGAATGACTTCAAAAATGTTTTTTGAAAGCTGGAGTGCACAAAATTTTTAGTGAAATAGGAAATTATCCATCGAAAAATGAAAAAAAAAAATTTGGGCTTTTATTTGCCCGAATTGGGTTCTACTTTAAAAATAAGTGAAGTGGCTGAGATTTGAAAACAGCAGAACTAGACGTTTTTGATACAGGATTGGTTTCAATTGAAAAAAAATCAGTTTGCAGCGATGAAAAAGCTTTAGGTGTTTCTTGCTATCCCTTACACATAAACCTTTTTGGTTCATTTATTAAAAGCTGAAATTTATTAAAACGCAAGAAATAGAACATGCATAATAAAGAAAAATAATTCCTAAGGAAGGTTAACTGATGACTACCGGAATTTTTTTCCGTCCCAAAACAGTAATGAGACCGAGTTTTTGGCACATTTACAAAATTCAGAGAAATCATTATACCGAATCGAGTACAGAAAAACAATAAAAACTTTTTTAACGAACGGGAGATACGGATGAAAGTGTTTTTCACTTCTCCTTGAAAATCATGCTTTTCAGATTAAACAGTAAATTTCCTGGAAACCCTTTGGATTGTCGGACACATAATTTTGTAAATTTAAAAAAGGACTATTCAATTTAACACAGCAGACAGTTTTTCTTTGTGTTGAATGTTTGCCAAAGAAAAAAACTTAAAAGTTGGAAAAGCACGAACAAAACAATTCCCATTTTTGAAGTTGCTGTCATATTGAAAGAGCTAGCTCATGAAAAATGTTGTCTGCCTTAAATAATTAGATTATACGAGGTGTGTCTAAGAAGTTCGCGAAATTCCCTCCCCACGGTTTGTTGTGGAGTAGTGGGGGCAACCCAGTGACCTCACCTCACTCTTTGTACTCTAGCTGAACCTCAGTCCAAGTTTCATTGGCTTCTGAGTCTGTTGTGCGGTTGTGTGAATTTTTTTCTTAACCCTTTCTAAGTATCGCGTCGCCGTCATGGAGATTTATTCTAATGAGGAACAGCAAATCATCATTAAATTTCTCACAAAACTTGGTAAAACTCCTACTCAAATTTTGACGGACTTGAATTCAGTTTATGGAGATGATTCTTTGAAAAAACTGCTATTCACAAGTGGATAACTCGATTCAAAGAAGGACGAGAGAGTGTGAAGGACGACGAACGAGAAGGACGTCCTTCCACTTCAAAAACTGAAGAAAACATTGATCACATAAAGAGATGCAGTGTTGCAAGACAAACGAATATCTATCAGACTGTTGTCTGATCATCTTGGTTTAAATAAGGACACTGTGCACACAATTCTGAAGGAAAATTTGGGAATGAAAAAATTGTGCGCCAAAATTGTTCCAAAACTTCTGCCAGAAGATCAAAAAAATCGAAGAATTCAATGCTGTGAAGATTGGATTTCTGCTGAACAGGACACGGATTTTCAAAATGCTACTTCGGGGACGCCATTTTGGGGACATTAAAAAAGAGACGGCGAGGCTACTGAAGCACCTGACTGACGATCAACTGAAAACGTGTTTTCAGCAGTGGAAACATCGTTGGAGCAAGTGCATTGCATTAAGGGGGAGTATTTTGAAGGGGACATTGTACCATTACAAAATTACTTGTAAAATAAAACACCTCGTATTGTCAAAGAGACAATTTAAATTTCATTACATTTCGATCAGTAGTTTAAGAGGAAAATGTACAAACTCAGTAATCGTTTTTGTGTGGAAATTGGCTTGACACCTACATACTCTCCTCATTAAAATAGCTACCAGAAGAGTGATGCCAGATCAGAGGTTTTCACAGTAGATTTAGGGCTTTTATCTACAGCTATGTGCATTTTATTTAGAAATGTTCAAATGATTTTTTCTTCTGCATTTTCAATTGCAATTGTGCTAATTTCAAAAGACATAAACAAACAAAATATCACCCAAAATAAAACGTAATTGAAATAAAAAAGAAGAGTCATTTACAACTTTCCGGATCACTCAATATGAAGTTTCACATATGATATTTGACATAATTATCTTCCATATGAAGCTAGAATTCTATGAAAATAATTTCAGAAAACAACTTCAATCAAAAATATTGTAAAAGCTTTATGAAAAACCAAGCTATTTCCAGATACATACCATTTATTTAAACTTTGATTTTTCAAGTTTTTAGAGTGAATCAAACCAGCTGGCCTTATAAGGTTAAAAACAGTTTCTTTTGCGGTGAAACGACCCAGAAAAAAATCGACTTTAATGAAATTATTCAGTTTTCGCCAATTTTAAAGTAAAAGGTGGTCTAAGTACTACTATTAGGTTGCACATGAATAACTTCCCAGTGAGGTGAATAAAAAAGATATGATTTGTCGTCCACCTCCTCGTCCACCTCGTCCACCTCGTCCATCCCTTCGTCCGTTTTCTCGTTCTCCTCCACGTCCTAGTTCTCCACCTCGGCCATCCGCCAAATCCACCTCGGCCTTGTTTTATAACGTGCCCATGTTGTCTCCGATTTCTCTTTCTTGAATGAAAAATTTCAAAATTAGGCATTTTTTGTATATTTTTCAGGTTTTTTCAATCTCAATAAAAAACGGCTGGACCGATTTTGCTGAAAACTGATTCAATTTTAAATTACATAATTACGCGTTAATCAAACCGGTCTCACGTCAATATAATCTTTGATTCTTGAGAGAGTCGAGACGAACAATAATTTCGAACGCACATCCACATATACGCACATCCGCATATACGTACATACATACATATGAATTTGGATTTTAGAGATTTTGAAACGTGAAAATATGTCAAAATTTGAGATTCGATTCCATTACAATAACTTTACACTGGGAAGTGGGAAGTTAAAAAATCAATTTTGAAAGTTAAGACATGTAAAAATTCGTATAAATGGGTTCGAGTATTGCCTCTGGATTCAGAATCCAAGCTTCTTTGATTGAGAATACACCGATTGCTATACTATGCCTTTCATTTTATGGATACAGTAGAACCTCGACAACTTGAACCTAGATAACTTACAGAGTTCTATAAATTAATAAAGCATTCTCGTCCCTGCTTCTCAAAGCCAAAACCTTCTTTACTTAAAATACAATTTGAACGAATAATCTTCGCATTGACTTTCTGCAACTCTTCTATTGAATTGGTTGTCTGTTCGAGCTTTATGGTAAATTGGTTTAATAATATAGAGTAATTCAATTCATTTTCTTTATTTAACATTGAAGATAAAATTGGTTTAGGAAATTCGAATCGCCTGAAACAAAGACTAAATCACAGACTCTTCTGTAAAGATTAAATGAGATTGAATAAGATAATTGTATTTATGTTAGATCTGAAATAAGGAATGATTGTAGCCTTTACAAGGAACATTTGAATTTAACCTAGTCCTTCTGCCGCAAAGCACATTAACGAATCGCAGCAAGTAAATATATGTATCTTAAAAACTCTATAACTAAAACTCTCTGCAAGTTAAAAATTCTATTGCTCAAATATTTTTTTAATCTGCCTCAAGCTGTAACTTATCGAAAATTTTACTGTATTAGCAGCAATCATACCTTGGTGAGCTAGATCAACAGGCTCATAGCCAGCTAGCTCAATAAAATATATAAATATTTAAAGGCAACATAAATACCCTTGCAAAGAAAAGGTGATAGCACAATGAAAAAACACTTCCGTGTACGGCAAAAATTAACTATGAAGATAATAGGTAAAATATACTGACATCATCTCTTATTTGCTTTTTTTCGGAAACTAAGCAAGCAAAACACATATATCAAAACCCTATAAAATTGAAATGAAAAAATTGCGAGATCGCTGTGGGGCCCTCTTTGGCCTATGAACTTCATATGAACTACCTATGAAAAAAAATATTCCAGGAATCATAAAAAGTCACAATTCCATGACGAGTATCCTGAATTTTGGGCTGCCGGCCTTAGTCATTTGGTTCCAAAAATAGCTAGTACTGACAGAGGACCTTAGAGACTATTTTTTTGCTAGTGTTACCTGTCTGGAAGATGATATCTTCATTCTAGTCCAGAAATTTCACCTCTTTCTATTTCAATATTGGCAAGGCATTGTCTAAAAGGTTGACCATAACGACTGAGTGTTCCCTTCAACAACTTTTGTCCATATTTGCAGGTCGCAAGAAGAGGAACAAGTGGCTCAGCATTTTATGTAGTTGAAAGTTCTTTGCACTTCCTTCATACTAAGCCTTACGGAAGTATCAAACATAGACGTTAGTAGTTTCATAACAAAATCCAAACGATTCTCAGTATTGAAAACCTACATAGTACTTTGGAGTGCTTTTCTCTTTCCTGTAGTCTTAGAATGCGACTAATGAGAGAAAGGCAGGCCATTTTTATAAAATAAGGCTGCCTCCACAACCCTCTTACCTACCAAATTTATTTTGTTGGACGAAAAAAGGGTTCTGCAACAAAAATATTAGGAAGATAGGAGTATTATTTTTTTGAATCAAACAAATCTTCAATCGAATTTGATGGATTCATCACTTAGGTAATAATTATTTATTTATTTTACTTTACTATACCATCTAATCAAACATTCTCGTAAAGAAGAAATACGAATTCTAACTGAAACTTGGCTATACAAATTTTCTTCGGAATTCTTAATTTCCGAGCAAGCACACCATTCTCTACGAATATTCATTAGTGTTTCGGAAGAATACACAAATTCTGAACTCTTACCAACAATTCTACAAACCAAACACGTCTTGTCCTTCAATTTTCGACCAACTTCTTAAGATTGATAATGTTTCTGTGGAGAAAATCTTATACACAATCCACACAAACACATTCAACTACCAATAATATTTTCCTTATTACATTTCGTCTCGTATTGATTGTATCTAATTATTTTTTATTAGTTTAGTCCAAAGCGTAGTCGAGATACAGAATCAGTTGGACAGCTTTATATGTAGCAAGGATCCACTTCCTCCCCAGTTCGTGTAAACAGCTTGTGTGAAATCCCTAGCGTGAATCTTCAAACACTTCCAGGCCCAATGGCTAATAAACGATTGGACACAAGCTCGTAGTCTCCACCAGAAAGGCTAATCAATTTATGCAGAAAATACGAATGATCTGGAGAGTTTGGTAGCTTCTCAAGGACAATAGTGCCCTCATGTCTTTAGGATCTTCATCTAAGCTCTAGTATGTACTAGGCATCTTCTTTGGACGGAATGGGTCTCCTATGTTTCTCTTTCTATATTTGCTTTGGTCCTGCACTAATCTGCTCGAACGCGTGAGTTTCTTAGCTTCAGGATGTGTGCACACTTGCAGGCATAAGTAGAACACTTCAATAAATTATCATCAGATACGTGATCAAACATTTATATCGATATGGGCAAGATAGAACGGATTTCTAGTCTCAAGGAGGATGAGAAGGACGTGATGTGAGTAATATGGCACCTAGAGGCTATCATGGGTATGTGCCAAGGAGCGTATGAAGTGATTACGATTTGTTGGATTTGTTCGGCTTGAAATGCCTATTTGGGCGGGTACTTATTAAAGTTGATTTGAAGTATTTATGCAAACATATTTATAGTCAGTCCCCGTAACAGCGTCTCTTCTTTTCAAATTAAAAAAATGAACTAATTATTTCAGCTCAAGGACTATACATCGCGGTCACGCCAGGAATAGTCCCTGACCACTGCCATTTTGGATAAAAATCTATAAAAATATTTTAGAAATCATAAATAGGCACAATTCCATGTATTTTTAACATTGTTCTTCTTTTGTTGACTTCTTAATGGCAACAGGTAATTTTCCTAATTTTATCGTGGTGAAAACTATTCAAAAATGTGTACCTTAAATAATATATGTTGAAATGCACAAGAATGACCGACATTTTTGAATCAGATGTCCTTAATATTCATATTATTCTGAGGGGTCGAAAAATGCTAGTTTGAGCTTAGACTATCAAGAGGGTGTTTAATTTAATTCGTTGATGTTTGGTGATAAGGATGTTTTATAGTTTTTTTTATATGTAATAATTTGTCAAAATGAAGAAACCATAAATATGTACCTCACAGTTTAACTTTGAAAAAATTCACATCAATCTGGAAAATATCTCACATCCAAAATTTCGATTCTAAAAAACTACCTATATTTTTATAAACCACGTTTCGATAATCGAAATTTTTTTTGGAATATTTAATTTTGCATAAAATTTTTTAGCTTTAAATCTCTGATTGTATTTTTTATATCCAACATTCTTTGGTGTCTTTAATTTTTCATTTATTTATTTACAGGATTGACCTCAACGACACTTCTCGTGCACCATTAAATTTAATTAATTCGTCCGTATTAAAAATGGTTGCCGAGGAGGACTACGAAAAAACTCATCCTGGTAAGTTTTTTCCAATTAATTTTAAAATGCAACTAGGAACTTTATCACATAAAGAAAACGATATCATTTAAAAATAATCGCAATAAACAAATATCATCCACCACTCACAAAAATGAAAGATTCATTACACGCCCAGAAGAAATTTTCGTGGATCCACATTTGTAATAAACATTGAACGGTATCATATACAGCTTAAGGATATCATATCGTTGCTATCATAAATATTTTGGGGTAGAACAGAAGTCGTATTGGCATTATGTGACCATAATCTAAACGTATGATCATATTTTACATTATCTGCAATTCAAAATGACCGACACGTTCGCTTTCGCACATGTACGCGAAGAAAAGTTTCCCATTTGTGAATACATTTTAGGGCAGGATCCTGATGGACTTTGGAAGCAGCTTCCAAACATAGTGTATTTGTAGTAGGATCAAAGAACATTTATTCTTCGTCTACACGGGGAAGTCTCTCAAGGCACAATTTTTCAAATATAAATTGTGCAACTCAGAAACTGAACGATATTACGAACAAATATGTGAGCTGCTCTTCTGCAAGGATCCACTAAGGTTGTAAGACTCCTAGTCTTCGAAAGTAAAAGATATTTGAATCTTGCTAGAAAAAGTGTTGCTAAATGTAGACGATTTTAAAATTTTAATGCTTTTCTGATCCAAAAAATAATAGTGGTACTATTATTGATGTCTTTCAAAACAAAGAAGACAGTATTTAAATTTTTTTTGGACATAATCCATAAAGAAGTGTGCTTTTTTAATTTAATTTTGAAGTACAAAAGTCATTTATTGCTTAAAATTAGCACAGTTTAATGCTTTTGAAGAACAAAGTCAATTTTTTTACAGCTGTGCAAAATCCCAGCAAATCAAATATTGACGGTAACACCTTTGAAAATATATGTTGTTCAAAGAACACAAGGTAGACATTTAGGATACATATGTTTTTTTACAACCAAGTAACTTATGTCCATCGTAAAAAATTATTTGAAAGGCGATTCAGGACGTTGACCATACCATAAAACAAACTTATTGGTGGAGGGGACAACTAAGTCTGTTCGCGTTGTTTTTTCAAACATAATAAAGTCTAGATATTCAGAAAAGTCAAAAAAAGATTTGCGCTGGTATAGAAATGTCCTTACCGCCGATCAGTCGCCTAGAATAGACTGATGATGTTTTGTGAAGCCATAAACTGGATAGTGTAGGCTAAGAAACACATAAAGCCTGTTAAGTGGGAAGCGTTTCATATGAAATCGATATACAAAGAAGAAAATAATATTTTTACAGCATATTCAGGCAATAATTTCATGACACCACATCCCACAATGAATGCGCATCCTGGATTTGTGTTTGGTTTAGAAAGTGCTGACCATTCATTGTGAAAACTTGGTTTCGAACTATACTACCATACATTCATTCAACATCTGTAGTTTTTACGATTGTCGCGTCGTGTAGTATGTTCGATCGATAGTTTCACAACCACACCCCAGGAGTTTTTGGTCATTAAAGGAAAGTTTTGCAGTACAATAATCTTTCTTCGAGTTCCAACTCATTATCAGATTCAACAACTTCATTATAACTTGCAAATGGTTGGGAATGGCCACATTATTTGGCCATAGCAGGACCATTGCCTAAGCACTTGAAAACTTTCGAGTATTTAAGAAGAGGATGTCCTTGATGATAACAATTCGGCATGGCATGGAGATTTCTAGCAATGTACAAAAACAAGATCAGAACAATGAACAAAATTTTGCAGCACTTCTCCTAGAATTGTTTGTAGTGATTTATGCTGATGTTTTTTTCACTGGGAAATATTTATGCTGAATTTCTTGAAAGGATCCACTTAAATTATGAAACAATAAGAGTTTATGCTTGGAATTGTTTTTGACTCAAATTCAGAGAATAATTAGAGGCGGTTCAGTTTTGAGCTACAATTTTAATTTTAACAATGCGGTTTTTTTGTAGTCTTTACTAAGAAATGGTTAACGATTGGATGAATCAAAAAGAGGAAGGCTTGCTCTTTGGCGGTCACACAGGGTGACCGTGACTTCATCAGGATTCGTTAGCCACGGATTTTGTCACCATGGCCAACATTTCCAGGATGAATTCAGGGAGATTTCGCATAACTCTCGTGGTAAGGCTCTCCACACAATATGAGCGTTACGATTATGCTGGAAATATATCAAGGAATTAAATTCCTGTAAAAAGCGTTAACGCAACCAAAGAGCTGATCGTTGCCACTTCTGCTGATATTTTTTTTGACTTTATTTCTATTTGTAAGTGATGCAAGTTTATATTTGTTTTAACATTTTTGACCACCGGATTGTTCGAGCTGTTTCACATGACTACTCCTCGGCGGTATTTAGCTTCGAACTCTTCCATCACAGATACTAATGAAGGTGCTTTACTATGACGGTCCAGAAAAATGCCGTACTACAAATAAACGATTGCATTTAATGGAAAAATTCGGTACAAACTCATCAAATCAAATCATTTACATGAATGAATAGTCAAAATAATTTGAAGGAATTAATGCATTAATGTCTTTAAAAATTAAACATCCTACTGAAATTGCTGAGATAATTCGATTTGTCCAAAAAACTGAGTGCCGTCTTCAAAATGATCTTCACTGTTGAAAAAACGTTTGTTCCATATCGCACTAAATGTGAGCAGTGCAGTGAAAATTAGCATATTACCAGGATAGTAACGACAATATAGCCTATAAACCCCTTCACGCCAACAGTATAAGTCTTTTTGTACATACTCTTGTCTCTGCAAAGGAATATTCCATGGCATCGTTATTTTTGTCCTTCGTAAACTTGGTAGCCTAACAACAATTTTCAGCCTGGCTCTACTTCCAGAAGTCTATATTTATATAGATGCATGTATCTTTGGAGTTTGTTGCGAACTTGGAATCATGCAAATTGGTGCTAAATTATAATATGATTTGCAAACGAAATAAGTTCCATTAGGGTTGATGCTTACGTACACAATTGCACGGTGCGCAGTCCTAGTACATTCTTGGCAAGGACAATGTGTACATGTCTATTAGAAAGTTGGTGGTAGCTCATGAATTAAAGAAGCAAATTTAATACCGACACAATGACTGAAGGAGTTTCATTAGAATAAAGTCCTGCAGAGATGGAGCTTTAATGAATTGTTTAGTAAATAGAACTGTGAATTCAGGAAAGCTGTTGTTGATTTCAGAAATTGTAGAAGTTTGAGCTGGTAATTTTGAATAAGAATTCATTTTGTTATTATTTTAAGTATCTCTCGGTGTAAATGTTGTTAACGAACCTTGAAGATAATATTTGCTTAGTTTTATGTGAAATGTAGAAGAATAATTTGTGAGAATTTAGATGAGTTATTTACACGTACAAAAAGTAGTTGCCTATTTTATAGTATACTTACAGCTTAAAATTCTACATTAAAACATTTTTTGAATATGTTTTAAAAATTTGATAGTTAAAACGGAATACAAAAAACAGTTGACGAGTGCAAAATTGACCTTATATCCTACAACTCTATACCATTATCCATCCTCCGTAAAACAGGCGCTTCAAAAGTGCTGATAATACAATTTTAACTTGCAACAGATCTTCGTTATCTTCCAGGAGCATAGGACAGTAAATGTTGAAACATGTGGTGCAAAATCGTGCTGAACTTTGGTATATCTGCATTCCCGATGAATAAATTAACGATGACTGGTTTAGAGTTCCAAGTCACAGTTCAAGGCAAGGTGATTCAAAGCTTCAAAATCTTTTGTCGTCTAAAACAAAGTAAGAACCTTCTCTTCACGCTCTTCATCTTGGCTCTTTAGTATATTATCAGGAAGATCTCTACGGACAACGCTGGAAAGTTACTCTTCATATCTATCTAAAATGTAAAGTACGCTGATGATGTTATCATCAAAGGGTGATAAATTTTGTAGTCAAAGAAGTTCTCCTGGCCCTTGAGGCAGTGGCTAATAAAGCCAGGTTCAAAGTTACTGAAAGCAAAACCAAATACATAATGACTCAAAAAAAAAAGAATTTTTTTTCAATCAGGCAGAATGTTACATAGACCAAGGCGGATCTGTAGAAAAAAGACTACATTTGACCGTTGAGAGTGAGCGCGCTGATTTTTGCAGCTGGTATAACAATAATTGATCTATGCTCCTTCCCAAAAAATTCAAAAACAACAAAACAATCAAAATGTTTAAATTTTAAAAAAAAAATCGTGTTTTTTCTGCTTGTCTCACTCCTAACTTTTAATCGGTTCATTCCAGAGCAACTTTGAGAGAAAATCGAAGTTGCGAGATAAAATTTTCTACAAGATAGGTTAGGTTAAAAATTCTAGCAGATTTAATTCTTGCCGCAAAATAGCAATAATTAAATACAAAAATGGGAAACAAAACCGTTTCTTATACAATTTTTGTTACCATTTCAAATAAACTTAGGACCTTCATAGTGTGCCTAAATAATCTATATAATAGAATAAAACAGCACACAAATTTCCATCAAAATTGAATCGGTAGATTTCACATAACAGCTTGGCAATCAAAATTTATTGAATTTTTTTTTTGAAATATTGCAAATCAGAAACTAAAGACTAAAGAAGTTTGAAATTTGTTTTACATATAGAAATGCATTTCACGCATTGAATGCATTTTACAAAACTTAAATCAGATTATTAACGCAACCTCAGAATTTTTTGAAATTAGAAACATTTTTTTTTTGCTAATAAACAAATTGTATATCTCGGTAACCATTGATTAAAATTAAATTCAAAAAATACGTGAGAAAGAACTTTGAAGTACGCTTCTTTGAGAATTTTTTTGAATTATGTTCATTAGTTCCTGAGATACAACCGGTCAAATATGACGGGCATTTGCAACGAATTTTAAAAAAGTTATAAAAAAAAGAATTTTCTCGGCTTGTAGTGGAGCGATTTTCACCATTTTTTATGAGCCGATGTAGCTTAAACAGAGAAGCTTAAATATAACAAAATGAAATAGTAAAAAACATTGAATAAAAACGGTTTTTTCCCATTTTTGTTTTTAATTATTGCTAGAGAGAGTTAAATCTGTTAGAATTTTAAATTAATCCTATCTTGTAGAAAAGTTTATCACGCAACTTTCATTTTCTCTCCACTTTACTCTGGAATGAATTGTTTTAAAGTTAGGAGTGAGACAAGCAAAAAAACACGATTTTTTTATAACTTTTCAACATTTAGATTTTTTTTATTGTGCCCGATTTTTTTTGAGAGGGAGCATAGATCAATTATTGTTATACGAGTTATTCCACAACTTTTCCTGCAAAAATCGGCGTGCCCCATCTCAACGGCCAACTGAAAACATATCCGCCCTGGTCTAACAATGAAGAATATCAAATTGAAAAGGGGGACTTGCTTGTTACCATGGTGCTCCCCTATCCAAAGATGGCAACTTCAAGGTCCAGATTGAATTTCTTAGTAATATGCTTTCTTAAATCCTCGTAATGAAAAAACTCCAGAAACAAACATATGAAAAGAGCTCAAAGCATTCATTCTGTGCTAATAATCAAACATGAAAGGTAGACTGATTACAATACCTATGATTCATATCAGAAAAATCGATTAATATTTTAATATCCATTTCGTAAATCAACATTAATCTAACAAGCACTTTGAATTTCCCACAAGACTAACAATTTGTAACAAAACATGTTCCATTTGAATGACAATTCAGACACAAAACGAACGAACAAACAAACCTACATATGTTCACATTATATTTGAAAATGACAACATATCGATTACTATTGCAAATTTAATTGTTTCCCAAAAGAGTGGCAGCATCAGCGTTAATGCAAATATCAATTACCACAAATTATGTCAACAGCAACATCCACATTTTGCAGGAAATTTAATTTTTGCATCATGTCTGAATTGTTTAAATTATCAACAGCAATGACTGTTTCCCAATTTTATCGATATTTTGATGATGATTGCAAGCGGAACAATCAACGATGGGAAATTACAAGTGAAAATACTGATAGTGGTTGTAATTGTTCGTGGAAAAATGTCATTCAACCGTGATTCCAAATTTGATGATAGTCAATCATTTATGTATGTTGGGAATAAATTTGTTTAATGCAGCAGAATTTAAGCATTATAGTTACAAACATTTTTTAACGATATCCTTAATGAAATGGTGTCACACAAACTTTTGGAAAATGCGTCAAAATGTCTTAGCACAGAAGTAATAAGCTCAGAACGGAGAAAAGAAGAGTAGTTGTTTATTCCACGAATTTTCAGCAATATTTCTGCGAAATACGTGAAAAACATATATTGCATTAGTTTATTCATAACTGGGTTTTGTGTACTTGCTGAAGAAATTGTGTGAAAACTATTTGCGCACCAGAGTAGCAACTATAATTTTTCACTTATATTCTTTCCCCAAAGCCCAAAGCAATCGTCATTTGATTGCATCTTGTCATACGATTCAGTGGAAAACACACTTTCAATTGAAAAGTTTTGGTAAAAAAAAAGAAATTCTGTAATTGTTATAGCACCCTTTTTCTTCTTAGGACTAAAGCAACTTTAAATTTTGCGAACATGTCCAACACACAAATAAAGCGCAGGTACACTTTCACCCTTAAAAACGTACCATCTTCGTTTGTATCAAGCGCCAATAAAATATACAAAAATAGTAATTCACTTCTCATCCCCATTTAGCACCGCGTGACATCACAGGACGGCAAAGTCGTCCTCGAACACGCCACCCCATCACGCGTGAAGATGTCCTGAAAATTAATCGTCGCCAACCGAGGCGTCGGGACATAAGCTGGCCTCCGTCCGACGGCCGATCCCGATCCCGGAGCAGTTCTGAAGAAATTCACTTTGACGAGCGTATCCTCAAACGCCATGAAATTTTTCATTTAAAAGAAATGTTCGATCGGGGACCCATTGACGATACTGCCACAACAAATAAAAGAAATAATTTCACGCCATCATCCATGGACGAAATTGGCAGTTGTCAGGATGCAAGGTCCCTGGCTGGTAATTGCAGGAATGTGGGGGATGTTGAATTTAATACCGAATACCAAAGTGTTAAACGGCAGAGTCGCGCTCAACGTCGCCCGGCTGAGTGGCCTCCGCGGTCACATAGTGCCGACAACGAACGCGACAAAGTCGAATTATCCAAAAAGTCATTTTACCTGCCGGAAAACGAGCTGCATATTGGAAACATCGAGCCAATTCGTGCTTACTGGCGTAATATTTCCGGAAGGAGTAGTAGCACTCCATCGCCACGCTCCTGCTCCCCGGCTCAGTATAGTGGTGAAGAGCTGAAGCGTTGGCGTAGCCACGATAATATAACAGTAGCCTCTTTCAGGACCAGCGAAAGCCCATGCAGCAGTCAATTGGCATCCGAAGCGGAACGCAATCCGCATGAAAAAGATAATCTGCCACTAGAACGCAATAAAAGCAACAGCTATAACGAATTGCCGCCATTAAAGCCACGCCGGGAGGATCATAAAGATGTGCTGCACACAAAGAAAAAATTAAATTTAAATTATTCAAAGCAAACGGCCAGGAAAATGTGGGACGCAGGATACTGGGTCTGTGATGATGGAGCTAAGTTGAATGCACAACAAAAGCAGAGAGCGCAGCCTGTGAAGGCTGCTTCCCATTCACCGCCTGAGGGAAGCAACTGCAACAAACGGGCGGTGGTGGATGAGAAATGCAAACCCCATACAAAAGACCACATAAACCAAATTACCAGCCAGGATAAACACTATACCGCTAACTATAATCAAAAGCACCAACAGCATTCAAAAAGTGCCATATTACAGTCTGCGGTTGAATATGGTCAAACCAGCAGCAATTTAAGGGAAAGTAATCCTAAATCAGACATACATTCAGAGTCTTATGGAGACCGTGGCTCCAGGTTTAATCCAAATGAGCTTATAAAGAAGGACATTTCACTATTCAGCCTTAGCAAGAAGAAAATTTCAGTGGAACCAGCCAAAATACTAACAAACATAGATTATGATCTCAACAAAGACTCGAATTTAAACAACACTCACGCCTCTGATGTTACATCTTTAGGGAAAACACAAAGTTCAGTACATAAGACAAATTCACTACAGCAAAATGCAGTTTTTCTAAAACAGAAAACATGTAAGAATGATAATACAGCACATGAAAGTCGCGTTGCGCTAGAAAATGAAGAAAAATTACACCAGGAAAAAATTGATCCTTACATATCTCTTACTCATAGCAAATTATATAGGCCTACCAACAAGGACATGCCATTTGATAGAGGTGCCGTTCACAAGCCATCCAATCGGGAAACATTCAAAACGCATGAGAAGGCTGAAACGCTTCTGCTCAAGCGGAGCCTTGTTGAGGAAGCGATAACCCAAGACATTCAACGAATCGGCGAATACATGAAAAGGGCCGAACAAGAGGCCCTTGCCACCGGCCGATATGCAAATGAATCAATTGCCATTACGCCGTTACAAGCAATCCTTAAGCAAATAGTGCTGCCGAGTAGCTTTCTGCTAGCCAGCGATTCCGTCAAACCGTCGACGGAAGCCACGATTCCGCTTCCGAAAATAGCTCATTTTGATCCCGCAACGATAGCAATGGTCATGCAAGTGGAAAATATGCCTGTGGTCGACGAAGCACTCCTTGAGCTTGTTGCTCTGTCCAGGACTCTTGAAGCTTTCGATAGCACTAACAAGCCGAGCGCGAATAATTCGTACTTGAACGAAGCCCGCATTATTGAATTGCAGGATGACGAGACTGATGGGGCGGCCAATGTTCCCACCGAAACGTCAGACGGGCATAGTTCTACAAAGGATTCTAGAAGAGGATCGGAATCTGGCCCTGACCAAGACTGCAGCTCTGATATAGAGGACGAAGCAATCGATTTGACCGTGGACAGCTCGGCCAGCAGCAGAACTGCAAGTGGCACTCCAGTGGATAAAATCATCCACAGCAAAAATATCCTAAGCGGCTATTTAATTACCAGGCATAGTCAAGAGGAGCTTTTTAAAAATGTTTTGCCGGACGAGACAGACACAGAAATGAGCTGTAACGGCGAGGATGAAAAAGCATCGTTCAAATTGGGGTCGATATCGAGCCGCAACCCATCTGCTTCCGTGACCATTCCTGTTCTGATGGCACAAACAGAGCACATCAATAATGATAATTTCCTGGGATTCAATTCATGTCCTGCTGAAGCCTATAATCCCAGCAAATGTGATACAAGTACTATTGACTCAAATGTGGCGATGACTACCACTAATGAGGCAGATAATAATAGCGAGCATGTGCTCATTATCGAGAACATGTCTAATGAGTTATTGAAGAGCAATCGACTTCGTTTCGAGGACTATTCACTTTCAGGTGAAAAAACTGTAGTGAATAGAAGTGGTGAATATGGTTTTCCAATCGATGGAACTTTGAATGTGGATCTGGCAAACTCGTTCAAAAGGGAGTTGGTTACAAGGGAACAATCGTCCGGTGAAAATTCATCTCAACATGAAGGAATCGCTTCGAATTATCCTTTGCAAACTGAAACTGGATACCGTTTGCCGCAAGAATATTCTAAGGGTGATGAGTCAGTTGAAAATTCTATTAACTTGGGACAGGCATCTCAGTCTAGCCAAACAAATTCGGCACCTACTGCACCGTGGCGGCGTACCAACCGTACACATCCCCAGAACGACCACCATGAGCTTCGGAGCGATAAATTGCAGGATACCAAAATCACCGTCTCCAGCAAATCAGCGGACGCATGCAATTATAGCCAGCAGAGCAGTAAGGATGCTACCGACCACAATCAAGAAGATTCGGATGGTCAGTCCATCGAAGGTCACATCAACCAGCATCGAAGTCGATGTCGCACGAGATGGAACCAAAACAACACAGATTGTCGATTCCGTAGTTCCTCGCAACCCTCGTCACAACTTGACTATCCTTTGCCGCCATCACCACTAGTCCGGCAACATTCCTTGGACAGCAGCGAAAGTCGATTCTTCTCTTCGCCGAGACTTTATATGAGCGGTCATTTTCGTCCTGGAAAAGGTATGCTGGCCAGAGCCTCCCTTCAAATTTATTTGATGGGTGGATCAGTACGTGTCCTTGAAAGTCGTGGTGTCGTTCGTATTTTGTACAGGACGTTTGATACGTTGTGTTGTCGCGTTGAGTCTCCTTTATTTTGGTCCAGAATTGGTATCTTGAGTCCTGGTGGAATGGGATTTTGTTCGATTTATGTTTTTCTTGTAGAGTACGTATCGTCCTGTTTCTGGACTGGTCCAAGCAGTCAAGCTTTACCAGTGCAATAATAGTGTTTTTTGTGGCTATTGTTGTGGCACCTTTTTTCTTGGTGTTCTCTATTCTTACGAAGTTGTAAATTTGACCATTTTTTGTTGTAGTCTTGTACTTTTCTACTTTGGAAAGTATTTTTATTGTTGGTTGACTTGTACAGTTGGTTTTTCTATGTTCGCTTTAACAGTGTTTGACTAGATATGTTGACATGTTTTTTTGTAATTATTCTGATTTTAAATTGTTATTCATTTAGTAGCGAAAACAGAATTGGGTAAGTGATTCATTGGTGGAAGTTGTTTATATAGTTTAAAAAATGCTTTTTAAAAGAAAACTTATATAATTAAACTTTCAATTACAAATTTCCAGAAAATTTATCATCTTTGGAATGAATGATTCAGAATTTTTTGTTGGCCGACAAATGATTTCTGTGTTTCAATTTTTTCCGGGACAAATCGCTTCAAATTGAGTAGGAGCTATAGATTTTATTTTGCCTTTATATGATTTATGTTTTTAATCTTGTTTTCGGTTTTTAAACTCAATTTTTGACTACAGTTTTGTCGTTGTCAATCAAATTTGGAAGAAAATAGTTCATGACCCTGAAGCTTTGAGTATTTTCCCACAGCGATTAGATATGGAAATATATAAAAAAGATAATATCCCGTTGCTCCCACATCTAAGGCAATGCAACCAAAAATGATTGAATTTGACCAAAATTCTAATCTTTCTTGTCCTGGTCCAAAAAAATGCAAAAAAAAATTATTTTACATTGAATATTTCATAGGAAACCAAAACAGTCAAATTTGTTCCTTGTTCCTTGTTTGTAGTATTTTTATGGTAAATTCCGTATACCTAAATTGTAAAGCTTTGTTCAAAAACTTGTTCGATCAACTATTTTCAATACTAGATGCATGCCCTTTATGTCCTTGTTGAACAGTTTTATTTCTTATTCCACTTAGTTTCCGGCACACAAAACTTCTAAATACTCTCCATTGATATATTTCACCTTTCGTTTTCCCCCACAGAATAAAAGTTGATACTGTGGTCAGTTTTCGAAATTTATCCGATGAAATGTTGGCCTTCTTCTAGCTTCGAACTTCATTGAATTTCACTTGTGTCCTGCGAAAAAAGGGGCCAACACAAAAATAAGAACATGTGCTATCTCGCAAAAAAAAAATCAAGAAAAAACTATGTCTTGCTTTTAGCACTGTACTCTATAGGAGCAAGAATATCAGTGTACTTACAGCAACTTCAACTTAGAAACGTTTTTTATTATGATCCTCTCGCTGAATGTGGGCGACGGAAGAGGACTATTAAAGTTTGATAAAAAAGAAAGCATGAGAAGCAAAAAGAATACGAAAAGCTGGACTTTATTAAATTCTGTTGACTTCTGGCATCTATCTCGTGAAAAAAGGAAGCAAAGTGTTTTTTCCTGGAGCGTTGACTTTCCTTTCTCGAAGGGTCATGCCATTTTATGTTTTATGAGGCCGGGGGAGACTTAAATATTAACGATAAAACCCAATCGGTTTATGGCTTTTCATTAGGACGCAACGTTGAAAAACCGAATTAGCTACAAGCTGGTGCGAAGCCCGATAGGAATGAAGGGATTGTGTAGCCGATGCGTCACTTAGGGGAGAATGTTTCTTTTTAATGGAGACCAAGTGTGAAATGGGACACACGTGAGGGAAGTTGGATGAATTTTTTCGGGTGGTAACCATAAAAATGCACAGATGGTAGGTGTTTTTGGTTTCACTGTTTGTGTAAAGGTGTTTTATCGGCTAAGAGAAACAGAAGCCGGTGGGCTTAGCACCCTCTTAATCTACCTTAACCTGAAGGTGGGCTGCGTTTTTGGAAATGGGATTGAAAGATGCGATTATAAAGTATTTGAGTACTATTGTTGTTCACATTAGAAGCTCTGATAACCAACAATACCATGTTTTCTCAGTCGCTTTGGCTTTCATAACCTTCAGCTGTCTAGTTACTATGACTTAGTCCTTCAATATAAAAGTACTATCAAAATTAAAAAAAACATTGAAATTCTTGTACTATCGTTAGATGTTTTTTAAAAGAAGTATTCATGGAAGAAGCTTACAGAGCTCAGTGTCGTTAAGAACCGAAGAAGAAAAGCAAATTGCAGGTTTTTAAGTTTATAAAATGACCCGAAAAAATCATTTCTCGACTTAGATAGGTACTACCTCGTTATTATTTTTTTCATAACATGTTAATGAAGCGACCATGTTGTATCTCACACATAAGCAAGACAGTTGCTTCAAAAAATCGCAACAAAAAGTTTAGGAGAACTTACACGGCGTTTAGAAAAAAATGTGGAGTTTCTTTCAAGAAAAGGACATAAAAACTCATGCAAAAGTTTAATAATTTTCGTTGACAATCTATGAAAAACCAGCCTATTGCTTAATTGGGCATCTTAATATATTGTGACAAGATAAAATTTGAAAGTCTTCTATATCTTTATGGTATCTTATGAAAATACCGTCGTTCCTGAGATAGCCCAAAGCTTCGTGAGAAAAAAAGCAAAACAAGCTACTTATTTAAGAAAATATAAAATTTACAAGTCATATGTCTGTTCAGCTGCGCTATCTTCAAAACTTACTTTGTTTCATAATCAGCTTTCCAAAAAAAAAAACGAAAATCATAATGAATGGTTTTGTTTCTGCCATGAACTTTTCAGGCTCTGCAGATGAAAATTCAGTTCCATTGGAATTATTGATTCAATGCTTTTCTCGTCGGACTTGTCAGTATTTTTAAATTTGTTTGGCCTTACTAACATTTTCATCAGATAAAATACTTAGCAGTTAGTCACAGCTTCACCATGAAAAGAACAAAAAAAAAATCGATTTTCTACAGAAGTTTGTAAATTATCCGCAAAGTTTGCAGCTTTTCAAATTTCGTCAATGCCTCGATGAGTCCCCGATTATGCTACGTAAAAAGTAATCTGTATTTTTCCCACTGACCTACAATTTTCCAATTTCCGTTCCACTCAACTTTGCATATAATCAAAACCGAAATATCGAACTCGGGATCATCATCTTCGGCTTTCCATAGTAATTCTTGCTGTTGTCGTTGCTGCTTTCATTCCTGATTTTGCGGCTGCCATTGCCATCCTCATCTGTAAACCGGAAAATTCAATAAAATCCACTTGAAAACATGAATTGAAAATTTTCTTTTAATGCTCTCGGACTTGGAAAACGTTTCCTTTTCGTCCTGCTGATCACGTCAAAGACATATTCGATGTTGTACGTAAGATTATTGAGGCTTTGTTAGATTTGTCGCATTTTTGACTAGTGAAAGGGGGTGGGACGCATGCACAGCTCAATATTGCGGGGGTTGAAAAGCTGCAAAACGAAAACGACCTGAATATAATGATGAATTCAATTCCGGTTTATGGTTCAGCTTCATTGAAAGCATCTTGGGTTTGAGTAATTTTATTAATATTTATTGATATCAACAGAGGAAATCATTATGAAAATGTCCATTTTAACATCCTTAAAAAAATTCTGCTTTAGTAGCAATTCAAGGTTTTCCATTGAATTCAACGATTAAAATTATATTCTGAGAAACGGAAATAAAAGTTGATAAGGGAAAAGTTCATGTAACGAATAAATGTATGGCCAATTGAAATTTTCAGAGGATTTGTGCACTCATGGGAATATGTAAAGATAAATGGGTAGGCAAAAAGTTTTTCTTCAAGAGAAAAACAATGATTTCGATTAAGTAAACTTTGGAAATGAACTTTGGTTGGAAAATAACATTTTCTTTTGTTTTCTTTCGTTCAGAAGGAATTGGATTTTGTAAATGGAAGCATTGCTACGTCATTGGAATGAGTTTTTAAGACATGTACGCATTCACTTGAAACTTTTCGTTGAATGCATTGTTAATGTTGGAAAATTAGTTCGTGTTTTGATTTCAATCAATTTGAAATCAGTTGAAAAATGTTAAAAGACACTTGTCAACTATTTGATATCCCAAGAAAATGAGAAAATTGTATCAAAAATATTTTGCAATAAATGTTTCATAATTAAGAAGCCTCTAATTCAAAATCGTACATTTTAGAGAAACCTATAAAAACCCAGCTGCAATATTGTCGAAATATTTGTGTATAAAAATTCATCTGACAAATTAACTTAACTTAACAGACCCAGCTGGCTGCCAACCCAGCTGCCTGCAAACCCAGATGTCAGAAAATTTAATGTTTCATTTCGACACTTGAAGTAAAGGTGGCAGCACTTAAAACTATCACATCTGCCATTTTAGTTAAAGAACTATGAGAGTCTTGTAGCGGTTGTATTTAGTACGTCTTGAGATGTCAAAATGTATAGAAGTAGTATAATGTGATGTTCCAAAGTGTTTGCTATATACAGGGAACGTTCTTTGCAATTTTGCTGAACTTAACTTTAAAATGGATGGTTTTGTCAATAGGCAGTTTTGTTGATATAAAAGTATTCGGCACTTTCAAATTTGGCAAGATACAAATAATCAGTCAATAACTAAACAATTCTCTACAAAAAGTTATTTCAAATCAAGCCGCGAGGTGCGACTCTTGTGGTCCACACGGTCAACTTCCCAGTAATATCTACATAAACATCAACAACATTAAACACAATAATAATTTTGAAAATAATACTACTTTAAGTAATAACAATGAGAGGTTTTCATAGCACTAACAGGAATGAGTTAATATGAATCATATCGTCTACGGGAGGGTCCATTGATTACGTAAGGTTTTTGGTCGATGAGGAGAGATTGAATATTCACGCGGATCAATCGGTGGGGGTTTTTTGGTCTTGAAAATTTTTGTTGGTTTTCAAAATTTAAGCATTTTTTTAATTAAAAGACTATAAAAACTATTAAAAATCTGCTCAAATTATGCAAATATTTTAAAACTTTGATTGAATTTACAACATTTTTTTAGAATAAAAGATATAAAGTAAAAGCATTCGTATGAACCCTCTTTACATGGTAACTTTGAATGATTTTTTATTTTTCATTTATTTTTTTTCATAAGCACGAAGAAAATTTTACCGGTTTCTCTTCAAAACCTGATAAGAATGTATAAATTTTATAAACTGGTATTACTGTGCTGTGCAAATCAGGTTAAAAAATATTTTTTATGAAAACACTATAAGTTTTCGCATTTTCTTCTATTAAATTAAAAAAACGGCTGAAAAGAATTTTTATATTGTTTAAAACTTCACAAAGATGTTAATACACGTCAACTGACACCTTAATGATCCAAATAATATATCTGGTTCGTGAGATATAGTGAATGATAAAATTGACCTTGAAAATCATGATGACTTTTAATGATTTTTTTTTTGATTTAATTTTTTACGTAATCATAAGAAAAAGTTTTGATGATGTTTCACAAACATTGTTTGCAGTATATGAATTTCATAAAGATTGATTACTATTTTTTGCAAATCAGCTTAAAAATTTATTGTTTATGAAAAAAACCCTAATTTTTTGCACTTTTTTTTTCTTAAATTAAAAAACGGCTCCAACGATTTTTTAAAAATGCGACAGATTTACAAAAATATTAATACGCGTTCATTGACACCTAAATAATGCAAATCCTATGTTCGGTTCGCGAGATATAACGCATAACAGAAATGACCTTGAAGATCATGATGACTGTTAATGATTTTTTATTTTTAAATTGATTTTTTTTGTAGTCATGAGAAAAAATTTTGATGGCATTTTTAAAAAAAAAGTTTGGAGTACATAAATTATATAAAGATTGATTACTTGGACTTGACAATAAGGTTAAAAATTTATTGTTTTTTAAAAAAATCACAATTTGTTGAACTTTTTTTTAAAAAAATTCAAAAACGGCTTATGCGATTTTTTCCAAAATTTGAGAGATTTACAAAAATGTTAATACGCGTCGATTGACACCTTATTCATGCAAATCGTATGTTTGCTTCGCGAGATATAACGCATGACAGAAATGACCTTCAAAGGGTCAAAACAGGAAACCCCCTCGACCGAAGTATCCCAGAAACTAATCAGCTCTTAAAATTGCAAAGACGCTTCGATTGACATCTCAAAGAAGTCGATACAAGTTTGTTTACGTGAGTTATGCTGGTAGAGAAAAGTGTCCACGAACGTACAGACGTACGTACGACGTACGTACACACTAACACACACATACATCTCCCTTTCTAAAAACACTTTATATATACTCTATAGACCTCAAAACGTAGAGAAATTTTGAAAATTTCAATTTCGATTTTCGAGGCGATTACAAGAACTTCCCATATACTGGGAAGTTAAAAAATTATGGTTTTTAAGTAAAACTTGGTGATATTCATGATTTATAGAAAATGGCTTCGACCAGGTTGACTCTTTAACTTCCCAGTATATGGGAAGTTCTTGTTTTGCAAGTAATTGGGGATCGTTGAAGTATGCGTTCGTTAATAGAAGCAAGATTTGATTTTGTAGAAATTCAGGTTGGTTTTTTCAAAAATACAGATCTAGCTGCTAACGTACTTGCTGCTGATGGATACGGCGTAGTAGTTACGTTTGACCTAAATAACGCCAAAAACTTGTAAGGAAGGAATTACAAACATTAAGTCTAGGTATATGTTGGTGTTTCTCTCAACCAGTGCAATATAACTACTACTAAAATTGTTTTCTAAGAGCAGTTTGCGCTATTGAAAAGAACAATTGTCCTTGCTAGTATGCAATAACTACAACAGTCCTGCAGAGTTTCTTATTTGCACTCTCTGTGTAGAATATGAAGTGCAAAAATGTCGTCTCGTTGGTTCGCAGAAGGAAGCTACCACTTTGGGAACGATTGTAAGTCAAATTGAAGAAGCAAAGTGGCATACATCAGAACATTTTGGCTGTAATCGATAGGATTGGAGTTGTTTGAAAAAACAAAAACAATTGTATTACCGATAGAGGAGACATCCATGTTTAATTTATTTTATAACGATGAAAGCCGCAGGATCTTCCCAAGCCGGCCATGAATTATATTTTAGTGATGAAAGAGGTCAAGCTGGACTACGAGTACGTTTGTTCCATGTTGGTGACAAATCATCTACAACAAGCACATCATAGACAGAATACTGGTATTTACTTGTGTAACTAGCTTTTTTGAAGGATTCTTTTTCAGAAAGCGATAGATAGACCTTTATTTATGATTTTCATATCTGGAAAGCAGAATTTTACCGTTCTGAATAAAAGGAATTTATTCAACTTAAGTTAGAAACCAAGCGCATTAAATTTAGCAGTGATTTCAGAAACATGTAAGGTCAGATTTCATGTGTATTCTGCGGTTTATCAATATTGTTACTTGAGACCAAGTTTTCTATCATCAGCTAGATTCAAATAAATATTTTTAATTTGCCTCCAATTTTTGTAGCATTTTTAGTTTAAGTTGTTGGGATGTTGTATTTTTGATACAAAACGGAATCAAATTTATTGTTTCAAAGAGAAGTGCAATAAGTTGCAGCGTTGATTACAAACAAATATATATTAGGTACAAAGTTCTAAAAATAATTTTGCAACCTTTGGAACAACTGGCCCATAAATTTCTTTCAATGGTTTGTATGCAGAATATTTTCCGCAAAAATGTGTGTTCATGAAAAAAAAATTCAGCTCATCTACATTGAACAAATTTATCTTTCGCCATATAAAAATAATCCAATAAAGTCTCGAAACTGTTGGCAAATCATAATTAACAATAAAAATCTGATTACTACGTATACTGCCCCCCAGCAAATCTGCCAATTCCACTAATTTACAGCACACCATCATTCTAAATCACTCCTACAACATGCCGTAAAACCTTGCTGATCCGCAAGAAATAAAGCCGAGTATTTCTCGAATTCCTCGAGAGAAAAATTAAGCATCGACTTAGATCTTTATGATATTTAATTTTGAGTGAAATGGTTGCACATCATTATTAAGAGAAGAAGTCGTGAAAAAATATCATCAACCCCTCTTCCAATGGCTTGTGCCAAAGCAAATTACAGCCAAATTACATTAATACATGAGTTACATGAGTTACACTAAAAAATTTATCATCTGTCGTAAAAAAACGCAAGCGTCTACATCGTCTTCCACTTCTTCATCATCATCTTTTGCCATTGTGTACTCTTTGCCAGGAGATTTTGTGTAGATTGTAAGTATGTAGCTTACAGCCAACGGCTACAAAAGAAGCTCATCCCCAACTCACCCCCATTGAAAAAAATAACGAATAACAAAAATCATCAAGTTTGCTCGTTTCCCGCGTCTCCACTTTAAGATATTCTATAAATTGAGGAAATGAAGTTGTCAGCAAGGACGTACGTATCTACTGTCGCTGCTGCTGCAAAAAATATTACTTAAATGTGACTGTTACCGAAAGTTATTGTCAATAAATTTTTTTCCTTTCAGAAGAGTCTCCTTTCGGTTTTTTTATTTCGCATTGTTGTTATTTTTTGGCTGTCCATAAACAAACGATGCACAAAACATAATGAAGAATATTAGTTTAATTAAAAGGGAGGCAGGCGGACGACCATTAAATTGTTGGATGATGGTCGGTGTTTGGCCACTGTAAGGTGGACATTTTATTACTGCTGTTATTTTTTCATTTATCCATGTTTAGTTTGGTTTGCTGTTGACCAGATACCCTATACGAATTTTGTGGGACTATTTCTTCTGGTGTTTTTTTTCCAAAGAAAATGATGGATTTTTTCAGAATCTTATTAATAATTTGAAAATGAAGGTACACCAAAATCGTTGGTAATGAAAAGTCTGTTGAATTTTTGTAAGGCAGGTGATTCTCTTCCTTTAATAATAATTCATAGAAAAATTTCATCTCAGACAGTTTAAAATGTATCAAAAATCATCTTTTCTTATGAATTTAATTGAAAACAAGCCGTGAGGTGCGACCCATGAGGTCCACACGGTCAACTTCCCAGTAATATCTAAAAAGATATTGAAAATATTAAACACAATAATAATTATGGAAATAATACTACTTCAAATAATAAAAATGTACTTCTCGTAAAAGTTATTGGAATGACTTAATATTAATCGTTTCATCTACGGGAGCGTCCATTGATTGAGTATTCATCGGAGTGGGGACAGGTTACAAAGCAGTTTTTTCATTAAAGTTAAAACATGGTGATGTGAAGACTATTGAAAATCTGCTTAAATTTTGCATATATTAATAAACTTTGATTGACTTTACAACAATGTCTTTAGAATAAGAGATTTAAGGTATTATAATTCGAATGAACCCTTTTTACATGGTGACTTTGAATGATTTTTTATGTTTAATTTAATTTTTTTTGTAATCATGAGAAAATTTATTGCTGGTTTCTCTACAAAAATTGATAAAATTTTATAAATTCTACAAACATTTATTATTACGATGTGCAAATCAGGTGAAAAATGAATTTTTCTATGAAAAAAACACTACTTTTCCAATTTTATTCAATAAATTTAAAAAACCACTTTAAAGATTTTTTTAACATATAAAAACATCATTAAAATGATAATACGCGTCGATTGACACCTTAATGATGGAAATATTATATTTAGTTCTCGAGATATAATGAATGACGTAAATGACCTTGAACGTTTAATGATTTTTTATTGTTTATTTAATTTTTTTCATAATCATGAAAAAAACTTTTGCTGGTTTTTTCACAAAAACTATTTGGAGTATATAAATTATATAAACATTGGTTACTTAGATTTAAAATCAGGTTAAAAATTTTGAGTTTTTGAAAAAGAAACCTAATGTTTTGCACTTTTTTTTAAAAAATTAAAAAACGGCTCCAAGATTTTTTTTAAAAATTTTATAGAATCACTTAAATGTTAATACGCGTCGATTGATAACTTGTTTAAGGAAATCGTACGTTGGATTCGCGAGGTATAACGCATGACAGAAATGACCTTCAAACGGGCAAAACAGCAAACCCCCGCGACCGAAGTATCCCAAAAACTAATCAGCTCTTAAGATTGCAAAGACGCTTCGATTGACACCTCAACGGAGTCGATACGACTTTGTTTACGTGAGTTATGCTCGTAGAAAAAAGTGTCCCGAACGTACAGACGTACGTACGTACATACACACACACACATACATCTCCCTTTCTAAAAACACTTTATATATACTCTATAGACCTCAAAACGTAAAGAAATGTTGAAAATTTCAATTTCGATTTTCGAGGCGATTACAAGAACTTCCCATATACTGGGAAGTTAAAAATATCAAGGTATTCATTATTGGATCAAAAACAAGCATTGGTACTATGATGGAGGGGAATTCCAATTTGAAAAACATCTCAGATTGATTATGAGTCTTAAGGTATACCTCGAAATGAGTTAAAGATCCACAAAAGATCTTTGTGATTTATATTTGATAAAAGATATTACCTTCAACATGGTTCGCTTTTTGCGATTAAATAAATCATAATAAATTGTTTATAGGTCTTGAGTTTAGTTTAGCTAAAGTTGTTTCCTAACAAGGAGAAGGCACAAACTAATTGCCTCCGAGCGGAATGAAATTTTTGCACATGATTAGAAAAAGTTGAAGGTATTCATCTCTTAAAATATCAGACAGCAACACTCTTGCTTTTCAGAAAAGCTTTAGAAGTTTTTAGTGTGTTATATTAAAGGTAGTACTGTCGACTGCATTTGAGACGAGTAACTCCTTTTCAAAGCAGTGATGTGTAGAGAACAGTGCACTTAGTCCACGTTCGTGTGGTCATGTGTTCAATTCCCGTTCGATGCAAAGTTTTTGTTCGAAAGGAACAATCAAAAATATTAATTTTAACATAAATCAACTATGTAACAATATAAATACATATTTTCATAAATCAGTTCATTTGTTTTTGTGACTTGTACTAAAAAGCTGTGAAAAATTTATTTAACATTTAAAAAAAATCTTTTTCAAGTTTGCAAGCGTATTATGCATACAGGATCATATTGTCAAAAATTGACGATAATGGTTGGTGATGAACTATTGATTGTGTTTTAATACAATCTTCTCGAGAATTGGTTCGGATCACATACTATACAAGTAAGAAGACTAGCTTTTGAATATATTTGGACATGTATCCTTTTCGTCACATGTCTTAGCTTTCAAGCACCTATTCACTGCATCAATTACTCAAAAGTCGCTAATTCATGACTAGTAACGATAGCCTTTATCCTCGTACATTGTTTTTTGCCAAGTCGGCATTGAGAAACGGGAAAGTGCAGGATTGATTCTAGGAACAAGTGATGATCCTTCCATCAGCTATGATTTTGCTTCTATTACAACCGCTAGTAATTTTCCAACTGTTCCAAAATGAATTTCTAGTAAAATTCATAAATATAAATGAGTAGTTTGCTGATTTATGGATAAAATCTATTTATATTTGTACGAGTACATTGTATTTTTTCTTTAAAATTAATTACTTTAATAATTTCTCTTAAATTTATTTGTCTATAGTTTTTTTGAAGTTGACTGCTTCTGAAATGAGTCAAAACTTGTTTGTGCTTAAAACACGCTAAAAACTTTAAAGGATTTTTCTCAAAATTGGTAGGTGTATTTCCAGGATCGATTTTCCTTAACCATTTTTAGCTACAAGTCAAATTTCATCCCAATCTAAGGTTGCGAAGTTCTGCGTTTTCCTAGAAAAACGTTGCAAAAGCTAGTGAATGTAAGTGATTTTATGAAACTTACTTTAAAATGAGAAAAATATCAAGAAAAATGTTACGAAAGTTTTTTATGAACATCTATTTAAACTATCTCATTTGATCCATTTCCTGATACTAATATCGAGATTTCATTTCCAACTAACTTTCAAATAGATTCCTTTCATATTTGTAAGGACTTGGCTTGTAAATTCCTGTATTTTCACTTGAGTCTTGGTTTACTAAAAAGTTTTAAGTTATTTCTTCACCTCGTCTGCAGTTTATCCTGTTTTTAACTTCCCAGTATATGGGAAGTTCTTTTAATCGCCTCGAAAATTGAAATTGAAATTTTCAACTTTTCTTCACGTTTTGAGTTCTATAGAGTATATATAAAGTGTTTTTAGAAAGGGAGATGTATGTGTGTGTGTACGTACGTACGTACGTATGGGACCGTTTTTTCTACGAGCATAACTCACGTAAACAAAGTCGTATCGTTGAGGTGTCAATCGAAGCGTCTTTGCAATCTTAAGAGCTGATTAGTTTTTACGAAACTTCCGTCGGGGGGGGGGGTGTTGTTTTGCCCCTTTAAAGGTCATTTCTCTCATGCATTATATCTTGCGAAGCAAACATACGATTTGCATTGTTAAGGTTTTAATCGACGTGTATTAACATTTGTGTGAATCTATAAAATTTTTAAAAATAACGTTGTAGCCGTTTTTTAATTTAAGAAAAAAAATGTGCAAAAAATTAGGTTTTATTCATAAACAATAAATTTTTAGCCTGATTTACGGTATACAGTAATCAATTTTTATAAAATTTACATACTTCAAAAACACCATCAAAACTTTTTCTCATGATTACGTAAAAAGGTAAATTAAAAATAAAAAATCATTAAAAGTTATCATGATCTTCAAGGTCGTTACTGTCATTCAATATATCTCACGAACCAGATATAATATTTGCATCATTAAAGTGTCAGTCGACGTGTATTGACTTCTTTGTGATTTTCTTAACATTATAAAAATTCGTTGTAGCGGTTTTCTTAACTTAATAGAAGAAAATGCGGAAAATTAGGGTTTTTTCCATAAAAAATATTTTTTTAACCCGATTTGCACTACACAGTAATAAATATATATTAAATTTTTAATTTTTTGTAAAGAAACCAGGAAAACTTTTTTCATGATTCTGAAAATAAAAATAAAAATCAAAAATCATTCAAAGTTACCATATAAAAAGTGTTCATTCCGAATATATTACTTTATATCTTTTATTCTAAAGAGATTGTTGTAAATTCAATCAAAGTTTAAAAATATTTGCAGTGTTTCTACAGTCTTTTAATTAAAAAAAATTGCTTAAATTTTGAAAACCAACAAAATTTCAATCAAATTTGCATTGGCGGTGATCAACGCTTTGAATGGTAAAATGTTTTATAGTCAATACGTTGCAAAATCATATGCTTTAAAAAGATTTCATAAAATAAAAAAATTTCGTTTTTAGTAGATTCATTCTTTGGTAATCTTAAGATTTCAATTACTTCCTCCATCATCATTTGTAATACATTTTACTTTTTACATGCAATTGACCCTTTTTTTGATTTCATATTCAAAATTTTGAAGACCAATAGAAAATATAAAGTAATTATTAGTCTCATTAATGTTAAAAATATAAAATCAGTGATTGTGCTGAAGTCATGGCAATTTTGAACGCAACTATTCAAAATGATCATCACGCGAAAAAATCTCTTCAATGAGAGTAATAACAAAAAATGCATTCATTTATGCTAGCGCTCTCTTGTCGTTCACGCATCGATATGAAAATAACAAATGACGAAGAAAAGGTTCTTACCGATTGATTGATCAAATCAATCTACCCCCATCCACCAAAAGTTTTACGTAATCAATCGATGCTCCCGTAGATGATATGATTAATATTAACTCATTCCTGTTACGGCTATGAATACCTCTCGTTATTATTATTTAAAGTAGTATTATTTTCAAAATTATTATTGTGTTTAATATTTTTAATGTTTATTCAGATATTCCTGGGAAGTTGACCGTGTGGACCTCAAGGGTCGCACTTCGCATCTATTTCAAACATTTTTATTTAAAACGTATGCCAATTTTTTTTTTTAGAAAAAAAAATCAGCGTCGGCAATTTAATGCTAGCAATTTTCTAGTGAGTACATATCAAATGCAGATGAAAATTATAAACCAGGTGCTCTCATCAAAACTTTCAGTAGCATCAACAGTTGTGAAGAATTCATAGGATTCAGATAAAGCAATTTGTAGAAGTAAATAGCCTACAGAACTTCAAAAATTCTTCAGTCCTGTTTCCTCGGTCGAATCAATCACAATTTATCACATCCCCTTATGAATAATTAGATCAATTTATTCATTCGATTCGATTTCAATTTCGCGCTCGAAAATATCGATGGCAATCATCGCACCTTTCAAAAAATTTAATATCTTTTATTAGATTATTCTATAAATAATCCACCACCGTGCCGGGCACCATTCACCACTCACCATTTCACTCATCATCGAGGCTTGCATTCAGGACGTGGCCGTGTTATTATGAAGCCACTCACATTTCTGCCTCACACGATTTATTAATTGATTTAACAAGATGTTGAAGTATAAATTTCGATTTCAACTTTTGCTGAGTGCCAGCCACCTCATACACACATCATTCCTGGCTATTTTTAAATAATCAGCTGAGTAAAAGATTCGAGATAAAAATTGAAAAATTCATTGGTTGTTAATCACTGAAGAAATAAGGCGGCAACGACAAAACAATCTTTTTTGTGTCATATGTGAAAAAGATACACAGTTGACATGGCTATTATCAGATTTGTATAGATAAAATGCGTCAAAGCTAATTTTAGGTGGTAAATTGACACACACAAATATATTTTGAGATTTTTCTGAGGAAAGAATTTATATATATATTCATAGTCTTCTGTAATACTTTTAATGAGTCGTTCCAAATATATTCTTGTGAGTTTCTTTTAATAGATCGTCTTCTTCATGTATTTCAGCCGATTTAATTTGAATGTTGTACTGTGATTTATTTCCTTGAAAAAATAACAATATGTTTATTTAAAAGCTTAATTATTCGATAGTTTCTTCCACATTCATTTGAAACATAAAAAATACAAAAAACAAACAAATATTTTTATACGTGCGTATTCACTTTGAAGTCATATTTCAGTTAGAGAATAAACATCATGTGGATTAAAAAATGAATTTAAAAATAAATTTAACATTCTTGGCAATCCGATTGACTAATTAAATTATTATCGTTTAGTAGTCAAATTCGGTGCTTTATTTATATTTGGAATGAAAGTTATTTTTACCAGAGTGTAAGATGAGAACGTTTTGAAAGAAAACCGGAAGTGGAAAGTAATTTACCCAACAAGCAGTAAATTAAATTTTAAATGCCAATAATTTTTATGTTATTCAATTATTTTTGAATGCTTTGGAGGGAATTGCGCTATCAAAGTAAAATTTGTGGTATTTATTTGATTATGAATAAGCTTTCATAAATGATTGATTTTTTCAATATGTCTAGATATATTAGTAAGAATATCAGTTATTCTCCTCTGATTTTTTGAAATATTATTTTTTATAGAAATGCATTTGAAACTTACTGCATCGTTGATTCAAAGAAAAGAAATAAACGTTGCAAAAAAAAAACAAATAATTTCAGGACAGTTATTGAAGAGTTTTCACAGATTTTGAATTAAAAACTTGACGAGCAACCCCACCATTTGAACACTTAATTTGTATTGAGGATAATATTGGTGTTTTCCAATACAGTTCCATTTTAGGTTAGTTTGGTACTTAAGAAATAGTTTTGGAATAAATTTTTTAATTGTGTGAAATGTGTCACAATATCTTCTAGACACTTTGCTCTTGTTTTCCTTTTAAAACCAAGTTCATTTCATAACATGTCTCTCAATTGGATCTGTCTTTTTTTAAACGACTCATTTGCTTATTGCACGTATTTTTTAATAATATCTTAAAACCTATAAGTATAAATAGTTTTTGGATTTTGTCTCCGATTTTTCGAAACTTAATTTTTAAGAAATGGTTTTGCGATTTTTTTTAAAAAGAAGGAGAAATTTTCTTGGTAAAAATTACATAAATATTTTGAGGGCAGATACAGAATTAATAATTAGACGAATAATTAAACTATTTTAAAAATAAATTTCTGGTGAAAATAATATAGGCGCTTTTCCAATACTGTTTCATCAGCCATTATTAACTTGAGAAACATTTTGGAATAAATTTTTTTTAAATTGTGCAAAATATAACACGATTTCTTCAATCTTTTTGCCCTTTAAAGCAAAATTATTACTTGTTTTTCCACTCAAGTGCGTTTGCCTTTTTTAATAATTTATTTGATCGGAAAGGATCACAAAGTTCTGTGATGTCTTATTTTAGATCAATCGTTTTCATCGAAATAAAAAATGCTGAACTTATTTTTAGCTTAATTTTTTTACCGATTTATTTATTAAACAAAATCAAAATATAGTGGAGCCTCAATTATCTGACCATTGAGTGATTGTTTAAACATTTTTTTTAAAATATACTAGAAGTGATTGAAGAGAAATTGTTGGTGCTGTATTATTCATATTTCTATGAATTTACTGAATTGCTTCGCTATATGTTATATATCTAAAACTGAGTAAAAGTAGAATACGCAAGTATTCAAGTACATTGGAATGTATAGATGGCAATTGATCAGCAGGTGTTGATGGTCTGGAACCGAAAAATTTCATTTATTTTCGTTTGTTAGATTCCCGACCTTTTCTTTTAAATGATGATTTCTCTGATGTCACTCAACTTGAAGGAAAAGTTTTCGTATAGCTTATTTGTAATGTGCACTTGTAAAATTTTTATATGGTTCATTTTAATTGTCTACAAAATTTGTAAAAGTTTTTGTATGGATATTTTTTAATGTCCACAGAATTCATAAAATAATAATAAAATAGTCAATCAAATGTATCACATGAAACCAAGTCAGTGTAGTAAGAACAAAAGAATCATCATCATTCAAATTCATATCAATCTCTTCTTCAGCAAAAATTTATATCATATCCATTGCCATCCTCTTCTTTGTCAGTAATTGAAATTTTACACCTTCTTTAATGCACTCTAATTTACTTTCAACGTCGATTAAGGAAACTCTGTCTTCATCTCTTGTCATATACAAAGAAAGAAACTCTTAGCTCCAAGTTTTACAAAATCGTCAATTCTTTCTTGTCAAATAATAAATTCTTCTTTGTAGTATTTTTTTGAAAGTAATTTGTGTTTATTTCTTCATTTAAACTTGCAGTATTTGCAAAGAATTTAAATAAATTAATGGTTTAATTTGAATTTAAAATCAAATCAAATGTTAAAAAATTGTTTGCAGTACCAATCACAAAACCGCTTGTTATAATATTTTAAGTTTCGGAAAAAAATAGTTTTGTTTAAATCGGTAAGTTTTTCTTAAACACCAAAAGCATTTCCGAGGGTTGTTCTGACCTTCTTAACCCATGTAAATAAAATGAATAATCTCGCAAAGTTATTTATTGAACAAGTAATTTTCCACAACAACTGACCTAATACAAAAAATTTGTACTTTATACTGTTTCTGCAACGTAAATTTACAATTCATTTAAAAATTAAAGTTAAAATGAAAAGTTTTGGCGTTTGAGGCAAGTTTTATCGGTTAAAATTAATTCAAAATTTTCCGGCCTCGTAAATTTTATTCTGAGCAATTGCACTGGCCGTTTTACATTATCACTGGTCTAGAAAGTATAATATGATTTTTTAAACTACAATTTTGTTTTACATCGAAGTCGAAAGTTCCCCGGAGAATATATTTATTTTATGCGATTCATTTATTTTATCTGAGGGATTTTTCATCTTATTTACCCTTAAAATAACTATCAAAACTGCAACCGTTTCACCTTATGCCAATTTTAGTTTCACCTGTCTTTTCGATAGAATTATAACATAGAAGAACAGCTACTTCGCGTTTGGTTTCAAACAATTTTCGAACAACAACCAAAAATTCCCTCACAGTTTCTGGCCTCGACACGAAATTCCAAATAATGTGAGGTCACGTCATTCTTGCGAATGACTCTCAGATAATTCTCGAAACACCAACGAAAACAATTTGAAAACTACGAGTTGTCTACAATTGCTAGTCGGGTCGCTAATTATACAAATTTTCATGAAAATCGTCTCATGCGGCATAAATATCCGCCCAGCAATGACGATAATTCACCTTGACGTGAAAATTCACTCGAAAACATTTATATTTTCGCAAGAATTTTCACCCAAAAGCACAAACGTAATTAAGTGTGCCACACGTCGTATCTGAAGTTCTAAAATAATTTTGTGCATTTTCTTGTCGCGATAATGACCTTTAGTTTGTACACCTCCCGTGGTGTGGATTTGATTCAATCTAAATTTGTACGAAATGAAAATATTATATTTCGTTTTAGCAGAGACGTGAAATTTTCGCGAAACCAATTTCATCCCCCCGTTTGCGGCAAACAATGCATAGTCGTTGAAATTTCCACCGAGTTTCCACCTGAGTTTCTTCTGAACGCATTTCAGTTTCAGCCACTTCAGTTTGGTGGCAGTCGTCTTCCCGGTTTTATAATTATCCTGTCGACATCGTCCGTCGGTAAAGAGTTTCGCTATAATCCAGGAATAATTACTCGCCCTTAGTTTCGAGTCGTAGTTTGGGGCTGTGGTGACTGCACTTGGGGTGGAAGTGACCGTAAGAATATGATTTTATTAATGATGAACATTTTCTTAAACGAGAAACTTTAAGTTTTTGCTTCTTTCGCTGCGCTAAATGAAAGTTAAATTAGTTTCTGACAAAATATGATGAAGCACTTAAGTACTCTTAGTGAAAAAAATAGTTGAAGTTGGAATTGAATTTGCTAAATGCTAGTGACGATCCTGCATAGTGAATTTTATTGAAAATTGCACCGGTGATAAAGTGTGTCGTGTATTTCCCACATAATATCGAAATTTAAAAACATTTACTTAAAAAAAAATTAGCAAGCCATGCAAACTAGACATGTCTGAAATCCAGTGAATTAAATTATCCTAGTTTGTAACCACCTTTGCATTTTTATATTTGTCATTAAATGAATATTTATTCATGAAACGAAGTGAAATTAAATAATTAATTGAATATTTCCTTTAATTTATTTGCAGGGTACAAGCGCGTTGCTTGGCCACCAGTTGACACGGCTCCAATTTATGCAACAATTCCGCAACCACAAAATCCACCACTCTCAGTTTACGAGGTATGTGTGTCCTTGCCGAGTGCAAATGATGTGATAATCATTTAGATGGAATTTTATCTAAAACAAGCGAATGTATATATATATACACATACATACCTACACGTTGTTAAGCTTTTGATGTCGTCGTGTCCTGTGATATGTAAATTATTATGTTCACCCCCACAGCTCATGCGGAATGGGAGATAAAAAAAATGATCGATATTTTGATGCACAAGATTCAACAATTTTTCCAAAATATTTTTGAATTTGTTTTTACTTTGGCATTAAATATTTGTTTTATGACTTTGATTGTGCGTTGCATGAAGCTTGTTATAAAGTTTTCCAATGTTGAAAATGTGCCAAAATTTTGTAATTTATTGTGTGGCTTACGCAAATATTGTGTTCATTAATTTGCTGTGGTGCTTCGATAATATTTGAAATTAACATTAATTATAGTACAAATTTGGCTCAGGTGCAAATTGTCTTCTAGATATTTTTTTAGTCGTCAATTTTGTTAATCTAATAAAAAACTTAAATTATATACCATTAAACCCTTCATAACGAATGACTTTGGACATTCTTTGACTGTGTATTTCTTTAAAAATTAGGGGTTTTCCGATATTCCACTGTTTCTATAGGTATCAAATTTTCCATATGGAGCCAAAATAAGGTTCGGCAATGCAGGAAAGTTTACAATAAACCGTAATTAGCTTCTTGAAAATGACTTCTTGACGATATTTTCATATTTTTCCTTGTTAAACTTAACATATCTTCACATATTTCCTAAATTTAGTATTCATCTACAACTTACGCAGAAAGTACACCCTCTGTTCTTTCAATTAAAACTAAAATCAATATTTATTGATTTATTTTTTACCATGCATTTGAGGAGGTCTAGCCACAAATATGATGCAAAATTGCCAAAAGTTCCTATTACTTTAAAATCTTTCTAACTCCTTAGCAAAACCGAGACTTGAATTAAAAATTCCCAATTATGATACTTTTGTTTTTTTGTTGTTTTTTAAATCATATTTCAAATATCTATTTACAAAATACTGCATGTTTTTGAGTCAAATGCCATTTGATAATGTATTTGCGATTAGTTTCTTATTGGAATTATTCAAATATACAAATCATTAGACCAAAAAATCCTTTTTTTCAACCCATACCAATATTTTGGAATCAAAATATTTAGTACTATCTTATTGAATTTCGGAAAAACCCAATTGTCAATGAAATCAAATTAAGTTTAGCGTTTCAAATTAGTAGGAATTTCAAAATAACCTATTTTTAATGCAAAAATTTATTTTCAAAGTATTTTTGTGAATGTCAATCAAAGCACCTGTTGTATTATGATTGCATAGAAAACCATGCAGTTCACATGAATAAAAAGTTATTCATTATTCATTAATACAAAATTATTCATGTGAGCTGCACTAGCAAATACTATTTTACACAAGCCTTGAAAGTAAGACCCTATAAAATGAAATAGTAGTTTAAGGAGAATACTTTCGAAACACCTTTATATTCCACGGAAAAATAAAAAAATATGCGAGTACTAAAACTCTTCGATGAAAGCGGGAAAACCAAAATATTTTTTTGGTTCTAAAAGTATTTTTGTAGAATCTATCCGAATAGCAAGGCATATGAGCAAATCATTTTACTTATAAAGTAAAGCCTCGTCTGTTTGATCCTCTTCTGCCAATAAATTTTCACGATATACGAAAACCATATTTAATAATTATCCGTGCCAACCATCGAATCAATTTATACTCATTCGCTGAATCGCAAATCGATAACGACTTTCTCAATAATCAAGCCTATATCCTCTTTACTAGGAATCATTCCAGCCAGCAAAAGTGTCTATACTAGCCATTTCGATTGGATCCTTTAGGGCTGCCAATGATTTTAATTACCTTTATAAATTTCACAGCGTAATAGGATCGAAATCTGATTTATATAGCAATACGTGCGTGCAACAGCATAAATGCCTTCAACATGCATACACTCAGCCATTGGTGAATTTCACGGGGTATTAAGGATCTGCGTAAATTGGAAAAGTCCTGAAGGATCATACATCGTTTCGTAAACACTTGGGTTGGGCCATCGTAACATGCTTCAAATGTGATATAATACGCATATACCGTATGCCAGAAAGGATGCTGTGATTAGGCCACGAATGTAATTTAGGATTTATTTATTTTAAGTAGTGCCATATCTTTACGTTGAATAGAAGGTACCTGAGTATGTCGTCGCTTTAATTTTGTTTTATTTCAAAAAAGGAAGAAAATTGTTTTGATACAATAACTAAGCAAAGAAGTAAAGTCTCAACTTTTTAAATTAGAAATGAATGAACAAAATGATGGGAAGTTAAATAATAAATAATTGATTCAAAATTAAGGTGGAAATTTTCCCTCAAATTTTCTCATTATCTAATTAAAACTGGTGAAAGATAAGTACAATGCATATTTTCTACATTTGAAATTATTTAAGAAATTGGTTTAATTTCTCACTTGAAACAGAGCCTTGTTTCTTTTGTATTGGCTATGAAATAAGTGTATTTTATTCTCAACTATTTTCAAAGTCAATATGAATGTAATAGTCCAGAAAGTTTATAAAAAAATAGTTGTTAATGCTTTTTCTAATTTTCTTGTCAAATTACGAATGACTTGTGTGAAAAACGTTTATCTTGGTATCTCTTATAAAATACTCTGCATTTCATTGTAACTGCAACGTGACGATCCAACTAATATTCTTAGTCAAGCTTCCGTAATAAACACGCAGTTAATTAATATCAACGCTAATGCACATAAACTTGTCTTCATTAGTACAAGGAAAGTTTATGATAAATGATTAGCAAAATTCACCTCCGTTTTCAGGGCGACGTACGAGAAAGCGTAATGAGGTGTAAAACACAAAAAAATTATCGTCATTTGTTAGCAAACACTGATTTAGTTGCGAAGCTTTGTTGTTTAGTCCTTTCACTTTTTCATCATTTTGCAATCTGTCGCGTGGTATCTTTTGCTGGTGTCCTTTAGTCACATTGTCCTGTGAAACATGTTGAATGGTGAAAGCATTCAATATATAGGGGTTGGAATATATTACTGTTAACTTGATCCCTACCCCTTTTTATTTATAAGGAACTAATTCTTTTCCTCAAAAGATGAACCCGTTTAACCGAACATTAAATCAGAAAACGAATGAAGATTCTGGAGTTTATTGTTGCATATTTTGATTCGTAGATCATTGATTCAATGAAAAATGTATTGTTTGACTCTCCTATGCCTAATATCGTCAATTTTCTGGTAATGATACTGAAATTCTATTTTCAGTAGAAGGACACATTGAAAACATCTCAGCAAACTAAAAATAAATAGATTTTGAGCCATCGACTGTTTGGAATTTGGAAATTATTATTCGAAAATCTTAAAAATATAGTCGCTCCGTTCGAATGATGCCCATTGTTTTAAAATTAACTTAAATAAACCTATCGTTTTCAAAATAAAAAGCAGAGAGAGAAATTTAAACTAGTTTTTCACCTGTTCTTGAAATAACAGCAAAAATTACAATTGACATTCCTGAACTTTCCGTGGAAAACCGAGAGGTATGAAATTGTATTAAAACATGAAACTGACACACATCGATTTCGCCACCAATCCCGTTAAAAAACACAATCGGAATAAAGGACTATTCAAAACGATGGCAATAAAAGTACAACCAAAAGCAAATATAAAAAATTAATGAAAAAACGACAGAATTGCTGCTACCTTTTAAATTAAACATAACATCCACACGGATCAGATAGGAGTTAATCAAAATAAATTAAATATATTCCGTACGATGTGAGCGATCAGTTCTTCTTTGTGTTGCCATCACTACCACCTTCATCACCCTTGTACATCCTTGCTCGGCCGACACCAATAACAATTGTTTCCTGTGACTGCTCTATCACTGTAAATGGCAACTTTTCCGTTCAATTTTAAGTTGAATTTTTTTCGTCAAATAAAAATATACGTTTTTTTTAAATTTGTCATGGTGTTCTGGTATATTCGTCCTGTTCCGATAAATTGCTGATATTTGTCCCTCGTCCATAGCCACGGATGTATTCATACACGCATGCATGCGCTTTTGTTGAATAAAAAGTGTCTGTTTTACGGACGACATGCTTGATATAAATTTAAATTAAAAGTTAAATAATAATATGGACTCGAAATCTCGGAAAATGCATATAAATCATTTGTATATTTGTATATAAAGGAACGTGTGGGGAAACGTAACTTCCATTGTTGCCATGTAAAGCGATGGCTCTTTCACTCGAAGAGTTTTCGATGTTAATGTATCATTTGGAAGGCAGTTTTTAAAGGGAGGTAGTTTTCGAATTGCCCTTTTGTCTGAGATTTTGTTGCAGGTATAATAAATGGCTACAAAGCACTTGCAATATTTTTAAATTCGCTTTATTCGCTGATTGTTGCAAGTAGATTGTATTATTTTGTCAAGGATGTGTTTTACAAGCATTTTTTGTGTACAATGCAACTATGAATTTCAATGTTGCATACTTGGCTGGCTTAATCATTAGATATAGCTTCATTAGCAATGCGTTCAACATGTGATATCAGCTTTAATTTTTTGCAAATTATTAAATGTGCTTTTATTTATTTGCCTCTTTTAAAACGACATTTACAACTTTGTTATTTTATTGAAAAGTAAGCAGCAAGTTATTAATAAATTTAATATTTTCATTCATTTCAATGATGTCCTGATTTCTCAACTTATCGCCATTATTTGATTTGTAAAATTTAACGATTTCCTTTTCTTATCTTTGCAATTTTTTCCGTAACAAATAGCATTAATAACAAGAACTATCCACAGTCACACTATTTTACGAACATTCTACATCGCTTGTATGTCTTTTAACCATTGAAAATCGAGGATAAATGAAACTGCTAACATGCATACTTCTCAAAACTTTGTTGAACGTGTCGGAAATTTTCAGGTCAATAGCCAAGCCCAACAAAAGTCAGAACCCACTAATTATTATCAATCACCGCAATACCAGCAACAACATCAACCCAAACCATTGCATCAACAAACGCAATATCAGCAAAATAATTACCAACAACCTCAATCCAACAGCCAATCAAATCGTTGGTCGCAGCCCCAAGCTTACTATCAATCTCAATATCAGCAGCCCCAATCGCAACCACAACAATCCCAGTACCAGTCTCCCCGCTACGAAACCTCTCCGGCTCGTCAAAACCATCTCGCCCCGCAATCCCATCAACAATCGTATGGTAGTGGTCCAGCAACAGCTCCAAGTAGCACAGTGTCCTTTGCGGGTGGTATTGCAAGAAGTGTTTCCCCCTCCCGTCCAATAGCTCGTGAATATATTCCCGGTCAATTTAATATGCCGGGACGGTATCAAGAGCCTGAACAGACCAGACAACCTGAAAAATATCAGCAGCCGAGGCAACACCAGCCCCAAAGTCAATACCAACATCAAGATCAATACCAATCCCAAAATCAATACCAACCCCAAGATCAATATCAAGCCCGAAACCAATACCAACCCAGAAACCAATCCCAACCACCGATGCAGTCCCAACAATCAGCCCTCAACGGCTACGAAACACTTTCACCACAATCGGGCGGTTCCTATGCCTCCTCAGCCCAATCCGCACCGCAAGGAACCTATTACCCCGGCTGGTCGCATGTTCGTCCGCCAACTCCATCTCGTACTGGATACACCCTGCAGGGTAGCTACCCGCAATATCAGCGAACCAATTCAGCTCCTCGTGGATCAGAACCACCTTATGGAGCGTATCAGGTACGCCTGGCTATAGACGCGTGAGAACAAGTCGTTTTGGCTTTCACCATCACTCCTAACATTAGACTTGCCTATTAGAAGGTTTCGCAATTGGCATTTCTGCACTAAATTTTACTCTACTACCCTTCCTCTTCATCTCAGGCTTGTAGATACTAAATCTGTACAGCTTCCGCTAACCAAGAACTAACTTCTTCGAAACGTGCCTCACTGATCAGTATCACTTCTCCAATTATAGTCTAGCCAAAACGAATATCAGCCTCAGGTTACTCAGGCTTTCCAGCCTGTAAGCCATCAGCCATCGGCGCAAGGATACCAAGCTCAAAGCTACTCTCCACAGCAGCAGCAGCAGCAGCAGCAACAACAGCAACAATATTACGCGCATCCTCAGCGTCAGGCATCTCCTTACGTGCGTGGACAAAGTCCAGGGGTGATACAGTTGCGAAAGGAGGCCCCGATTTCGCAGAGACCAGCGCCTGTCTACACGTCTCAGCCAGCAACCGCAACTTTACAAGGTAGTCCTTTTTGTTATGGAGACATCCGGGAAGGAAACTTTTCACTTTGTTTTTTTCCGCAGGAGGTTCCAACATGCGTGGAGACTTGAAGTGGCCACCGCCAGAGTACAAGGCTCAGGCGGCTGTAGCAAATGAAGAGCGCCGAAGAATAGCCCTGGGTCCAGTTTGTCGACCAAGGCGTGTGCAAAAGGTGAGATTGATTTCGAACTATGAACCCTCACAGAACACAAAACCAATGTTATGTGTACTATTCGACGGTTAGGTCAAATTTGTACATGAAATTTGATTTATAAAATAAGTATTTGTGGGACAATTACGAATTCGTAGAAGCTCAAAATACTATTTTAGAAATTTGTATATTTTGTGCCGAAATCACACAGAAATGAATGAAGGAGTTTCGATGAAACTTGGCATAGGTTGGTGTGTTGGTTATATTGGTGCCCTTTTTTTCAGAAATAGCTCACTTAGAGAAATAGCTCACACAGCCCATCGTGATACAACAAATAAAGACGGGCCTGGATGGTTTCAGATGTGCCTAGATGAGGTTATATGAGCCTAAATGAGCCTAAATGATCCTAGATGTGTCTAAGGGAACCTAGATGGGCCTAGATATACCTAGATGAGCCTAAAGGGGCCTAAATGAGCCTAGATATGCCTAGGTGAGTCTAGATGGGTCTAGACATATATAGCTGCTTGGCAGTTGTTTCTTAAGCGTTATCAGTGTTGTTGTCACAAAGTGCTCATTCAATTGCTTCTCAGCTAAAATTATTCAGGACACCTTCAATATCGGGGAAAATTGCTTTCGTAGGTTCATTCTCGTCTAGTGGTTTTTCTTTGTGGCTGTTAATCAAGTAAAGAGCTATTTCGACCAATCTCTCTTTCGTATAAGTATGCTATGTTTTAGAAAGAGGTTTTAGAATATCTTTGAAATGAATATCACTCAATCCAGAGTTGATAAGGTAAATAAGGTGAAGTTGATGGGTCTGCAATCGTTAAGCGAAGAATAGGAGGCCGTCCTAACGTCTTCCAAACAACGCTGTGAAATATACGTCAACTTCAGACGTGCAATGAAAATATTATTTTGCTATAGCTGTACTATCTTTATTTACAAAAGGATCTCAGCTACTAAGATACTATTCATGTAGGCAGATTTGAAGGATTAAAGAGATATGAAAGCCTAAAGTAGGAGCTAGTTATTTAAAGGAACTGTCTTGACAATCGATTTGGAAGTATATGTGGATTGAATTTACTCACTGCGGCCACACATGAAGGAAATTAGTGGTCCATGAGAACATCATGCGTTTCAAAGTTGACTTTTACCACGTTGTATTTGTATCCTTAACAGAATCTAGGAATAAGCGTGAACCTTATTTTGGGCAAAGCATTTATATGTTCGAGTTTTTTTTATGCAGGCATAAAAATCATTCTAGGATGTTTGTTAGTCTTTTCTGATGAAATTTTTTAATGTCTACATTTCAAGTTTTTAAGCAGACCAATTGGATGCTTTGATGCTTGATTGGAAAATTTTCTTTTGGACCATCACAATGACCCTGTTCCATGATGGGTATTTGTATTCACCTCTGAAGTTCGTTGGGTTACATGCAAATTTTGATATGTACCTAAGGGCCTAAGGGTTCTAAGAGCCATTTTCAAATCATTTGGTCATATTTGTCGGAAAGCCACCACTCGGATGGTCTAAGAATAAGCGTTCTTGAAATACTCGTCATCCCTTGATAATTTAAGAGAGTTTCTGGTTCGTTAGAGTAAAATTAAGTTCATCCCTACGATATGTCGTAATGAAGATAGGTTTCTTATATGGATAAGCTAGCATTGTATCGCGCACTAGAGTAAATTTGAATTGACTGTGTTTTTTTTTTAAATCGATCCAAACGCGATGGCTAGCATTGGAATCCGCACCAATGATGAATGAAAGTATATTGCATCCGTTTTATTTTCCAATGAAACGAAAGAATACTTTTTTCAGCTATGGAATAATGAAAATATATAGCAGCCTATTTTTATTTCGAACTGTGTTTATAAAATATGGGAACGGATTCAGAAAGATCGAATACTTTCAAGCCTTCTTAAAATGCTGAAAGCTTGCATAGTTTTATAATTGTGTCAAACAGTATTTTAAAAATAGAATGAAGTGACGAAAAACCGAATTTAACAGAGCTTTTTTTCAAGGACTACCTAGTGTTTTAATTGTGTTTTGCGGAGGACTAGAAGTTGCCAGAAATATTTGGTCAATAAAAAGTTCTATTGAAATACTTATTTCCATACCAATTCCAAAAAGTCATGCGTTCAGGTTTAGTTCTACATAAAAAGAGATTGTTGATTTTCTTATTCATTTGCGAGACCATTTATATGCGGTTTTCTTCAGTTTCGAATCGTTTTATTTTGGAAGCTCTTATTTTTAGGTACTTGAAATTCACAGTCTATCGAGAAATTCTAGGTTGCTCCCACTTACCTTTGTTTAGTATCCTTTTTTTCATAAAAATCGTTCATAAAATAGAGAAACATATTACATAGTAATAGTAGTAGTAAGAATATTTTATGTGAATTGTCCTTTTGTTTTAGGCTAATTTTAGGAATATATCTTTAGCATCGGAAAGATTTTATTGTTTTCGAAAAACTCTGGCGCTGCTGAATTTTTTTTCAACACATTGAATATTTGTTTTCGATGAGTGAAATTTTTGTAGGTTTAAAAAAATCGAAACCGCAAATTTTGTAAATCCATAATTCAACTTTGTGGATCATTATAAAGTCCTTCAGGTTCATTTCAACCAGCAATAGTCATGTGAAGTAAATCATTTGAATGTCGGATTATTCAAAAACTTAACCGCATTATACATTGTCAAAAACAAAATATTCTCTAACACATTTTTCAACACAAATTATTCAGTAAAATAATGTGACTCTAATTTCATTTAATTTTTTTTTCTTTCTCTCGCTTTCATCACATACGGCAATCAATAGAAAGATGTAAGAAAACCTGTGCAAAATTTTAAAATGGCTAATTAATTTAATTTTGTTTGGATTTTTCGTACTTGCAGGATTACAGTTCGTTTTTCGCCAAGAACGCCTTGAATCATTATTACCCGGGCTATAAAATTCCACCAGGCACTCAACACATGTACACCCAGTACTAGAGAATGCAACGAACATTTGACGAATATTGTAACTAACGTTATGTAAAACTTGAAAAAAAATTAAAACGTTTTCAGAGAAGAATTCTCCTTTTATCGTAAACAAATTGTTATTTATTGTTAGCACATTGAAAACTAAAATGTTGACATTCGGTTCAACCAAGTTGCGATTAAAATATGTTTTTTTTGCTTTTTGAAATTGGAATCCAAAATTTGTAGCTTTTTTGATAACTTAAAAATAATTGGAGTCGTTTTTGTCCTGAAAAACCTATATGAATATTTATTGAACCTAAAATGATGGAAACATGCAACAACAAAACTTAAATTATCTTTGTTTTTAATGTTCATAAATTTGGTAATATTATTTAACAACATACGCTTTTTAGTGAAAAGCAAAACTATCTTCATATTACAATTATGTGTGTATGCTTCATCTTAACAAAAACGAAAGTCTATAAAAAAAACAATAATAATTTTAGTTTTTCTGCTTTCATAGTTCTTCAATAGCTTTTGCGTGATTGTGCGTGGTCGAAACAAAACAAAAACCAAATCAATGTTTTTCGCTGAAACAAATAAACATTTGTTGGCTACTTCAAAGTAAAAGATAAAACATCATGAATCTGATCGCTGTCCAAGCAAATGATCAATTATTTTAATAAAAAGCAGTTTCAGTTCAGTTCAAAGTGAAAAAAATGTAAAGAGGGTCAAAAAGTTTGTAGTTTTTTGTATTAATGTTTTGAATGTGAATTATTTAATTCACGTAATTATTGAGGATGCTGTTGATACAAAAAGTTACATTTTATTTGTCTTCTTTTATAAATATCTTTTTTTGTGTTATTTTTCTTTGAAATTTCTGAAGAAAAAATATGAATAAATTAAAGTTTAGGTTGCTTGAATGAATATATATTTTTTCAATTATTTATTTTTTAAGTAAACATTTTCAATGATATATAGAATAATCAATGCAATTGTCAATTTAAAACTATATGTATACTCTGTTGCTGTAAATAAAAGTGCTGATGACTGGAACCATTGGGAGTTTTAACTTGTAAAATTCGTTCGAAAAATCAATTTTAAGATAACGCACCCAGTAACATAATCCTGTTGTCCAAAACGTATTACGTTATTCATGGAAGACAAACAGTAGTAAAATGTGCTTGAGTTTTTATTTTGAATAACACTTTTTCTTCGAAATGCAAAATGAAGATTTACGGGAAAATATTTTATTTTGAAAATGAATTTATCGTTTCTGTATATGACATCATTTAAATGACCACGGCAACTGTGGAATTCAACGTTAAAACGGTTTTATGAAAGAAAATTTACGGTTTTTTAAAAAATGCATCCTTAATTCATAAAAGTAAACAAGTAAGTGGTCGTTTTATACCACTCTTCTTCCTTCCAATATGCAACAAAAGTTCAAAATACATTTCTAATCAATCTCCGGCTGGTAAGAGGAACTTTTTGCAAAATCAATCGCAATTTTTTAATATTCCTTAAATTGAATTGATTTTATTTGAATATTATGGCAGAAAAAATAAAACATTTGTTTCTATAAAATTTCACTTTTTATTATGTTACCGATTGTCCGAAATTAAATTTACATGGTCATAATTATTTATAAGCTTTTTTTTTAAAAAAACTTCAGTTTCTTGAAACTGTGTCTATGATGAAATTTAGGATGTTTTTGTGCATATATCGTAGACGGGATCAAAATTAACATATTTAGAGCATTGAAGTTCCATTAAATATCCATTAACGCAGACAAAAAACAAATTTGCATTTTCTTTGTTGGGGAGAAATTCACCAGATTTTACAGGGCCACAAGCTTTCATTTCAGTACATGATGCCAACATGACCATGGATAGCAACACCAATAAGATAAGGCCTGAAATACATCAAACGATTGTTAGTAATATATATGTTCATGTTGAGTATAACTATACACTTAATTTCCGTTAAATTTTTGCTTTTGTTTTCTGTAATAAAAAAAATTCAACAAAACATTTTTAATACTATAGCTGGGAATGCTTTTTAAGAGTCAATTGAAGGTTTTTTCAAATTTAAATTTAAAACCCTGAAAATTTCATAGTTTTTTCAGCCATATCCTAAACACAGAGACTATTTCTATAGATGATGAATTTGATGAGATTCTATGCACAAAACTTAATAAGCATTTCTCGTATAGTTTTTGATTCTTTTTTTAAACTAAATAATTTTCTTTTTCAACATTAATTGAGTTTTTTATTACATTCCAAAACGCATCACAGCTGACGGATTGTATGATTTTAATATTGTCATAAAAAATTTAAAAATTACAATTGATTTTTTTCCCAGCTAAGCGTTAAACCGCTTTTTGAGCATTCAAGAAACCTAGATTTTATATTTTCTAGTGTTTCTTAGGCCCATTATAATGGTATTGATTTAAAAACTCGGCCTGTTAAAAGCAACTCAACCATATTCCATATTCAAAGTTGAATTTTAAAATTATGTTGCTTTATCAACTATGAAGGCTTTGCTTCCTGCTTGGGCGATATTTTGCGTTACTCGAGATACGATACGATAGCCATCTTTTAATCGACCAGCCAAAAGCCTCACAAATTTGAGCGCTCTTCAACCAGCTCCTCGTGAGTCGATTATTAGTTGATATTTATCACGCATTTATTTTATGAAAATCACAAGCTATTCTATAATATTCAAAAAAAATCATGACTATTCACATTCATTTGAGTTAAATAATTGTCGGAAAATAGATTTCGAAACAACTCTAAAAATATCAAAATCAAGAAGAGATCTAAGGCGCTCTAAAAAAATCTTTTTAAGCTTTCTGTACGGAAATCGCTGGAGTTATTTGACTTAAAATAAAATACCAAAGGAAAACTAAGCAAAATGATTTAAATCAACAGTATTGCCACATATGCTGATTAATGTATAATGATCTATTGAAGCAGTTGCTCAACTATCTGCTTCAATTTATAGATAATTTGCTGGATTCTATATATGTATTTTTCTCACAAAGTGTTAAATTTTTCTAAAGAAGTAATCTGTCTTAAAAACTTTTGGGAAAATTTTAGTGAATTATTGAAAATAAATTCTGGGCATGATTGTATTAAAAAGTGAGGATATGGGGTTATATTTTTTGCTTTAATTTAAATAGCAAGTGAAAAAAAAACAATGATAAACTGAATCGTTTATGTATAATTGACTATTTGCACCTTGCTTTACAAATAAAGCAATCGACGGGTATCTTGTGAAGATAATAATAAAATATTGTTAAGTACCTACGAAATTTTGTCAATATTAATTGTTATTATTTTGCTGAATACAAATTCCAAGTAGATGAAGGATAAGTCTTATGTTGGTTTCTTGTTAAAATGCGTGTTATTTCAATATTACCAATAGTGACTTATTTATAGTAAAGAAATCCCTCAACATTAAAATTCGAAACTAGGGGTGAGATTTGTTAGCATTACTTTCTAGATCAAATCGGTACACTTGGAGAATGTGGCTCACTTAATCTTTGACAAATATAAAGTATGGGACTTTCATTGTAATAAATAATCACAAAAATTATGAAACCAGCAAAATAAAAATAGAAATAATAATTATAATATCAAATATAATAATAACATAATATTTCGAAAGAGAGACTTGTATTCCAAAAAATGCGTAAAAGTTGAATATAATTTTTGTTCGAAATAAAGTCTCTATTTTGATGCATTTTGACCATATTCCATATGTCATTTGTATTTTCAACATTCATCAAAAATTGACGCAGTTATACAAAATAAACAATGAGTTATTTGTAAAGTTGTGCCAAAAACTATAGGAAAACTGCGAAATCACTTTGGAAAGAAGAGTTCTTACGAAGCCATCGTGAAAACAATTTAACTGAATTTTTTTTTTCGCAAATTAACTTTTATTAAAATTATTTTTGATATTTATCAGGTCAGAGTTAATAGGTATTTTCAAAAACTATTTCATCGCTGAACCTTTAACAGTAGGAGTTTTTGACAAAATTATTCGCTCATTATTTAATGAATTTTATAAACAAGGATCGTTTTTGTTCAAAATTTCACAGAATCTTTCAAGATGGGTAAAAATTTCTCACACCTTTAAATTATAGTAAGATGAGAGTAAGATATTAGATTTGATTTAAAAGTGAGTTTGCCACAAATAATAAATGAAACTGGTTCCTAATTTCAATTCAACAAATGCTTCGGAAAATCTTTTTGAAAAATTCCGACGAAAATCGTAGAAAACTTCAGGCTATGATTTGTTTAATTTTTTTTATATTTAAACTATCATTTCTACAGTTTTAAATGTCTCTGCGTATTGTATCTTCCTAAAAACTGAACTAAAAAAATGTCATTTTCTTCTTTTTTCTTTCATTTTCCATTCATTTTCAATCGAATTTAAATCCACTTCATATCCCACTTCACAAACACTTCACTTTCAAACTTTTTTAAATACTGTAAATATTTTTCACAGATAAATCCATTGTATGATAGTTCAATTTTTTAAATCCAATAAATTTGATCCGAATTCAAAAAATAATTCATTACCTTTCATATTTCTGCCACGAGTGTTTTCACGGAATGATAAAAGCAATCTGAATCGATTATTCGATTCAGAGTGAATGCAATGTGCGAATATTCAAGATTTTTTTATTTTGATAATAAAATTCGATTAAATTGTTTTCAGTGCAGGTATTGATTTTAATCTTTTCGCAAGTTAATGTTCGTTATCAAGTTTTCAAGTAAAAGATTAATAAGAACCAAAATACTAACAAGATATATGGCAAAGGTTTTTTCATTTCCGGTGAAAGATTTAAATCTTAGGTTGATTCACATTGAAGGAAAAATGAAGATACTTCATAGTTATGAAATAAACAACGTGAAACATATTGTATGCATTGTAATCAGCTTGTAATGATGATGATATTTGGGTATTGCATTGAGAATCGTGTTTGAAACTGATTTATTTGATTGCCTTATCAATATCATTGTTTGATTATTGATTTGCTAGCTTTTCTGGGATAAAAATATGTGTTTTGCTATTTTTGTCATGAATTTCTTTTGCAAGTGTATTTTAATTTCAATGTTGGAAATAGCTTCTAGTTAAAGGCGACATCAATTATTTGGGCAAAAATATACTTAAGGGGAGAGCATGGTTATTTTCAAGCATATTTTTAATATTTTGTTGTGAAAATAGTTCAAATATAAATTTATTTCTGAACAAACTAAATAAAAATATAATTATTCATGAGTATTCTCTAAAACTTTGGTCTAAAAATATTGATTATTGAGTCACTGACAGCAAATTTTCGTAGACACCTGAAAATAAAGTAATTTTGCGAATGACTCATCATTCGATCATCTGATGACAAAAAACGAAATAGATTTCGTTAGTTTATAAGGTTCCCGAGGTAACCATGCCAGGATTTAATTTTGTAAACGATTTTTCAGTTTTTAGTAACAATTCTAAGTAAAAAAAAAAACGATTTTTCTGAAAAAAGTTATTAAAAAATTGATAAACTTGTTGCTATAAAAAAAATTAAAATCATTGAAAGTGAAATATCTTGTGATTTATGTGCGAAATAAGTGTGTAACTTTTGAAAAAGATCGGATAGACAGATTTTGAGTTAGAGCGTTCACCGACTTTGGAAAAGCTAAATGTTGGAAAAAATCGTTTAAAAAATACAGAATCAGCCGATTTACAGTTTCAAATAAAATACCATACTCCCTTCTTATATATAAAAATTCTTCGATCATAGACATAATTTTATTAGAAAAAATATTTTCAGATACATTTGATTTGTGACCCGATTATTAATTTTAACCGAAAAAAGCTGAAAAATGAATAAAATGTGGTTAAAAAACCCTTAAAATAATGAAAAATTGAGTCTAGATTTTCGTTCAAATTAAGATTGAAATTTTTGATAAGTAGATAAAGTCAACCATATTTTACTTAAGGTACCAGTCCTTTTTAGAAGGCGAAAAAAGACAATTTTTCAAGCATTTGTTTCGCAGAAACTTTATTATACATTGGCATGAATTTTTTTCATAGTAAATAGCTATTTTTTATTTAATAGTCTCTTTTATAGAGGGCGCTGAAGTTTAGCTGTAAAAAATTCGTTACTCCTCGGCAGTTAGGTAACCTATGGATCGGTAGATCTGCAACCAAATTTTTTTAACAGCAATTTAAAAAGAAAGTCTCTTACACCGTAATCTACCACCGTTTTCAAAAAAATCAGTTAAAAAAAAATGGCGGACTTACGAAAAAAAATGTCAAAAATCAACCGTTTTTTCGTAATTTTTTCAACGCCAAATTCACCCCCCTCCCCCAGTTTTTGCTAATATTCTCGTGAACCACGATGTAATAATCTCTGACAAATAAAACACATCAAAGTTTTTGAAAATTGGTTAGGTTGATCCGGAGATTATCTGTTTGCCATGTTAAAAAACGTTGTTTATCGTAAAACATGTTTAAAGTTTCTGTTTCATTTCACTGACAAACATTTTGTGAAAAATGAATAATGAGACCCAAAAACACGTAAAAGTCTAAATTAAATTATGAACACATGCAATAAAATCCCAAATATAATGTATTTAGGAGAAAACGATATTTTAGAAAGGGGAAATGTAAGAGATGCTACGCGGCCGACAGCTGATCGAACACCTAAAAAGAGCCCAAAAACGCGCACACACTCAAAGTCACCATTTATATATTAAATTTTCGAATTGCGAATGAAAGAATTCTGGAGGTCATTTTTGAAGTTCTAAGGAGTCGAAAAATGCAAAAAAAATCCATTTTTGAAATTTATAAAGTGGACTAGTACCTTAAATACGCCTGGGATTTGAGGTTTGGAAAATCTCGTAAATAATAAAACTCTGTTGTAACTATGTAATCAATGTCTACAAGAAGCAACATTATCTAGCACCATTTTTTCGTGACATGCTGCCAGCAAAATTTTTCAGCAGGATTTTTATTTTTATGACAAAACTAAATGATAAGAGATACTAATAAGTAAATTTTTTGGATAATAATCTAATTACCTGCTAAAAATGCATTTTTTTATTTTTGTTTCCTATGAATGTTTTCTGGTTGGTGTATTCTGCAAAGCAAAACTTAAAAAACGTGTATAAATTCCGATAAAAAAATAATAAGCACTAAGTTCTAAAAATAACTTAAAAGCCACTAATGAAAAATAGTTTCATAGTTGAAAAATCCAAATCATTGCGACGGTGCAATTTATTCTTAAATGATTATATCTTCAAGAAAAATCGAGCTATAAAAAATATGACAATACATCATGATGTGAGATATTTAAGACATAGTTCTCATACCGCTTGAATTTTCCATGAAAACATACTTTATGTACATGAATATTAAAAAGACTGAGATTAAATTCAACCCATTAAATAATCCGAGTGCATATATTAAACAAACATCCACTCAAATAACCCCGTAAATACTTGAAACTGAATAGTGTGTACGCCTTACAGATTAACATATCAAATCTAGTGCAACTTTTGGATGAAGCCTGCTGATTCCATAAAAGATGTCGAGTTTTGCAAACATAGAAAAATATTGTACAAGCCATGTTAAGTCGGATTATCCTTGTAGCCGATTTCAATGAAACAAGTCTGATGATATTCTCTCGTCGCGAAATCAACCACTAACACGACAATGTCATATCAGAATCCGCACTAGGTTTCATGGCAAGGACTAAAGGGAACGACAACTGATATAGCCACCAGCTAGTCGTATCCACTATATATGAAGCTGGGAGACTTAGTCATAGGACCCTGTATCAGGATTCGAGGTCGGATGCATTCGCCTGTGCAACATGATACTACGTATTTCAGTTGAGAACAACATAGTATCGATGGTTAGTGGAAACCAACATTCCTAGAACTTTCGAATGTGTCCTGAAGGCACAATAGTAAAAAAAACATCGTCGTGAAAAAAATTGAAAGATTCTATGAGATCTGGTTTACTATCATTTGGTGTGAAATATGGTAGGGGAGATTGGGGGTTTTATACTCTTTTAACACATTTGACTCATTGTGAAGGTGGCCAAATTAATTGAAAGCAAATGTTTCACAGTAAAAGAATGTGAAAAACATTATTGTTATAATAGTTGTAAATCACTAAATTGTAAATAAATTCGCGAACGAAATGTATGTGATTTAGAATGAACACTTTTTGCGCGCAGTTTGTCTGCAAAAATAGATTTATGCTCGTGAATCTTTTTGAGAGTTCTAACCAGAAATGGGATTCATTTTTCCAATGTGAGCATTTGATGACTGTTGTATTACATCTAGATACAGTGAAACCTCACCTAATGGACACCTCTCTTAAGCGGAAGCCACTCTTAAACGTACATTTTTTGAGTCTCTTCAAAAATCCATATGAATTTAGCATCTTGAACGGACGCGGACAGTGCCCGTAGAACAATTTCTATTAGCTAAAACCTCTCTTGAACGGACACCAAGAAGATAATGCAATCAATATACGCAGCAAAGTCAATCCAAAAGTCAGCAAAAATGCTCCTGTGTGCAATTTAAAAATATTAAGCTAATTTTTCTACACCCGAGCTGCACATCAGTCTGCCAGCCATTAGACCAAGGTGTTATAAAATCGCTGAAAATTTTTTACTGGATGCAAATAGTGAAGCAAATTTTGCTGAATATAGACACCGCTAGTTCTGCACATGATCTGCCAAAAAGCATAAACTTGCTAGATGCGATATATTTCATAAAAAATGCTTCGGAAAGTGTTACAAAGGACACAATTCGTAATTGTTTCCGCAAAGCAGGCTTCTTTCAAGACAGTACTAAGAATTCTCGTTCTGAACAGTTTTCTGCAGAAGACGATATAGCTGTACTGGCTGAAATGGGTAACGCACTTACACCAGAAATTTTAAACAATTCAAGCATCGAAACCTATTTCGGAATTCACAGTGAATTGTCTTGATAAGATGTAGAGGACCATGTAAACGCCATCGAGGAATTACAAGTTTCAGATGAGTCACACGAAGAACCACTAGTTCCAGATGTTGGGACATATAGCGAAGCGAACAAAATTTTACATAAATTGCAAAATGTTGCGAGGAATCAAGGAGACAATTATGCATACAATCTTTTGTCAAATTTAAACTCCCACTACCAAGATGTTGGGATTCATAAAATGGTTCGTCAATCTACATTAAATGAGTTTTTTTCTCCAAAATAATTTATGTATATGTACATACAAGTCCATGGTTGCTAATGTTTAATTTGCCTTTACATGTTTTTGTTGATTTTGAACTGAATTTTTTTTGGAAATAAATAAATTTTTGTTACTTAGTTATAATAAATAAACACATTTGTATACAAAAGTAAACCGTTTTTTCGAGGAGTTAACTGCTACTCAAAATTCCTTTTGAGCGGACACTCCTCTTCAACGGCCAATTTTTTTGGTCCCGTGGGTGTCCGCTTAAGAGAGATTTCATTGTACACTATTCATTAAATAAATTCCAGTCATTTTTCTTTGGAATAATTGAAGTAGCGAGCCAAAACTAATTTAGTTTTATGAATATATGCTTAGAATAGATAACTTACGGATTCTAATAAAACTTTATTTGGACCTTTTGGCAGAACAGTGCTCCACACTACACTAATTTTACACATTCAATACTACTATAATCCATTCGCTTCCGATTTTTTCAGAATATTGAAATCTCCCTGGAGCATTATTCTTGTAATTCTACCGACATTGTACCATCGCTAACTGTCGTGGCAGCATTGATACTATAAATATATGGACGTACTCTTTCAGGTTCCTTTAACATTCTGTGTTTTTTTCCACTTCATTCGTATCGCGGAAACGTAGTCGTAGCCATATATGAAAGCTGGCAGCTGTAATGAATACAGAAACCTAAACCAAGGCATTGCTTCTAAGCTTCAGCATATGTGAACAGACAATATCGCATGTGTACACGTTGCAAATGGATTCGCCGATTTTTCCGCTGATTTTTTAGTTATTTTTTCAAAGTAGACTTGACACGCCAAACATATATTTCCGAAACTATTTGGAAAAGTTTTCGGGGCAAATGTCTCATTAAAAAGATTATTTGTTTTGATTAGGATGAGAAGGATCTGTTGACCACGAGAAAGCTCAGGATGGAAGCGAATATATTAAGTTAGAAGGTTAGAAGGAACAAATTAGTGTCAAGTACTGCTATTTCGTGCATCAGCCTGATTGAATTTTCATTAGAACCTTTCAATTGGTAAATAAACAAAGCATGCCATATCTATCCTTTAAGTAATTAAACTTAGTTAGGCACCTATACCAACTAATATATCCGCAAAGTTCCTTTGAAATAAGCCAATCCATTCATTGCAAAACACTCTCCCATAAAATTGTACATTCATAAAATTTATCTTAATCATCATTTCGGAAGATAACACTTCGTTAATCACACTTTTATTATCAATCTGTACTTGAACCGAATCGTCCTCTTAACCCGGCCCGTAGTCACATCAAACTTATGGGATCATTTCGTGTCTGAGTACTAATTATCAAGGATGCTTGCAACTGCTCGAATCTCGATTTCGCGTCGAGTCTCATCATTTTCACGTTATTAACCTTGAAAGGAATATTTCTCGCATTACCAGCTTTTATTGTCATGGCGCATTCTTTAATGACTAAAAAGCCCATTAGCTGTTCGGCACCGAACTTGGAGCCTATAAATACCGACTCACAAAAATTAGGTCCTGAGGAACGAGCCTTGCTGGCAGAAAAGCGAAACAGAATGGACTCGAGGATCTGCAAGATGTTATGGCAACTAGAGCTAAGCATTGTTGTACCTCCTTCGTGAAATTATGATGGCAAGACTTCCGGAAAAAGAATAGCTTGAGGGTAAGGATGAACAATGAGAAGCTAACGAAACGTAACAATCGCTGACCTATTCCGTATCATTTTTTTCTGTGGCAAAAGATAAGGTTGTAAGAGGTTGACTTACTAGGATTTGTAGACATTTGCACGCAAGCAGTAAAACTTAGATGCGAAAAATTGTTTTCGGTTGGAAATGGAAGTTAAAGCAGTTTCAGACATGGGAAACGTGGTTCAATTTGAACGGAGGGTTGTCTCAAATGAACTTTGGACTTGGAATTTACTATCAATTCCAATATTTGTTGAAAAACTGTTTTAATGGTGATATTATTGAATGAAAAAGCGATTGAAGCCCTTAATATTTTTGAGTTTAGTCCTATATTTGTCATAATGGGCGATGGTTTAATTTAAAACAAAGTATTTTCGCAACTGTATCTGTTGGTTTGAATGCATTGTCATTTATAAAAGAGACTTCAAAAATTTCATGTAAAGTTAAAAATTGAAATTTAAACATTCTTTGAAAAAACTAGGTATATTTTCCAGATACAATCATTTCTAATCCTTATTCTGTATAACTCTTAAGACTGTTAATAAGTGTAATCTGACCTATATGGCTCATGAAATTATTAAAAATGATTAAGCTGAACTAGACATTGAGTTTTTGGGAGTAATTTTATACTATTTGGACAACGTTTGAATTTTCTATTCATGAATATTTTTACTAGCATGTGAAGTTTCACGAGTATATTGATTTAAAAATAGAGGAAAGCCACAAAAATACAATTGATTTTAATAAACTACAAATTTAGCCTTGTTTAGCAGGGAGAGACAAATATTCTTCCTTTTTTTCAATTTGCAATGCGTATCATATTCCTCAAAAGATCTTTGCTAACTTTTTATAAATCGCCGAGTAAAGCGACAAACAAGGATGCTTTGCTAAGAGGAAGAGAGTACGTTTGTTCAATGTTCCTCTCTCCACTCACTCCACTCACTGCTTCTAAGCTCTACAAAAGGAAACTTTGGTTCAAGCAAGTAAAGTGTTAATGATTGATTCACTTGAAATTCCGTCCGCATAAGTAGATGCAATGTTTGCAAGTATTATTGGTATCGTATATGAGTTATGTTATGCATCACGCGGTTGTATTTCGACAGCGTCGATGAAATCTCTTGATTAGTTTGGATGTTTTTGGTTTTTAGTGTTGCCGCGTGCTAAAAATGGTAAAATCCCGTAAAAAACCAAATTTCTTCACTATTTTGCAGCAATCAGACCACATCAACTAGCAAAATACACTGAAAACAATATCAATTCCAATCCAAAATGAGCCATAATATAAAATAAGTGAAATCTACTTTGAAAGGCTACAACCAAAACTGCATATTTTTTAGCATTTACTAATGTTTTGTAATCCAAGTTGGTGCAAAAATCCTCAAATGTGAAATTAAGGATTTATTTTGATTATTTATTAACGTCAATTTTTTCCTACTAAAATTTGCGATTAGTTTCGATCTCTTTGCAATAAACATAGTATCACGAATTCAATAGAGGAGTACTATGAGTAAATGACTTTGTGTTAACTAATGTGGTTAACTGTTATGTGCTTGAAATTGGTACATTCGTCTTAAACAGAAGACTTTTTAAAAGACACCATGTCAAGCAGGCTTATCTATTCTGCTTATTCTGAATATTTTGGAAAAAAAAAATAGTATTTTCTGTTAACTGCGTACTCAAAAAACTCTGCCGATTGTCAAATTTTTTTCAAAAGATATTGACAAATTTTTCGATATCAAACGTGCTCAGAACATTTTTAAGATTTACTTCTCTACAACAGTTTGAATGATATGCTCAAAAAATTTGCTGATTAGTTACTGAGCAAAAAATACGTGAATATTTTCAAGGAAAGAGTTTATAGGACGATCACTCAAGGATGTGTTTGAGACAAGCTCGGTCAGTAAAAAACACAAAAAAGATTATGTTGTGTTCAATTAAAACTAATTTATTGGAAGAGATTCATCATACAATGAGTCCCGGAAAGAGTTATCAGTTCATTTTTTCAAACAACAATTTATCACACATTGCGACATTTCTCTAGCCAACCGCAGGGATTATTCTAATCCAATTAAAACTGAATCTTCTCAGCTGCTGGTGCAACAATTTTCCCAAGCTACATGTTATATAAACTTGTTATTAAAGCCCCAAGCAAGCCATACTTGCCTCGATTCACCTCGCATTTATGACGATGGAAATGCTAAACAATAAGAGACTCCACGTAAGGGTAAACAAATTCCGAGCTTTCTTCTTCCTGACTGAAGAACCACAAACCGCAAACTACCCCATGTGACATCGTCGAGGAATATTTTCACAAAAGACAATTGTTCGGAGATTTGCCATTCACCTTATATGGCTAACGTTCTCTTCGTATTCGGTGATGTCTTTACTTCTTCCTAAAGGCATTTGGATGGAGGGTTGCTTTTTTTGTCAAGGATGTGATTTTGTAAGGGATTTTCAGCTATGATGAAATTTTATTTTATCGTTTTGCTCGACAATTAAGCTATGCACAACATTTTTTGGAGCCAATCAATAATGCATGTGAAATTATGAACCCTTAAATTGAAATGCAAAAATGTAAATCGATTAGTATCAATTTTAATTTTTCGGTCATGGAAATAAACGAGAGAATGATATATCATGTGAAGAGGATTCATATTTGGCATTGTCTTGTAATTAATGACTATGGAAAATTAATAGGTCAGGCACAACAGAATGAGCGTAATTGATTTCAATTTTTCAATTTCATTCTTTCAATTTTAATTAATAAGCGTTGATTAAGCACATCCAACTGTTGAAAAAAATGGAGGATTGAAACTGTTGATTGGAATGTGAAAATCGTGTTAATACGTTTCGATTGATATTAAAATACGTTTTTATTGAAAATTTATTTAAAAATTATTAAAAGAATTAAGACTTTGATAATATGGAAATCGTAGTAGGAATGTCCTTTTTTAAGATGCAATTCTTAAATTATGAAGCACATATTAATTTTTACAGCAAAATTTTTGAAATAACACCGCAGTAATTTCCAAATATTTTATAAACAGTTTTGCAAAATTTTGCGACCAACAAAGTTTTCAGGGTTAATTTACGATTACCATTTAAATGCGAAACAAAATATTCATGATAAAAAGTTTAAGAAAGAAGTTTAAGAAAATTGACTTGTTGAAGTCATTTCGTTCCAATCAATATCTGACATCTGGTCAAGGTGTTTTACACAAATACACAAATTGTTTTTTCTTCACAATTTTCAGTGAAATGTGTAGGAAAGGTGGTAGAAAATTATCCTAACATTATCAATGTTACAAAATGTCTGCAAATATTTTCATGATATGTGCGATGGTTATCTAGGTTGGTAAAGCTACTGAATTACACACCTTGCACCAACAACAAATTAGGGAGTGTTGAAAGGGGAATCTTCAAATATTTTCATTCATTTGAAGGTACATCTCTTTCTAGCTCATCAACAAATAAGTGTAATTGCAAATGATTGTAACTTGAATCCATTTTTCATCAAAATCTGATACATCGTGAATAACCAGTGATCCAATGAAGCAACAGAATATTTCCGAAATATCATCAAATCAAATTATCTGTAACTCAGCGATTTGCTTTCATTGGACACGTATCCAATACTGTTATAGCCTCAAAGGATATTTCGGGTTATCTAAGGTTCAACATCGATAATTCAAATTATAGAGGAACCATTCACATATACTAAACAGAATAAAAATCAGATTCAAACTCGAATACAATTGTTCATCTTTGATTTTGCGTTTCGTTGGGTAATTCCTGTGGGAGCTTTTACCAGTGTCCAATTGCTCCCCAGAGTGTATTTAGTCCTTAAACTTTAATACAAATCACGAACTGTGCCTGGCATACGCATATGCTATACTTTATCATTGGACGAAGTGGGGTGTGTGTAGAACCGTGTCAGTGCTCATGAGTACCATTCATAAATTTCTTTAGGCACGTAATGAATATTGATAAGATGCATATCTGAAAGATAGATTTTCGACAGATAATGCGCGTTTCGTATCTATTTTTCAACGTTGGAAATGGAATTGCGTTCTTGGGAAGTTGTTTTAGTTACAAATAAAAATGTTTTGGGCATGTTTGCCATGTTCTCGACAAAGAGAATTGTATAGTTTTATTTGGTACTCAGTATGAATGATATTTAACACTTTGTTTGGGAGATTATTTTTTTCTCAAATTATGTGTTTTTTGCAACCAAATTGAAATAATGACTAATTTTTTGTCGAGATCCGTTTGAAGTGTGTTTAACTTAGGCATGATCGAATTAATATTAAATTTTTACCATTATCTCCCCCTTGAATTTTTCTGGCAAAATTTTAGTTGCAGATATATATTTGTTTTTTAAGTTTTTTCGTCTCAATTTTTTAGCACGAAAAATTTTAAAATCGACTTTCCCACTATCATTCCTTTCTAGGCGCCCATGATGCAAACCAGCAAGCGATATGCACGAAGCTCAAGGGCACATTATGTAATCCTGTAGCTTGAAACAAGCAACACAACACGAAAACTTTCACGTATCCTGAGCTGGAATTCCCACATATGGGTGCACAGCTACTATATCGTTTTATGCATACACAAGCCCGGAAGTAGCATTACCACATCTATACTCGTATCGTTCGTCCTAGTTTGCGCATCCATGTGTCTTGCAGATATGTGGCTTTGTGTGTACAATGTGTACTTTATCCTGTCATAAATAAAATTCACGTCAAATCGACGGAAAATCTCCTGGAAACGTGCAGCACATTTAAATCGATCGACCAACACCTAAAAGTCCTTCGTGGCGGCATCGTAAGGAGAACACGTTCAGTTTTAAGTTTTAGTGCCGCTCAATGTTATGCAGTGCAAACATTTTGGTTCGTGCAGGTTCGCGATAATGTTGTAAGACTTTGTTTGTTTGTTGCTGACAAAGATTTGGATGTTGCTACGTAGGATAAATCCAAAGAGAATAATTTTAGCGGATGGTTGTGGTGTTTTATGTGTTTTGCGCAAATAACGCAACGATTTCAGAATGATTCTGGTCATTTAAAATAATGCTACATCAAATATGTTTTGGCATTGATGGAAAATCAAGATTCAATCAATATTTTGGTATACAGAAGCTAATTACTGAAGCGCACAGTTCCAAGTTTAATAGTAATGGAAAAACTCAATTTCAAGTATGCTAGCATTCAAGAAGTTTGCCATGGAAAATGATAAAACTTTTAATCGTCACAGCTTCCATTTTTGCCTGCAAAGTGTCAGAGCCATTTGACATTCATGTTGAGTACTGCTCATCAATTCACAATGGACAGATGATAATTGTTTTTCTGTCAAAACTATTGTTCGATTGTTCGCTGCGTTTAATTTGTGCTGAAACTCATCAAAATCCGTTGAGTTTTGTGAATGAACTAAATTTAAATATTTGAAAGATGTTCATTTCTGGTGAAATTGCTTTGCGAACTCTACATACGTTTGAACTTCTTCACACAAACCATGAGCTATTGTTTAACCTGAAAAAGCCCACAATTTATATTATTTGCGAAACACATTTTTATTTATTTAGCCAAAGTCTTTATTATTTTAAGCATTCATACTTTTTTTCTGAAACATAAGCATTCATACTTTTTTTCTGCAACACTGCAATGACGGTGTTGCAGAAAAAACCGAACGGTTTGAAAAAAAATGAAAAAAAAATAAAAAAAAATTCGGGCGATAGAAACCAATTTTTGGAAAGTGTAAACAAAATAAGTTTTAGTGATTTTGAAAGTTGTAAATATTTAGCTTGTATGAAAACTTTCTATCTGTAAATGTGGCAATTCTTATTTGGCGCATTTCAGCCCAAACGTTTCTTGAGCTTGTATTTCTACATCTTACACAAATCTTCGAGTCTATCTTCAGGTATAATTTAAAAAAAATCATTCATCATCTTTTAAATTATATTTTACTGAAATGTTTTCAAAACGTTGATTTTATCCAGAATATTCATTTTTTAACACAAATCCAAAGTTTTGTTTATTTTCATTAACAAGGTTTGTTACTTTGAAAAACAAAAGTAATTTTCACAAAATTTGAAGCTATTTTTTAAAACATTGTTGTGTTTCAATAAACGGATTTTTTAAAAAATTTAAATACATATATTATATAATAAAATATTCTTATCTGTTCAATTTTTTATGGATATTCAATTCAAATTATTTTGTTTAGATCTCACTCAAAACATTTAAAATTATTTTTTTTGATGTGTTTTATATTTTCTAGCTAGCATTACTTTCAAATATTTGGTAAATAAATAATTGTGGGGGTTTTGGGCAGCTTCAAAGTGTGAATTCAAGTTTTCTGGACTTAATTTCTATCATGATTTGCCTTATGGCATTTTTGTACAAAGTACTCTGTCAAAAAATTTAATATTGTGGAGATTTTCATAGAAAACAATTATTTTTAATGGAACATTTAATGTTTATTTTTCTTAGTATTATGCAGGAAACAGTTTATGTATTCAAAATTATTTCCTTTAATTGTTTTTTATTGAAACACGTCTTATCTAAAGAGACATCTTGTTCCACATGGTATTTGTACATCATAAAAATATCATCAGAAACAAGATGGAATATTTCACATAAAATTTATTTTAAACATAAGTTGAATATTTGTCGTTTTCGCGTGATCTTCTTGTGCTACCCGTAAGATAATGTCATATCTAACAAGTAGTTATTTTTTAACTACTAAACGAGCTATACGTCATAAATGTTGATTTATAACAGTGCCTTTCTCCTGAAATCACGAGAAAATATCTACACACAGCACGTGATAGTCATCAAACAAAATTTGAAAACACTTCCTTTTTATGTTCACAGGGACTCCATAAATTTCGCAAAAAAGATCGATTGTATCGGAGTCAATAAAAATATTACATCACCACAAGGCGAAACGTGCTTTAAAGGACGTGCTACCAATGTGAAAATTATTATATGTCGTATTTTCATAAATTTTATATGACACATTTGTCGACTTCCATCCAAACCCAATAGCATTGGTATAAAACCAAAAGGACCTCGATGATGGGTGAAAAGTTTGATCAACACCCTGCTGGGATGGAGGTGGGAGTTCACTGAAATTTCCTTTCTTCGCAGGCGCCCAATGCAGCAATAGTTCCACGTTCTGGTAATCATCAAGGTATGAGTGCTTTATTAGATTTATGACATTCACAACCAACATTCAACCGACTTTTGCTAGGACTTTCATCAATTTTTATAATGATGCCGTTCACACTTATGCTCGGTGCTGGTGGGCTGCTGGTTCATACTGGCAACATGAACAACAACGTCCAGGATACATATTTCAATTAAAAAAACTATTAAAGCAGAACTTATGAATTTTTATTCGACTGCGTGTTTTGGTGTACACTAGTTTGATATCGTATCGAATTTTAAAATGCCTGCGGATTACTTCAGGAAAATTTAGAATAATGTAAATTTGCTAAGCTTTTTTTTTGATTATTATGTTTTCAACATTGTTCATATATTTTTTTCCATAATTTGTTTGCTATCATTTGTCTGATTCAAGGATCCGTTTGTCATACGTATGTAGGTGTCTCTACAATTTATGAAGTAGGTATTTATCATCGCGCCGTTGCAATAGCTTCAACACTCGTGTGCTACGCAAAATTATGTATTGTGGGAAATGATGTTTAATGTAATTTGTCTCTTTCAAATTTTCAATTTACAAACTTACAAACACACTAAAAAATGTAAAAAAAATTAAGTTTGCAAGCATAGTGCATAAAAACCCTTTTCCAGTGAATTTTTCAAATGATTTTTTCGAAAAAATGTGTCCACGAAGGCTCAATTTTTCAAATTATCACATTCTCCATGAAAATGTTAGCGCTTCTGCAAAATTAAAGCATTTTAACTGAATCAACACGCATAAATCCATAAATTATGGGTCCAGTAACCATGATAAATGCCCAGAGCAAACAAGTGCTAGAGTTGATGGCGCTGCGCTGGTTCCTCTGGTAAAGACGCCTCCTCGAATGCACTCACAATGGATAGGATTCCATGCATGAGTTTGTCAATATTGACAAATGTTTTGTTTGGCATCCTCCATCATTCCGGAAGGCGAACTGCAGACATTTAAAAGTATTATCCGGAAGCGTCCTCCACCTCCTGCAGCAGGAGCGGTAGCAACAACCAGCATTAGAATGAATCATTCATGCTACGAAATAAAATAGAACTACATCAACAACAGATGGGAAGGGAGCAATTGTGCGGCATTGACCTCTATATTCTGCTGTAGTGGCCAGCACTCCCAGGACTCTGTGATTTTCTAAAGAACAGGATGGTGGTCCACCCGCCGAGCCTCCATGTTGTCCGGATTGACTGATGGCAGCAACATTTCGGAATGTATTGAATTTCATTCATTTTCTGCGAGAGAACAATTAAATGAGTTATAAGGACAATAAATTGGATCGATTGGAAATTAACTGGTGGATGTTTTTTTTTCAGGGTATTTTATGGTTTTGTTTTAGGGGTTTTATTTGATTTTTTTATTGTAACTGGTTTTTTGCTTTTATCTTGACTGTTTTCATTTTATAAAATTGAAACTAGAATGAAATGGATGTGCATTCAAAGGAGCTATGGAAATAATATTATTATTTTAAATTGCTCAGGAAATAAAACAAAGTATGAAATACAGCAATCAAAACAAGCATCGAGAATATTTTCTATTTATTGAAGCAGTGTATTTACTTTTTCTACTTGTTTTTCAATAAAGGATAAGTGAATGAAGTGAAATTTTTTTTCGTTCTAACTTTTTATTGTCCACTTTGAAATGAACTGTTAAAATTGTTGATTTTTTTTCTAGTTGAAAACAATGTGAGCTACATTTTCATCCAGGATTCAATTCTGAAAACGATAAGAAATAATATGTCTAACCTCAAAATTTGATCAACGGATCAACGGAAATTCGTTCATGAAACGCTTAGAATCTTAAGCATCTTTATAAAATAAATTTTTCGAAAGGTTCGGATTCATTTACTTCTTTTATCACTGCAATTTCATTAGAAAATTTGAATGGTAACGGGTTATAGCATATTAGGCAACAATTGCTACTTGAATTTTTTTTGTAATAAAATATTTTTCGTGGATAAAGTTAGATTTGATTTTTTCGATTTTTTGATGGAGAAGAATCTATTGTATATTATTTTTCAACAAGAAACATGATGCAAGAGATTCAAAAGCTGCAAACATATATGTATAAAAAATACACATAAAATTTACAAATATTTTTATTGTCTGCAAACGGTTCTTAGTTTTGTCATAATATGAAAAAAAAATGCTTGAACTTCATACTTGAACTTTATACTGCATAAACGTTAAATAGTGAAGAAAATCAACTTGAGAAATTTCCAAAATATGTTTAATTGACTCACTCTTCTTTCATTAAAAACATGCGTCAGTTTTTAAGATTTCATATGCATTGAAGGCTTATTTGGTGCTCCTGGAAGGCTTTGAGTACTTCAACGTGACAATTAATTTATTTGAAATGCTGAGTTGAGCTATGTTAAGTATTTTCACTTGCTTGAAATTTGAAAAAAAATGTCATCAAACAAAAAACAAATGGACGTTAAATCAAAAATAAATACTTTTTATTATGTAAAATAACATTTTCGTTTATTAAACAATTCAAAGAAAAACTAATGAAAAATTGACAAGAAAGACTTTTGGAACGATTTCTCAATCAGTTATCGTGTAGAAAATTGGTTTTGCAAATTCTAGAGGGCAATAGCTAAATATAATTATATATATAATTGTTTTGATTTTATGAATTTTTCAAATTTATGTGTCGCTCGGATCTGATATTTCTCAAGCTTTTATATACTAAACGTTAGACGACTCTTATGCTATAAAAGCTTGGAAGAGTATCCTTAACGGAGGGAAAGAAAGAAAAATTTGATGTGAACATTAAGGCGTTTGAAAGGGCACCGATATGCAAGTATTGAGCACACATGTACCTACAAATGTAATGATTTCGTTTCAAAATATTCGATCATCTTTCTCTTCGCTTGCATTATCACTAAAGACATTGTACCATGGAAGACAGTTAAAATTGTAGAGTTGTAGTATGAAAGTAAGTACTACGTACTTGAAGAATTTGATGGAAGGGCATAAATAGAATCACCAGAAGCTATAGTTTTCTTATCTGAAGCAGTGAATACATTTAAAACAATCATTAAGTGGAGCAAAACAATCATTTTTAGATTACAGAGCTTAGTCCTTAGCAATTTAGTGAAAAAATAGTTAAAAAACATTTCAAGAAAAAAAATTTCATCAGAAACTACTAACGCAATGATGAATGACCCAAAACTAATGAAATGAAATGTAGTATCGAAATCCGCTCAAGTTCTCTTTTGAAAGTGATTTTTAGGGTTTCTTATACTTCTGTATATATTCTACAATGTTATGCTCTATAAGCGAGATATACAGAGATTCTTTCAAAAACAAAATGTCATTTTATGTACAAACAAAAATTTCTGGGAATCTATAATTGGAATACGAAAGAGTCAACAAAGTATTTAACCAACTTTCCTGGTGCATTAATTGTCGAGAAGCAATTGAAAGAACATAGATTTTGATGATTCTTATTAACAAATTCACGAACTGGAAGAGTAGAAAAAACTGGAACTGTTGCAAACGGTGAAGATTTGTATACAATTATATATTGCCCATACAAATTTATCAAATGTCTTCTGCAAAGAGGGACTGTTTTTTGAATTTCTTTTGGAAATTTCAAGTTTCCACTTTCACAAATATAGGAAACTTACAGCTTCTAAAAGAAAAAAATAACTGAATGCTGTTCAATTGCATTTTTATTGTTTTTTTTTTCAAAATTAATCTATTCAACCATTTTGTTCACGACATTCAACGATATTTTGCTGTTTTAAATAGATTTCTCATTTTTTGAAGTTAAAGATACGTTTTTAGAGAAAAAAAGCAAGTTTCATATTAGTAGAACTGCATTTATGAACCTTTTTATCTAATTGAACTCAGTTAATATCTAAAACATGGATAATTAGAAAAAATTAAGAAATTGCATATTAGAAGAATGTGCAAAAATTTTTTTGCTTGTATATTGGTGCCAACTGATATCAGAAGATAAAAAGCAATCCGTGATGCAAGAGCTCAAAATTCCATTTCGATTCTATTTGTTTTGATTATTTTCATTTATTTCATATTAAATAAATCAAAGAAATTTGCATATTTCTTCTAATTTTGATAGATTTTAGCTTTGTATGAAATATATATTCCCTGTTTGACAAATTTTTAATGGTCTTAAATCAATTTCAAATCGTATTTACGATAAGTGTAATGTATGTTGCTAGTTCTAGGAAGAGCATTTCATATCTGGAGAATATCTTTTCATTTTCATTTATTTGAAACTAGCATTAAATCAGATGAAAACCTTCATTGGCATAACTAGGCCTTTCAAACAATCGTTCATTTATTTCAAAAAATCAAGAATCATCAGACATTTTGTAATGCTGTATATACACTAGTCCTTAATTAAAAATACATATATCTTCTTTTCTAAAATTGCATACTTAGTAATCATTCAGCATATAATACATGAAAGCAATTCATTTTAATTTGAACATTGCATACTACGACGTTCTTATGGAATCATCCAAGTAAATATTTTTAATTGCTTACTTCATATGCATGTTGGATGAAAAACGGAAGACGGTTGTAGCAAACCATGTCGTCGAAACCAGAAGCAAATTTTAAAAAAAAAAATCATTCATAAGAATCAAAGAGGCAGAAACAAATAATTAGAAAAAATTATATTTACAAATGGATATATGAGTCTCTCTGCCTGAATGTTTGTCTAGAATAGGCTTCAAAACAGCTGAATGAAGTTTGATTGAATTTTCTGCATTCATAAAATATGTTTCCATATAAAATCTGATTTTTGTTTCATCTTCCTGTTTTGAACAGTTTCGAAGATGTAAACAATTATGATGACACTAGACAAACAAATTGCTGTGAATTATATTTCGGCTGAATCGGATATCTGAATCGACTTTAATAAAACTGCAGATGCGGTTAAATTGAATATCAGATATATGAGGGATCATAGTTTAATATAATACGGGATAATAGTTTAAATCCTAGGTTAACGTTTATTTATCTGGGAAATGAAAGTGTATATTCAAGAGTCAAGAAATTATATGGTTAATAGTGCGTCTTCCACCCTAAAATTAAAACTGTGCGAGAAAGGTATCAGTGGTGGCATCCAGTGGCGAGGGGTGAAAAATTACTGAGGGTAAGCCGATGATTTTCTAGCATCAATTTTCACAGCTGATTCGCAAGCCGGGAACGCTACCGTCTTTTTGATTTGTTTCCATATCCTATTGAGGGAAACCGAGCTGCCATTCCAACAAACGGGAGTGGAATGTCCACGGCACCTTAAATTATTGATGAATTCGAAACTAGGAAAGCTTTGCTGCAACTCTTACAGATGTTGATCGCTTTGCTGGCTATTATGGAACTATGAGGATGTGTAGAATGAATATAATGGAGTATGATGGAATAAACACTGAGATCAAGTGGAACGATTGTGCATGTTTACAGTGATGCATGCAAGTAAATAAACACTTCATTCATAAAACTGAAGTGTTAGACATCTTTGGAACATATTTGGAAAGGGAAGCCGATGGGAATCGGCTTATCTGAACGCCTCGCCACTGGTGGCATCTTCGGTCGAGCATCGGCATCCAATGAAATTGTTTATAAGCCGTATATATGTAAGCGGACGGACATTGCCTCGAGTTCAATATAAATTTTTAGGTGAAGAAAGACAATTGAGTGAATGTGTTTTGATTTTATAGGACTAATTTGAATTCAAAACATGAATAAGATAGTTTAGATATCAATAGTTGTGCATTTAAGGACAAAATCAAGAGATTAAACTCAAGTAATTTAATAATGAAGATACCAAAAGTACATATATCTCAGATTTCATGCAAATGAAGTAGGAAGCACAGCTGATATGATAACAATATTGCAACACAAATAGCTGCAGGCTGAAAGTGTTTAGTCTAAAAAAAAATTTAAGGACAAAACGTTTTAGTACATATTATATTTTCACTTTTTATGAAAAATTATATAATCTATCCAAATTTTTGTTTGAATTTCCCATTTTTGGTTAGCAAGGTTGTATAGTTTGTGCGAAAATTTTTATATGCTTTGTTTATTTGTTATTTAGTATCAATAAATTTAGTGCCTTTAGTTTGAAGATCATCGAACATAAACAAAACATGATTTCGAAGAAAAATACGCTCTAAAATTGTCGATAAGCATACCTTAAAATAATTCAATACAAAATTCCCATCATTGAATCCTTTCACGGATAACTATTTGCAATTGAACGCGCCACGTTGTCCTTCACCCACAACGCCCTTCCGATTTATTGAACTTTACATAAAATCCATCGTACGGCATCACATGGAATATCAACAAGGTGATGAGACTTTTATGTTTACGTGATCAGACCTCTAAGTACAACCGATAGAGGATGGAAAATCGTTAGCCGACCAAAATGATACACTCGCCAAATGCATTTCGTCCTTAGCAAGGATATAGCCTTCATACGCCATTCCCGAAAGAGTAAGCACCATTCTGTTTGGGTTTTTATTATCCTTTCCAAAACGAACAATGGAGCCATCATCGTGTGATGATGTGACCATAAGGATATCATGGCGCGAGGACATGTATCAGTTGGGAAATAAGATATTTTATCCTTTGGGGCACGGGACGAGACATAGATAGTAGTACGTGATCGCAAGTACCTATAAGTGTGGTAGTTTTGCTATCGAACGTTCTATCCTAGCCGAGAAGTGGGAGGTAAGTGTTTGGACAAGGACCTCGCAATGTGCATTTGCGCTATCTTACTTCGTGGTAAACAACGAATTGTTATAGGGGATGAAAGCAACTCGTATAAGTAGATGATGACCTTTTGTAAACAACAAATTTGTTATCTAAGGGATGCAGTGCATCGTTTCGGGAAAGATTTTTGCATTAAGATTTGAATTCGTGTCCCATCGATACTGATTGCAATCATTTCAATCCATAATTTAAATGAATGGTTGCAATGTCAACACAGCACACGATAGCGCTTAAATCAAAATATGCATAATTATTTACAATGCTCAAAACGTATTCTTCATCTGGCAATTGTTTAATCCATTAATCTCAATTTTAAAATCATCATTTAAAAAAATACTAGAATGAAAGCTACTCTACAAGGTTTCCAGCTTCCAGGTTTTGTCTTTGCTCTCATAAAGTATCATCGTTCCACACAATTTTTCCCATATTTATACAACTCTACAAACAGACGTAGGAAATATTTGAATCTCAGATGAAAATCTATTCATTCTTTGCTTGCGAAGCCGTGAGATATTCCCTGAATACGGTTCAATGTGAATTTCCAGACACAAAGATTCCCTCTCTAACAGAATAAATAGTTTTTCGGTGGCTCAGCAATCGGAAATCCAGTTGAATTTCTTTTTTTGTTCAGTATGAGTATTTTTTAGAGTTAAACAGATATTGACTTTTACCCTAGCGAATATGTATTCTTTCGAAGCATAACGTTGCATTTGTTGTATTCTGAATCGCTGAAACTATGCAAGTTTCATGTTGCATATAAAATCGTTGTTTAGTTATAATAAAAATTTATGATAGAGACTGGGTCTCAAACAGCAAGTATTCCCGTTTGAGGAGTATCTTTGAATCAGTGTTGATTTGAATTTAAACATGCTTCAGACGATTGGGATTAAGGGCGATATGCACTGAAGATGAGATTAATTTACTTTGCTCACTTGACTTTGAAATATATTTTTATAGGTACAAATCTCTGATCTTCTATTGCTTTTCGAGCATAAATAAAACTCGAAGTAAGTTTCGAAACTTTAAGTGTTATTTCTTGTGTGTTTTCTATAAAAGCATTCGAATTTTACTTTACAATTGTTTTGTTAAAACTTTTTGAGCAAACCTCAGTAGAAAGCATTTTTTGACCTTATTTTCTTTGAAAAATAATTCCTCAAATTCATTCGAAGCTGAGCAGAGCATAATTTATCAAAGAATAAAACGTAAATTTAAAGTTCGTAGCCATCATTTTCATTATTTGCAACAAAATTGCAATCTAAAAAGCAAAACTCTGACTAGAAATTTAATATTAATGCGAATATGTAGAAAAGAATGTTCCAAAGTCTTCACATTTTTTGCACACAAAGCATCTCTTTCGAATGTAACAAGTGAAACCAGAAAAACGATACTTCAAACAAAAATATAAACTAGGTTAAGGGCTGTGCACTTGCACTCCCGACAGCTGCATATTCAGTTGAAGGAAACTCAACACCAATTTCCCATCTTTTCTTTTGCAACGAGGTAAAGGTTATACATCTCAAGACACAAATTCCACGCACACTCAAAAGGTGGCGATGAGAAAACAACTGGCAGCTTTTGATGTCAGGACCTTTTCCATTCAAACAGTAGAGATTTATTTTTCTTGTATTGTTTTAGGTTTGCAAACGAGAATAGCTTTTCCTTGTGAACGGACGAAAGTAAGTAGAAATTCTCTGTGAAGTGTGAAATCATAGTTTTTTCTCTCAGAAATTTGAATTGAAAATTTTTATAGCATATTTTTAGTAGATACAAAAGCTTTTTTTCATGCAACTCGTTTGTGTGCTATATATTTTGATTTATTTTGCAGTTTCAAATCCATTTAAGATAAAACTGCAGAATTTTTTCCGATTCCATGCATGGAAAATGTAAGACTTTCAGTAATGTTGTGCCCAACCAGGTGTGTAAAAAAAGCCAACATTGTCAAGGAAATTTGTTACACAAATTACCGACAACTAACTGCTATCTCTCAATTCTATCGCCTGTAAGGTTGATGGGGTGAATTTACATTTTATCTATCGACATGAGAAGGACAGGAATGATTTGCCACTTATATTGCAGCACAAGCGGAAAACCCCTATCCTGGATGACTTGACGGCCTGTCATGATAGACGAGATTTATTAATGAAAGTGGTAGCAGCAATCATGCCAGTAACTGCCCCGAACACCAACCTTGTGGTGAACTTCGATCAGGAGTGAGATTGAGTCAAGCGGAAGTGAGATATCATACTTTCGGCTCAACAAGTAATCGATAAATATTTGGCAACATTATGACAGAGGTTGGGTGGAAGTTGAAGGAGTATCAAACGCAAGCTTCTTTACTCAATGTACTGATAAGGGCTGGATTGTTCAGTGAGCTGAATTCAAGGTATCCTCTTATCAACAGGTTATCTACAATAAAATATTGTGAACGTCAGCACCCATAGAGTAATTTGATTACCTAAAGCTCATTAGCAGTCGAAATTGCGAGAAAAGACTTGCTCATTACGACTTTGCCTTTCAAATATGTACGAGGAGCAGGCACTTCATTTCTTCGACACCCATCAGAAGTGTATCAAGCAATCAGCCATTTATTCAGCGCTTATTAAAAAGTCATAATCAAACCTCTTGGCACAAACTACACGGAAGTGTTGCGTGCTTGGCATTTCTTCGAGACTCCAACTCGACCACCCTTGGCGTTGCATGAACCCAGCCAGCTCAGAAGGAGCTTATCATTAAGGACTCACTTGTATCGGCTATAAAGAAACAACTGTGTTGGTTGCGATAGACTCGGCTGAGATTATGGCAAAAGTAAACTTTTAACCTGTGCGTGACCTTAAGCCTGCTGTATTGATGGCTTCCCACCTCATTAAATCCAGATCGCACATATATTATTCGGTTGTTAAACTCTCAAGAATCCTTGAGAAGGTTGTGGCGAAAATCAAGAAAATGCGGATGGCCACAAAGAGAGGTGAGTGTTTGATAGGAATACGTTGATTCTGATCGAGGACGTGGGTAATTGCATTTGAAGGATAATTTATGTGGCTTTGTCCCAGTATCAAGATTGAAGGAGTTGTTTGTTTTGGATAATGATGTGCAAAAACAATAGACCAAGATTAGGGCAAGGTATTAGGATGTTGTTTTTGATTGCTACGTGCTTTTGATCAAGGCAGTAACGTATTATATTTCATTCAGAGTACGAGATATTTTCAGCACAAAAATAAGACACATGGTAAGTCTTGGGGAGGTGGATCATGTTTAAAAACTGTTTTATTGTGTTCTCTTTTTGTCCTGGAAGCAAATAAAATGTTTAAAATATAATACAGTGAAATACTGAATCAATCAATTTAGTTATATTGGCAGAAAATATACCTAACAGGCTTAAATTATTCAATTAAATAATATGTTAGTGATTTTACGTAACACAGCATTGCAAAAGTTAGATGGACGTCCATCTTTAGATAAGATGGAACTCCTTCTTTGGATGAGATGGACCACCATCTTGGGATCAGATGGACCGCCATCTTTAGATGAGATGGATCTCCTTCTCTGATTATGATGGACGCCATCTTTGAATAAGATAGACCGCCATAATTGGATGAAATGAGCCGTCAGCTTTCAATGCAATGGATGGAGGAAAAATGGAGAAAATGAATGAAGCAAAATAAACAGAAATTTTCCGTAAATTAAAGACAATTAAAAATAAATAAAATGTACAGATTAACGTACAAAGACCGGCCGAATTCAATACAATAATTTTCTGTTATATTGTGTTCAAATGCACTGAATTTTCTCCTGGAATAAATTATTTGGTGATTAGAAAATATATTTTAAAGAATGTTTCATATTTCAAATATTCATGATTAATTCGAAAGAATCGCTTTGCATCCAAACAATCCCAACGAAATCTGCAAAAGTTGCATTTAAAATTATTTAATTTTATATTTGGTTTTTTACTTTTTACGCTGAAGTTTTATTTACACTTCCAAAAATACAATAACATTTTGAACATTTTTCGAAACTTCAAATTTTTTGGAAAAAAATTCAATTCACTAGTTTGTAGTTTGTTTGTTCTTCAAAAACACTTGAAAGATTTTTGCTGTTTTGAAATTTGTTACATTGAAATTTTTCGATATTTTTAAACAAATTTGCAATAATTTTTTTCAGACACTCTTTTGATGGCAAAATGTCCTCGTTTTGTTTTGAAAAATTCCCCTGTAAACTGTGTAATTTTGCTTTGCATGTTGGTTTTGCATTTTAGAGAGTTTTTCGTACTCTTTCCTAATTGGAATGGCTTTGAATTCAAAATTTGCATACAATCACCATCCATGGCGCAATATCCAAACTCGGTGCATGGCATCCAGCAATAGTTGACACCTTGTATCCTGATTTTGTGAAACTTACCAAAAGATTAAACTTTAAAAAACACTTTGCACTGTAGATAAGTAAACGTAAAAAGAGAACGTTTTTGCCACTTACGGTGAAACAATGATTCTAAATTTGGTTCATTGATAGATATAAGATGAAAGCAGTGATTAGTGTAGGAGAAAAATGACTAGAGTTCACTGTCTTCAAATCCGTAGAACAGTCTTGAAGACTGGCTTTTATCTGTTATTCAAGCAGAAACAAAGTTACTAGTACTCTGCATATAAAAGTCTATTCTCAAAATCGACCAAAATAGAACATCATCAAACAAATTAGTTCGGAAAGATACAATGAGCCCTAAAAAGTCTTTATATTCAATTTCGTTGTATAGAATCTTTTTAGAGAGCACCTTGTAATTAATACTCATGTAATTAATTAATCTGTAACATTTTTATAAAGTATTCAAAGGAGCTGCTGAAATTTTCAAGATCTACTCATAAAAATATTCCTGGTATTGATAATACCAAATGTATTGCAAATATCTGCTAAGAAAAGTAAATTAATAAAAGTTTAACAGAAAAAAAAAATATTTCAATACACTTCGAACAAAAAACGAGTACTACTATTGTACAGATTAAAAAATAGACCAGGAAAATGTGAGTAGCTTCCCTCAACCGCTCAGACAAACCATTCAATCAACTCCAACCCCACCAGCACTAAACTCAAAAAATGACCCACCAATGCATTATAAATATAATAAGGGATAATAAAGAGTGTCACCATATCCAACGAAACTAATGATTATGATTTCCTTTTAAGAATTATTACAAGGGACTAATCCAATTGTAATTAGGCCTCAAAAGAAGGACAACGAATTATTAAGATCCTTTTTGGTCATTTTTGCCATAGGAGCAATAGCGTGGCGCAACCCCCACAGCTTCCTGGCTTACTTATGAAACGAGCGCCCTTTGTATTGGGGATGCTGAGCGGTCATAATTGTTTGCACATTGTACGGCGGCCCATTCAAATGATTAGGCCAATTGTTAATAATACTAGGAAAATCATTGATTTCGGTGTGGGAGGATGGACGTTGTGAGCTTATATTGGTGGCAAATGACTACGCAATTCATAATAGGTTACTGATTTATTCTTTAGTAAAACCCGTTCACGGAGTGTAGATGTTCATTGCTAATGCAATTGCGTTTCAAATCATGTTGTAATTGGTATTTATCCTTTGCACGTAGTTAAATTTCTCTTTTATGTACTACACTATATTAAAATTATAATTCAGCAAATAAATGGGCAAATTGTTAAACTTATTGCAATTATAGAAAGTCTCCAACTGAAAAACGTCGTTAGATACTCAATAATAGTGCCGTTCATCTTTTCGCAAGCATAAAAAAATAGTATGCATCAATTGACTACACCGAACTAGAAACAAACCCGAAATAAATAAATAGTAACTACGAAAAAGAAAACATATCACTGTAGTAAAATGAAAATTGAACTAGCAATATTAACACAATATATCAGCACAATGTAATCTCATTTGAAAAGATATATAATACTAAAATAAAAATGTGGTCTAAGTGCGACCCTTGAGGCCCACACGACTAACTTCCCAGTGAAGTGGATAAAATAGGTATAATTTGTTTTTATTATTAATGACTATTATTAATAATTACTATTATTAAACATTATTATTCTAAATTACTATAATTACTTTTATTATTATTTTTCTTGCGGTAGAAGAATATGCCTCCACAACCTAGTCGTCCTCTTCCAAAGCCTCGACATCCTCATCCTCGACATCCTCCTGGTCTCCTCCTTTTCTCAATCTCTGTCCCGGAATCCACAGTTATTATTGAAGGTATTTACTTATTATTTACAATAATCATTCGTTATTAAGAATACTGACTAACCGCCCTATTCTCCCAATACTCCCCCCTTGTGATAATATCCATTTTCTACTCCACCATTTTTACCGGCCTATTCTCCCAATACTCCCCCTTGTGATAATATCCCTTTTCTACTCCACCATTTTTACCGCTCTATTCTCCCAATACTGCCCCCTAGTGGTAATATCCATTTTCTTCTCCACCATTTTTGCCGCCCTATTCTCCCAATACTCCCCCCTAGGTATATAATATCCTTTTTCAACTCAACCATTTTTACCTCCCTATTCTCCCAATACTCCCCCTTGTGATAATATCCATTTTCTTCTAAACCATTTTGCCGCCCTATTCTCCCAATACTCCCCCTTGTGATAATATCCCTTTGCTACTCCACCATTTTTGCCGCCCTATTCTCCCAATACTCCCCCCTTGTGATAATATCCCTTTGCTACTCCACCATTTTTGCCGCCCTATTCTCCCAATACTCCCCCTAGTGATAATATCCCTTTCCAACTGCACCATTTTTACTGGCCTATTCTCCCAATACTCCCCCCTTGCGATAATATCCCTTTTCTACTCGCCCATTTTTACTGGCCTATTCTCCCAATACTCCCCCCTTGTGATAATATCCATTTTCTTCTCCACCATTTTTGCCGCCCTATTCTCCCAATACTCCCCCCTTGTGATAATATCCATTTTCTACTCCACCATTTTTACTGGCCTATTCTCCCAATACTCCCCCCTAGTGATAATATCCCTTTTCTACTCCACCATTTTTGCCGCCCTATTCTCCCAATACTCCCCCCTTGTGATAATATCCCTTTTCTACTCCACCATTTTTGCCGCCCTATTCTCCCAATACTCCCCCCTTGTGAGAATATCCCTTTTCTACTCCACCATTTTTGCCGCCCTATTCTCCCAATACTCCCCCCTTGTGATAATATCCCTTATCTACTCCACCCATTTTTACTGGCCTATTCTCCCAATACTCCCCCCTAGTGATAATATCCATTTTCTTCTCCACCATTTTTGCCGCCCTATTCTCCCAATACTCCCCCCTTGTGATAATATCCATTTTCTACTCCACCATTTTTACTGGCCTATTCTCCCAATACTCCCCCCTAGTGATAATATCACTTTTCTACTCCTCCATTTAACTGGCCTATTCTCCCAATATTCCCCCCTTGTGATAATATCCATTTTCTTCTCCACTATTTTTGCCGCCCTATTCTCCCAATACTCCCCCCTTGTGATAATATCCCTTTTCTACTCCACCATTTTTGCCGCCCTATTCTCCCAATACTCCCCCCTTGTGATAATATCCCTTTTCTACTCCACCCATTTTGCCGCCCTATTCTCCCAATACTCCCCCCTTGTGAGAATATCCCTTTTCTACTCCACCATTTTTGCCGGCCTATTCTCCCAATACTCCCCCCTTGTGATAATATCCCTTTTCTACTCCACCATTTTTGCCGCCCTATTCTCCCAATACTCAACCCTTGTGATAATATCCCTTTTCTAGTCCACCATTTTTGCCGCCCTATTCTCCCAATACTCCCCCCTTGTGAGAATATCCCTTTTCTACTCCACCATTTTTGCCGCCCTATTCTCCCAATACTCCCCCCTTGTGAGAATATCCCTTTTCTACTCCACCATTTTTGCCGCCCTATTCTCCCAATACTCCCCCCTTGTGAGAATATCCCTTTTCTACTCCACCATTTTTGCCGCCCTATTCTCCCAATACTCCCCCCTTGTGAGAATATCCCTTTTCTACTCCACCCATTTTGCCGCCCTATTCTCCCAATACTCCCCCCTTGTGAGAATATCCCTTTTCTACTCCACCATTTTTGCCGCCCTATTCTCCCAATACTCCCCCCTTGTGATAATATCCCTTTTCTACTCCACCATTTTTGCCGCCCTATTCTCCCAATACTCCCCCCTTGTGAGAATATCCCTTTTCTACTCCACCATTTTTGCCGCCCTATTCTCCCAATACTCCCCCCTTGTGATAATTTCCCTTTTCTACTCCACCATTTTTGCCGCCCTATTCTCCCAATACTCCCCCCTTGTGAGAATATCCCTTTTCTACTCCACCATTTTTGCCGCCCTATTCTCCCAATACTCCCCCCTTGTGATAATACCCCTTTTCTACTCCACCATTTTTGCCGCCCTATTCTCCCAATACTCCCCCCTTGTGATAATATCCCTTTTCTACTCCACCATTTTTGCCGCCCTATTCTCCCAATACTCCCCCCTTGTGATAATATCCCTTATCTACTCCACCCATTTTTACTGGCCTATTCTCCCAATACTCCCCCCTAGTGATAATATCCATTTTCTTCTCCACCATTTTTGCCGCCCTATTCTCCCAATACTCCCCCCTTGTGATAATATCCATTTTCTACTCCACCATTTTTACTGGCCTATTCTCCCAATACTCCCCCCTAGTGATAATATCACTTTTCTACTCCTCCATTTAACTGGCCTATTCTCCCAATATCCCCCCTTGTGATAATATCCATTTTCTTCTCCAATATTTTTGCCGCCCTATTCTCCCAATACTCCCCCCTTGTGATAATATCCCTTTTCTACTCCACCATTTTTGCCGCCCTATTCTCCCAATACTCCCCCCTTGTGATAATATCCCTTTTCTACTCCACCCATTTTGCCGCCCTATTCTCCCAATACTCTCCCCTTGTGAGAATATCCCTTTTCTACTCCACCATTTTTGCCGCCCTATTCTCCCAATACTCCCCCCTTGTGATAATATCCCTTTTCTACTCCACCATTTTTGCCGCCCTATTCTCCCAATACTCAACCCTTGTGATAATATCCCTTTTCTAGTCCACCATTTTTGCCGCCCTATTCTCCCAATACTCCCCCCTTGTGAGAATATCCCTTTTCTACTCCACCATTTTTGCCGCCCTATTCTCCCAATACTCCCCCCTTGTGAGAATATCCCTTTTCTACTCCACCATTTTTGCCGCCCTATTCTCCCAATACTCCCCCCTTGTGAGAATATCCCTTTTCTACTCCACCATTTTTGCCGCCCTATTCTCCCAATACTCCCCCCTTGTGAGAATATCCCTTTTCTACTCCACCCATTTTGCCGCCCTATTCTCCCAATACTCCCCCCTTGTGAGAATATCCCTTTTCTACTCCACCATTTTTGCCGCCCTATTCTCCCAATACTCCCCCCTTGTGATAATACCCCTTTTCTACTCCACCATTTTTGCCGCCCTATTCTCCCAATACTCCCCCCTTGTGATAATATCCCTTTTCTACTCCACCATTTTTGCCGCCCTATTCTCCCAATACTCCCCCCTTGTGAGAATATCCCTTTTCTACTCCACCATTTTTGCCGCCCTATTCTCCCAATACTCCCCCCTTGTGATAATACCCCTTTTCTACTCCACCATTTTTGCCGCCCTATTCTCCCAATACTCCCCCCTTGTGATAATATCCCTTTTCTACTCCACCCATTTTGCCGCCCTATTCTCCCAATACTCCCCCCTTGTGAGAATATCCCTTTTCTACTCCACCATTTTTGCCGCCCTATTCTCCCAATACTCCCCCCTTGTGATAATATCCCTTTTCTACTCCACCATTTTTGCCGCCCTATTCTCCCAATACTCCCCCCTTGTGAGAATATCCCTTTTCTACTCCACCATTTTTGCCGCCCTATTCTCCCAATACTCCCCCCTTGTGATAATATCCCTTATCTACTCCACCCATTTTGCCGCCCTATTCTCCCAATACTCCCCCCTTGTGATAATATCCCTTTTCTACTCCACCATTTTTGCCGCCCTATTCTCCCAATACTCCCCCCTTGTGATAATATCCCTTTTCTACTCCACCATTTTTGCCGCCCTATTCTCCCAATACTCCCCCCTTGTGAGAATATCCCTTTTCTACTCCACAATTTTTGCCGCCCTATTCTCCCAATACTCCCCCCTTGTGATAATATCCATTTTCTACTCCACCCATTTTGCCGCCCTATTCTCCCAATACTCCCCCCTTGTGAGAATATCCCTTATCTACTCCACCCATTTTGCCGCCCTATTCTCCCAATACTCCCCCCTTGTGAGAATATGCCTTTTCTACTCCACCATTTTTGCCGCCCTATTCTCCCAATACTTCCCCCTTGTGATAATATCCCTTTTCTACTCCACCATTTTTGCCGCCCTATTCTCCCAATACTTCCCCCTTGTGAGAATATCCCTTTTCTACTCCACCATTTTTGCCGCCCTATTCTCCCAATACTCCCCCCTTGTGATAATATCCCTTTTCTACTCCACCCATTTTGCCGCCCTATTCTCCCAAAACTCCAACCTTGTGAGAATATCCCTTTTCTACTCCATCATTTTTGCCGCCCTATTCTCCCAATACTCCCCCCTTGTGATAATATCCCTTTTCTACTCCACCATTTTTGCCGCCCTATTCTCCCAATACTCCCCCCTTGTGATAATATTCCTTTTCTACTCCACCATTTTTGCCGCCCATTTCTCCCAATACTCCCCCCTTGTGAGAATATTCCTTTTCTACTCCACCATTTTTGCCGCCCTATTCTCCCAATACTCCCCCCTTGTGATAATATCCCTTTTCTACTCCACCATTTTTGCCGCCCTATTCTCCCAATACTCCCCCCTTGTGAGAATATCCCTTTTCTACTCCACCATTTTTGCCGCCCTATTCTCCCAATACTCCCCCCTTGTGATAATATCCCTTTTCTACTCCACCATTTTTGCCGCCCTATTCTCCCAATACTCCCCCCTTGTGACAATATCCCTTTTCTACTCCACCATTTTTGCCGCCCTATTCTCCCAATACTCCCCCCTTGTGATAATATCCCTTTTCTACTCCACCCATTTTGCCGCCCTATTCTCCCAATACTCCCCCCTTGTGATAATATCCCTTTTCTACTCCACCCATTTTGCCGCCCTATTCTCCCAATACTCCCCCTTGTGAGAATATCCCTTTTCTACTCCACCATTTTTGCCGCCCTATTCTCCCAATACTCCCCCCTTGTGATAATATCCCTTTTCTACTCCACCATTTTTGCCGCCCTATTCTCCCAATACTCCCCCCTTGTGATAATATCCCTTTTCTACTCCACCCATTTTGCCGCCCTATTCTCCCAATACTCCCCCCTTGTGATAATATCCCTTTTCTAATCCACCATTTTTGCCGCCCTATTCTCCCAATACTCCCCCCTTGTGAGAATATCCCTTTTCTACTCCACCATTTTTGCCGCCCTATTCTCCCAATACTCCCCCCTTGTGATAATATCCCTTTTCTACTCCACCATTTTTGCCGCCCTATTCTCCCAATACTCCCCCCTTGTGAGAATATCCCTTTTCTACTCCACCATTTTTGCCGCCCTATTCTCCCAATACTCCCCCCTGGTGAGAATATCCCTTTTCTACTCCACCATTTTTGCCGCCCTATTCTCCCAATACTCCCCCCTTGTTATAATATCCCTTTTCTACTCCACCATTTTTGCCGCCCTATTCTCCCAATACTCCCCCCTTGTGAGAATATCCCTTTTCTACTCCACCATTTTTGCCGCCATATTCTCCCAATACTCCCCCCTTGTGATAATATACCTTTTCTACTCCACCATTTTTGCCGCCCTTTTCTCCCAATACTCCCCCCTTGTGATAATATCCCTTTTCTACTCCACCCATTTTGCCGCCCTATTCTCCCAATACTCCCCCCTTGTGAGAATATCCCTTTTCTACTCCACCATTTTTGCCGCCCTATTCTCCCAATACTCCCCCCTTGTGATAATATCCCTTTTCTACTCCACCATTTTTGCCGCCCTATTCTCCCAATACTCCCCCCTTGTGAGAATATCCCTTTTCTACTCCACCATTTTTGCCGCCCTATTCTCCCAATACTTCCCCCTTGTGAGAATATCCCTTTTCTACTCCACCATTTTTGCCGCCCTATTCTCCCAATACTCCCCCCTTGTGATAATATCCCTTTTCTACTCCACCCATTTTGCCGCCCTATTCTCCCAAAACTCCAACCTTGTGAGAATATCCCTTTTCTACTCCATCATTTTTGCCGCCCTATTCTCCCAAAACTCCAACCTTGTGAGAATATCCCTTTTCTACTCCATCATTTTTGCCGCCCTATTCTCCCAATACTCCCCCCTTGTGATAATATCCCTTTTCTACTCCACAATTTTTGCCGCCCTATTCTCCCAATACTCCCCCTTGTGAGAATATCCCTTTTCTACTGCATCATTTTTGCCGCCCTATTCTCCCAATACTCCCCCCTTGTGATAATATCCCTTTTCTACTCCACCATTTTTGCCGCCCATTTCTCCCAATACTCCCCCCTTGTGAGAATATTCCTTTTCTACTCCACCATTTTTGCCGCCCTATTCTCCCAATACTCCCCCCTTGTGATAATATCCCTTTTCTACTCCACCATTTTTGCCGCCCATTTCTCCCAATACTCCCCCCTTGTGAGAATATTCCTTTTCTACTCCACCATTTTTGCCGCCCTATTCTCCCAATACTCCCCCCTTGTGATAATATCCCTTTTCTACTCTACCATTTTTGCCGCCCTATTCTCCCAATACTCCCCCCTTGTGAGAATATCCCTTATCTACTCCACCATTTTTGCCGCCCTATTCTCCCAATACTCCCCCCTTGTGATAATATCCCTTTTCTACTCCACCATTTTTGCCGCCCTATTCTCCCAATACTCCCCCCTTGTGACAATATCCCTTTTCTACTCCACCATTTTTGCCGCCCTATTCTCCCAATACTCCCCCCTTGTGATAATATCCCTTTTCTACTCCACCCATTTTGCCGCCCTATTCTCCCAATACTCCCCCCTTGTGATAATATCCCTTTTCTACTCCACCCATTTTGCCGCCCTATTCTCCCAATACTCCCCCTTGTGAGAATATCCCTTTTCTACTCCACCATTTTTGCCGCCCTATTCTCCCAATACTCCCCCCTTGTGATAATATCCCTTTTCTACTCCACCATTTTTGCCGCCCTATTCTCCCAATACTCCCCCCTTGTGATAATATCCCTTTTCTACTCCACCCATTTTGCCGCCCTATTCTCCCAATACTCCCCCCTTGTGATAATATCCCTTTTCTAATCCACCATTTTTGCCGCCCTATTCTCCCAATACTCCCCCCTTGTGAGAATATCCCTTTTCTACTCCACCATTTTTGCCGCCCTATTCTCCCAATACTCCCCCCTTGTGAGAATATCCTTTTTCTACTCCACCATTTTTGCCGCCCTATTCTCCCAATACTCCCCCCTTGTGATAATAACCCTTTTCTACTCCACCCATTTTGCCGCCCTATTCTCCCAATACTCCCCCCTTGTGAGAATATCCCTTTTCTACTCCACCATTTTTGCCGCCCTATTCTCCCAATACTCCCCCCTTGTGATAATATCCCTTTTCTACTCCACCATTTTTGCCGCCCTATTCTCCCAATACTCCCCCCTTGTGACAATATCCCTTTTCTACTCCACCATTTTTGCCGCCCTATTCTCCCAATACTCCCCCCTTGTGATAATATCCCTTTTCTACTCCACCCATTTTGCCGCCCTATTCTCCCAATACTCCCCCCTTGTGATAATATCCCTTTTCTACTCCACCCATTTTGCCGCCCTATTCTCCCAATACTCCCCCTTGTGAGAATATCCCTTTTCTACTCCACCATTTTTGCCGCCCTATTCTCCCAATACTCCCCCCTTGTGATAATATCCCTTTTCTACTCCACCATTTTTGCCGCCCTATTCTCCCAATACTCCCCCCTTGTGATAATATCCCTTTTCTACTCCACCCATTTTGCCGCCCTATTCTCCCAATACTCCCCCCTTGTGATAATATCCCTTTTCTAATCCACCATTTTTGCCGCCCTATTCTCCCAATACTCCCCCCTTGTGAGAATATCCCTTTTCTACTCCACCATTTTTGCCGCCCTATTCTCCCAATACTCCCCCCTTGTGAGAATATCCCTTTTCTACTCCACCATTTTTGCCGCCCTATTCTCCCAATACTCCCCCCTTGTGATAATATCCCTTTTCTACTCCACCCATTTTGCCGCCCTATTCTCCCAATACTTCCCCCTTGTGATAATATCCCTTTTCTACTCCACCATTTTTGCCGCCCTATTCTCCCAATACTTCCCCCTTGTGAGAATATCCCTTTTCTACTCCACCATTTTTGCCGCCCTATTCTCCCAATACTCCCCCCTTGTGATAATATCCCTTTTCTACTCCACCCATTTTGCCGCCCTATTCTCCCAAAACTCCAACCTTGTGAGAATATCCCTTTTCTACTCCATCATTTTTGCCGCCCTATTCTCCCAATACTCCCCCCTTGTGATAATATCCCTTTTCTACTCCACCATTTTTGCCGCCCTATTCTCCCAATACTCCCCCCTTGTGATAATATTCCTTTTCTACTCCACCATTTTTGCCGCCCATTTCTCCCAATACTCCCCCCTTGTGAGAATATTCCTTTTCTACTCCACCATTTTTGCCGCCCTATTCTCCCAATACTCCCCCCTTGTGATAATATTCCTTTTCTACTCCACCATTTTTGCCGCCCATTTCTCCCAATACTCCCCCCTTGTGAGAATATTCCTTTTCTACTCCACCATTTTTGCCGCCCTATTCTCCCAATACTCCCCCCTTGTGATAATATCCCTTTTCTACTCCACCATTTTTGCCGCCCTATTCTCCCAATACTCCCCCCTTGTGAGAATATCCCTTTTCTACTCCACCATTTTTGCCGCCCTATTCTCCCAATACTCCCCCCTTGTGAGAATATGCCTTTTCTACTCCACCATTTTTGCCGCCCTATTCTCCCAATACTTCCCCCTTGTGATAATATCCCTTTTCTACTCCACCATTTTTGCCGCCCTATTCTCCCAATACTTCCCCCTTGTGAGAATATCCCTTTTCTACTCCACCATTTTTGCCGCCCTATTCTCCCAATACTCCCCCCTTGTGATAATATCCCTTTTCTACTCCACCCATTTTGCCGCCCTATTCTCCCAAAACTCCAACCTTGTGAGAATATCCCTTTTCTACTCCATCATTTTTGCCGCCCTATTCTCCCAATACTCCCCCCTTGTGATAATATCCCTTTTCTACTCCACCATTTTTGCCGCCCTATTCTCCCAATACTCCCCCCTTGTGATAATATTCCTTTTCTACTCCACCATTTTTGCCGCCCATTTCTCCCAATACTCCCCCCTTGTGAGAATATTCCTTTTCTACTCCACCATTTTTGCCGCCCTATTCTCCCAATACTCCCCCCTTGTGATAATATTCCTTTTCTACTCCACCATTTTTGCCGCCCATTTCTCCCAATACTCCCCCCTTGTGATAATATCCCTTTTCTACTCCACCCATTTTGCCGCCCTATTCTCCCAATACTCCCCCCTTGTGATAATATCCATTTTCTACTCCACCCATTTTGCCGCCCTATTCTCCCAATACTCCCCCCTTGTGAGAATATCCCTTATCTACTCCACCCATTTTGCCGCCCTATTCTCCCAATACTCCCCCCTTGTGAGAATATGCCTTTTCTACTCCACCATTTTTGCCGCCCTATTCTCCCAATACTTCCCCCTTGTGATAATATCCCTTTTCTACTCCACCATTTTTGCCGCCCTATTCTCCCAATACTTCCCCCTTGTGAGAATATCCCTTTTCTACTCCACCATTTTTGCCGCCCTATTCTCCCAATACTCCCCCCTTGTGATAATATCCCTTTTCTACTCCACCCATTTTGCCGCCCTATTCTCCCAAAACTCCAACCTTGTGAGAATATCCCTTTTCTACTCCATCATTTTTGCCGCCCTATTCTCCCAATACTCCCCCCTTGTGATAATATCCCTTTTCTACTCCACCATTTTTGCCGCCCTATTCTCCCAATACTCCCCCCTTGTGATAATATTCCTTTTCTACTCCACCATTTTTGCCGCCCATTTCTCCCAATACTCCCCCCTTGTGAGAATATTCCTTTTCTACTCCACCATTTTTGCCGCCCTATTCTCCCAATACTCCCCCCTTGTGATAATATCCCTTTTCTACTCCACCATTTTTGCCGCCCTATTCTCCCAATACTCCCCCCTTGTGAGAATATCCCTTTTCTACTCCACCATTTTTGCCGCCCTATTCTCCCAATACTCCCCCCTTGTGATAATATCCCTTTTCTACTCCACCATTTTTGCCGCCCTATTCTCCCAATACTCCCCCCTTGTGACAATATCCCTTTTCTACTCCACCATTTTTGCCGCCCTATTCTCCCAATACTCCCCCCTTGTGATAATATCCCTTTTCTACTCCACCCATTTTGCCGCCCTATTCTCCCAATACTCCCCCCTTGTGATAATATCCCTTTTCTACTCCACCCATTTTGCCGCCCTATTCTCCCAATACTCCCCCTTGTGAGAATATCCCTTTTCTACTCCACCATTTTTGCCGCCCTATTCTCCCAATACTCCCCCCTTGTGATAATATCCCTTTTCTACTCCACCATTTTTGCCGCCCTATTCTCCCAATACTCCCCCCTTGTGATAATATCCCTTTTCTACTCCACCCATTTTGCCGCCCTATTCTCCCAATACTCCCCCCTTGTGATAATATCCCTTTTCTAATCCACCATTTTTGCCGCCCTATTCTCCCAATACTCCCCCCTTGTGAGAATATCCCTTTTCTACTCCACCATTTTTGCCGCCCTATTCTCCCAATACTCCCCCCTTGTGAGAATATCCCTTTTCTACTCCACCATTTTTGCCGCCCTATTCTCCCAATACTCCCCCCTTGTGATAATATCCCTTTTCTACTCCACCCATTTTGCCGCCCTATTCTCCCAATACTTCCCCCTTGTGATAATATCCCTTTTCTACTCCACCATTTTTGCCGCCCTATTCTCCCAATACTTCCCCCTTGTGAGAATATCCCTTTTCTACTCCACCATTTTTGCCGCCCTTTTCTCCCAATACTCCCCCCTTGTGATAATATCCCTTTTCTACTCCACCCATTTTGCCGCCCTATTCTCCCAAAACTCCAACCTTGTGAGAATATCCCTTTTCTACTCCATCATTTTTGCCGCCCTATTCTCCCAATACTCCCCCCTTGTGATAATATCCCTTTTCTACTCCACCATTTTTGCCGCCCTATTCTCCCAATACTCCCCCCTTGTGATAATATTCCTTTTCTACTCCACCATTTTTGCCGCCCATTTCTCCCAATACTCCCCCCTTGTGAGAATATTCCTTTTCTACTCCACCATTTTTGCCGCCCTATTCTCCCAATACTCCCCCCTTGTGATAATATTCCTTTTCTACTCCACCATTTTTGCCGCCCATTTCTCCCAATACTCCCCCCTTGTGAGAATATTCCTTTTCTACTCCACCATTTTTGCCGCCCTATTCTCCCAATACTCCCCCCTTGTGATAATATCCCTTTTCTACTCCACCATTTTTGCCGCCCTATTCTCCCAATACTCCCCCCTTGTGAGAATATCCCTTTTCTACTCCACCATTTTTGCCGCCCTATTCTCCCAATACTCCCCCCTTGTGATAATATCCCTTTTCTACTCCACCATTTTTGCCGCCCTATTCTCCCAATACTCCCCCCTTGTGACAATATCCCTTTTCTACTCCACCATTTTTGCCGCCCTATTCTCCCAATACTCCCCCCTTGTGATAATATCCCTTTTCTACTCCACCCATTTTGCCGCCCTATTCTCCCAATACTCCCCCCTTGTGATAATATCCCTTTTCTACTCCACCCATTTTGCCGCCCTATTCTCCCAATACTCCCCCTTGTGAGAATATCCCTTTTCTACTCCACCATTTTTGCCGCCCTATTCTCCCAATACTCCCCCCTTGTGATAATATCCCTTTTCTACTCCACCATTTTTGCCGCCCTATTCTCCCAATACTCCCCCCTTGTGATAATATCCCTTTTCTACTCCACCCATTTTGCCGCCCTATTCTCCCAATACTCCCCCCTTGTGATAATATCCCTTTTCTAATCCACCATTTTTGCCGCCCTATTCTCCCAATACTCCCCCCTTGTGATAATATCCCTTTTCTACTCCACCATTTTTGCCGCCCTATTCTCCCAATACTCCCCCCTTGTGAGAATATCCCTTTTCTACTCCACCATTTTTGCCGCCCTATTCTCCCAATACTCCCCCCTTGTGATAATATCCCTTTTCTACTCCACCCATTTTGCCGCCCTATTCTCCCAATACTCCCCCCTTGTGAGAATATCCCTTTTCTACTCCACCATTTTTGCCACCCTATTCTCCCAATACTCCCCCCTTGTGAGAATATCCCTTTTCTACTCCACCATTTTTGCCGCCCTATTCTCCCAATACTCCCCCCTTGTGAGAATATCCCTTTTCTACTCCACCATTTTTGCCGCCCTATTCTCCCAATACTCCCCCCTTGTGATAATATCCCTTTTCTACTCCACCATTTTTGCCGCCCTATTCTCCCAATACTCCCCCCTTGTGAGAATATCCCTTTTCTACTCCACCATTTTTGCCGCCCTATTCTCCCAATACTCCCCCCTGGTGAGAATATCCCTTTTCTACTCCACCATTTTTGCCGCCCTATTCTCCCAATACTCCCCCCTTGTTATAATATCCCTTTTCTACTCCACCATTTTTGCCGCCCTATTCTCCCAATACTCCCCCCTTGTGAGAATATCCCTTTTCTACTCCACCATTTTTGCCGCCCTATTCTCCCAATACTCCCCCCTTGTGATAATATACCTTTTCTACTCCACCATTTTTGCCGCCCTTTTCTCCCAATACTCCCCCCTTGTGATAATATCCCTTTTCTACTCCACCCATTTTGCCGCCCTATTCTCCCAATACTCCCCCCTTGTGAGAATATCCCTTTTCTACTCCACCATTTTTGCCGCCCTATTCTCCCAATACTCCCCCCTTGTGATAATATCCCTTTTCTACTCCACCATTTTTGCCGCCCTATTCTCCCAATACTCCCCCCTTGTGAGAATATCCCTTTTCTACTCCACCATTTTTGCCGCCCTATTCTCCCAATACTTCCCCCTTGTGAGAATATCCCTTTTCTACTCCACCATTTTTGCCGCCCTATTCTCCCAATACTCCCCCCTTGTGATAATATCCCTTTTCTACTCCACCCATTTTGCCGCCCTATTCTCCCAAAACTCCAACCTTGTGAGAATATCCCTTTTCTACTCCATCATTTTTGCCGCCCTATTCTCCCAAAACTCCAACCTTGTGAGAATATCCCTTTTCTACTCCATCATTTTTGCCGCCCTATTCTCCCAATACTCCCCCCTTGTGATAATATCCCTTTTCTACTCCACAATTTTTGCCGCCCTATTCTCCCAATACTCCCCCTTGTGAGAATATCCCTTTTCTACTGCATCATTTTTGCCGCCCTATTCTCCCAATACTCCCCCCTTGTGATAATATCCCTTTTCTACTCCACCATTTTTGCCGCCCATTTCTCCCAATACTCCCCCCTTGTGAGAATATTCCTTTTCTACTCCACCATTTTTGCCGCCCTATTCTCCCAATACTCCCCCCTTGTGATAATATCCCTTTTCTACTCCACCATTTTTGCCGCCCATTTCTCCCAATACTCCCCCCTTGTGAGAATATTCCTTTTCTACTCCACCATTTTTGCCGCCCTATTCTCCCAATACTCCCCCCTTGTGATAATATCCCTTTTCTACTCTACCATTTTTGCCGCCCTATTCTCCCAATACTCCCCCCTTGTGAGAATATCCCTTATCTACTCCACCATTTTTGCCGCCCTATTCTCCCAATACTCCCCCCTTGTGATAATATCCCTTTTCTACTCCACCATTTTTGCCGCCCTATTCTCCCAATACTCCCCCCTTGTGACAATATCCCTTTTCTACTCCACCATTTTTGCCGCCCTATTCTCCCAATACTCCCCCCTTGTGATAATATCCCTTTTCTACTCCACCCATTTTGCCGCCCTATTCTCCCAATACTCCCCCCTTGTGATAATATCCCTTTTCTACTCCACCCATTTTGCCGCCCTATTCTCCCAATACTCCCCCTTGTGAGAATATCCCTTTTCTACTCCACCATTTTTGCCGCCCTATTCTCCCAATACTCCCCCCTTGTGATAATATCCCTTTTCTACTCCACCATTTTTGCCGCCCTATTCTCCCAATACTCCCCCCTTGTGATAATATCCCTTTTCTACTCCACCCATTTTGCCGCCCTATTCTCCCAATACTCCCCCCTTGTGATAATATCCCTTTTCTAATCCACCATTTTTGCCGCCCTATTCTCCCAATACTCCCCCCTTGTGAGAATATCCCTTTTCTACTCCACCATTTTTGCCGCCCTATTCTCCCAATACTCCCCCCTTGTGAGAATATCCTTTTTCTACTCCACCATTTTTGCCGCCCTATTCTCCCAATACTCCCCCCTTGTGATAATAACCCTTTTCTACTCCACCCATTTTGCCGCCCTATTCTCCCAATACTCCCCCCTTGTGAGAATATCCCTTTTCTACTCCACCATTTTTGCCACCCTATTCTCCCAATACTCCCCCCTTGTGAGAATATCCCTTTTCTACTCCACCATTTTTGCCGCCCTATTCTCCCAATACTCCCCCCTTGTGAGAATATCCCTTTTCTACTCCACCATTTTTGCCGCCCTATTCTCCCAATACTCCCCCCTTGTGATAATATCCCTTTTCTACTCCACCATTTTTGCCGCCCTATTCTCCCAATACTCCCCCCTTGTGAGAATATCCCTTTTCTACTCCACCATTTTTGCCGCCCTATTCTCCCAATTTTCCCACCTGGTGAGAATATCCCTTTTCTACTCCACCATTTTTGCCGCCCTCTTCTCCCAATACTCCCCCCTTGTTATAATATCCCTTTTCTACTCCACCATTTTTGCCGCCCTATTCTCCCAATACTCCCCCCTTGTTATAATATCCCTTTTCTACTCCACCATTTTTGCCGCCCTATTCTCCCAATACTCCCCCCTTGTGAGAATATCCCTTTTCTACTCCACCATTTTTGCCGCCCTATTCTCCCAATACTCCCCCCTTGTGATAATATACCTTTTCTACTCCACCATTTTTGCCGCCCTTTTCTCCCAATACTCCCCCCTTGTGATAATATCCCTTTTCTACTCCACCCATTTTGCCGCCCTATTCTCCCAATACTCCCCCCTTGTGAGAATATCCCTTTTCTTCTCCACCATTTTTGCCGCCCTATTCTCCCAATACTCCCCCCTTGTGAGAATATCCCTTTTCTACTCCACCATTTTTGCCGCCCTATTCTCCCAATACTCCACCCTTGTGATAATATCCCTATTCTACTCCACCATTTTTGCCGCCCTATTCTCCCAATACTCCCCCCTTGTGATAATATCCCTTTTCTACTCCACCCATTTTGCCGCCCTATTCTCCCAATACTCCCCCCTTGTGAGAATATCCCTTTTCTACTCCACCATTTTTGCCGCCCTATTCTCCCAATACTCCCCCCTTGTGAGAATATCCCTTTTCTACTCCACCATTTTTGCCGCCCAATTCTCCCAATACTCCCCCTTGTGATAATATCCCTTTTCTACTCCTCCATTTTTGCCGCCCTTTTCTCCCAATACTCCCCCCTTGTGATAATATCCCTTTTCTTCTCCACCATTTTTGCCGCCCTTTTCTCCCAATACTCCCCCCTTGTGATAATTTCCCTTTTCTACTCCACCCATGTTGCCGCCCTATTCTCCCAATACTCCCCCCTTGTGAGAATATCCCTTTTCTTCTCCACCATTTTTGCCGCCCTATTCTCCCAATACTCCCCCTTGTGATAATATCCCTTTTCTACTTCACCATTTTTGCCGCCCTATTCTCCAAATACTCCCCCCTTGTGATAATATCCCTTTTCTACTCCACCATTTTTGCCGCCCTATTCTCCCAAAACTCCCCCCTTGTGATAATATCCCTTTTCTACTCCACCCATTTTGCCGCCCTATTCTCCCAATACTCCCCCCTTGTGAGAATATCCCTTTTCTACTCCACCATTTTTGCCGCCCTATTCTCCCAATACTCCCCCTTGTGAGAATATCCCTTTTCTACTCCACCATTTTTGCCGCCCTATTCTCCCAATACTCCCCCTTGTGATAATATCCCTTATCTACTCCACCCATTTTGCCGCCCTATTCTCCCAATACTCCCCCCTTGTGAGAATATCCCTTTTCTACTCCACCATTTTTGCCGCCCTATTCTCCCAATACTCCCCCCTTGTGATAATATCCCTTTTCTACTCCACCATTTTTGCCGCCCTATTCTCCCAATACTCCCCCCTTGTGAGAATATCCCTTTTCTACTCCACAATTTTTGCCGCCCTATTCTCCCAATACTCCCCCCTTGTGATAATATCCATTTTCTACTCCACCCATTTTGCCGCCCTATTCTCCCAATACTCCCCCCTTGTGAGAATATCCCTTTTCTACTCCACCATTTTTGCCGCCCTATTCTCCCAATACTCCCCCCTTGTGATAATATCCCTCTTCTACTCCACCATTTTTGCCGCCCTATTCTCCCAATACTCCCCCCTTGTGACAATATCCCTTTTCTACTCCACCATTTTTGCCGCCCTATTCTCCCAATACTCCCCCCTTGTGATAATATCCCTTTTCTACTCCACCCATTTTGCCGCCCTATTCTCCCAATACTCCCCCCTTGTGATAATATCCCTTTTCTACTCCACCATTTTTGCCGCCCTATTCTCCCAATACTCCCCCCTTGTGAGAATATCCCTTTTCTACTCCACCATTTTTGCCGCCCTATTCTCCCAATACTCCCCCCTTGTGAGAATATCCCTTTTCTACTCCACCATTTTTGCCGCCCTATTCTCCCAATACTCCCCCCTTGTGATAATATCCCTTTTCTACTCCACCATTTTTGCCGCCCTATTCTCCCAATACTCCCCCCTTGTGAGAATATCCCTTTTCTTCTCCACCATTTTTGCCGCCCTATTCTCCCAATACTCCCCCCTTGTGATAATATCCCTTTTCTACTCCACCATTTTTGCCGCCCTATTCTCCCAATACTCCCCCCTTGTGAGAATATCCCTTTTCTACTCCACCATTTTTGCCGCCCTATTCTCCCAATACTCCCCCCTTGTGAGAATATCCCTTATCTACTCCACCCATTTTGCCGCCCTATTCTCCCAATACTCCCCCCTTGTGAGAATATCCCTTTTCTACTCCACCATTTTTGCCGCCCTATTCTCCCAATACTTCCCCCTTGTGATAATATCCCTTTTCTACTCCACCATTTTTGCCGCCCTATTCTCCCAATACTCCCCCCTTGTGAGAATATCCCTTTTCTACTCCACCATTTTTGCCGCCCTATTCTCCCAATACTCCCCCCTTGTGAGAATATCCCTTTTCTACTCCACCATTTTTGCCGCCCTATTCTCCCAATACTCCCCCCTTGTGATAATATCCCTTTTCTACTCCACAATTTTTGCCGCCCTATTCTCCCAATACTCCCCCCTTGTGAGAATATCCCTTTTCTACTCCACCATTTTTGCCGCCCTATTCTCCCAATACTCCCCCCTTGTGATAATACCCCTTTTCTACTCCACCATTTTTGCCGCCCTATTCTCCCAATACTCCCCCCCTTGTGAGAATATCCCTTTTCTACTCCACCATTTTTGCCGCCCTATTCTCCCAATACTACCCCCTTGTGATAATATCCCTTTTCTACTCCACCATTTTTGCCGCCCTATTCTCCCAATACTCCCCCCTTGTGAGAATATCCCTTATCTACTCCACCCATTTTGCCGCCCTATTCTCCCAATACTCCCCCCTTGTGAGAATATCCCTTTTCTACTCCACCATTTTTGCCGCCCTATTCTCCCAATACTCCCCCCTTGTGATAATATCCCTTATCTACTCCACCCATTTTGCCGCCCTATTCTCCCAATACTCCCCCCTTGTGATAATATCCCTTTTCTACTCCACCATTTTTGCCGCCCTATTCTCCCAATACTCCCCCCTTGTGATAATATCCCTTTTCTACTCCACCATTTTTGCCGCCCTATTCTCCCAATACTCCCCCCTTGTGATAATATTCCTTTTCTACTCCACCATTTTTGCCGCCCATTTCTCCCAATACTCCCCCCTTGTGAGAATATTCCTTTTCTACTCCACCATTTTTGCCGCCCTATTCTCCCAATACTCCCCCTTGTGATAATATCCCTTTTCTACTCCACCATTTTTGCCGCCCTATTCTCCCAATACTCCCCCCTTGTGAGAATATCCCTTTTCTACTCCACCATTTTTGCCGCCCTATTCTCCCAATACTCCCCCCTTGTGATAATATCCCTTTTCTACTCCACCATTTTTGCCGCCCTATTCTCCCAATACTCCCCCCTTGTGAGAATATCCCTTATCTACTCCACCCATTTTTGCTGCCCTATTCTCCCAATACTCCCCCCTTGTGAGAATATCCCTTTTCTACTCCACCATTTTTGCCGCCCTATTCTCCCAATACTCCCCCCTTGTGATAATATCCCTTATCTACTCCACCCATTTTGCCGCCCTATTCTCCCAATACTCCCCCCTTGTGATAATATCCCTTTTCTACTCCACCATTTTTGCCGCCCTATTCTCCCAATACTCCCCCCTTGTGAGAATATCCCTTTTCTACTCCACCATTTTTGCCGCCCTATTCTCCCAATACTCCCCCCTTGTGAGAATATCCCTTTTCTTCTCCACCATTTTTGCCGCCCTATTCTCCCAATACTCCCCCCTTGTGATAATATCCCTTTTCTACTCCACCATTTTTGCCGCCCTATTCTCCCAATACTCCCCCCTTGTGAGAATATCCCTTTTCTACTCCACCATTTTTGCCGCCCTATTCTCCCAATACTCCCCCCTTGTGAGAATATCCCTTATCTACTCCACCCATTTTGCCGCCCTATTCTCCCAATACTCCCCCCTTGTGAGAATATCCCTTTTCTACTCCACCATTTTTGCCGCCCTATTCTCCCAATACTTCCCCCTTGTGATAATATCCCTTTTCTACTCCACCATTTTCGCCGCCCTATTCTCCCAATACTCCCCCCTTGTGAGAATATCCCTTTTCTACTCCACCATTTTTGCCGCCCTATTCTCCCAATACTCCCCCCTTGTGAGAATATCCCTTTTCTACTCCACCATTTTTGCCGCCCTATTCTCCCAATACTCCCCCCTTGTGATAATATCCCTTTTCTACTCCACCATTTTTGCCGCCCTATTCTCCCAATACTCCCCCCTTGTGAGAATATCCCTTTTCTACTCCACCATTTTTGCCGCCCTATTCTCCCAATACTCCCCCCTTGTGATAATACCCCTTTTCTACTCCACCATTTTTGCCGCCCTATTCTCCCAATACTCCCCCCTTGTGATAATATCCCTTTTCTACTCCACCCATTTTGCCGCCCTATTCTCCCAATACTCCCCCCTTGTGAGAATATCCCTTTTCTACTCCACCATTTTTGCCGCCCTATTCTCCCAATACTCCCCCCTTGTGAGAATAACCCTTTTCTACTCCACCATTTTTGCCACCCTATTCTCCCAATACTCCCCCCTTGTGAGAATATCCCTTTTCTACTCCACCATTTTTGCCGCCCTATTCTCCCAATACTCCCCCCTTGTGAGAATATCCCTTTTCTACTCCACCATTTTTGCCGCCCTATTCTCCCAATACTCCCCCCTTGTGATAATATCCCTTATCTACTCCACCCATTTTGCCGCCCTATTCTCCCAATACTCCCCCCTTGTGATAATATCCCTTTTCTACTCCACCATTTTTGCCGCCCTATTCTCCCAATACTCCCCCCTTGTGATAATATCCCTTTTCTACTCCACCATTTTTGCCGCCCTATTCTCCCAATACTCCCCCCTTGTGATAATATTCCTTTTCTACTCCACCATTTTTGCCGCCCATTTCTCCCAATACTCCCCCCTTGTGAGAATATTCCTTTTCTACTCCACCATTTTTGCCGCCCTATTCTCCCAATACTCCCCCTTGTGATAATATCCCTTTTCTACTCCACCATTTTTGCCGCCCTATTCTCCCAATACTCCCCCCTTGTGAGAATATCCCTTTTCTACTCCACCATTTTTGCCGCCCTATTCTCCCAATACTCCCCCCTTGTGATAATATCCCTTTTCTACTCCACCATTTTTGCCGCCCTATTCTCCCAATACTCCCCCCTTGTGAGAATATCCCTTATCTACTCCACCCATTTTTGCTGCCCTATTCTCCCAATACTCCCCCCTTGTGAGAATATCCCTTTTCTACTCCACCATTTTTGCCGCCCTATTCTCCCAATACTCCCCCCTTGTGATAATATCCCTTATCTACTCCACCCATTTTGCCGCCCTATTCTCCCAATACTCCCCCCTTGTGATAATATCCCTTTTCTACTCCACCATTTTTGCCGCCCTATTCTCCCAATACTCCCCCCTTGTGATAATATCCCTTTTCTACTCCACCATTTTTGCCGCCTTATTCTCCCAATACTCCCCCCTTGTGAGAATATCCCTTTTCTACTCCACAATTTTTGCCGCCCTATTCTCCCAATACTCCCCCCTTGTGATAATATCCATTTTCTACTCCACCCATTTTGCCGCCCTATTCTCCCAATACTACCCCCTTGTGAGAATATCCCTTATCTACTCCACCCATTTTGCCGCCCTATTCTCCCAATACTCCCCCCTTGTGAGAATATCCCTTTTCTACTCCACCATTTTTGCCGCCCTATTCTCCCAATACTTCCCCCTTGTGATAATATCCCTTTTCTACTCCACCATTTTTGCCGCCCTATTCTCCCAATACTTCCCCCTTGTGAGAATATCCCTTTTCTACTCCACCATTTTTGCCGCCCTATTCTCCCAATACTCCCCCCTTGTGATAATATCCCTTTTCTACTCCACCCATTTTGCCGCCCTATTCTCCCAAAACTCCAACCTTGTGAGAATATCCCTTTTCTACTCCATCATTTTTGCCGCCCTATTCTCCCAATACTCCCCCCTTGTGATAATATCCCTTTTCTACTCCACCATTTTTGCCGCCCTATTCTCCCAATACTCCCCCCTTGTGATAATATTCCTTTTCTACTCCACCATTTTTGCCGCCCATTTCTCCCAATACTCCCCCCTTGTGAGAATATTCCTTTTCTACTCCACCATTTTTGCCGCCCTATTCTCCCAATACTCCCCCCTTGTGAGAATATCCCTTTTCTACTCCACCATTTTTGCCGCCCTATTCTCCCAATACTCCCCCTTGTGATAATATCCCTTTTCTACTCCACCATTTTTGCCGCCCTATTCTCCCAATACTCCCCCCTTGTGACAATATCCCTTTTCTACTCCACCATTTTTGCCGCCCTATTCTCCCAATACTCCCCCCTTGTGATAATATCCCTTTTCTACTCCACCCATTTTGCCGCCCTATTCTCCCAATACTCCCCCCTTGTGATAATATCCCTTTTCTACTCCACCCATTTTGCCGCCCTATTCTCCCAATACTCCCCCTTGTGAGAATATCCCTTTTCTACTCCACCATTTTTGCCGCCCTATTCTCCCAATACTCCCCCCTTGTGATAATATCCCTTTTCTACTCCACCATTTTTGCCGCCCTATTCTCCCAATACTCCCCCCTTGTGATAATATCCCTTTTCTACTCCACCCATTTTGCCGCCCTATTATCCCAATACTCCCCCCTTGTGATAATATCCCTTTTCTAATCCACCATTTTTGCCGCCCTATTCTCCCAATACTCCCCCCTTGTGATAATATCCCTTTTCTACTCCACCATTTTTGCCGCCCTATTCTCCCAATACTCCCCCCTTGTGATAATATCCCTTTTCTACTCCACCCATTTTGCCGCCCTATTCTCCCAATACTCCCCCCTTGTGATAATATCCCTTTTCTAATCCACCATTTTTGCCGCCCTATTCTCCCAATACTCCCCCCTTGTGATAATATCCCTTTTCTACTCCACCATTTTTGCCGCCCTATTCTCCCAATACTCCCCCCTTGTGATAATATCCCTTTTCTACTCCACCATTTTTGCCGCCCTATTCTCCCAATACTCCCCCCTTGTGATAATATCCCTTTTCTACTCCACCCATTTTGCCGCCCTATTCTCCCAATACTCCCCCCTTGTGAGAATAACCCTTTTCTACTCCACCATTTTTGCCACCCTATTCTCCCAATACTCCCCCCTTGTGAGAATATCCCTTTTCTACTCCACCATTTTTGCCGCCCTATTCTCCCAATACTCCCCCCTTGTGAGAATATCCCTTTTCTACTCCACCATTTTTGCCGCCCTATTCTCCCAATACTCCCCCCTTGTGATAATATCCCTTTTCTACTCCACCATTTTTGCCGCCCTATTCTCCCAATACTCCCCCCTTGTGAGAATATCCCTTTTCTACTCCACCATTTTTGCCGCCCTATTCTCCCAATACTCCCCCCTGGTGAGAATATCCCTTTTCTACTCCACCCATTTTGCAGCCCTATTCTCCCAATACTCCCCCCTTGTGAGAATATCCCTTTTCTACTCCACCATTTTTGCCGCCCTATTCTCCCAATACTCCCCCCTTGTGAGAATATCCCTTTTCTACTCCACCATTTTTGCCGCCCTATTCTCCCAATACTCCCCCCTTGTGATAATATCCCTTTTCTACTCCACCATTTTTGCCGCCCTATTCTCCCAATACTCCCCCCTTGTGAGAATATCCCTTTTCTACTCCACCATTTTTGCCGCCCTATTCTCCCAATACTCCCCCCTTGTGATAATATCCCTTTTCTACTCCACCATTTTTGCCGCCCTATTCTCCCAATACTCCCCCCTTGTGATAATATCCCTTTTCTACTCCACCCATTTTGCCGCCCTATTCTCCCAATACTCCCCCCTTGTGAGAATATCCCTTTTCTACTCCACCATTTTTGCCACCCTATTCTCCCAATACTCCCCCCTTGTGAGAATATCCCTTTTCTACTCCACCATTTTTGCCGCCCTATTCTCCCAATACTCCCCCCTTGTGAGAATATCCCTTTTCTACTCCACCATTTTTGCCGCCCTATTCTCCCAATACTCCCCCCTTGTGATAATATCCCTTTTCTACTCCACCATTTTTGCCGCCCTATTCTCCCAATACTCCCCCCTTGTGAGAATATCCCTTTTCTACTCCACCATTTTTGCCGCCCTATTCTCCCAATACTCCCCCCTGGTGAGAATATCCCTTTTCTACTCCACCCATTTTGCCGCCCTATTCTCCCAATACTCCCCCCTTGTGATAATATCCCTTTTCTAATCCACCATTTTTGCCGCCCTATTCTCCCAATACTCCCCCCTTGTGAGAATATCCCTTTTCTACTCCACCATTTTTGCCGCCCTATTCTCCCAATACTCCGCCCTTGTGATAATATCCATTTTCTACTCCACCATTTTTGCCGCCCTATTCTCCCAATACTCCCCCCGTGTTATAATATCCCTTTTCTACTCCACCATTTTTGCCGCCCTATTCTCCCAATACTCCCCCCTTGTTATAATATCCCTTTTCTACTCCACCATTTTTGCCGCCCTATTCTCCCAATACTCCCCCATTGTGAGAATATCCCTTTTCTACTCCACCATTTTTGCCGCCCTATTCTCCCAATACTCCCCCCTTGTGATAATATACCTTTTCTACTCCACCATTTTTGCCGCCCTTTTCTCCCAATACTCCCCCCTTGTGATAATATCCCTTTTCTACTCCACCCATTTTGCCGCCCTATTCTCCCAATACTCCCCCCTTGTGAGAATATCCCTTTTCTTCTCCACCATTTTTGCCGCCCTATTCTCCCAATACTCCCCCCTTGTGAGAATATCCCTTTTCTTCTCCACCATTTTTGCCGCCCTATTCTCCCAATACTCCACCCTTGTGATAATATCCCTATTCTACTCCACCATTTTTGCCGCCCTATTCTCCCAAAACTCCCCCTTGTGATAATATCCCTTTTCTACTCCTCCATTTTTGCCGCCCTTTTCTCCCAATACTCCCCCCTTGTGATAATATCCCTTTTCTTCTCCACCATTTTTGCCGCCCTTTTCTCCCAATACTCCCCCCTTGTGAGAATATCCCTTTTCTACTCCACCATTTTTGCCGCCCTATTCTCCCAATACTCCCCCTTGTGATAATATCCCTTATCTACTCCACCCATTTTGCCGCCCTATTCTCCCAATACTCCCCCCTTGTGAGAATATCCCTTTTCTACTCCACCATTTTTGCCGCCCTATTCTCCCAATATTCCCCCCTTGTGATAATATCCCTTTTCTACTCCACCATTTTTGCCGCCCTATTCTCCCAATACTCCCCCCTTGTGAGAATATCCCTTTTCTACTCCACAATTTTTGCCGCCCTATTCTCCCAATACTCCCCCCTTGTGATAATATCCATTTTCTACTCCACCCATTTTGCCGCCCTATTCTCCCAATACTCCCCCCTTGTGAGAATATCCCTTTTCTACTCCACCATTTTTGCCGCCCTATTCTCCCAATACTCCCCCCTTGTGATAATATCCCTTTTCTACTCCACCATTTTTGCCGCCCTATTCTCCCAATACTCCCCCCTTGTGATAATATCCCTTTTCTACTCCACCCATTTTGCCGCCCTATTCTCCCAATACTCCCCCCTTGTGAGAATATCCCTTTTCTACTCCACCATTTTTGCCGCCCTATTCTCCCAATACTCCCCCCTTGTGATAATATCCCTTTTCTACTCCACCATTTTTGCCGCCCTATTCTCCCAATACTCCCCCCTTGTGATAATATCCCTTTCCTACTCCACCATTTTTGCCGCCCTATTCTCCCAATACTCCCCCCTTGTGATAATATCCCTTTTCTACTCCACCATTTTTGCCGCCCTATTCTCCCAATACTCCCCCCTTGTGAGAATATCCCTTTTCTACTCCACCATTTTTGCCGCCCTATTCTCCCAATACTCCCCCCTTGTGAGAATATCCCTTATCTATTCCACCCATTTTGCCGCCCTATTCTCCCAATACTCCCCCCTTGTGAGAATATCCCTTTTCTACTCCACCATTTTTGCCGCCCTATTCTCCCAATACTTCCCCCTTGTGATAATATCCCTTTTCTACTCCACCATTTTTGCCGCCCTATTCTCCCAATACTCCCCCCTTGTGAGAATATTCCTTTTCTACTCCACCATTTTTGCCGCCCTATTCTCCCAATACTCCCCCCTTGTGATAATATCCCTTTTCTACTCCACCATTTTTGCCGCCCTATTCTCCCAATACTCCCCCCTTGTGAGAATATCCCTTTTCTACTCCACCATTTTTGCCGCCCTATTCTCCCAATACTCCCCCTTGTGATAATATCCCTTTTCTACTCCACCATTTTTGCCGCCCTATTCTCCCAATACTCCCCCCTTGTGACAATATCCCTTTTCTACTCCACCCATTTTGCCGCCCTATTCTCCCAATACTCCCCCCTTGTGATAATATCCCTTTTCTACTCCACCATTTTTGCCGCCCTATTCTCCCAATACTCCCCCCTTGTGATAATATCCCTTTTCTACTCCACCATTTTGCCGCCCTATTCTCCCAATACTCCCCCCTTGTGAGAATATCCCTTTTCTACTCCACCATTTTTGCCGCCCTATTCTCCCAATACTCCCCCCTTGTGAGAATATCCCTTTTCTACTCCACCATTTTTGCCGCCCTATTCTCCCAATACTCCCCCCTTGTGATAATATCCCTTTTCTACTCCACCATTTTTGCCGCCCTATTCTCCCAATACTCCCCCCTTGTGACAATATCCCTTTTCTACTCCACCATTTTTGCCGCCCTATTCTCCCAATACTCCCCCCTTGTGAGAATATCCCTTTTCTACTCCACCATTTTTGCCGCCCTATTCTCCCAATACTCCCCCCTTGTGATAATATCCCTTTTCTACTCCACCATTTTTGCCGCCCTATTCTCCCAATACTCCCCCCTTGTGAGAATATCCCTTTTCTACTCCACCATTTTTGCCGCCCTATTCTCCCAATACTCCCCCCTTGTGATAATATCCCTTTTCTACTCCACCATTTTTGCCGCCCTATTCTCCCAATACTCCCCCCTTGTGAAAATATCCCTTTTCTACTCCACCATTTTTGCCGCCCTATTCTCCCAATACTCCCCCCTTGTGATAATATCCCTTTTCTACTCCCCCCTTGTGACAATATCCCTTTTCTACTCCACCATTTTTGCCGCCCTATTCTCCCAATACTCCCCCCTTGTGATAATATCCCTTTTCTACTCCACCCATTTTGCCGCCCTATTCTCCCAATACTCCCCCCTTGTGATAATATCCCTTTTCTACTCCACCATTTTTGCCGCCCTATTCTCCCAATACTCCCCCCTTGTGATAATATCCCTTTTCTACTCCACCATTTTTGCCGCCCTATTCTCCTAATACTCCCCCCTTGTGAGAATATCCCTTTTATACTCCACCATTTTTGCCGCCCTATTCTCCCAATACTCACCCCTTGTGAGAATATCCCTTATCTACTCCACCCATTTTGCCGCCCTATTCTCCCAATACTCCCCCCTTGTGAGAATATCCCTTTTCGACTCCACCATTTTTGCCGCCCTATTCTCCCAATACTTCCCCCTTGTGATAATATCCCTTTTCTACTCCACCATTTTTGCCGCCCTATTCTCCCAATACTCCCCCCTTGTGATAATATCCCTTTTCTACTCCACCCATTTTGCCGCCCTATTCTCCCAATACTCCAACCTTGTGAAAATATCCCTTTTCTACTCCATCATTTTTGCCGCCCTATTCTCCCAATACTCCCCCCTTGTGATAATATCCCTTTTCTACTCCACCATCTTGCCGCCCTATTCTCCCAATACTCCCCCCTTGTGATAATATCCCTTTTCTACTCCACCATTTTTGCCGCCCTATTCTCCCAATGCTCCCCCTTGTGAGAATATTCCTTTTCTACTCCACCATTTTTGCCGCCCTATTCTCCCAATACTCCCCCCTTGTGATAATATCCCTTTTCCACTCCACCATTTTTGCCGCCCTATTCTCCCAATACTCCCCCCTTGTGAGAATATCCCTTTTCTACTCCACCATTTTTGCCGCCCTATTCTCCCAATACTCCCCCCTTGTGATAATATCCCTTTTCTACTCCACCATTTTTGCCGCCCTATTCTCCCAATACTCCCCCCTTGTGACAATATCCCTTTTCTACTCCACCATTTTTGCCGCCCTATTCTCCCAATACTCCCCCCTTGTGATAATATCCCTATTCTACTCCACCATTTTTGCCGCCCTATTCTCCCAATACTCCCCCCTTGTGATAATATCCCTTTTCTACTCCACCATTTTTGCCGCCCTATTCTCCCAATACTCCCCCCTTGTGATAACATCCCTTTTCTATCCACCATTTTTGCCGCCCTATTCTCCCAATACTCCCCCCTTGTGACAATATCCCTTTTCTACTCCACCCATTTTGCCGCCCTATTCTCCCAATACTCCCCCCTTGTGAGAATATCCCTTTTCTACTCCACCCATTTTGCCGCCCTATTCTCCCAATACTCCCCCTTGTGATAATATCCCTTTTCTACTCCACCATTTTTGCCGCCCTATTCTCCCAATACTCCCCCCTTGTGAGAATATCCCTTATCTACTCCACCATTTTTGCCGCCCTATTCTCCCAATACTCCCCCCTTGTGAGAATATCCCTTTTCTACTCCACCATTTTTGCCGCCCTATTCTCCCAATACTCCCCCTTGTGATAATATCCCTTTTCTACTCCACCCATTTTGCCGCCCTATTCTCCCAATACTCCCCCCTTGTGAGAATATCCCTTTTCTACTCCACCATTTTTGCCACCCTATTCTCCCAATACTCCCCCTTGTGATAATATCCCTTTTCTACTCCACCATTTTTGCCGCCCTATTCTCCCAATACTCCCCCCTTGTGAGAATATCCCTTTTCTACTCCACCATTTTTGCCGCCCTATTCTCCCAATACTCCCCCCTTGTGATAATATTCCTTTTCTACTCCACCATTTTTGCCGCCCTATTCTCCCAATACTCCCCCCTTGTGATAATATCCCTTTTCTACTCCACCATTTTTGCCGCCCTATTCTCCCAATACTCCCCCCTGGTGAGAATATCCCTTTTCTACTCCACCATTTTTGCCGCCCTATTCTCCCAATACTCCCCCCTTGTGAGAATATCCCTTTTCTACTCCACCATTTTTGCCGCCCTATTCTCCCAATACTCCCCCCTTGTGATAATATCCCTTTTCTACTCCACCCATTTTGCCGCCCTATTCTCTCAATACTCCCCCCTTGTGAGAATATCCCTTTTCTACTCCACCATTTTTGCCTCCCTATTCTCCCAATACTCCCCCCTTGTGATAATATCCCTTTTCTACTCCACCATTTTTGCCACCCTATTCTCCCAATACTCCCCCCTTGTGAGAATATCCCTTTTCTACTCCACCATTTTTGCCGCCCTATTCTCCCAATACTCCCCCCTTGTGATAATATCCCTTTTCTACTCCACCATTTTTGCCGCCCTATTCTCCCAATACTCCCCCCTTGTGAGAATATCCCTTTTCTACTCCACCATTTTTGCCGCCCTATTCTCCCAATACTCCCCCCTTGTGATAATATCCCTTTTCTACTCCACCATTTTTGCCGCCCTATTCTCCCAGTACTCCCCCCTTGTGATAATATCCCTTTTCTACTCCTCCATTTTTGCCGCCCTTTTCTCCCAATACTCCCCCCTTGTGATAATATCCCTTTTCTACTCCACCATTTTTGCCGCCCTTTTCTCCCAATACTCCCCCCTTGTGATAATATCCCTTTTCTACTCCACCCATTTTGCCGCCCTATTCTCCCAATACTCCACCCTTGTGAGAATATCCCTTTTCTTCTCCACCATTTTTGCCGCCCTATTCTCCCAATACTCCCCCCTTGTGATAATATCCCTTTTCTACTCCACCATTTTTGCCGCCCTATTCTCCCAATACTCCCCCCTTGTGATAATATCCCTTTTCTACTCCACCCATTTTGACGCCCTATTCTCCCAATACTCCCCCCTTGTGAGAATATCCCTTTTCTACTCCACCATTTTTGCCGCCCTATTCTCCCAATACTCCCTCCTTGTGAGAATATCCCCTTTCTACTCCACCATTTTTTCCGCCCTATTCTCCCAATACCCCCCTTGTGATAATATCCCCTTTCTACTCCACCATTTTTGCCGCCCTATTCTCCCAATACTCCCCCCTTGTGAGAATATCCCTTTTCTACTCCACCATTTTTGCCGCCCTATTCTCCCAATACTCCCCCCTTGTGATAATATCCCTTTTCTACTCCACCATTTTTGCCACCCTATTCTCCCAATACTCCCCCCTTGTGACAATATCCCTTTTCTACTCCACCCATTTTGCCGCCCTATTCTCCCAATACTCCCCCTTGTGAGAATATCCCTTTTCTACTCCACCATTTTTGCCGCCCTATTCTCCCAATACTCCCCCTTGTGACAATATCCCTTTTCTACTCCACCATTTTTGCCGCCCTATTCTCCCAATACTCCCCCCTTGTGATAATATCCCTTTTCTACTATACCATTTTTGCCGCCCTATTCTCCCAATACTCCCCCCTTGTGATAATATCCCTTTTCTACTCCACCCATTTTGCCGCCCTATTCTCCCAATACTCCCCCCTTGTGAGAATATCCCTTTTCTACTCCACCATTTTTGCCGCCCTATTCTCCCAATACTCTCCCCTTGTGATAATATCCCTTTTCTGCTCCACCATTTTTGCCGCCCTATTCTCCCAATACTCCCCCCTTGTGATAATATCCCTTTTCTACTCCACCCATTTTGCCGCCCTATTCTCCCAATACTCCCCCCTTGTGAGAATATCCCTTTTCTACTCCACCATTTTTGCCGCCCTATTCTCCCAATACTCCCCCCTTGTGATAATATCCCTTTTCTACTCCACCATTTTTGCCGCCCTATTCTCCCAATACTCCCCCCTTGTGACAATATCCCTTTTCTACTCCACCCATTTTGCCGCCCTATTCTCCCAATACTCCCCCCTTGTGAGAATATCCCTTTTCTACTCCACCATTTTTGCCGCCCTTTTCTCCCAATACTCCCCCCTTGTGATAATATCCCTTTTCTATTCCACCATTTTTGCCGCCCTATTCTCCCAATACTCCCCCCTTGTGAGAATATCCCTTTTCTACTCCACCATTTTTGCCGCCCTATTCTCCCAATACTCCCCCCTTGTGAGAATATCCCTTTTCTACTCCATCATTTTTGCCGCCCTATTCTCCCAATACTCCCCCCTTGTGATAATATCCCTTTTCTACTCCACCATTTTTGCCGCCCTATTCTCCCAATACTCCCCCCTTGTGAGAATATCCCTTTTCTACTCCACCATTTTTGCCGCCCTATTCTCCCAATACTCCCCCCTTGTGATAATATCCCATTTCTACTCCACCCATTTTGCCGCCCTATTCTCCCAATACTCCCCCCTTGTGAGAATATCCCTTTTCTACTCCACCATTTTTGCCGTCCTATTCTCCCAATACTCCCCCCTTGTGATAATATCCCCTTTCTACTCCACCATTTTTGCCGCCCTATTCTCCCAATACTCCCCCCTTGTGAGAATATCCCTTTTCTACTCCACCATTTTTGCCGCCCTATTCTCCCAATACTCCCCCTTGTGATAATATCCCTTTTCTACTCCACCATTTTTGCCGCCCTATTCTCCCAATACTCCCCCTTGTGATAATATCATTTTTCTACTCCACCATTTTTGCCGCCCTATTCTCCCAATACTCCCCCCTTGTGAGAATATCCCTTTTCTACTCCACCATTTTTGCCGCCCTATTCTCCCAATACTCCCCCCTTGTGAAAATATCCCTTTTCTACTCCACCATTTTTGCCGCCCTATTCTCCCAATACTCCCCCTTGTGATAATATCCCTTTTCTACTCCACCATTTTTGCCGCCCTATTCTCCCAATACTCCCCCCTTGTGAGAATATCCCTTTTCTACTCCACCATTTTTGCCGCCCTATTCTCCCAATACTCCCCCCTTGTGATAATATCCCTTTTCTACTCCACCCATTTTGCCGCCCTATTCTCCCAATACTCCCCCCTTGAGAGAATATCCCTTTTCTACTCCACCATTTTTGCCGCCCTATTCTCCCAATACTCCCCCCTTGTGATAATATCCCTTTTCTACTCCGCCATTTTTGCGGCCCTATTCTCCCAATACTCCCCCCTTGTGAGAATATCCCTTTTCTACTCCACCATTTTTGCCGCCCTATTCTCCCAATACTCCCCCCTTGTGATAATATCCCTTTTCTACTCCACCATTTTTGCCGCCCTATTCTCCCAATACTCCCCCCTTGTGAGAATATCCCTTTTCTACTCCACCATTTTTGCCGCCCTATTCTCCCAATACTCCCCCCTTGTGATAATATCCCTTTTCTACTCCACCATTTTTGCCGCCCTATTCTCCCAATACTCCCCCCTTGTGAGAATATCCCTTTTCTACTCCACCATTTTTGCCGCCCTATTCTCCCAATACTCCCCCCTTGTGATAATATCCCTTTTCTACTCCACCCATTTTGCCGCCCTATTCTCCCAATACTCCCCCCTTGTGAGAATATCCCTTTTCTACTCCACCATTTTTGCCGCCCTATTCTCCCAATACTCCCCCCTTGTGATAATATCCATTTTCTACACCACCATTTTTGCCGCCCTATTCTCCCAATACTCCCCCCTTGTGAGAATATCCCTTTTCTACTCCACCATTTTTGCCGCCCTATTCTCCCAATACTCCCCCTTCTGAGAATATCCCTTTTCTACTCCATCATTTTTACCGCCCTATTCTCCCAATACTCCTCCTTGTGATAATATCCCTTTTCTACTCCACCATTTTTGCCGCCCTATTCTCCCAATACTCCCTCCTTGTGAGAATATTTCCCTTTTCTACTCCACCATTTTTTCCGCCCTATTCTCCCAATACCCCCCTTGTGATAATATCCCCTTTCTACTCCACCATTCTTGCCGCCCTATTCTCCCAATACTCCCCCCTTGTGATAATATCCCTTTTCTACTCCACCCATTTTGCCGCCCTATTCTCCCAATACTCCCCCCTTGTGAGAATATCCCTTTTCTACTCCACCATTTTTGCCGCCCTATTCTCCCAATACTCCCCCCTTGTGAGAATATCCCTTTTCTACTCCACCATTTTTGCCGCCCTATTCTCCCAATACTCCCCCCTTGTGAGAATATCCCTTTTCTACTCCACCATTTTTGCCGCCCTATTCTCCCCCCTTGTGATAATATCCCTTATCTGCTCCCCCCATTTTGCCGCCCTATTCTCCCAATACTCCCCCCTTGTGAGAATATCCCTTTTCTACTCCACCATTTTTGCCGCCCTATTCTCCCAATACTCCCCCCTTGTGATAATATCCCTTTTCTACTCCACCATTTTTGCCGCCCTATTCTCCCAATACTCCCCCCTTGTGAGAATATCCCTTTTCTACTCCACCATTTTTGCCGCCCTATTCTCCCAATACTCCCCCCTTGTGATAATATCCCTTTTCTACTCCACCCATTTTGCCGCCCTATTCTCCCAATACTCCCCCCTTGTGAGAATATCCCTTTTCTACTCCACCATTTTTGCCGCCCTATTCTCCCAATACTCCCCCCTTGTGATAATATCCCTTTTCTTCTCCGCCATTTTTGCGGCCCTATTCTCCCAATACTCCCCCCTTGTGAGAATATCCCTTTTCTACTCCACCATTTTTGCCGCCCTATTCTCCCAATACTCCCCCCTTGTGATAATATCCCTTTTCTACTCCACCATTTTTGCCGCCCTATTCTCCCAATACTCCCCCCTTGTGAGAATATCCCTTTTCTACTCCACCATTTTTCCCGCCCTATTCTCCCAATACTCCCCCCTTGTGATAATATCCCTTTTCTACTCCACCATTTTGCCGCCCTATTCTCCCAATACTCCCCCCTTGTGAGAATATCCCTTTTCTACTCCACCATTTTTGCCGCCCTATTCTCCCAATACTCCCCCCTTGTGATAATATCCCTTTTCTACTCCACCCATTTTGCCGCCCTATTCTCCCAATACTCCCCCCTTGTGAGAATATCCCTTTTCTACTCCACCATTTTTGCCGCCCTATTCTCCCAATACTCCCCCCTTGTGATAATATCCATTTTCTACTCCACCATTTTTGCCGCCCTATTCTCCCAATACTCCCCCCTTGTGAGAATATCCCTTTTCTACTCCACCATTTTTGCCGCCCTATTCTCCCAATACTCCCCCTTGTGATAATATCCCTTTTCTACTCCACCATTTTTGCCGCCCTATTCTCCCAATACTCCCCCCTTGTGACAATATCCCTTTTCTACTCCACCATTTTTGCCGCCCTATTCTCCCAATACTCCCCCCTTGTGATAATATCCCTTTTCTACTCCACCATTTTTGCCGCCCTATTCTCCCAATACTCCCCCCTTGTGATAATATCCCTTTTCTACTCCACCATTTTTGCCGCCCTATTCTCCCAATACTCCCCCCTTGTGACAATTTCCCTTTTCTACTCCACCCATTTTGCCGCCCTATTCTCCCAATACTCCCCCCTTCTGAGAATATCCCTTTTCTACTCCATCATTTTTACCGCCCTATTCTCCCAATACTCCTCCTTGTGATAATATCCCTTTTCTACTCCACCATTTTTGCCGCCCTATTCTCCCAATACTCCCTCCTTGTGAGAATATCCCCTTTCTACTCCACCATTTTTTCCGCCCTATTCTCCCAATACCCCCCTTGTGATAATATCCCCTTTCTACTCCACCATTCTTGCCGCCCTATTCTCCCAATACTCCCCCCTTGTGATAATATCCCTTTTCTACTCCACCCATTTTGCCGCCCTATTCTCCCAATACTTCCCCCTTGTGAGAATATCCCTTTTCTACTCCACCATTTTTGCCGCCCTTTTCTCCCAATACTCCCCCCTTGTGATAATATCCCTTTTCTACTCCACCATTTTTGCCGCCCTTTTCTCCCAATACTCCCCCCTTGTGATAATATCCCTTTTCTACTCCACCCATTTTGCCGCCCTATTCTCCCAATACTCCCCCCTTGTGAGAATATCCCTTTTCTTCTCCACCATTTTTGCCGCCCTATTCTCCCAATACTCCCCCCTTGTGATAATATCCCTTTTCTACTCCACCATTTTTGCCGCCCTATTCTCCCAATACTCCCCCTTGTGATAATATCCCTTTTCTACTCCACCCATTTTGCCGCCCTATTCTCCCAATACTCCCCCCTTGTGAGAATATCCCTTTTCTACTCCACCATTTTTGCCGCCCTATTCTCCCAATACTCCCCCCTTGTGAGAATATCCATTTTCTACTCCATCATTTTTGCCGCCCTATTCTCCCAATACTCCCCCTTGTGAGAATATCCCTTTTCTACTCCACCATTTTTGCCGCCCTATTCTCCCCCCTTGTGATAATATCCCTTATCTACTCCCCCCATTTTGCCGCCCTATTCTCCCAATACTCCCCCCTTGTGAGAATATCCCTTTTCTACTCCACCATTTTTGCCGCCCTATTCTCCCAATACTCCCCCCTTGTGATAATATCCCTTTTCTACTCCACCATTTTTGCCGCCCTATTCTCCCAATACTCCCCCCTTGAGATAATATCCCTTTTCTACTCCACCAGTTTTGCCGCCCTTTTCTCCCAATACTCCCCCCTTGTGAGAATATCCCTTTTCTACTCCACCATTTTTGCCGCCCTATTCTCCCAATACTCCCCCCTTGTGAGAATATACCTTTTCTACTCCACCATTTTTGCCGCCCTATTCTCCCAATACTCCCCCCTTGTGATAATATCCCTTTTCTACTCCGCCCATTTTGCCGCCCTATTCTCCCAATACTCCCCCCTTGTGAGAATATCCCTTTTCTACTCCACCATTTTTGCCGCCCTATTCTCCCAATACTCCCCCCTTGTGATAATATCCCTTTTCTGCTCCACCATTTTTGCCGCCCTATTCTCCCAATACTCCCCCCTTGTGATAATATCCCTTTTCTTCTCCACCCATTTTGCCGCCCTATTCTCCCAATACTCCCCCCTTGTGAGAATATCCCTTTTCTACTCCACCATTTTTGCCGCCCTATTCTCCCAATACTCCCCCCTTGTGATAATATCCCTTTTCTGCTCCACCATTTTTGCCGCCCTATTCTCCCAATACTCCCCCCTTGTGATAATATCCCTTTTCTACTCCACCATTTTTGCCGCCCTATTCTCCCAATACTCCCCCCTTGTGACAATATCCCTTTTCTACTCCACCCATTTTGCCGCCCTATTCTCCCAATACTCCCCCCTTGTGAGAATATCCCTTTTCTACTCCACCATTTTTGCCGCCCTATTCTCCCAATACTCCCCCATTGTGAGAATATCCCTTTTCTACTCCATCATTTTTGCCGCCCTATTCTCCCAATACTCCCCCCTTGTGATAATATCCCTTTTCTACTCCACCATTTTTGCCGCCCTATTCTCCCAATACTCCCCCCTTGTGAGAATATCCCTTTTCTACTCCACCATTTTTGCCGCCCTATTCTCCCAATACTCCCCCCTTGTGATAATATCCCTTTTCTACTCCACCCATTTTGCCGCCCTATTCTCCCAATACTCCCCCCTTGTGAGAATATCCCTTTTCTACTCCACCATTTTTGCCGCCCTATTCTCCCAATACTCCCCCCTTGTGATAATATCCCTTTTCTGCTCCACCATTTTTGCCGCCCTATTCTCCCAATACTCCCCCCTTGTGATAATATCCCTTTTCTACTCCACCATTTTTGCCGCCCTATTCTCCCAATACTCCCCCTTGTGAGAATATCCCTTTTCTACTCCACTATTTTTGCCGCCCTATTCTCCCAATACTCCCCCCTTGTGAGAATATCCCTTTTCTACTCCATCATTTTTGCCGCCCTATTCTCCCAATACTCCCCCCTTGTGATAATATCCCTTTTCTACTCCACCATTTTTGCCGCCCTATTCTCCCAATACTCCCCCCTTGTGAGAATATCCCTTTTCTACTCCACCATTTTTGCCGCCCTATTCTCCCAATACTCCCCCCTTGTGATAATATCCCTTTTCTACTCCACCCATTTTGCCGCCCTATTCTCCCAATACCCCCCCCTTGTGAGAATATCCCTTTTCTACTCCACCATTTTTGCCGCCCTATTCTCCCAATACTCCCCCCTTGTGATAATATCCCTTTTCTACTCCACCATTTTTGCCGCCCTATTCTCCCAATACTCCCCCCTTGTGAGAATATCCCTTTTCTACTCCACCATTTTTGCCGCCCTATTCTCCCAATACTCCCCCTTGTGATAATATCCCTTTTCTACTCCACCATTTTTGCCGCCCTATTCTCCCAATACTCCCCCTTGTGATAATATCATTTTTCTACTCCACCATTTTTGCCGCCCTATTCTCCCAATACTCCCCCATTGTGAGAATATCCCTTTTCTACTCCACCATTTTTGCGGCCCTATTCTCCCAATACTCCCCCCTTGTGAGAATATCCCTTTTCTACTCCACCATTTTTGCCGCCCTATTCTCCCAATACTCCCCCCTTGTGAGAATATCCCTTTTCTACTCCACCATTTTTGCCGCCCTATTCTCCCAATACTCCCCCCTTGTGATAATATCCCTTTTCTACTCCACCCATTTTGCCGCCCTATTCTCCCAATACTCCCCCCTTGTGAGAATATCCCTTTTCTACTCCACCATTTTTGCCGCCCTATTCTCCCAATACTCCCCCCTTGTGATAATATCCATTTTCTACTCCACCATTTTTGCCGCCCTATTCTCCCAATACTCCCCCCTTGTGAGAATATCCCTTTTCTACTCCACCATTTTTGCCGCCCTATTCTCCCAATACTCCCCCTTGTGATAATATCCCTTTTCTACTCCACCATTTTTGCCGCCCTATTCTCCCAATACTCCCCCCTTGTGACAATATCCCTTTTCTACTCCACCATTTTTGCCGCCCTATTCTCCCAATACTCCCCCCTTGTGATAATATCCCTCTTCTACTCCACCATTTTTGCCGCCCTATTCTCCCAATACTCCCCCCTTGTGATAATATCCCTTTTCTACTCCACCATTTTTGCCGCCCTATTCTCCCAATACTCCCCCCTTGTGACAATATCCCTTTTCTACTCCACCCATTTTGCCGCCCTATTCTCCCAATACTCCCCCCTTCTGAGAATATCCCTTTTCTACTCCATCATTTTTACCGCCCTATTCTCCCAATACTCCTCCTTGTGATAATATCCCTTTTCTACTCCACCATTTTTGCCGCCCTATTCTCCCAATACTCCCTCCTTGTGAGAATATCCCCTTTCTACTCCACCATTTTTTCCGCCCTATTCTCCCAATACCCCCTTGTGATAATATCCCCTTTCTACTCCACCATTCTTGCCGCCCTATTCTCCCAATACTCCCCCCTTGTGATAATATCCCTTTTCTACTCCACCCATTTTGCCGCCCTATTCTCCCAATACTTCCCCCTTGTGAGAATATCCCTTTTCCACTCCACCATTTTTGCCGCCCTTTTCTCCCAATACTCCCCCCTTGTGATAATATCCCTTTTCTACTCCACCATTTTTGCCGCCCTTTTCTCCCAATACTCCCCCCTTGTGATAATATCCCTTTTCTACTCCACCCATTTTGCCGCCCTATTCTCCCAATACTCCCCCCTTGTGAGAATATCCCTTTTCTTCTCCACCATTTTTGCCGCCCTATTCTCCCAATACTCCCCCCTTGTGATAATATCCCTTTTCTACTCCACCATTTTTGCCGCCCTATTCTCCCAATACTCCCCCTTGTGAGAATATCCCTTTTCTACTCCACCATTTTTGCCGCCCTATTCTCCCCCCTTGTGATAATATCCCTTATCTACTCCCCCCATTTTGCCGCCCTATTCTCCCAATACTCCCCCCTTGTGAGAATATCCCTTTTCTACTCCACCATTTTTGCCGCCCTATTCTCCCAATACTCCCCCCTTGTGATAATATCCCTTTTCTACTCCACCATTTTTGCCGCCCTATTCTCCCAATACTCCCCCCTTGTGATAATATCCCTTTTCTACTCCACCAGTTTTGCCGCCCTTTTCTCCCAATACTCCCCCCTTGTGAGAATATCCCTTTTCTACTCCACCATTTTTGCCGCCCTATTCTCCCAATACTCCCCCCTTGTGAGAATATACCTTTTCTACTCCACCATTTTTGCCGCCCTATTCTCCCAATACTCCCCCCTTGTGATAATATCCCTTTTCTACTCCGCCCATTTTGCCGCCCTATTCTCCCAATACTCCCCCCTTGTGAGAATATCCCTTTTCTACTCCACCATTTTTGCCGCCCTATTCTCCCAATACTCCCCCCTTGTGATAATATCCCTTTTCTGCTCCACCATTTTTGCCGCCCTATTCTCCCAATACTCCCCCCTTGTGATAATATCCCTTTTCTTCTCCACCCATTTTGCCGCCCTATTCTCCCAATACTCCCCCCTTGTGAGAATATCCCTTTTCTACTCCACCATTTTTGCCGCCCTATTCTCCCAATACTCCCCCCTTGTGATAATATCCCTTTTCTGCTCCACCATTTTTGCCGCCCTATTCTCCCAATACTCCCCCCTTGTGATAATATCCCTTTTCTACTCCACCATTTTTGCCGCCCTATTCTCCCAATACTCCCCCCTTGTGACAATATCCCTTTTCTACTCCACCATTTTGCCGCCCTATTCTCCCAATACTCCCCCCTTGTGAGAATATCCCTTTTCTACTCCACCATTTTTGCCGCCCTATTCTCCCAATACTCCCCCATTGTGAGAATATCCCTTTTCTACTCCATCATTTTTGCCGCCCTATTCTCCCAATACTCCCCCCTTGTGATAATATCCCTTTTCTACTCCACCATTTTTGCCGCCCTATTCTCCCAATACTCCCCCCTTGTGAGAATATCCCTTTTCTACTCCACCATTTTTGCCGCCCTATTCTCCCAATACTCCCCCCTTGTGATAATATCCCTTTTCTACTCCACCCATTTTGCCGCCCTATTCTCCCAATACTCCCCCCTTGTGATAATATCCCTTTTCTACTCCACCCATTTTGCCGCCCTATTCTCCCAATACTCCCCCCTTGTGATAATATCCCTTTTCTGCTCCACCATTTTTGCCGCCCTATTCTCCCAATACTCCCCCCTTGTGATAATATCCCTTTTCTACTCCACCATTTTTGCCGCCCTATTCTCCCAATACTCCCCCTTGTGAGAAAATCCCTTTTCTACTCCACTATTTTTGCCGCCCTATTCTCCCAATACTCCCCCCTTGTGAGAATATCCCTTTTCTACTCCATCATTTTTGCCGCCCTATTCTCCCAATACTCCCCCCTTGTGATAATATCCCTTTTCTACTCCACCATTTTTGCCGCCCTATTCTCCCAATACTCCCCCCTTGTGAGAATATCCCTTTTCTACTCCACCATTTTTGCCGCCCTATTCTCCCAATACTCCCCCCTTGTGATAATATCCCTTTTCTACTCCACCCATTTTGCCGCCCTATTCTCCCAATACTCCCCCCTTGTGAGAATATCCCTTTTCTACTCCACCATTTTTGCCGCCCTATTCTCCCAATACTCCCCCCTTGTGATAATATCCCTTTTCTACTCCACCATTTTTGCCGCCCTATTCTCCCAATACTCCCCCCTTGTGAGAATATCCCTTTTCTACTCCACCATTTTTGCCGCCCTATTCTCCCAATAGTCCCCCTTGTGATAATATCCCTTTTCTACTCCACCATTTTTGCCGCCCTATTCTCCCAATACTCCCCCTTGTGATAATATCATTTTTCTACTCCACCATTTTTGCCGCCCTATTCTCCCAATACTCCCCCATTGTGAGAATATCCCTTTTCTACTCCACCATTTTTGCCGCCCTATTCTCCCAATACTCCCCCCTTGTGAGAATATCCCTTTTCTACTCCACCATTTTTGCCGCCCTATTCTCCCAATACTCCCCCCTTGTGATAATATCCCTTTTCTACTCCACCATTTTTGCCGCCCTATTCTCCCAATACTCCCCCCTTGTGAGAATATCCCTTTTCTACTCCACCATTTTTGCCGCCCTATTCTCCCAATACTCCCCCCTTGTGATAATATCCCTTTTCTACTCCGCCATTTTTGCGGCCCTATTCTCCCAATACTCCCCCCTTGTGAGAATATCCCTTTTCTACTCCACCATTTTTGCCGCCCTATTCTCCCAATACTCCCCCCTTGTGATAATATCCCTCTTCTACTCCACCATTTTTGCCGCCCTATTCTCCCAATACTCCCCCCTTGTGAGAATATACCTTTTCTACTACACCATTTTTGCCGCCCTATTCTCCCAATACTCCCCCTTGTGATAATATCCCTTTTCTACTCCACCATTTTTGCCGCCCTATTCTCCCAATACTCCCCCTTGTGATAATATCATTTTTCTACTCCACCATTTTTGCCGCCCTATTCTCCCAATACTCCCCCATTGTGAGAATATCCCTTTTCTACTCCACCATTTTTGCCGCCCTATTCTCCCAATACTCCCCCCTTGTGAGAATATCCCTTTTCTACTCCACCATTTTTGCCGCCCTATTCTCCCAATACTCCCCCCTTGTGATAATATCCCTTTTCTACTCCACCCATTTTGCCGCCCTATTCTCCCAATACTCCCCCCTTGTGAGAATATCCCTTTTCTACTCCACCCATTTTGCCGCCCTATTCTCCCAATACTCCCCCCTTGTGATAATATCCCTTTTCTACTCCACCCATTTTGCCGCCCTATTCTCCCAATACTCCCCCCTTGTGAGAATATCCCTTTTCTACTCCACCATTTTTGCCGCCCTATTCTCCCAATACTCCCCCCTTGTGATAATATCCCTTTTCTACTCCGCCATTTTTGCGGCCCTATTCTCCCAATACTCCCCCCTTGTGAGAATATCCCTTTTCTACTCCACCATTTTTGCCGCCCTATTCTCCCAATACTCCCCCCTTGTGATAATATCCCTCTTCTACTCCACCATTTTTGCCGCCCTATTCTCCCAATACTCCCCCCTTGTGAGAATATCCCTTTTCTACTCCATCATTTTTGCCGCCCTATTCTCCCAATACTCCCCCCTTGTGATAATATCCCTTTTCTACTCCACCCATTTTGCCGCCCTATTCTCCCAATACTCCCCCCTTGTGAGAATATCCCTTTTCTACTCCACCATTTTTGCCGCCCTATTCTCCCAATACTCCCCCCTTGTGATAATATCCATTTTCTACTCCACCATTTTTGCCGCCCTATTCTCCCAATACTCCCCCCTTGTGAGAATATCCCTTTTCTACTCCACCATTTTTGCCGCCCTATTCTCCCAATACTCCCCCTTGTGATAATATCCCTTTTCTACTCCACCATTTTTGCCGCCCTATTCTCCCAATACTCCCCCCTTGTGACAATATCCCTTTTCTACTCCACCATTTTTGCCGCCCTATTCTCCCAATACTCCCCCCTTGTGATAATATCCCTTTTCTACTCCACCATTTTTGCCGCCCTATTCTCCCAATACTCCCCCCTTGTGAGAATATCCCTTTTCTACTCCACCATTTTTGCCGCCCTATTCTCCCAATACTCCCCCATTGTGAGAATATCCCTTTTCTACTCCATCATTTTTGCCGCCCTATTCTCCCAATACTCCCCCCTTGTGATAATATCCCTTTTCTACTCCACCATTTTTGCCGCCCTATTCTCCCAATACTCCCCCCTTGTGATAATATCCCTTTTCTACTCCACCATTTTTGCCGCCCTATTCTCCCAATACTCCCCTCTTGTGATAATATCCCTTTTCTACTCCACCCATTTTGCCGCCCTATTCTCCCAATACTCCCCCCTTGTGATAATATCCCTTTTCTACTCCACCATTTTTGCCGCCCTATTCTCCCAATACTCCCCCCTTGTGATAATATCCCTTTTCTGCTCCACCATTTTTGCCGCCCTATTCTCCCAATACTCCCCCCTTGTGATAATATCCCTTTTCTACTCCACCATTTTTGCCGCCCTATTCTCCCAATACTCCCCCTTGTGAGAATATCCCTTTTCTACTCCACCATTTTTGCCGCCCTATTCTCCCAATACTCCCCCCTTGTGAGAATATCCCTCTTCTACTCCATCATTTTTGCCGCCCTATTCTCCCAATACTCCCCCCTTGTGATAATATCCCTTTTCTACTCCACCATTTTTGCCGCCCTATTCTCCCAATACTCCCCCCTTGTGAGAATATCCCTTTTCTACTCCACCATTTTTGCCGCCCTATTCTCACAATACTCCCCCCTTGTGATAATATCCCTTTTCTACTCCACCCATTTTGCCGCCCTATTCTCCCAATACTCCCCCCTTGTGAGAATATCCCTTTTCTGTAATATTCGTTGACTATTTGAAATTAAAGACTATTGTATGTCCAGTATTTAATACATCTTTATTGTTTCTTCTTAACCTTCATCGTCTTTTCCTGTCAGTGTGGTATCACCACCATTGATGGGTGCGTTCAAAAACTACCTGAATATATCTTGATAGCAGTGACATCTGGTGGTGTTATAATATTATTACACGCTTTTTTCTTTTAACAGAGATTTCATTGACATTTTCAATTGACTTATGTTTGATTAAATATTCTAAAATAATTGGACTGCAAGGGTTGTTACATTAACTACGGCCAACCATATCTTTGAGGTGGTCTACTGACCCTACCACTACGAGTTCTCCTAACATCTGGTTCGTTTACAATCACCGGTACAGGTGTTTCTTGATCTCTTACCGACTCTGTTTCTGACTCCGAATTACCAGCGGTTTGATATTCATCTGCTGATGCATTACTATCATTCAATTCTGGTAGATCCGGTTCATCCACATTACAATCAATTCTTTCATTGCCACTGTTAACATTTTCTTGTACGTTGCGCCCACGTGGCGTTACAATTTCAATTGGTTTCAATTTATCAGGACTTGCCACATTAAATCTAACATTATCTTCAAATAATACCTCTCCCCCATTCACCTCGTTGTTTTTAGTCTTGGCAATGAACCGTCGGTTTCGTCTAAAATGATTCTCAAAATTATCCCTGATAATATATGATCGATTGTTAACATTACTCACAATGGTTCCGTAGTTCCACTCCCTTCCGTTTTTCTTAAAAATAATGAGATCACCTACATTTAACACTGGCAGTGCTTTTGCATTCCGGTCATAATAATACTTTTGCTTTTTACGCTTTTCTTTAATTTTATTTTTAACCGTTTCTTCACTTAAGTTGTTTCGATACAACAATGAATCCGAAATTGGCATTCCCGTCTTGACCACCCGACCAAAAAACAGCTGGACTGGTGTCAATCGCATACTTGCCACAGGGGTTGTGTTATATTCCAAAATTCGATATTGATACCTTTCCGTGTCTCTCTCTTCAACACAACGTTTCAAAATATTTTTAGCAATCGCAACACCCTTCTCGGCTAAACCATTGCTTTGTGGGTACCGAGGGCTTGAAAATTTCATGACAATATTATAATCGTTTGCGAATTTTCCAAATTCACGCGAGTTAAATGGAATGTTATCCGCTTTAATTACCGTTGGGTATCCCAGTTTGTCAAAATTAACCTCTAACTTCGCGATGATATGACGCGCTGTTTTGTCTTTTAAATGTTCCACAATTATAAAACCCGAATACGCATCAATCACAGACAAGAAATCCTGTCCCGTATACTCGAACACATCCATTGACACTATATGAAATGGATACTTCGGTAGCTCTTCTTGAACCAGCTCCTCTTTTTGATTGTTACGCGTGAACTTTTCACAAATGGCACAAGATGTAACCATTTCTTTTATCTGACCGTTCATGTTTGGCCAGTAATAATGCATTCTTGCACGTGCTAGTGTTTTCTCGATTCCCAAATGTGGTGCATGCAACCACTTACTAAGTTTTCCTTGTAATTCTTTTGGAATAACTAGTCGATGATCACGAAATAGCAAGCCATTCTCAAAATGAAGCTCATTTTTGAATTTGTGGAATACCCGGCTTAAATCATCCAGTAGATGGTAATTTGGCCAACCCTTCTCAACATATTGACAAATTCGTAACAAATTTTCATCACGTTCAATGATTGAACGATACAAATCATAATTTTCTTCCGATAAACACGCTGCTTTAGTTACTGTATGTATTATCCCCGTTAAATCCGTGTCTTCATGACATTCTGATAATTGGGCCCGTGACAGGCAGTCAGCTACGAGCATTTCTTTGCCCGGTTTGTAAACAACAGTCATCTTTGGATATTTCAAAAGTGCCATGAGCATTCGCTGAAGCCGCATTGTCACATCATCAATATCCCGCTTGACTAGTGTTTCCAACGGTTTGTGATCACTTTCCACCGTAAATTGACGCCCATACAAGAAATAATGAAATCGCTGACATGCGAAAACAATTGCCAATAACTCTTTTTCGATTTGAGCCCACTTTTGTTCACTCTTGCTTAACGTCCGAGACGCATATGCTACTGGGTGTCCATTCTGAATGATTACGCAACCCAATCCATCTTGGGACGCATCCGTTTGCACAATGACTGGCAATTTCGGATCATAAATCGCCAATACCGGCTCCGATGTTACGACATTACGCAATTCCCTGAATTCCCGATCATGATTTTCCTTCCATTCGAATTTCACATTGTTTCGCGTGAGATCCCGCAAATGCGCCGATTGCTTTGACAAATTCGGAATAAATTTCGCTAAATATTTCAAAATACCCAAGAATCTTGACACAGCCGCTTTATCCTCCGGCGTTTTCATCTTTAAAATCGCGTCCCGATACTTTAAATTTGCTTTAAATTTTCCATCAAATAAAATATGACCCATAAATTTAACTTCGTGTTTCCGATACTGAATTTTATCCGGGTTAAATTTAATATTGTATTTACGTGCTCTTTCCATTACTTTATCCATTATCCGATCGTGTTCGTCTTCCGTTTCCGCGCAAATAGCAACATCATCGAAATAAATTATTACTCCTTCAATATCTCCTAACATTTTAACCATTTCTCGTTGAAACAATTCCGGTACAAAATTAAGCCCAAATGGCACACGCCTGAATTTATATCGACCAAAGGGAGTCATAAATGTTGTTAGATCAGAGCTCACATCGTCCAATTCCATTTGCCAATAGCCACTTTTCAAATCTAAAACCGAAAAAACGCGCATATTTGCCAGCCCAGACGTTAAATCATCTATCGTTGGAATCAAAAAATGCTCTCGCTTGATGCATTCATTGAGTGGTTTTGGGTCTAAACAAATACGAAGTTCACTCGAGTTAGGCTTTTCAACTATTTGCAAATTATTAACCCAGTCCGTTGGGTAATCAACAGGTGAAATGATTCCATCCTGTACCATCTGTACTAATTGTAACTTTAATCGCTCCAACAACGAATTTGGTATCCGTTTTTTATAATGAAGGACTGGCTTTGAGTTTTCTTTCATATTTATTGTGAATGTTCCCGGAAATTTACCCAAACCTTCAAAGACGTCACGATTGCTTTTTAAAAATTCCTCCCGTGTTTGTGACAAACATGCAACATAATTTACATCCGTTCGTTTAACTAATCCAAATCGTTCGCTTGATTCAAGACCCAGTATCGGTTCACACACATCATCGACAACAATAAAGCGAGAGACATGTTCCTTTTTTAAGTTAGTATCAATGCATTTTAGTTTAACCGTACCATAAACATTAACATTGTTTCCATTATAATCAAAGACCGAATAATTTTCATTTTCATTTTCCAATTGAACCCCCAACTTCTTGAATATTTTGGCCGGAATGCAGTCCACATCAGATCCAGTATCTAACTTAAACCTAACTAACTGATTTCCCACTTGAAACTCCTTATACCACCGCTTCGTGTGGTTGGGCACGTTACTTGAATTTATTCTATAAATACGATCCAGTTTTATGTCCCTATTCGCACTACCATCAATGATTTTCACACAATTACCTGTTTTACCCCAGCTGATTGAGTGTTGTTGCTGTTTTACATTTTGATTGTTTTCCGCTTTTGATCCACTGTTGTCCGTTTGCTTGCTCTTCGATTTACAAAACTGCTGGAAATGACCCTTACGCCCACATGACCGGCAATTGATATCCTTGGCTTTACACGATTGTAAATGATTTGCATTGAAATCATTACCACAATTGTAACAACGACGAGTTACAACATCAATTGTTTGTTTTGGCTGTTCAGCCACGCTGTCGATACTTGATTGGTTATTTATGTTCAACCTAACCCTATTTTCCTTCGCAGCTTCGTATGTTTTACACATTTCAATTACTTTGTTTAATGGCTCCTCCTTGCCATCCAACAGCTTCAATTGCAATTTTCTATCTTCCACTCCAATGATAATTCGATCTTTTAACATGCGCTCTTCATATTTCAATTCTTTTCCGCACTCACATTTGCTCTTGAAATCGCAAAACTGAACTTGCTTGCGAAGTTCAGTTTCAAACGCAGCAAACGGTTGCTTTTCCTTTTGCAAAATGTTGTTGAATTTGAAGGATTCCATAGTTGTGTTTTTCTTTGGACTCCAATATTCCTCAAACGCCTTCAGAACATCATTTAATGTGCGCTGGTTGACTACTGCGACAGAAGCCTGTTCACCCTCGGCTGGTGCAACTACAATATTCTCTCCAAGAATACCATTTTCCGTTCCATCATTTGGAAACAATGTATTATAAATTTCTCGCGCTTGACGGCCAATTAACCACAGACATGTTGCAATTTTTGTTGACTCCGTTCCATTTGCTTTACCTGTTGCTCGCATATACATTAAAAACTCACTTTTCCATGCGTGCCATTCCTTTGCCACGTTTGTGCAATCCAATTCTTTTGGTAAACGATCGTTCGCCATTATTATTCCTCAGTATTTCACCACTTATACGCTGAACTCCTTTGTTCGGTACCGAACACGATTTGATTTCCAAAATTAACTTCTGACACCATGTAATATTCGTTGACTATTTGAAATTAAAGACTATTGTATGTCCAGTATTTAATACATCTTTATTGTTTCTTCTTAACCTTCATCGTCTTTTCCTGTCAGTGTGGTATCACCACCATTGATGGGTGCGTTCAAAAACTACCTGAATATATCTTGATAGCAGTGACATCTGGTGGTGTTATAATATTATTACATTTTCTACTCCACCATTTTTGCCGCCCTATTCTCCCAATACTCCCCCCTTGTGATAATATCCCTTTTCTACTCCACCATTTTTGCCGCCCTATTCTCCCAATACTCCCCCCTTGTGAGAATATCCCTTTTCTACTCCACCATTTTTGCCGCCCTATTCTCCCAATACTCCCCCTTGTGATAATATCCCTTTTCTACTCCACCATTTTTGCCGCCCTATTCTCCCAATACTCCCCCTTGTGATAATATCATTTTTCTACTCCACCATTTTTGCCGCCCTATTCTCCCAATACTCCCCCATTGTGAGAATATCCCTTTTCTACTCCACCATTTTTGCCGCCCTATTCTCCCAATACTCCCCCCCTGTGAGAATATCCCTTTTCTACTCCACCATTTTTGCCGCCCTATTCTCCCAATACTCCCCCCTTGTGATAATATCCCTTTTCTACTCCACCCATTTTGCCGCCCTATTCTCCCAATACTCCCCCCTTGTGAGAATATCCCTTTTCTACTCCACCATTTTTGCCGCCCTATTCTCCCAATACTCCCCCCTTGTGATAATATCCCTTTTCTACTCCGCCATTTTTGCGGCCCTATTCTCCCAATACTCCCCCCTTGTGAGAATATCCCTTTTCTACTCCACCATTTTTGCCGCCCTATTCTCCCAATACTCCCCCCTTGTGATAATATCCCTCTTCTACTCCACCATTTTTGCCGCCCTATTCTCCCAATACTCCCCCCTTGTGAGAATATCCCTTTTCTACTCCACCATTTTTGCCGCCCTATTCTCCCAATACTCCCCCCTTGTGATAATATCCCTTTTCTACTCCACCATTTTTGCCGCCCTATTCTCCCAATACTCCCCCCTTGTGAGAATATCCCTTTTCTACTCCACCATTTTTGCCGCCCTATTCTCCCAATACTCCCCCATTGTGAGAATATCCCTTTTCTACTCCACCATTTTTGCCGCCCTATTCTCCCAATACTCCCCCCTTGTGAGAATATCCCTTTTCTACTCCACCATTTTTGCCGCCCTATTCTCCCAATACTCCCCCCTTGTGATAATATCCCTTTTCTACTCCACCCATTTTGCCGCCCTATTCTCCCAATACTCCCCCCTTGTGAGAATATCCCTTTTCTACTCCACCATTTTTGCCGCCCTATTCTCCCAATACTCCCCCCTTGTGATAATATCCCTTTTCTACTCCGCCATTTTTGCGGCCCTATTCTCCCAATACTCCCCCCTTGTGAGAATATCCCTTTTCTACTCCACCATTTTTGCCGCCCTATTCTCCCAATACTCCCCCCTTGTGATAATATCCCTCTTCTACTCCACCATTTTTGCCGCCCTATTCTCCCAATACTCCCCCCTTGTGAGAATATCCCTTTTCTACTCCACCATTTTTGCCGCCCTATTCTCCCAATACTCCCCCCTTGTGATAATATCCCTTTTCTACTCCACCATTTTTGCCGCCCTATTCCCCCAATACTCCCCCTTGTGATAATATCCCTTTTCTACTCCACCATTTTTGCCGCCCTATTCTCCCAATACTCCCCCCTTGTGACAATATCCCTTTTCTACTCCACCATTTTTGCCGCCCTATTCTCCCAATACTCCCCCCTTGTGATAATATCCCTTTTCTACTCCACCATTTTTGCCGCCCTATTCTCCCAATACTCCCCCCTTGTGATAATATCCCTTTTCTACTCCACCCATTTTGCCGCCCTATTCTCCCAATACTCCCCCCTTGTGAGAATATCCCTTTTCTACTCCACCATTTTTGCCGCCCTATTCTCCCAATACTCCCCCCTTGTGACAATATCCCTTTTCTACTCCACCATTTTTGCCGCCCTATTCTCCCAATACTCCCCCCTCATGATAATATCCCTTTTCTCCTCCACCATTTTTACCGCCCTATTCTCCCAATACTCCCCCCTTGTGATAATATCCCTTTTCTACTCCACCCATTTTGCCGCCCTATTCTCCCAATACTCCCCCCTTGTGAGAATATCCCTTTTCTACTCCACCATTTTTGCCGCCCTATTCTCCCAATACTCCCCCCTTGTGATAATATCCCTTTTCTACTCCACCATTTTTGCCGCCCTATTCTCCCAATACTCCCCCCTTGTGAGAATATCCCTTTTCTACTCCACCATTTTTGCCGCCCTATTCTCCCAATACTCCCCCCTTGTGATAATATCCATTTTCTACTCCACCCATTTTGCCGCCCTATTCTCCCAATACTCCCCCCTTGTGAGAATATCCCTTTTCTACTCCACCATTTTTGCCGCCCTATTCTCCCAATACTCCCCCCTTGTGATAATATCCCTTTTCTACTCCACCATTTTTGCCGCCCTATTCTCCCAATACTCCCCCCTTGTGATAATATCCCTTTTCTACTCCACCCATTTTGCCGCCCTATTCTCCCAATACTCCCCCCTTGTGAGAATATCCCCTTTCTACTCCACCATTTTTGCCGCCCTATTCTCCCAATACTCCCCCCTTGTGATAATATCCCTTTTCTACTCCACCATTTTTGCCGCCCTATTCTCCCAATACTCCCCCATTGTGAGAATATCCCTTTTCTACTCCACCATTTTTGCCGCCCTATTCTCCCAATACTCCCCCCTTGTGAGAATATCCCTTTTCTACTCCACCATTTTTGCCGCCCTATTCTCCCAATACTCCCCCCTTGTGATAATATCCCTTTTCTACTCCACCCATTTTGCCGCCCTATTCTCCCAATACTCCCCCCTTGTGAGAATATCCCTTTTCTACTCCACCATTTTTGCCGCCCTATTCTCCCAATACTCCCCCCTTGTGATAATATCCCTTTTCTACTCCGCCATTTTTGCGGCCCTATTCTCCCAATACTCCCCCCTTGTGAGAATATCCCTTTTCTACTCCACCATTTTTGCCGCCCTATTCTCCCAATACTCCCCCCTTGTGATAATATCCCTCTTCTACTCCACCATTTTTGCCGCCCTATTCTCCCAATACTCCCCCCTTGTGAGAATATCCCTTTTCTACTCCACCATTTTTGCCGCCCTATTCTCCCAATACTCCCCCCTTGTGATAATATCCCTTTTCTACTCCACCATTTTTGCCGCCCTATTCTCCCAATACTCCCCCCTTGTGAGAATATCCCTTTTCTACTCCACCATTTTTGCCGCCCAATTCTACCAATACTCCCCCTTGTGATAATATCCCTTTTCTACTCCACCATTTTTGCCGCCCTATTCTCCCAATACTCCCCCTTGTGAGAATATCCCTTTTCTACTCCACCATTTTTGCCGCCTTATTCTCCCAATACTCCCCCCTTGTGATAATATCCCTTTTCTACTCCACCCATTTTGCCGCCCTATTCTCCCAATACTCCCCCCTTGTGAGAATATCCCTTTTCTACTCCACCATTTTTGCCGCCCTATTCTCCCAATACTCCCCCCTTGTGATAATATCCCTTTTCTACTCCACCCATTTTGCCGCCCTATTCTCCCAATACTCCCCCTTGTGATAATATCCCTTTTCTACTCCACCATTTTTGCCTCCCTATTCTCCCAATACTCCCCCCTTGTGAGAATATCCCTTTTCTACTCCACCATTTTTGCCGCCCTATTCTTCCAATACTCCCCCCTTGTGAGAATATCCCTTTTCTTCTCCACCATTTTTGCCGCCCTATTCTCCCAATACTCCCCCCTTGTGAGAATATCCCTTTTCTACTCCAACATTTTTGCCGCCCTATTCTCCCAATACTCCCCCCTTGTGAAAATATCCCTTTTCTACTCCACCATTTTTGCCGCCCTATTCTCCCAATACTCCCCCCTTGTGATAATATCCCTTTTCTACTCCACCCATTTTGCCGCCCTATTCTCCCAATACTCCCCCCTTGTGATAATATCCCTTTTCTACTCCACCCATTTTGCCGCCCTATTCTCCCAATACTCCCCCCTTGTGATCATATCCCTTTTCTACTCCACCATTTTTGCCGCCCTATTCTCCCAATACTCCCCCCTTGTGATAATATCCCTTTCCTACTCCACCATTTTTGCCGCCCTATTCTCCCAATACTCCCCCCTTGTGATAATATCCCTTTTCTACTCCACCATTTTTGCCGCCCTATTCTCCCAATACTCCCCCCTTGTGATAATATCCCTTTTCTACTCCACCATTTTTGCCGCCCTATTCTCCCAATACTCCCCCCTTGTGATAATATCCCTTTTCTACTCCACTCATTTTGCCGCCCTATTCTCCCAATACTCCCCCCTTGTGGGAATATCCCTTTTCTACTCCACCATTTTTGCCGCCCTATTCTCCCAATACTCCCCCCTTGTGATAATATCCCTTTTCTACTCCACCATTTTTGCCGCCCTATTCTCCCAATACTCCCCCCTTGTGATAATATCCCTTTTCTACTCCACTCATTTTGCCGCCCTATTCTCCCAATACTCCCCCCTTGTGGGAATACCCCTTTTCTACTCCACCATTTTTGCCGCCCTATTCTCCCAATACTCCCCCCTTGTGATAATAACCCATTTCTACTCCACCATTTTTGCCGCCCTATTCTCCCAATACTCCCCCTTGTGATAATATCCCTTTTCTACTCCACCATTTTTGCCGCCCTATTCTCCCAATACTCCCCCCTTGTGATAATATCCCTTTTCTACTCCACCATTTTTGCCGCCCTATTCTCCCAATACTCCCCCCTTGTGATAATATCCCTTTTCTACTCCACCATTTTTGCCGCCCTATTCTCCCAATACTCCCCCCTTGTGATAATATCCCTTTTCTACTCCACCATTTTTGCCACCCTATTCTCCCAATACTCCCCCCTTGTGATAATATCCCTTTTCTACTCCACCATTTTTGCCGCCCTATTCTCCCAATACTCCCCCCTTGTGAGAATATCCCTTTTCTATTCTACCATTTTTGCCACCCTATTCTCCCAATACTCCCCCTTGTGATAATATCCCTTTTCTACTCCACCATTTTTACCGCCCTATTCTCCCAATACTCCCCCCTGGTGAGAATATCCCTTTTCTACTCCACCATTTTTGCCGCCCTATCCTCCCAATACTCCCCCTTGTGATAATATCCCTTTTCTACTCCACCATTTTTGCCGCCCTATTCTCCCAATACTCCCCCCTTGTGATAATATCCCTTTTCTACTCCACCATTTTTGCCGCCCTATTCTCCCAATACTCCCCCCTTGTGATAATATCCCTTTTCTACTCCACCATTTTTGCCGCCCTATTCTCCCAATACTCCCCCCTTGTGATAATATCCCTTTTCTACTCCACCATTTTTGCCGCCCTATTCTCCCAATACTCCCCCTTGTGATAATATCCCTTTTCTACTCCACCATTTTTGCCGCCCTATTCTCCCAATACTCCCCCCTTGTGATAATATCCCTTTTCTACTCCACCATTTTTGCCGCCCTATTCTCCCAATACTCCCCCCTTGTGATAATATCCCTTTTCTACTCCACCATTTTTGCCGCCCTATTCTCCCAATACTCCCCCCTTGTGAGAATATCCCTTTTCTACTCCACCATTGTTGCCGCCCTATTCTCCCAATACTCAACCCTTGTGATAATATCCCTTTTCTACTCCACCATTTTTGCCGCCCTATTCTCCCAATACTCCCCCCTTGTGATAATATCCCTTTTCTACTCCACCATTTTTGCCGCCCTATTCTCCCAATACTCCCCCCTTGTGAGAATATCCCTTTTCTACTCCACCCATTTTGCCGCCCTATTCTCCCAATACTCCCCCCTTGTGAGAATATCCCTTTTCTACTCCACCCATTTTGCCGCCCTATTCTCCCAATACTCCCCCCTTGTGAGAATATCCCTTTTCTACTCCAACATTTTTGCCGCCCTATTCTCCCAATACTCCCCCCTTGTGATAATATCCCTTTTCTACTCCACCATTTTTGCCGCCCTATTCTCCCAATACTCCCCCTTGTGATAATATCCCTTTTCTACTCCACCCATTTTGCCGCCCTATTCTCCCAATACTCCCCCCTTGTGATAATATCCCTTTTCTACTCCACCCATTTTGCCGCCCTATTCTCCCAATACTCCCCCCTTGTGAGAATATCCCTTTTCTACTCCACCATTTTTGCCGCCCTATTCTCCCAATACTCCCCCTTGTGATAATATCCCTTTCCTACTCCACCATTTTTGCCGCCCTATTCTCCCAATACTCCCCCCTTGTGATAATATCCCTTTTCTACTCCACCATTTTTGCCGCCCTATTCTCCCAATACTCCCCCCTTGTGATAATATCCCTTTTCTACTCCACCATTTTTGCCGCCCTATTCTCCCAATACTCCCCCCTTGTGATAATATCCCTTTTCTACTCCACTCATTTTGCCGCCCTATTCTCCCAATACTCCCCCCTTGTGGGAATATCCCTTTTCTACTCCACCATTTTTGCCGCCCTATTCTCCCAATACTCCCCCCTTGTGATAATATCCCTTTTCTACTCCACCATTTTTGCCGCCCTATTCTCCCAATACTCCCCCCTTGTGATAATATCCCTTTTCTACTCCACTCATTTTGCCGCCCTATTCTCCCAATACTCCCCCCTTGTGGGAATATCCCTTTTCTACTCCACCATTTTTGCCGCCCTATTCTCCCAATACTCCCCCCTTGTGATAATAACCCATTTCCACTCCACCCATTTTGCCGCCCTATTCTCCCAATACTCCCCCCTTGTGAGAATATCCCTTTTCTACTCCACCATTTTTGCCGCCCTATTCTCCCAATACTCCCCCCTTGTGAGAATATCCCTTTTCTACTCCACCATTTTTGCCGCCCTATTCTCCCAATACTCCCCCCTTGTGATAATATCCCTTTTCTACTCCACTCATTTTGCCGCCCTATTCTCCCAATACTCCCCCTTGTGAGAATATCCCTTTTCTACTCCACCATTTTTGCCGCCCTATTCTCCCAATACTCCCCCCTTGTGATAATATCCCTTTTCTACTCCACCATTTTTGCCGCCCTATTCTCCCAATACTCCCCCCTTGTGATAATATCCCTTTTCTACTCCACCATTTTTGCCGCCCTATTCTCCCAATACTCCCCCCTTGTGATAATATCCCTTTTCTACTCCACCATTTTTGCCGCCCTATTCTCCCAATACTCCCCCCTTGTGATAATATCCCTTTTCTACTCCACCATTTTTGCCACCCTATTCTCCCAATACTCCCCCCTTGTGATAATATCCCTTTTCTACTCCACCATTTTTGCCGCCCTATTCTCCCAATACTCCCCCCTTGTGAGAATATCCCTTTTCTATTCTACCATTTTTGCCACCCTATTCTCCCAATACTCCCCCTTGTGATAATATCCCTTTTCTACTCCACCATTTTTACCGCCCTATTCTCCCAATACTCCCCCCTGGTGAGAATATCCCTTTTCTACTCCACCATTTTTGCCGCCCTATCCTCCCAATACTCCCCCTTGTGATAATATCCCTTTTCTACTCCACCATTTTTGCCGCCCTATTCTCCCAATACTCCCCCCTTGTGATAATATCCCTTTTCTACTCCACCATTTTTGCCGCCCTATTCTCCCAATACTCCCCCCTTGTGATAATATCCCTTTTCTACTCCACCATTTTTGCCGCCCTATTCTCCCAATACTCCCCCCTTGTGATAATATCCCTTTTCTACTCCACCATTTTTGCCGCCCTATTCTCCCAATACTCCCCCCTTGTGATAATATCCCTTTTCTACTCCACCATTTTTGCCGCCCTATTCTCCCAATACTCCCCCCTTGTGATAATATCCCTTTTCTACTCCACCATTTTTGCCGCCCTATTCTCCCAATACTCCCCCCTTGTGATAATATCCCTTTTCTACTCCACCATTTTTGCCGCCCTATTCTCCCAATACTCCCCCCTTGTGAGAATATCCCTTTTCTACTCCACAATTTTTGCCGCCCTATTCTCCCAATACTCCCCCCTTGTGAGAATATCCCTTTTCTACTCCACCATTTTTGCCGCCCTATTCTCCCAATACTCCCCCCTTGTGAGAATATCCCTTTTCTACTCCACCATTTTTGCCGCCCTATTCTCCCAATACTCCCCCTTGTGATAATATCCCTTTTCTACTCCACCATTTTTGCCGCCCTATTCTCCCAATATTCCCCCCTTGTGATAATATCCCTTTTCTACTCCACCATTTTTGCCGCCCTATTCTCCCAATACTCCCCCCTTGTGAGAATATCCCTTTTCTACTCCACCATTTTTGCCGCCCTATTCTCCCAATACTCCCCCCTTGTGAGAATATCCCTTTTCTACTCCACCATTTTTGCCGCCCTATTCTCCCAATACTCCCCCCTTGTGATAATATCCCTTTTCTACTCCACCCATTTTGCCGCCCTATTCTCCCAATACTCCCCCTTGTGAGAATATCCCTTTTCTACTCCACCATTTTTGCCGCCCTATTCTCCCAATACTCCCCCTTGTGATAATATCCCTTTTCTACTCCACCATTGTTGCCGCCCTATTCTCCCAATACTCAACCCTTGTGATAATATCCCTTTTCTACTCCACCATTTTTGCCGCCCTATTCTCCCAATACTCCCCCCTTGTGATAATATCCCTTTTCTACTCCACCATTTTTGCCGCCCTATTCTCCCAATACTCCCCCCTTGTGAGAATATCCCTTTTCTACTCCACCCATTTTGCCGCCCTATTCTCCCAATACTCCCCCCTTGTGAGAATATCCCTTTTCTACTCCACCCATTTTGCCGCCCTATTCTCCCAATACTCCCCCCTTGTGAGAATATCCCTTTTCTACTCCAACATTTTTGCCGCCCTATTCTCCCAATACTCCCCCCTTGTGATAATATCCCTTTTCTACTCCACCATTTTTGCCGCCCTATTCTCCCAATACTCCCCCTTGTGATAATATCCCTTTTCTACTCCACCCATTTTGCCGCCCTATTCTCCCAATACTCCCCCCTTGTGATAATATCCCTTTTCTACTCCACCCATTTTGCCGCCCTATTCTCCCAATACTCCCCCCTTGTGAGAATATCCCTTTTCTACTCCACCATTTTTGCCGCCCTATTCTCCCAATACTCCCCCCTTGTGATAATATCCCTTTTCTACTCCACCATTTTTGCCGCCCTATTCTCCCAATACTCCCCCCTTGTGATAATATCCCTTTTCTACTCCACTCATTTTGCCGCCCTATTCTCCCAATACTCCCCCCTTGTGGGAATATCCCTTTTCTACTCCACCATTTTTGCCGCCCTATTCTCCCAATACTCCCCCCTTGTGATAATATCCCTTTTCTACTCCACCATTTTTGCCGCCCTATTCTCCCAATACTCCCCCCTTGTGATAATATCCCTTTTCTACTCCACTCATTTTGCCGCCCTATTCTCCCAATACTCCCCCCTTGTGGGAATATCCCTTTTCTACTCCACCATTTTTGCCGCCCTATTCTCCCAATACTCCCCCCTTGTGATAATAACCCATTTCTACTCCACCCATTTTGCCGCCCTATTCTCCCAATACTCCCCCCTTGTGAGAATATCCCTTTTCTACTCCACCATTTTTGCCGCCCTATTCTCCCAATACTCCCCCCTTGTGAGAATATCCCTTTTCTACTCCACCATTTTTGCCACCCTATTCTCCCAATACTCCCCCCTTGTGATAATATCCCTTTTCTACTCCACTCATTTTGCCGCCCTATTCTCCCAATACTCCCCCTTGTGAGAATATCCCTTTTCTACTCCACCATTTTTGCCGCCCTATTCTCCCAATACTCCCCCCTTGTGATAATATCCCTTTTCTACTCCACCATTTTTGCCGCCCTATTCTCCCAATACTCCCCCCTTGTGATAATATCCCTTTTCTACTCCACCATTTTTGCCGCCCTATTCTCCCAATACTCCCCCCTTGTGATAATATCCCTTTTCTACTCCACCCATTTTGCCGCCCTATTCTCCCAATACTCCCCCCTTGTGATAATATCCCTTTTCTACTCCACCCATTTTGCCGCCCTATTCTCCCAATACTCCCCCCTTGTGAGAATATCCCTTATCTACTCCACCATTTTTGCCGCCGTATTCTCCCAATACTCCCCCCTTGTGATAATATCCCTTTTCTACTCCACCCATTTTGCCGCCCTATTCTCCCAATACTCCCCCCTTGTGAGAATATTCCTTTTCTACTCCACCATTTTTGCCGCCCTATTCTCCCAATACTCCCCCCTTGTGATAATATCCCTTTTCTACTCCACCATTTTTGCCGCCCTTTTCTCCCAATACTCCCCCCTTGTGATAATATCCCTTTTCTACTCCACCATTTTTGCCGCCCTATTCTCCCAATACTCCCCCCTTGTGAGAATATCCCTTTTCTACTCCACCATTTTTGCCGCCCTATTCTCCCAATACTCCCCCCTTGTGATAATATCCCTTTTCTACTCCACTCATTTTGCCGCCCTATTCTCCCAATACTCCCCCTTGTGAGAATATCCCTTTTCTACTCCACCATTTTTGCCGCCCTATTCTCCCAGTACTCCCCCCTTGTGAGAATATCCCTTTTCTACTCCAACATTTTTGCCGCCCTATTCTCCCAATACTCCCCCCTTGTGATAATATCCCTTTTCTACTCCACCATTTTTGCCGCCCTATTCTCCCAATACTCCCCCCTTGTGATAATATCCCTTTTCTACTCCACCCATTTTGCCGCCCTATTCTCCCAATACTCCCCCCTTGTGATAATATCCCTTTTCTACTCCACCCATTTTGCCGCCCTATTCTCCCAATACTCCCCCCTTGTGAGAATATCCCTTTTCTACTCCACCATTTTTGCCGCCGTATTCTCCCAATACTCCCCCCTGGTGAGAATATCCCTTTTCTACTCCACCATTTTTGCCGCCCTATTCTCCCAATACTCCCCCCTTGTGAGAATATCCCTTTTCTACTCCACCATTTTTGCCGCCCTATTCTCCCAATACTCCCCCCTTGTGATAATATCCCTTTTCTACTCCACCATTTTTGCCGCCCTTTTCTCCCAATACTCCCCCCTTGTGATAATATCCCTTTTCTACTCCACCCATTTTGCCGTCCTATTCTCCCAATACTCCCCCCTTGTGAGAATATCCCTTTTCTACTCCACCATTTTTGCCGCCCTATTCTCCCAATACTCCCCCCTTGTGAGAATATCCCTTTTCTACTCCACCATTTTTGCCGCCCTATTCTCCCAATACTCCCCCTTGTGATAATATCCCTTCTCTACTCCACCATTTTTGCCGCCCTATTCTCCCAATACTCCCCCTTGTGATAATATCCCTTTTCTACTCCACCATTTTTGCCGCCCTATTCTCCCAATACTCCCCCCTTGTGATAATATCCCTTTTCTACTCCACCATTTTTGCCGCCCTATTCTCCCAATACTCCCCCCTTGTGATAATATCCCTTTTCTACTCCACCATTTTTGCCGCCCTATTCTCCCAATACTCCCCCCTTGTGATAATATCCCTTTTCTACTCCACCATTTTTGCCACCCTATTCTCCCAATACTCCCCCCTTGTGATAATATCCCTTTTCTACTCCACCATTTTTGCCGCCCTATTCTCCCAATACTCCCCCCTTGTGAGAATATCCCTTTTCTATTCTACCATTTTTGCCACCCTATTCTCCCAATACTCCCCCTTGTGATAATATCCCTTTTCTACTCCACCATTTTTACCGCCCTATTCTCCCAATACTCCCCCCTGGTGAGAATATCCCTTTTCTACTCCACCATTTTTGCCGCCCTATCCTCCCAATACTCCCCCTTGTGATAATATCCCTTTTCTACTCAACCATTTTTGCCGCCCTATTCTCCCAATACTCCCCCCTTGTGATAATATCCCTTTTCTACTCCACCATTTTTGCCGCCCTATTCTCCCAATACTCCCCCCTTGTGATAACATCCCTTTTCTACTCCACCATTTTTGCCGCCCTATTCTCCCAATACTCCCCCCTTGTGATAATATCCCTTTTCTACTCCACCATTTTTGCCGCCCTATTCTCCCAATACTCCCCCCTTGTGATAATATCCCTTTTCTACTCCACCATTTTTGCCGCCCTATTCTCCCAATACTCCCCCCTTGTGATAATATCCCTTTTCTACTCCACCATTTTTGCCGCCCTATTCTCCCAATACTCCCCCCTTGTGATAATATCCCTTTTCTACTCCACCATTTTTGCCGCCCTATTCTCCCAATACTCCCCCCTTGTGATAATATCCCTTTTCTACTCCACCATTTTTGCCGCCCTATTCTCCCAATACTCCCCCCTTGTGATAATATCCCTTTTCTACTCCACCATTTTTGCCGCCCTATTCTCCCAATACTCCCCCCTTGTGATAATATCCCTTTTCTACTCCACCATTTTTGCCGCCCTATTCTCCCAATACTCCCCCCTTGTGAGAATATCCCTTTTCTACTCCACCATTTTTGCCGCCCTATTCTCCCAATACTCCCCCCTTGTGAGAATATCCCTTTTCTACTCCACCATTTTTGCCGCCCTATTCTCCCAATACTCCCCCCTTGTGAGAATATCCCTTTTCTACTCCACCATTTTTGCCGCCCTATTCTCCCAATACTCCCCCCTTGTGAGAATATCCCTTTTCTACTCCACCATTTTTGCCGCCCTATTCTCCCAATACTCCCCCTTGTGATAATATCCCTTTTCTACTCCACCATTTTTGCCGCCCTATTCTCCCAATATTCCCCCCTTGTGATAATATCCCTTTTCTACTCCACCATTTTTGCCGCCCTATTCTCCCAATACTCCCCCCTTGTGAGAATATCCCTTTTCTACTCCACCATTTTTGCCGCCCTATTCTCCCAATACTCCCCCCTTGTGAGAATATCCCTTTTCTACTCCACCATTTTTGCCGCCCTATTCTCCCAATACTCCCCCCTTGTGATAATATCCCTTTTCTACTCCACCCATTTTGCCGCCCTATTCTCCCAATACTCCCCCTTGTGAGAATATCCCTTTTCTACTCCACCATTTTTGCCGCCCTATTCTCCCAATACTCCCCCTTGTGATAATATCCCTTTTCTACTCCACCATTTTTGCCGCCCTATTCTCCCAATACTCAACCCTTGTGATAATATCCCTTTTCTACTCCACCATTTTTGCCGCCCTATTCTCCCAATACTCCCCCCTTGTGATAATATCCCTTTTCTACTCCACCATTTTTGCCGCCCTATTCTCCCAATACTCCCCCCCTTGTGAGAATATCCCTTTTCTACTCCACCCATTTTGCCGCCCTATTCTCCCAATACTCCCCCCTTGTGAGAATATCCCTTTTCTACTCCACCCATTTTGCCGCCCTATTCTCCCAATACTCCCCCCTTGTGAGAATATCCCTTTTCTACTCCAACATTTTTGCCGCCCTATTCTCCCAATACTCCCCCCTTGTGATAATATCCCTTTTCTACTCCACCATTTTTGCCGCCCTATTCTCCCAATACTCCCCCTTGTGATAATATCCCTTTTCTACTCCACCCATTTTGCCGCCCTATTCTCCCAATACTCCCCCCTTGTGATAATATCCCTTTTCTACTCCACCCATTTTGCCGCCCTATTCTCCCAATACTCCCCCCTTGTGAGAATATCCCTTTTCTACTCCACCATTTTTGCCGCCCTATTCTCCCAATACTCCCCCCTTGTGATAATATCCCTTTCCTACTCCACCATTTTTGCCGCCCTATTCTCCCAATACTCCCCCCTTGTGATAATATCCCTTTTCTACTCCACCATTTTTGCCGCCCTATTCTCCCAATACTCCCCCCTTGTGATAATATCCCTTTTCTACTCCACCATTTTTGCCGCCCTATTCTCCCAATACTCCCCCCTTGTGATAATATCCCTTTTCTACTCCACTCATTTTGCCGCCCTATTCTCCCAATACTCCCCCCTTGTGGGAATATCCCTTTTCTACTCCACCATTTTTGCCGCCCTATTCTCCCAATACTCCCCCCTTGTGATAATATCCCTTTTCTACTCCACCATTTTTGCCGCCCTATTCTCCCAATACTCCCCCCTTGTGATAATATCCCTTTTCTACTCCACTCATTTTGCCGCCCTATTCTCCCAATACTCCCCCCTTGTGGGAATATCCCTTTTCTACTCCACCATTTTTGCCGCCCTATTCTCCCAATACTCCCCCCTTGTGATAATAACCCATTTCTACTCCACCCATTTTGCCGCCCTATTCTCCCAATACTCCCCCCTTGTGAGAATATCCCTTTTCTACTCCACCATTTTTGCCGCCCTATTCTCCCAATACTCCCCCCTTGTGAGAATATCCCTTTTCTACTCCACCATTTTTGCCGCCCTATTCTCCCAATACTCCCCCCTTGTGATAATATCCCTTTTCTACTCCACTCATTTTGCCGCCCTATTCTCCCAATACTCCCCCTTGTGAGAATATCCCTTTTCTACTCCACCATTTTTGCCGCCCTATTCTCCCAATACTCCCCCCTTGTGATAATATCCCTTTTCTACTCCACCATTTTTGCCGCCCTATTCTCCCAATACTCCCCCCTTGTGATAATATCCCTTTTCTACTCCACCCATTTTGCCGCCCTATTCTCCCAATACTCCCCCCTTGTGATAATATCCCTTTTCTACTCCACCCATTTTGCCGCCCTATTCTCCCAATACTCCCCCCTTGTGAGAATATCCCTTTTCTACTCCACCATTTTTGCCGCCGTATTCTCCCAATACTCCCCCCTGGTGAGAATATCCCTTTTCTACTCCACCATTTTTGCCGCCCTATTCTCCCAATACTCCCCCCTTGTGAGAATATCCCTTTTCTACTCCACCATTTTTGCCGCCCTATTCTCCCAATACTCCCCCCTTGTGATAATATCCCTTTTCTACTCCACCATTTTTGCCGCCCTTTTCTCCCAATACTCCCCCCTTGTGATAATATCCCTTTTCTACTCCACCATTTTTGCCGCCCTATTCTCCCAATACTCCCCCCTTGTGATAATATCCCTTTTCTACTCCAACATTTTTGCCGCCCTATTCTCCCAATACTCCCCCCTTGTGATAATATCCCTTTTCTACTCCACTCATTTTGCCGCCCTATTCTCCCAATACTCCCCCTTGTGAGAATATCCCTTTTCTACTCCACCATTTTTGCCGCCCTATTCTCCCAGTACTCCCCCCTTGTGAGAATATCCCTTTTCTACTCCACCATTTTTGCCGCCCTATTCTCCCAATACTCCCCCCTTGTGATAATATCCCTTTTCTACTCCACCATTTTTGCCGCCCTATTCTCCCAGTACTCCCCCCTTGTGATAATATCCCTTTTCTACTCCACCCATTTTGCCGCCCTATTCTCCCAATACTCCCCCCTTGTGATAATATCCCTTTTCTACTCCACCCATTTTGCCGCCCTATTCTCCCAATACTCCCCCTTGTGAGAATATCCCTTTTCTACTCCACCCATTTTGCCGCCCTATTCTCCCAATACTCCCCCCTTGTGAGAATATCCCTTTTCTACTCCAACATTTTTGCCGCCCTATTCTCCCAATACTCCCCCCTTGTGATAATATCCCTTTTCTACTCCACCATTTTTGCCGCCCTATTCTCCCAATACTCCCCCTTGTGATAATATCCCTTTTCTACTCCACCCATTTTGCCGCCCTATTCTCCCAATACTCCCCCCTTGTGATAATATCCCTTTTCTACTCCACCCATTTTGCCGTCCTATTCTCCCAATACTCCCCCCTTGTGAGAATATCCCTTTTCTACTCCACCATTTTTGCCGCCCTATTCTCCCAATACTCCCCCCTTGTGAGAATATCCCTTTTCTACTCCACCATTTTTGCCGCCCTATTCTCCCAATACTCCCCCTTGTGATAATATCCCTTCTCTACTCCACCATTTTTGCCGCCCTATTCTCCCAATACTCCCCCTTGTGATAATATCCCTTTTCTACTCCACCATTTTTGCCGCCCTATTCTCCCAATACTCCCCCCTTGTGATAATATCCCTTTTCTACTCCACCATTTTTGCCGCCCTATTCTCCCAATACTCCCCCCTTGTGATAATATCCCTTTTCTACTCCACCATTTTTGCCGCCCTATTCTCCCAATACTCCCCCCTTGTGATAATATCCCTTTTCTACTCCACCATTTTTGCCACCCTATTCTCCCAATACTCCCCCCTTGTGATAATATCCCTTTTCTACTCCACCATTTTTGCCGCCCTATTCTCCCAATACTCCCCCCTTGTGAGAATATCCCTTTTCTATTCTACCATTTTTGCCACCCTATTCTCCCAATACTCCCCCTTGTGATAATATCCCTTTTCTACTCCACCATTTTTACCGCCCTATTCTCCCAATACTCCCCCCTGGTGAGAATATCCCTTTTCTACTCCACCATTTTTGCCGCCCTATCCTCCCAATACTCCCCCTTGTGATAATATCCCTTTTCTACTCAACCATTTTTGCCGCCCTATTCTCCCAATACTCCCCCCTTGTGATAATATCCCTTTTCTACTCCACCATTTTTGCCGCCCTATTCTCCCAATACTCCCCCCTTGTGATAACATCCCTTTTCTACTCCACCATTTTTGCCGCCCTATTCTCCCAATACTCCCCCCTTGTGATAATATCCCTTTTCTACTCCACCATTTTTGCCGCCCTATTCTCCCAATACTCCCCCCTTGTGATAATATCCCTTTTCTACTCCACCATTTTTGCCGCCCTATTCTCCCAATACTCCCCCCTTGTGAGAATATCCCTTTTCTATTCTACCATTTTTGCCACCCTATTCTCCCAATACTCCCCCTTGTGATAATATCCCTTTTCTACTCCACCATTTTTGCCGCCCTATTCTCCCAATACTCCCCCCTTGTGATAATATCCCTTTTCTACTCCACCATTTTTGCCGCCCTATTCTCCCAATACTCCCCCCTTGTGATAATATCCCTTTTCTACTCCACTCATTTTGCCGCCCTATTCTCCCAATACTCCCCCCTTGTGGGAATATCCCTTTTCTACTCCACCATTTTTGCCGCCCTATTCTCCCAATACTCCCCCCTTGTGATAATATCCCTTTTCTACTCCACCATTTTTGCCGCCCTATTCTCCCAATACTCCCCCCTTGTGATAATATCCCTTTTCTACTCCACTCATTTTGCCGCCCTATTCTCCCAATACTCCCCCCTTGTGGGAATATCCCTTTTCTACTCCACCATTTTTGCCGCCCTATTCTCCCAGTACTCCCCCCTTGTGAGAATATCCCTTTTCTACTCCACCATTTTGCCGCCCTATTCTCCCAATACTCCCCCCTTGTGGGAATATCCCTTTTCTACTCCACCATTTTTGCCGCCCTATTCTCCCAATACTCCCCCCTTGTGATAATAACCCATTTCTACTCCACCCATTTTGCCGCCCTATTCTCCCAATACTCCCCCCTTGTGAGAATATCCCTTTTCTACTCCACCATTTTTGCCGCCCTATTCTCCCAATACTCCCCCCTTGTGAGAATATCCCTTTTCTACTCCACCATTTTTGCCGCCCTATTCTCCCAATACTCCCCCCTTGTGATAATATCCCTTTTCTACTCCACCATTTTTGCCGCCCTATTCTCCCAATACTCCCCCCTTGTGATAATATCCCTTTTCTACTCCACCCATTTTGCCGCCCTATTCTCCCAATACTCCCCCCTTGTGATAATATCCCTTTTCTACTCCACCCATTTTGCCGCCCTATTCTCCCAATACTCCCCCCTTGTGAGAATATCCCTTTTCTACTCCACCATTTTTGCCGCCGTATTCTCCCAATACTCCCCCCTGGTGAGAATATCCCTTTTCTACTCCACCATTTTTGCCGCCCTATTCTCCCAATACTCCCCCCTTGTGAGAATATCCCTTTTCTACTCCACCATTTTTGCCGCCCTATTCTCCCAATACTCCCCCCTTGTGATAATATCCCTTTTCTACTCCACCATTTTTGCCGCCCTTTTCTCCCAATACTCCCCCCTTGTGATAATATCCCTTTTCTACTCCACCATTTTTGCCGCCCTATTCTCCCAATACTCCCCCCTTGTGAGAATATCCCTTTTCTACTCCACCATTTTTGCCGCCCTATTCTCCCAATACTCCCCCCTTGTGATAATATCCCTTTTCTACTCCACTCATTTTGCCGCCCTATTCTCCCAATACTCCCCCTTGTGAGAATATCCCTTTTCTACTCCACCATTTTTGCCGCCCTATTCTCCCAGTACTCCCCCCTTGTGAGAATATCCCTTTTCTACTCCACCATTTTTGCCGCCCTATTCTCCCAATACTCCCCCCTTGTGATAATAACCCATTTCTACTCCACCCATTTTGCCGCCCTATTCTCCCAATACTCCCCCCTTGTGAGAATATCCCTTTTCTACTCCACCATTTTTGCCGCCCTATTCTCCCAATACTCCCCCCTTGTGAGAATATCCCTTTTCTACTCCACCATTTTTGCCGCCCTATTCTCCCAATACTCCCCCCTTGTGATAATATCCCTTTTCTACTCCACCATTTTTGCCGCCCTATTCTCCCAATACTCCCCCCTTGTGATAATATCCCTTTTCTACTCCACCCATTTTGCCGCCCTATTCTCCCAATACTCCCCCCTTGTGATAATATCCCTTTTCTACTCCACCCATTTTGCCGCCCTATTCTCCCAATACTCCCCCCTTGTGAGAATATCCCTTTTCTACTCCACCATTTTTGCCGCCGTATTCTCCCAATACTCCCCCCTGGTGAGAATATCCCTTTTCTACTCCACCATTTTTGCCGCCCTATTCTCCCAATACTCCCCCCTTGTGAGAATATCCCTTTTCTACTCCACCATTTTTGCCGCCCTATTCTCCCAATACTCCCCCCTTGTGATAATATCCCTTTTCTACTCCACCATTTTTGCCGCCCTTTTCTCCCAATACTCCCCCCTTGTGATAATATCCCTTTTCTACTCCACCATTTTTGCCGCCCTATTCTCCCAATACTCCCCCCTTGTGAGAATATCCCTTTTCTACTCCACCATTTTTGCCGCCCTATTCTCCCAATACTCCCCCCTTGTGATAATATCCCTTTTCTACTCCACTCATTTTGCCGCCCTATTCTCCCAATACTCCCCCTTGTGAGAATATCCCTTTTCTACTCCACCATTTTTGCCGCCCTATTCTCCCAGTACTCCCCCCTTGTGAGAATATCCCTTTTCTACTCCACCATTTTTGCCGCCCTATTCTCCCAATACTCCCCCCTTGTGATAATATCCCTTTTCTACTCCACCATTTTTGCCGCCCTATTCTCCCAATACTCCCCCCTTGTGATAATATCCCTTTTCTACTCCACCCATTTTGCCGCCCTATTCTCCCAATACTCCCCCCTTGTGATAATATCCCTTTTCTACTCCACCCATTTTGCCGCCCTATTCTCCCAATACTCCCCCCTTGTGAGAATATCCCTTTTCTACTCCACCATTTTTGCCGCCGTATTCTCCCAATACTCCCCCCTGGTGAGAATATCCCTTTTCTACTCCACCATTTTTGCCGCCCTATTCTCCCAATACTCCCCCCTTGTGAGAATATCCCTTTTCTACTCCACCATTTTTGCCGCCCTATTCTCCCAATACTCCCCCCTTGTGATAATATCCCTTTTCTACTCCACCATTTTTGCCGCCCTTTTCTCCCAATACTCCCCCCTTGTGATAATATCCCTTTTCTACTCCACCCATTTTGCCGTCCTATTCTCCCAATACTCCCCCCTTGTGAGAATATCCCTTTTCTACTCCACCATTTTTGCCGCCCTATTCTCCCAATACTCCCCCCTTGTGAGAATATCCCTTTTCTACTCCACCATTTTTGCCGCCCTATTCTCCCAATACTCCCCCTTGTGATAATATCCCTTCTCTACTCCACCATTTTTGCCGCCCTATTCTCCCAATACTCCCCCTTGTGATAATATCCCTTTTCTACTCCACCATTTTTGCCGCCCTATTCTCCCAATACTCCCCCCTTGTGATAATATCCCTTTTCTACTCCACCATTTTTGCCGCCCTATTCTCCCAATACTCCCCCCTTGTGATAATATCCCTTTTCTACTCCACCATTTTTGCCGCCCTATTCTCCCAATACTCCCCCCTTGTGATAATATCCCTTTTCTACTCCACCATTTTTGCCACCCTATTCTCCCAATACTCCCCCCTTGTGATAATATCCCTTTTCTACTCCACCATTTTTGCCGCCCTATTCTCCCAATACTCCCCCCTTGTGAGAATATCCCTTTTCTATTCTACCATTTTTGCCACCCTATTCTCCCAATACTCCCCCTTGTGATAATATCCCTTTTCTACTCCACCATTTTTACCGCCCTATTCTCCCAATACTCCCCCCTGGTGAGAATATCCCTTTTCTACTCCACCATTTTTGCCGCCCTATCCTCCCAATACTCCCCCTTGTGATAATATCCCTTTTCTACTCAACCATTTTTGCCGCCCTATTCTCCCAATACTCCCCCCTTGTGATAATATCCCTTTTCTACTCCACCATTTTTGCCGCCCTATTCTCCCAATACTCCCCCCTTGTGATAACATCCCTTTTCTACTCCACCATTTTTGCCGCCCTATTCTCCCAATACTCCCCCCTTGTGATAATATCCCTTTTCTACTCCACCATTTTTGCCGCCCTATTCTCCCAATACTCCCCCCTTGTGATAATATCCCTTTTCTACTCCACCATTTTTGCCGCCCTATTCTCCCAATACTCCCCCCTTGTGATAATATCCCTTTTCTACTCCACCATTTTTGCCGCCCTATTCTCCCAATACTCCCCCCTTGTGATAATATCCCTTTTCTACTCCACCATTTTTGCCGCCCTATTCTCCCAATACTCCCCCCTTGTGATAATATCCCTTTTCTACTCCACCATTTTTGCCGCCCTATTCTCCCAATACTCCCCCCTTGTGAGAATATCCCTTTTCTACTCCACCATTTTTGCCGCCCTATTCTCCCAATACTCCCCCCTTGTGAGAATATCCCTTTTCTACTCCACCATTTTTGCCGCCCTATTCTCCCAATACTCCCCCCTTGTGAGAATATCCCTTTTCTACTCCACCATTTTTGCCGCCCTATTCTCCCAATACTCCCCCTTGTGATAATATCCCTTTTCTACTCCACCATTTTTGCCGCCCTATTCTCCCAATATTCCCCCCTTGTGATAATATCCCTTTTCTACTCCACCATTTTTGCCGCCCTATTCTCCCAATACTCCCCCCTTGTGAGAATATCCCTTTTCTACTCCACCATTTTTGCCGCCCTATTCTCCCAATACTCCCCCTTGTGATAATATCCCTTTTCTACTCAACCATTTTTGCCGCCCTATTCTCCCAATACTCCCCCCTTGTGATAATATCCCTTTTCTACTCCACCATTTTTGCCGCCCTATTCTCCCAATACTCCCCCCTTGTGATAATATCCCTTTTCTACTCCACCATTTTTGCCGCCCTATTCTCCCAATACTCCCCCCTTGTGAGAATATCCCTTTTCTACTCCACCATTTTTGCCGCCCTATTCTCCCAATACTCCCCCCTTGTGAGAATATCCCTTTTCTACTCCACCATTTTTGCCGCCCTATTCTCCCAATACTCCCCCCTTGTGAGAATATCCCTTTTCTACTCCACCATTTTTGCCGCCCTATTCTCCCAATACTCCCCCTTGTGATAATATCCCTTTTCTACTCCACCATTTTTGCCGCCCTATTCTCCCAATATTCCCCCCTTGTGAGAATATCCCTTTTCTACTCCACCATTTTTGCCGCCCTATTCTCCCAATACTCCCCCTTGTGATAATATCCCTTTTCTACTCCACCATTTTTGCCGCCCTATTCTCCCAATACTCAACCCTTGTGATAATATCCCTTTTCTACTCCACCATTTTTGCCGCCCTATTCTCCCAATACTCAACCCTTGTGATAATATCCCTTTTCTACTCCACCATTTTTGCCGCCCTATTCTCCCAATACTCCCCCCTTGTGAGAATATCCCTTTTCTACTCCACCATTTTTGCCGCCCTATTCTCCCAATACTCCCCCCTTGTGAGAATATCCCTTTTCTACTCCACCCATTTTGCCGCCCTATTCTCCCAATACTCCCCCCTTGTGAGAATATCCCTTTTCTACTCCAACATTTTTGCCGCCCTATTCTCCCAATACTCCCCCCTTGTGAGAATATCCCTTTTCTACTCCAACATTTTTGCCGCCCTATTCTCCCAATACTCCCCCCTTGTGATAATATCCCTTTTCTACACCACCCATTTTGCCGCCCTATTCTCCCAATACTCCCCCCTTGTGATAATATCCCTTTTCTACTCCACCCATTTTGCCGCCCTATTCTCCCAATACTCCCCCCTTGTGAGAATATCCCTTTTCTACTCCACCATTTTTGCCGCCCTATTCTCCCAATACTCCCCCCTTGTGAGAATATCCCTTTTCTACTCCAACATTTTTGCCGCCCTATTCTCCCAATACTCCCCCCTTGTGAGAATATCCCTTTTCTACTCCGACATTTTTGCCGCCCTATTCTCCCAATACTCCCCCCTTGTGATAATATCCCTTTCCTACTCCACCATTTTTGCCGCCCTATTCTCCCAATACTCCCCCCTTGTGATAATATCCCTTTCCTACTCCACCATTTTTGCCGCCCTATTCTCCCAATTTTTTGGAAATCGCTCAAAGGCTCCATGCACAAGCTCTCGATTCTATTCAAAATCATCAATTTATTTATTAACAAGAGGATCGGAAAATTGAAAATTTTTGAAATTTTTTTGAAATCATTCAAAGGCTCCATGCACAAGCTCTCGATTCTATTCAAAATAATCAATCTATTAATTTACAAGAGGATCCGCAAAATGAAATTTTTTGAAATTTTTTTGAAATCACTGAAAGGTTCCTTGCACAAGCTTTCGATTCTATTCAAAATCATCATATTATTTACTTACAAGAGGATCAGAAAAATGAAAATTTTTGAAAATTTTTTGAAATCGATCAAAGGCTCCATGCACAACCTCTCGATTCTATTTAAAGTCATCAATTTATTTATTTACAAGAGGATCCGAAAAATGAAAACTTTTAAAATTTTTTGGAATCGCTCAAGGGCTCCATGCACAAGCTCTCGATTCTATTCAAAATCATCAATTTATTTACTTACATGAGGATCGGAAAAATGAAAATTTTTGAAATTTTTTTTGAAATCGCTCAGAGGCTTCATGCACAAGCTCTCGATTCTATTTAAAATTATCAATTTATTTATTTACAAGAGGATCCGAAAAATGAAAATGTTTGAATTTTTTTTGAAACCGCTCAAAGGCTCCATGCACAAGCTCTCGATTCTATTCAAAATCATCAATTTATTTATTTACAAGAGGATCTAAAAAAGAAAATTTTTGAAAATTTTTGGAAATCGCTCAAAGGCTCCATGCACAAGCTCTCGATTCTATTCAAAATCATCACTTTATTTATTTAAATGGGGATCGGAAAAATGAAAATTTTTGAAATTTTTTTGAAATCGCTCAAAGGCTCCATCCAAAAGCTCTCGATTCTATTCAGAATCATCAATTTATTTATTTACAAGAGGATCCGCAAAAAGAAAATTTTTGAAATTGTTTTGAAATTGCTCAAAGGCTCCATGCACAAGCTCTCGATTCTATTCAAAATCATCAATTTATTAATTTACAAGAGGATCCGAAAAATGAAAATTTTTGAAAATTTTTTGAAATCGCTCAAAGGCTCCATGCACTAGCTCTCGATTCTATTCAAAATCATCTATTTATTTATTTACAAGAGGATCCGAAAATTGAAATTTTTTTAAATTTTTTTGAATTCGCTCAAAGGCCCCATGCACAAGCTCTCGATTCTATTCAAAATTATCAATTTATTAATTTACAAGGGGATCCGAAAAATGAAAATGTTTGAAATTTTTTTGAAATCGTTCAAAATCTCCATGCACAAGCTCTCGATTCTATTCAAAATTATCAATTTATTTATTTACAAGAGGATCCCAAAAATTAAAATTTTTGAAAAATATTGAAATCGCTCAAAGGCTCCATGCACAAGCTCTCGATTCTATTCAAAATCATCAATTTATTTACTTACAAGAAGATCCGCAAAATGAAAATTTTCGAATTTTTTTGAAATCGCTCAAAGGCTCCATGCACAAGCTCTCGATTCTATTCAAAATCATCAATTTATTTATTTACAAGAGGATCCGAAAATTGAAAATTTTTGAAATTTTTTTGAAATCGCTCAAAGACTCCATGCACAAGCTCTCGATTCTATTCAAAATCATCAATTTATTTATTTACAAGAGGATCCGCAAAATGAATATTTTTGAAATTTTTTTGAAATCGCTCAAAGGCTCCATGCACAAGCTCTCAATTCTATTAAAAATCATCAATTTATTTATTTACAAGAGGATCAGAAAAATGAAAATTTTTGAAAATTTTTTGAAATCGATCAAAGGCTCCATGCACAACCTCTCGATTCTATTTAAAATCATCAATTTATTTATTTACAAGAGGATCCGAAATATGAAATTTTTTGAAATTTTTTTGAAATCGCTCAAAGGCTTTATGCACAAGCTCTCGATTCTATTCAAAATCATCACTTTATTTATTTACAAGAGGATCCGAAAAATGAAAACTTTTGAAATTTTTTGAAATCGCTCAAGGGCTCCATGCACAAGCTCTCGATTCTATTCAAAATCATCAATTTATTTACTTACAAAAGGAACAGAAAAACGAAAATTTTTGAAAATTTTTTGAAATCGCTCAAAGGCTCCATGCAGAAGCTCTCGATTCTATTCAAAATCATCAATTTATTTATTCACAAGAGGATCCGAAAAATGAAAATTTTTGAAATTTTTTTGAAATCTCTCAAAGGCTCCATGCACAAGCTCTCGATTCTATTCGAAATAATCAATTTATTAATTTACAAGAGGATCTGCAAAATGAAAATTTTTGAAATTTTTTTGAAATCGTTGAAAGGCTCCAAGCACAAGCTCTCGATTCTATTCAAAATCATCAATTTATTTACTTACAAGAGGATCAGAAAAATGGAAATTTTTGAAATTTTTTTTGGAATCGCTCAGAGGCTTCATGCACAAGCTCTCGATTCTATTTAAAATTATCAATTTATTTATTTACAAGAGGATCCGAAAAATGAAAATGTTTGAAATTATTTTGAAACCGCTCAAAGGCTCCATGCACAAGCTCACGATTCTATTCAAAATCATCAATTTATTTATTTACAAGAGGATCCAAAAAAGAAAATTTTTGAAAATTTTTGGAAATCGCTCAAAGGCTCCATGCACAAGCTCTCGATTCTATTCAAAATCATCACTTTATTTATTTACAAGAGGATCGGAGAAATGAAAATTTTTGAATTTTTTTTGAATTCGCTCAAAGGCTCCATCCAAAAGATCTCGATTCTATTCAAAATCATCACTTTATTTATTTACAAGAGGATCCGCAAAATGAAATTTTTTGAAATTTTTTTGAAATCACTGAAAGGCTCCATGCACAAGCTCTCGATTCTATTCAAAATCATCAATTTATTTACTTACAAAAGGAACAGAAAAATGAAAATTTTTGAAAATTTTTTGAAATCGCTCAAAGGCTCCATGCTAAAGCTCTCGATTCTATTCAAAATCATCAATTTATTTATTCACAAGAGGATCCGAAAAATGAAAATTTTTGAAAATTTTTTGAAATCGCTCAAAGGCTCCATGCAGAAGCTCTCGATTCTATTCAAAATAATCAATTTATTAATTTACAAGAGGATCCGCAAAATGAAAATTTTTGAAATTTTTTTGAAATCGTTGAAAGGCTCCATGCACAAGCTCTCGATTCTATTCAAAATCTTCAATTTATTTACTTACAAGAGGATCAGAAAAATGAAAATTTTAGAAATTTTTTTTGAAATCGCTCAGAGGCTTCATGCACAAGCTCTCGATTCTATTTAAAATTATCAATTTATTTACTTACAAAAGGATCCGAAAAATGAAAATTTTTGAAAATTTTTTGAAATCGCTCAAAGACTCCATGCACAAGCTCTCGACTCTATTCAAAATCATCACTTTATTTATTTACAAGGTGATCCGAAAAATTAAAATTTTTGAAATTTTTTTGAAATCACTGAAGGGTTCCTTGCACAAGCTCTCGATTCTATTCAAAATCATCATAATATTTACTTACAAGAGGATCAGAAAAATGAAAATTTTTGAAAATTTTTTGAAATCGATCAAAGGCTCCATGCACAACCTCTCGATTCTATTTAAAATCATCAATTTATTTATTTACAAGAGGATCCGAAAAATGAAAACTTTTGAAATTTTTTGAAATCGCTCAAGGGCTCCATGCACAAGCTCTCGATTCTATTCAAAATCATCAATTTATTTACTTACAAAAGGAACAGAAAAACGAAAATTTTTGAAAATTTTTTGAAATCGCTCAAAGGCTCCATGCAAAAGCTCTCGATTCTATTCAAAATCATCAATATATTTATTCACAAGAGGATCCGAAAAATGAAAATTTCTGAAATTTTTTTGAAATCTCTCAAAGGCTCCATGCACAAGCTCTCGATTCTATTCGAAATAATCAATTTATTAATTTACAAGAGGATCCGCATCCTTGTGATAATATCCCTTTTCTACTCCACCATTTTTGCCGCCCTATTCTCCCAATACTCCCCCCTTGTGAGAATATCCCTTTTCTACTCCACCCATTTTGCCGCCCTATTCTCCCAATACTCCCCCCTTGTGAGAATATCCCTTTTCTACTCCACCATTTTTGCCGCCCTATTCTCCCAATACTCCCCCCTTGTGATAATATCCCTTTTCTACTCCACCCATTTTGCCGCCCTATTCTCCCAATACTCCCCCCTTGTGAGAATATCCCTTTTCTACTCCACCATTTTTGCCGCCCTATTCTTCCAATACTCCCCCCTTGTGAGAATATCCCTTTTCTACTCCACCATTTTTGCCGCCCTATTCTCCCAATACTCCCCCCTTGTGATAATATCCCTTTACTACTCCACCATTTTTGCCGCCCTTTTCTCCCAATACTCCCCCCTTGTGATAATATCCCTTTTCTACTCCACCCATTTTGCCGCCCTATTCTCCCAATACTCCTCCCCCCTTGTGAGAATATCCCTTTTCCACTCCACCATTTTTGCCGCCCTATTCTCCCAATACTCCCCCCTTGTGATAATATCCCTTTTCTACTCCACCATTTTTGCGCCCTATTCTCCCAATACTCCCCCCTTGTGATAATATCCCTTTTCTACTCCACCATTTTTGCCGCCCTATTTTCCCAATACTCCCCCCTTGTGATAATATCCCTTTTCTACTCCACCATTTTTGCCGCCCTATTCTCCCAATACTCCCCCCTTGTGATAATATCCCTTTTCTACTCCACCCATTTTGCCGCCCTATTCTCCCAATACTCCCCCCTTGTGAGAATATCCCTTTTCTACTCCACCATTTTTGCCGCCCTATTCTCCCAATACTCCCCCCTTGTGATAATATCCCTTTTCTACTCCACCATTTTTGCCGCCCTATTCTCCCAATACTCCCCCCTTGTGAGAATATCCCTTTTCTACTCCACCATTTTTGCCGCCCTATTCTCCCAATACTCCCCCCCTTGTGATAATATCCCTTTTCTACTCCACCCATTTTGCCGCACTATTCTCCCAATACTCCCCCCTTGTGAGAATATCCCTTTTCTACTCCACCATTTTTGCCGCCCTATTCTCCCAATACTCCCCCCTTGTGATAATATCCCTATCCTACTCCACCATTTTTGCCGCCTTTTCTCCCAATACTCCCCCCTTGTGATAATATCCCTTTTCTTCTCCACCATTTTTGCCGCCCTATTCTCCCAATACTCCCCCCTTGTGAGAATATCCCTTTTCTACTCCACCCATTTTGCCGCCCTATTCTCCCAATACTCCCCCCTTGTGAGAATATCCCTTTTCTACTCCACCATTTTTGCCGCCCTATTCTCCCAATACTCCCCCCTTGTGATAATATCCCTTTTCTACTCCACCCATTTTGCCGCCCTATTCTCCCAATACTCCCCCCTTGTGATAATATCCCTTTTCTACTCCACCCATTTTGCCGCCCTATTCTCCCAATACTCCCCCCTTGTGAGAATATCCCTTTTCTACTCCACCATTTTTGCCGCCCTATTCTCCCAATACTCCCCCCTTGTGATAATATCCCTTTTCTACTCCACCCATTTTGCCGCCCTATTCTCCCAATACTCCCCCCTTGTGAGAATATCCCTTTTCTACTCCACCATTTTTGCCGCCCTATTCTCCCAATACTCCCCCCTTGTGATAATATCCCTTTTCTACTCCACCATTTTTGCCGCCCTATTCTCCCAATACTCCCCCCTTGTGATAATATCCCTTTTCTACTCCACCATTTTTGCCGCCCTATTCTCCCAATACTCCCCCCTTGTGAGAATATCCCTTTTCTACTCCACCATTTTTGCCGCCCTATTCTCCCAATACTCCCCCCTTGTGAGAATATCCCTTTTCTACTCCACCATTTTTGCCGCCCTATTCTCCCAATACTCCCCCCTTGTGATAATATCCCTTTTCTACTCCACCATTTTTGCCGCCCTATTCTCCCAATACTCCCCCCTTGTGAGAATATCCCTTTTCTACTCCACCATTTTTGCCGCCCTATTCTCCCAATACTCCCCCCTTGTGATAATATCCCTTTTCTACTCCACTCATTTTGCCGCCCTATTCTCCCAATACTCCCCCTTGTGAGAATATCCCTTTTCTACTCCACCCATTTTGCCGCCCTTTTCTCCCAATACTCCCCCCTTGTGATAATATCCCTTTTCTACTCCACCATTTTTGCCCCCCTTTTCTCCCAATACTCCCCCCTTGTGATAATATCCCTTTTCTACTCCACCCATTTTGCCGTCCTATTCTCCCAATACTCCCCCCTTGTGAGAATATCCCTTTTCTACTCCACCATTTTTGCCGCCCTATTCTCCCAATACTCCCCCCTTGTGAGAATATCCCTTTTCTACTCCACCATTTTTGCCGCCCTATTCTCCCAATACTCCCCCTTGTGATAATATCCCTTCTCTACTCCACCATTTTTGCCGCCCTATTCTCCCAATACTCCCCCTTGTGATAATATCCCTTTTCTACTCCACCATTTTTGCCGCCCTTTTCTCCCAATACTCCCCCCTTGTGATAATATCCCTTTTCTACTCCACCATTTTTGCCGCCCTATTCTCCCAATACTCCCCCCTTGTGAGAATATCCCTTTTCTACTCCACCATTTTTGCCGCCCTATTCTCCCAATACTCCCCCCTTGTGATAATATCCCTTTTCTACTCCACCATTTTTGCCGCCCTATTCTCCCAATACTCCCCCCTTGTGAGAATATCCCTTTTCTACTCCACCATTTTTGCCGCCCTATTCTCCCAATACTCCCCCCTTGTGATAATATCCCTTTTCTACTCCACCATTTTTGCCGCCCTTTTCTCCCAATACTCCCCCCTTGTGATAATATCCCTTTTCTACTCCACCCATTTTGCCGTCCTATTCTCCCAATACTCCCCCCTTGTGAGAATATCCCTTTTCTACTCCACCATTTTTACCGCCCTATTCTCCCAATACTCCCCCCTTGTGAGAATATCCCTTTTCTACTCCACCATTTTTGCCGCCCTATTCTCCCAATACTCCCCCTTGTGATAATATCCCTTCTCTACTCCCAATACTCCCCCCTTGTGAGAATATCCCTTTTCTACTCCACCATTTTTGCCGCCCTATTCTCCCAATACTCCCCCCTTGTGATAATATCCCTTTCCTACTCCACCATTTTTGCCGCCCTATTCTCCCAATACTCCCCCCTTGTGATAATATCCCTTTCCTACTCCACCATTTTTGCCGCCCTATTCTCCCAATACTCCCCCCTTGTGATAATATCCCTTTTCTACTCCACCATTTTTGCCGCCCTATTCTCCCAATACTCCCCCCTTGTGAGAATATCCCTTTTCTACTCCACCCATTTTGCCGCCCTATTCTCCCAATACTCCCCCCTTGTGAGAATATCCCTTTTCTACTCCACCATTTTTGCCGCCCTATTCTCCCAATACTCCCCCCTTGTGATAATATCCCTTTTCTACTCCACCCATTTTGCCGCCCTATTCTCCCAATACTCCCCCCTTGTGAGAATATCCCTTTTCTACTCCACCATTTTTGCCGCCCTATTCTCCCAATACTCCCCCCTTGTGAGAATATCCCTTTTCTACTCCACAATTTTTGCCGCCCTATTCTCCCAATACTCCCCCCTTGTGATAATATCCCTTTACTACTCCACCATTTTTGCCGCCCTTTTCTCCCAATACTCCCCCCTTGTGATAATATCCCTTTTCTACTCCACCCATTTTGCCGCCCTATTCTCCCAATACTCCTCCCCCCTTGTGAGAATATCCCTTTTCCACTCCACCATTTTTGCCGCCCTATTCTCCCAATACTCCCCCCTTGTGATAATATCCCTTTTCTACTCCACCATTTTTGCCGCCCTATTCTCCCAATACTCCCCCCTTGTGATAATATCCCTTTTCTACTCCACCATTTTTGCCGCCCTATTTTCCCAATACTCCCCCCTTGTGATAATATCCCTTTTCTACTCCACCATTTTTGCCGCCCTATTCTCCCAATACTCCCCCCTTGTGATAATATCCCTTTTCTACTCCACCCATTTTGCCGCCCTATTCTCCCAATACTCCCCCCTTGTGAGAATATCCCTTTTCTACTCCACCATTTTTGCCGCCCTATTCTCCCAATACTCCCCCCTTGTGATAATATCCCTTTTCTACTCCACCATTTTTGCCGCCCTATTCTCCCAATACTCCCCCCTTGTGAGAATATCCCTTTTCTACTCCACCATTTTTGCCGCCCTATTCTCCCAATACTCCCCCCCTTGTGATAATATCCCTTTTCTACTCCACCCATTTTGCCGCACTATTCTCCCAATACTCCCCCCTTGTGAGAATATCCCTTTTCTACTCCACCATTTTTGCCGCCCTATTCTCCCAATACTCCCCCCTTGTGATAATATCCCTATCCTACTCCACCATTTTTGCCGCCTTTTCTCCCAATACTCCCCCCTTGTGATAATATCCCTTTTCTTCTCCACCATTTTTGCCGCCCTATTCTCCCAATACTCCCCCCTTGTGATAATATCCCTTTTCTACTCCACCATTTTTGCCGCCCTATTTTCCCAATACTCCCCCCTTGTGATAATATCCCTTTTCTACTCCACCATTTTTGCCGCCCTATTCTCCCAATACTCCCCCCTTGTGATAATATCCCTTTTCTACTCCACCCATTTTGCCGCCCTATTCTCCCAATACTCCCCCCTTGTGAGAATATCCCTTTTCTACTCCACCATTTTTGCCGCCCTATTCTCCCAATACTCCCCCCTTGTGATAATATCCCTTTTCTACTCCACCATTTTTGCCGCCCTATTCTCCCAATACTCCCCCCTTGTGAGAATATCCCTTTTCTACTCCACCATTTTTGCCGCCCTATTCTCCCAATACTCCCCCCCTTGTGATAATATCCCTTTTCTACTCCACCCATTTTGCCGCACTATTCTCCCAATACTCCCCCCTTGTGAGAATATCCCTTTTCTACTCCACCATTTTTGCCGCCCTATTCTCCCAATACTCCCCCCTTGTGATAATATCCCTATCCTACTCCACCATTTTTGCCGCCTTTTCTCCCAATACTCCCCCCTTGTGATAATATCCCTTTTCTTCTCCACCATTTTTGCCGCCCTATTCTCCCAATACTCCCCCCTTGTGATAATATCCCTTTTCTACTCCACCATTTTTGCCGCCCTATTTTCCCAATACTCCCCCCTTGTGATAATATCCCTTTTCTACTCCACCATTTTTGCCGCCCTATTCTCCCAATACTCCCCCCTTGTGATAATATCCCTTTTCTACTCCACCATTTTTGCCGCCCTATTCTCCCAATACTCCCCCCTTGTGATAATATCCCTTTTCTACTCCACCATTTTTGCCGCCCTATTCTCCCAATACTCCCCCCTTGTGAGAATATCCCTTTTCTACTCCACCATTTTTGCCGCCCTATTCTCCCAATACTCCCCCCCTTGTGATAATATCCCTTTTCTACTCCACCCATTTTGCCGCACTATTCTCCCAATACTCCCCCCTTGTGAGAATATCCCTTTTCTACTCCACCATTTTTGCCGCCCTATTCTCCCAATACTCCCCCCTTGTGAGAATATCCCTTTTCTACTCCACCATTTTTGCCGCCCTATTCTCCCAATACTCCCCCCCTTGTGATAATATCCCTTTTCTACTCCACCCATTTTGCCGCACTATTCTCCCAATACTCCCCCCTTGTGAGAATATCCCTTTTCTACTCCACCATTTTTGCCGCCCTATTCTCCCAATACTCCCCCCTTGTGAGAATATCCCTTTTCTACTCCACCATTTTTGCCGCCCTATTCTCCCAATACTCCCCCCCTTGTGATAATATCCCTTTTCTACTCCACCCATTTTGCCGCACTATTCTCCCAATACTCCCCCCTTGTGAGAATATCCCTTTTCTACTCCACCATTTTTGCCGCCCTATTCTCCCAATACTCCCCCCTTGTGATAATATCCCTTTTCTACTCCACCATTTTTGCCGCCCTATTCTCCCAATACTCCCCCCTTGTGATAATATCCCTTTTCTACTCCACCATTTTTGCCGCCCTATTCTCCCAATACTCCCCCCTTGTGATAATATCCCTTTTCTACTCCACCCATTTTGCCGCCCTATTCTCCCAATACTCCCCCCTTGTGATAATATCCCTTTTCTACTCCACCATTTTTGCCGCCCTATTTTCCCAATACTCCCCCCTTGTGATAATATCCCTTTTCTACTCCACCATTTTTGCCGCCCTATTCTCCCAATACTCCCCCCTTGTGATAATATCCCTTTTCTACTCCACCCATTTTGCCGCCCTATTCTCCCAATACTCCCCCCTTGTGAGAATATCCCTTTTCTACTCCACCATTTTTGCCGCCCTATTCTCCCAATACTCCCCCCTTGTGATAATATCCCTTTTCTACTCCACCATTTTTGCCGCCCTATTCTCCCAATACTCCCCCCTTGTGAGAATATCCCTTTTCTACTCCACCATTTTTGCCGCCCTATTCTCCCAATACTCCCCCCCTTGTGATAATATCCCTTTTCTACTCCACCCATTTTGCCGCACTATTCTCCCAATACTCCCCCCTTGTGAGAATATCCCTTTTCTACTCCACCATTTTTGCCGCCCTATTCTCCCAATACTCCCCCCTTGTGATAATATCCCTATCCTACTCCACCATTTTTGCCGCCTTTTCTCCCAATACTCCCCCCTTGTGATAATATCCCTTTTCTTCTCCACCATTTTTGCCGCCCTATTCTCCCAATACTCCCCCCTTGTGATAATATCCCTTTTCTACTCCACCATTTTTGCCGCCCTATTTTCCCAATACTCCCCCCTTGTGATAATATCCCTTTTCTACTCCACCATTTTTGCCGCCCTATTCTCCCAATACTCCCCCCTTGTGATAATATCCCTTTTCTACTCCACCATTTTTGCCGCCCTATTCTCCCAATACTCCCCCCTTGTGATAATATCCCTTTTCTACTCCACCATTTTTGCCGCCCTATTCTCCCAATACTCCCCCCTTGTGAGAATATCCCTTTTCTACTCCACCATTTTTGCCGCCCTATTCTCCCAATACTCCCCCCCTTGTGATAATATCCCTTTTCTACTCCACCCATTTTGCCGCACTATTCTCCCAATACTCCCCCCTTGTGAGAATATCCCTTTTCTACTCCACCATTTTTGCCGCCCTATTCTCCCAATACTCCCCCCTTGTGATAATATCCCTATCCTACTCCACCATTTTTGCCGCCTTTTCTCCCAATACTCCCCCCTTGTGATAATATCCCTTTTCTTCTCCACCATTTTTGCCGCCCTATTCTCCCAATACTCCCCCCTTGTGAGAATATCCCTTTTCTACTCCACCCATTTTGCCGCCCTATTCTCCCAATACTCCCCCCTTGTGAGAATATCCCTTTTCTACTCCACCATTTTTGCCGCCCTATTCTCCCAATACTCCCCCCTTGTGATAATATCCCTTTTCTACTCCACCCATTTTGCCGCCCTATTCTCCCAATACTCCCCCTTTGTGATAATATCCCTTTTCTACTCCACCCATTTTGCCGCCCTATTCTCCCAATACTCCCCCCTTGTGAGAATATCCCTTTTCTACTCCACCATTTTTGCCGCCCTATTCTCCCAATACTCCCCCCTTGTGATAATATCCCTTTTCTACTCCACCATTTTTGCCGCCCTATTCTCCCAATACTCCCCCCTTGTGAGAATATCCCTTTTCTACTCCACCATTTTTGCCGCCCTATTCTCCCAATACTCCCCCCTTGTGATAATATCCCTTTTCTACTCCACCATTTTTGCCGCCCTATTCTCCCAATACTCCCCCCTTGTGATAATATCCCTTTTCTACTCCACCATTTTTGCCGCCCTATTCTCCCAATACTCCCCCCTTGTGATAATATCCCTTTTCTACTCCACCCATTTTGCCGCCCTATTCTCCCAGTACTCCCCCCTTGTGAGAATATCCCTTTTCTACTCCACCATTCTTGCCGCCCTATTCTCCCAATACTCCCCCCTTGTGATAATATCCCTTTTCTACTCCACCATTTTTGCCGCCCTATTCTCCCAATACTCCCCCCTTGTGATAATATCCCTTTTCTACTCCACCCATTTTGCCGCCCTATTCTCCCAATACTCCCCCCTTGTGAGAATATCCCTTTTCTACTCCACCATTTTTGCCGCCCTATTCTCCCAATACTCCCCCTTGTGATAATATCCCTTTTCTACTCCACCATTTTTGCCGCCCTATTCTCCTAATACTCCCCCCTTGTGAGAATATCCCTTTTCTACTCCACCCATTTTGCCGCCCTATTCTCCCAATACTCCCCCCTTGTGAGAATATCCCTTTTCTACTCCACCATTTTTGCCGCCCTATTCTCCCAATACTCCCCCCTTGTGAGAATATCCCTTTTCTACTCCACCATTTTTGCCGCCCTATTCTCCCAATACTCCCCCTTGTGATAATATCCCTTTTCTACTCCACCATTTTTGCCGCCCTATTCTCCCAATACTCCCCCCTTGTGATAATATCCCTTTTCTACTCCACCATTTTTGCCGCCCTATTCTCCCAATACTCCCCCCTTGTGATAATATCCCTTTTCTACTTTACCATTTTTGCCGCCCTATTCTCCCAATACTCCCCCCTTGTGATAATATCCCTTTTCTACTCCACCATTTTTGCCGCCCTATTCTCCCAATACTCCCCCCTGGTGAGAATATCCCTTTTCTATTCTACCATTTTTGCCACCCTATTCTCCCAATACTCCCCCTTATGATAATATCCCTTTTCTACTCCACCATTTTTGCCGCCCTATTCTCCCAATACTCCCCCCTTGTGATAATATCCCTTTTCTACTCCACCTATTTTGCCGCCCTATTCTCCCAATACTCCCCCTTGTGAGAATATCCCTTTTCTACTCAACCTATTTTGCCGCCCTATTCTCCCAATACTCCCCCCTTGTGATAATATCCCTTTTCTACTCCACCATTTTTGCCGCCCTATTCTCCCAATACTCCCCCCTTGTGATAATATCCCTTTTCTACTCCACCATTTTTGCCGCCCTATTCTCCCAATACTCCCCCTGGTGAGAATATCCCTTTTCTACTCCACCATTTTTGCCGCCCTATTCTCCCAATACTCCCCCTTATGATAATATCCCTTTTCTACTCCACCATTTTTGCCGCCCTATTCTCCCAATACTCCCCCCTTGTGATAATATCCCTTTTCTACTCCACCCATTTTGCCGCCCTATTCTCCCAATACTCCCCCCTTGTGAGAATATCCCTTTTCTACTCCACCATTTTTGCCGCCCTATTCTCCCAATACTCCCCCTTGTGAGAATATCCCTTTTCTACTCCACCATTTTTGCCGCCCTATTCTCCCAATACTCCCCCCTTGTGATAATATCCCTTTTCTACTCCACCATTTTTGCCGCCCTATTCTCCCAATACTCCCCCTGGTGAGAATATCCCTTTTCTACTCCACCATTTTTGCCGCCCTATTCTCCCAATACTCCCCCCTTGTGATAATATCCCTTTTCTACTCCACCATTTTTGCCGCCCTATTCTCCCAATACTCATCCCTTGTGATAATATCCCTTTTCTACTCCACCCATTTTGCCGCCCTATTCTCCCAATACTCCCCCCTTGTGATAATATCCCTTTTCTACTCCACCCATTTTGCCGCCCTATTCTCCCAATACTCCCCACTTGTGATAATATCCCTTTTCTACTCCACCATTTTTGCCGCCCTATTCTCCCAATACTCCCCCTTGTGATAATATCCCTTTTCTACTCCACCATTTTTGCCGCCCTATTCTCCCAATACTCCCCCCTTGTGATAATATCCCTTTTCTACTCCACCATTTTTACTGGCCTATTCTCCCAATACTCCCCCCTTGTGAGAATATCCCTTTTCTACTCCACCATTTTTGCCGCCCTATTCTCCCAATACTCTCCCCTTGTGAGAATATCCCTTTTCTACTCCACCATTTTTGCCGCCCTATTCTCCCAATACTCCCCCCTTGTGATAATATCCCTTTTCTACTCCACCATTTTTACTGGCCTATTCTCCCAATACTCCCCCCTTGTGAGAATATCCCTTTTCTACTCCACCATTTTTGCCGCCCTATTCTCCCAATACTCCCCCCTTGTGATAATATCCCTTTTCTACTCCACCATTTTTGCCGCCCTATTCTCCCAATACTCCCCCTGGTGAGAATATCCCTTTTCTACTCCACCATTTTTGCCGCCCTATTCTCCCAATACTCCCCCTTATGATAATATCCCTTTTCTACTCCACCATTTTTGCCGCCCTATTCTCCCAATACTCCCCCCTTGTGATAATATCCCTTTTCTACTCCACCCATTTTGCCGCCCTATTCTCCCAATACTCCCCCCTTGTGAGAATATCCCTTTTCTACTCCACCCATTTTGCCGCCCTATTCTCCCAATACTCCCCCCTTGTGAGAATATCCCTTTTCTACTCCACCATTTTTGCCGCCCTATTCTCCCAATACTCCCCCTTGTGAGAATATCCCTTTTCTACTCCACCATTTTTGCCGCCCTATTCTCCCAATACTCCCCCCTTGTGATAATATCCCTTTTCTACTCCACCATTTTTGCCGCCCTATTCTCCCAATACTCCCCCTGGTGAGAATATCCCTTTTCTACTCCACCATTTTTGCCGCCCTATTCTCCCAATACTCCCCCCTTGTGATAATATCCCTTTTCTACTCCACCATTTTTGCCGCCCTATTCTCCCAATACTCATCCCTTGTGATAATATCCCTTTTCTACTCCACCCATTTTGCCGCCCTATTCTCCCAATACTCCCCCCTTGTGATAATATCCCTTTTCTACTCCACCCATTTTGCCGCCCTATTCTCCCAATACTCCCCACTTGTGATAATATCCCTTTTCTACTCCACCATTTTTGCCGCCCTATTCTCCCAATACTCCCCCTTGTGATAATATCCCTTTTCTACTCCACCATTTTTGCCGCCCTATTCTCCCAATACTCCCCCCTTGTGATAATATCCCTTTTCTACTCCACCATTTTTACTGGCCTATTCTCCCAATACTCCCCCCTTGTGAGAATATCCCTTTTCTACTCCACCATTTTTGCCGCCCTATTCTCCCAATACTCTCCCCTTGTGAGAATATCCCTTTTCTACTCCACCATTTTTGCCGCCCTATTCTCCCAATACTCCCCCCTTGTGATAATATCCCTTTTCTACTCCACCCATTTTGCCGCCCTATTCTCCCAATACTCCCCCCTTGTGAGAATATCCCTTTTCTACTCCACCATTTTTGCCGCCCTATTCTCCCAATACTCCCCCCTTGTGATAATATCCCTTTTCTACTCCACCCATTTTGCCGCCCTATTCTCCCAATACTCCCCCCTTGTGAGAATATCCCTTTTCTACTCCACCATTTTTGCCGCCCTATTCTCCCAATACTCCCCCCTTGTGATAATATCCCTTTTCTACTCCACCCATTTTGCCGCCCTATTCTCCCAATACTCCCCCCTTGTGATAATATCCCTTTTCTACTCCACCCATTTTGCCGCCCTATTCTCCCAATACTCCCCCTTGTGATAATATCCCTTTTCTACTCCACCATTTTTGCCGCCCTATTCTCCCAATACTCTCCCCTTGTGAGAATATCCCTTTTCTACTCCACCATTTTTGCCGCCCTATTCTCCCAATACTCCCCCCTTGTGATAATATCCCTTTTCTACTCCACCATTTTTGCCGCCCTATTCTCCCAATACTCCCCCCTTGTGATAATATCCCTTTTCTACTCCACCTATTTTGCCGCCCTATTCTCCCAATACTCCCCCTTGTGAGAATATCCCTTTTCTACTCAACCTATTTTGCCGCCCTATTCTCCCAATACTCCCCCCTTGTGATAATATCCCTTTTCTACTCCACCCATTTTGCCGCCCTATTCTCCCAATACTCCCCCCTTGTGATAATATCCCTTTTCTACTCCACCCATTTTGACGCCCTATTCTCCCAATACTCCCCCTTGTGATAATATCCCTTTTCTACTCCACCATTTTTGCCGCCCTATTCTCCCAATACTCCCCCCTTGTGATAATATCCCTTTTCTACTCCACCCATTTTGCCGCCCTATTCTCCCAATACTCCCCCCTTGTGATAATATCCCTTTTCTACTCCACCATTTTTGCCGCCCTATTCTCCCAATACTCCCCCCTTGTGAGAATATCCCTTTTCTACTCCACCATTTTTGCCGCCCTATTCTCCCAATACTCCCCCCTTGTGAGAATATCCCTTTTCTACTCCACCATTTTTGCCGCCCTATTCTCCCAATACTCCCCCCTGGTGAGAATATCCCCTTTCTACTCCACCATTTTTGCCGCCCTATTCTCCCAATACTCCCCCTTGTGATAATATCCCTTTTCTACTCCACCATTTTTGCCGCCCTATTCTCCCAATACTCCCCCCTTGTGATAATATCCCTTTTCTACTCCACCATTTTTGCCGCCCTATTCTCCCAATACTCCCCCTTGTGATAATATCCCTTTTCTACTCCACCCATTTTGCCGCCCTATTCTCCCAATACTCCCCCTTGTGATAATATCCCTTTTCTACTCCACCCATTTTGCCGCCCTATTCTCCCAATACTCCCCCCTTGTGATAATATCCCTTTTCTACTCCACCCATTTTGCCGCCCTATTCTCTCAATACTCCCCCCTTGTGATAATATCCCTTTTCTATTTCACCATTTTTGCCGCCCTATTCTCCCAATACTCCCCCCTTGTGATAATATCCCTTTTCTACTCCACCATTTTTGCCGCCCTATTCTCCCAATACTCCCCCCTGGTGAGAATATCCCTTTTCTACTCCACCATTGTTGCCGCCCTATTCTCCCAATACTCCCCCCTTGTGATAATATCCCTTTTCTACTCCACCCATTTTGCCGCCCTATTCTCCCAATACTCCCCCTTGTGAGAATATCCCTTTTCTACTGCACCCATTTTGCCGCCCTATTCTCCCAATACTCCCCCCTTGTGAGAATATCCCTTTTCTACTCCACCATTTTTGCCGCCCTATTCTCCCAATACTCCCCCCTGGTGAGAATATCCCTTTTCTACTCCACCATTTTTGCCGCCCTATTCTCCCAATACTCCCCCTTGTGATAATATCCCTTTTCTACTCCACCATTTTTGCCGCCCTATTCTCCCAATACTCCCCCCTTGTGATAATATCCCTTTTCTACTCCACCATTTTTGCCGCCCTATTCTCCCAATACTCCCCCCTTGTGATAATATCCCTTTTCTACTCCACCCATTTTGCCGCCCTATTCTCCCAATACTCCCCCTTGTGATAATATCCCTTTTCTACTCCACCCATTTTGCCGCCCTATTCTCCCAATACTCCCCCCTTGTGATAATATCCCTTTTCTACTCCACCCATTTTGCCGCCCTATTCTCCCAATACTCCCCCCTTGTGATAATATCCCTTTTCTACTCCACCCATTTTGCCGCCCTATTCTCCCAATACTCCCCCCTTGTGATAATATCCCTTTTCTACTCCACCCATTTTGCCGCCCTATTCTCCCAATACTCCCCCCTTGTGATAATATCCCTTTTCTACTCCACCATTTTTGCCGCCCTATTCTCCCAATACTCCCCCTTGTGAGAATATCCCTTTTCTACTCCACCATTTTTGCCGCCCTATTCTCCCAATACTCCCCCCTTGTGAGAATATCCCTTTTCTACTCCACCATTTTTGCCGCCCTATTCTCCCAATACTCCCCCTTGTGAGAATATCCCTTTTCTACTCCACCATTTTTGCCGCCCTATTCTCCCAATACTCCCCCCTTGTGAGAATATCCCTTTTCTACTCCACCCATTTTGCCGCCCTATTCTCCCAATACTCCCCCCTTGTGATAATATCCCTTTTCTACTCCACCCATTTTGCCGCCCTATTCTCTCAATACTCCCCCCTTGTGATAATATCCCTTTTCTATTTCACCATTTTTGCCGCCCTATTCTCCCAATACTCCCCCCTTGTGATAATATCCCTTTTCTACTCCACCATTTTTGCCGCCCTATTCTCCCAATACTCCCCCTTGTGATAATATCCCTTTTCTACTCCACCATTTTTGCCGCCCTATTCTCCCAATACTCCCCCCTTGTGATAATATCCCTTTTCTACTCCACCATTTTTGCCGCCCTATTCTCCCAATACTCCCCCCTTGTGATAATATCCCTTTTCTACTCCACCCATTTTGCCGCCCTATTCTCTCAATACTCCCCCCTTGTGATAATATCCCTTTTCTATTTCACCATTTTTGCCGCCCTATTCTCCCAATACTCCCCCCTTGTGATAATATCCCTTTTCTACTCCACCATTTTTGCCGCCCTATTCTCCCAATACTCCCCCCTTGTGATAATATCCCTTTTCTACTCCACCATTTTTGCCGCCCTATTCTCCCAATACTCCCCCTTGTGAGAATATCCCTTTTCTACTCCACCATTTCTGCCGCCCTATTCTCCCAATACTCCCCCCTTGTGAGAATATCCCTTTTCTACTCCACCCATTTTGCCGCCCTATTCTCCCAATACTCCCCCCTTGTGATAATATCCCTTTTCTACTCCACCCATTTTGCCGCCCTATTCTCTCAATACTCCCCCCTTGTGATAATATCCCTTTTCTATTTCACCATTTTTGCCGCCCTATTCTCCCAATACTCCCCCTTGTGATAATATCCCTTTTCTACTCCACCATTTTTGCCGCCCTATTCTCCCAATACTCCCCCCTTGTGATAATATCCCTTTTCTACTCCACCCATTTTGCCGCCCTATTCTCCCAATACTCCCCCCTTGTGATAATATCCCTTTTCTACTCCACCCATTTTGCCGCCCTATTCTCCCAATACTCCCCCCTTGTGATAATATCCCTTTTCTACTCCACCATTTTTGCCGCCCTATTCTCCCAATACTCCCCCCTTGTGAGAATATCCCTTTTCTACTCCACCATTTTTGCCGCCCTATTCTCCCAATACTCCCCCCTTGTGAGAATATCCCTTTTCTACTCCACCATTTTTGCCGCCCTATTCTCCCAATACTCCCCCCTGGTGAGAATATCCCCTTTCTACTCCACCATTTTTGCCGCCCTATTCTCCCAATACTCCCCCTTGTGATAATATCCCTTTTCTACTCCACCATTTTTGCCGCCCTATTCTCCCAATACTCCCCCCTTGTGATAATATCCCTTTTCTACTCCACCATTTTTGCCGCCCTATTCTCCCAATACTCCCCCTTGTGATAATATCCCTTTTCTACTCCACCCATTTTGCCGCCCTATTCTCCCAATACTCCCCCTTGTGATAATATCCCTTTTCTACTCCACCCATTTTGCCGCCCTATTCTCCCAATACTCCCCCCTTGTGATAATATCCCTTTTCTACTCCACCCATTTTGCCGCCCTATTCTCTCAATACTCCCCCCTTGTGATAATATCCCTTTTCTATTTCACCATTTTTGCCGCCCTATTCTCCCAATACTCCCCCCTTGTGATAATATCCCTTTTCTACTCCACCATTTTTGCCGCCCTATTCTCCCAATACTCCCCCCTGGTGAGAATATCCCTTTTCTACTCCACCATTGTTGCCGCCCTATTCTCCCAATACTCCCCCCTTGTGATAATATCCCTTTTCTACTCCACCCATTTTGCCGCCCTATTCTCCCAATACTCCCCCTTGTGAGAATATCCCTTTTCTACTGCACCCATTTTGCCGCCCTATTCTCCCAATACTCCCCCCTTGTGAGAATATCCCTTTTCTACTCCACCATTTTTGCCGCCCTATTCTCCCAATACTCCCCCTGGTGAGAATATCCCTTTTCTACTCCACCATTTTTGCCGCCCTATTCTCCCAATACTCCCCCTTGTGATAATATCCCTTTTCTACTCCACCATTTTTGCCGCCCTATTCTCCCAATACTCCCCCCTTGTGATAATATCCCTTTTCTACTCCACCATTTTTGCCGCCCTATTCTCCCAATACTCCCCCCTTGTGATAATATCCCTTTTCTACTCCACCATTTTTGCCGCCCTATTCTCCCAATGCTCCCCCCTGGTGAGAATATCCCTTTTCTATTCTACCATTTTTGCCGCCCTATTCTCCCAATACTCCCCCCTTGTGATAATATCCCTTTTCTACTCCACCATTTTTGCCGCCCTATTCTCCCAATACTCCCCCCTTGTGAGAATATCTCTTTTCTACTCCACCATTTTTGCCGCCCTATTCTCACAATACTCCCCACTTGTGATAATATCCCTTTTCTACTCCACCATTTTTGCCGCCCTATTCTCCCAATACTCCCCCCTTGTGATAATATCCCTTTTCTACTCCACCATTTTTGCCGCCCTATTCTCCCAATACTCCCCCCTTGTGAGAATATCCCTTTTCTACTCCACCATTTTTGCCGCCCTATTCTCCCAATACTCCCCCTTGTGATAATATCCCTTTTCTACTCCACCATTTTTGCCGCCCTATTCTCCTAATACTCCCCCCTTGTGATAATATCCCTTTTCTACTCCACCATTTTTGCCGCCCTATTCTCCCAATACTCCCCCCTTGTGATAATATCCCTTTTCTACTCCACCATTTTTGCCGCCCTATTCTCCCAATGCTCCCCCCTGGTGAGAATATCCCTTTTCTATTCTACCATTTTTGCCGCCCTATTCTCCCAATACTCCCCCCTTGTGATAATATCCCTTATCTACTCCACCATTTTTGCCGCCCTATTCTCCCAATACTCCCCCCTTGTGAGAATATCCCTTTTCTACTCCACCATTTTTGCCGCCCTATTCTCCCAATACTCCCCCCTTGTGATAATATCCCTTTTCTACTCCACCATTTTTGCCGCCCTATTCTCCCAATGCTCCCCCCTGGTGAGAATATCCCTTTTCTATTCTACCATTTTTGCCGCCCTATTCTCCCAATACTCCCCCCTTGTGAGAATATCCCTTTTCTACTCCACCATTTTTGCCGCCCTATTCTCCCAATACTCCCCTTGTGAAAATATCCCTTTTCTACTCCACCATTTTTGCCGCCCTATTCTCCCAATACTCCCCCCTTGTGAGAATATCTCTTTTCTACTCCACCATTTTTGCCGCCCTATTCTCACAATACTCCCCACTTGTGATAATATCCCTTTTCTACTCCACCATTTTTGCCGCCCTATTCTCCCAATACTCCCCCCTTGTGATAATATCCCTTTTCTACTCCACCATTTTTGCCGCCCTATTCTCCCAATACTCCCCCCTTGTGATAATATCCCTTTTCTACTCCACCATTTTTGCCGCCCTATTCTCCCAATGCTCCCCCCTGGTGAGAATATCCCTTTTCTATTCTACCATTTTTGCCGCCCTATTCTCCCAATACTCCCCCCTTGTGATAATATCCCTTTTCTACTCCACCATTTTTGCCGCCCTATTCTCCCAATACTCCCCCCTTGTGAGAATATCCCTTTTCTACTCCACCATTTTTGCCGCCCTATTCTCCCAATACTCCCCCCTTGTGATAATATCCCTTTTCTACTCCACCATTTTTGCCGCCCTATTCTCCCAATACTCCCCCCTTGTGAGAATATCCCTTTTCTACTCCACCATTTTTGCCGCCCTATTCTCCCAATACTCCCCCTTGTGATAATATCCCTTTTCTACTCCACCATTTTTGCCGCCCTATTCTCCTAATACTCCCCCCTTGTGACAATATCCCTTTTCTACTCCACCATTTTTGCCGCCCTATTCTCCCAATACTCCCCCCTTGTGATAATATCCCTTTTCTACTCCACCATTTTTTCCGCCCTATTCTCCCAATACTCCCCCCTTGTGATAATATCCCTTTTCTACTCCACCATTTTTGCCGCCCTATTCTCCCAATACTCCCCCCTTGTGAGAATATCCCTTTTCTACTCCACCATTTTTGCCGCCCTATTCTCCCAATACTCCCCCCTTGTGATAATATCCCTTTTCTACTCCACCATTTTTGCCGCCCTATTCTCCCAATACTCCCCCTTGTGACAATATCCCTTTTCTACTCCACCATTTTTGCCGCCCTATTCTCCCAATACTCCCCCCTTGTGATAATATCCCTTTTCTACTCCACCATTTTTGCCGCCCTATTCTCCCAATACTCCGCCCTGGTGAGAATATCCCTTTTCTACTCCACCATTTTTGCCGCCCTATTCTCCCAATACTCCCCCCTTGTGATAATATCCCTTTTCTACTCCACCATTTTTGCCGCCCTATTCTCCCAATACTCCCCCTTGTGATAATATCCCTTTTCTACTCCACCCATTTTGCCGCCCTATTCTCCCAATACTCCCCCCTTGTGATAATATCCCTTTTCTACTCCACCATTTTTGCCGCCCTATTCTCCCAATACTCCCCCCTTGTGATAATATCCCTTTTCTACTCCACCATTTTTGCCGCCCTATTCTCCCAATACTCCCCCCTTGTGATAATATCCCTTTTCTACTCCACCCATTTTGCCGCCCTATTCTCCCAATACTCCCCCCTTGTGAGAATATCCCTTTTCTACTCCACCATTTTTGCCGCCCTATTCTCCCAATACTCCCCCCTTGTGATAATATCCCTTTTCTAATCCACCATTTTTGCCGCCCTATTCTCCCAATACTCCCCCCTTGTGATAATATCCCTTTTCTACTCCACCCATTTTGCCGCCCTATTCTCCCAATACTCCCCCTTGTGATAATATCCCTTTTCTACTCCACCATTTTTGCCGCCCTATTCTCCCAATACTCCCCCTTGTGATAATATCCCTTTTCTACTCCACCATTTTTGCCGCCCTATTCTCCCAATACTTCCCCCTTGTGACAATATCCCTTTTCTACTCCACCCATTTTGCCGCCCTATTCTCCCAATACTCCCCCCTTGTGATAATATCCCTTTTCTACTCCACCATTTTTGCCGCCCTATTCTCCCAATACTCCCCCTTGTGATAATATCCCTTTTCTACTCCACCATTTTTGCCGCCCTATTCTCCCAATACTCCCCCCTTGTGAGAATATCCCTTTTCTACTCCACAATTTTTGCCGCCCTATTCTCCCAATACTCCCCCCTTGTGATAATATCCCTTTTCTACTCCACCCATTTTGCCGCCCTATTCTCCCAATACTCCCCCCTTGTGAGAATATCCCTTTTCTACTCCACCATTTTTGCCACCCTATTCTCCCAATACTCCCCCCTTGTGATAATATCCCTTTTCTACTCCACCATTTTTGCCGCCCTATTCTCCCAATACTCCCCCCTTGTGAGAATATCCCTTTTCTACTCCACCATTTTTGCCGCCCTATTCTCCCAATACTCCCCCTTGTGATAATATCCCTTTTCTACTCCACCATTTTTGCCGCCCTATTCTCCCAATACTCCCCCCTTGTGAGAATATCCCTTTTCTACTCCACCATTTTTGCCGCCCTATTCTCCCAATACTCCCGCTTGTGATAATATCCCTTTTCTACTCCACCATTTTTGCCGCCCTATTCTCCCAATACTCCCCCCTTGTGATGATATCCCTTTTCTACTCCACCATTTTTGCCGCCTTTTTCTCCCAATACTCCCCCTTGTGACAATATCCCTTTTCTACTCCACCATTTTTGCCGCCCTATTCTCCCAATACTCCCCCCTTGTGATAATATCCCTTTTCTACTCCACCATTTTTGCCGCCCTATTCTCCCAATACTCCCCCCTGGTGAGAATATCCCTTTTCTACTCCACCATTTTTGCCGCCCTATTCTCCCAATACTCCCCCCTTGTGATGATATCCCTTTTCTACTCCACCATTTTTGCCGCCCTATTCTCCCAATACGCCCCCTTGTGATAATATCCCTTTTCTACTCCACCATTTTTGCCGCCCTATTCGCCCAATACTCCGCCTTGTGATAATATCCCTTTTCTACTCCACCATTTTGCCGCCCTATTCTCCCAATACTCCCCCCTTGTGATAATATCCCTTTTCTACTCCACCATTTTTGCCGCCCTATTCTCCCAATACTCCCCCTTGTGATAATATCCCTTTTCTACTCCACCATTTTTGCCGCCCTATTCTCCCAATACTCCCCAACTGTGATAATATCCCTTTTCTACTCCACCATTTTTGCCGCCCTATTCTCCCAATACTCCCTCCCCCCTTGTGATAATATCACTTTTCTACTCCACCCATTTTGCCGCCCTATTCTCCCAATACTCCCCCCTTGTGAGAATATCCCTTTTCTACTCCACCATTTTTGCCGCCCTATTCTCCCAATACTCCCCCCTTGTGAAAATATCCCTTTTCTACTCCACCATTTTTGCCGCCCTATTCTCCCAATACTCCCCCCTTGTGAGAATATCTCTTTTCTACTCCACCCATTTTGCCGCCCTATTCTCCCAATACTCCCCACTTGTGATAATATCCCTTTTCTACTCCACCATTTTTGCCGCCCTATTCTCCCAATACTCCCCCCTTGTGATAATATCCCTTTTCTACTCCACCATTTTTGCCGCCCTATTCTCCCAATACTCCCCCCTTGTGATAATATCCCTTTTCTACTCCACCATTTTTGCCGCCCTATTCTCCCAATGCTCCCCCCTGGTGAGAATATCCCTTTTCTATTCTACCATTTTTGCCGCCCTATTCTCCCAATACTCCCCCCTTGTGATAATATCCCTTTTCTACTCCACCCATTTTGCCGCCCTATTCTCCCAATACTCCCCCCTTGTGAGAATATCCCTTTTCTACTCCACCATTTTTGCCGCCCTATTCTCCCAATACTCCCCCCTTGTGATAATATCCCTTTTCTACTCCACCATTTTTGCCGCCCTATTCTCCCAATACTCCCCCCTTGTGAGAATATCCCTTTTCTACTCCACCATTTTTGCCGCCCTATTCTCCCAATACTCCCCCTTGTGATAATATCCCTTTTCTACTCCACCATTTTTGCCGCCCTATTCTCCTAATACTCCCCCCTTGTGACAATATCCCTTTTCTACTCCACCATTTTTGCCGCCCTATTCTCCCAATACTCCCCCCTTGTGATAATATCCCTTTTCTACTCCACCATTTTTGCCGCCCTATTCTCCCAATACTCCCCCCTTGTGAGAATATCCCTTTTCTACTCCACCATTTTTGCCGCCCTATTCTCCCAATACTCCCCCCTTGTGAGAATATCCCTTTTCTACTCCACCATTTTTGCCGCCCTATTCTCCCAATACTCCCCCCTTGTGATAATATCCCTTTTCTACTCCACCATTTTTGCCGCCCTATTCTCCCAATACTCCCCCTTGTGACAATATCCCTTTTCTACTCCACCATTTTTGCCGCCCTATTCTCCCAATACTCCCCCCTTGTGATAATATCCCTTTTCTACTCCACCATTTTTGCCGCCCTATTCTCCCAATACTCCCCCTTGTGATAATATCCCTTTTCTACTCCACCCATTTTGCCGCCCTATTCTCCCAATACTCCCCCTTGTGAGAATATCCCTTTTCTACTCCACCATTTTTGCCGCCCTATTCTCCCAATACTCCCCCCTTGTGATAATATCCCTTTTCTACTCCACCATTTTTGCCGCCCTATTCTCCCAATACTCCCCCCTTGTGATAATATCCCTTTTCTACTCCACCCATTTTGCCGCCCTATTCTCCCAATACTCCCCCCTTGTGATAATATCCCTTTTCTACTCCACCATTTTTGCCGCCCTATTCTCCCAATACTCCCCCCTTGTGATAATATCCCTTTTCTACTCCACCATTTTTGCCGCCCTATTCTCCCAATACTCCCCCCTTGTGATAATATCCCTTTTCTACTCCACCCATTTTGCCGCCCTATTCTCCCAATACTCCCCCCTTGTGAGAATATCCCTTTTCTACTCCACCATTTTTGCCGCCCTATTCTCCCAATACTCCCCCCTTGTGATAATATCCCTTTTCTAATCCACCATTTTTGCCGCCCTATTCTCCCAATACTCCCCCCTTGTGATAATATCCCTTTTCTACTCCACCCATTTTGCCGCCCTATTCTCCCAATACTCCCCCTTGTGATAATATCCCTTTTCTACTCCACCATTTTTGCCGCCCTATTCTCCCAATACTCCCCCTTGTGATAATATCCCTTTTCTACTCCACCATTTTTGCCGCCCTATTCTCCCAATACTCCCCCCTTGTGACAATATCCCTTTTCTACTCCACCCATTTTGCCGCCCTATTCTCCCAATACTCCCCCCTTGTGATAATATCCCTTTTCTACTCCACCATTTTTGCCGCCCTATTCTCCCAATACTCCCCCTTGTGATAATATCCCTTTTCTACTCCACCATTTTTGCCGCCCTATTCTCCCAATACTCCCCCCTTGTGAGAATATCCCTTTTCTACTCCACAATTTTTGCCGCCCTATTCTCCCAATACTCCCCCCTTGTGATAATATCCCTTTTCTACTCCACCCATTTTGCCGCCCTATTCTCCCAATACTCCCCCCTTGTGAGAATATCCCTTTTCTACTCCACCATTTTTGCCACCCTATTCTCCCAATACTCCCCCCTTGTGATAATATCCCTTTTCTACTCCACCATTTTTGCCGCCCTATTCTCCCAATACTCCCCCCTTGTGAGAATATCCCTTTTCTACTCCACCATTTTTGCCGCCCTATTCTCCCAATACTCCCCCTTGTGATAATATCCCTTTTCTACTCCACCATTTTTGCCGCCCTATTCTCCCAATACTCCCCCCTTGTGAGAATATCCCTTTTCTACTCCACCATTTTTGCCGCCCTATTCTCCCAATACTCCCGCTTGTAATAATATCCCTTTTCTACTCCACCCATTTTGCCGCCCTATTCTCCCAATACTCCCCCCTTGTGATGATATCCCTTTTCTACTCCACCATTTTTGCCGCCCTTTTCTCCCAATACTCCCCCTTGTGACAATATCCCTTTTCTACTCCACCATTTTTGCCGCCCTATTCTCCCAATACTCCCCCCTTGTGATAATATCCCTTTTCTACTCCACCATTTTTGCCGCCCTATTCTCCCAATACTCCCCCCTGGTGAGAATATCCCTTTTCTATTCTACCATTTTTGCCGCCCTATTCTCCCAATACTCCCCCCTTGTGATAATATCCCTTTTCTACTCCACCATTTTTGCCGCCCTATTCTCCCAATACTCCCCCTTGTGATAATATCCCTTTTCTACTCCACCATTTTTGCCGCCCTATTCTCCCAATACTCCCCCCTTGTGAGAATATCCCTTTTCTACTCCACCATTTTTGCCGCCCTATTCTCCCAATACTCCCCCCTTGTGATAATATCCCTTTTCTACTCCACCATTTTTGCCGCCCTATTCTCCCAATACTCCCCCCTTGTGACAATATCCCTTTTCTACTCCACCATTTTTGCCGCCCTATTCTCCCAATACTCCCCCCTTGTCATAATATCCCTTTTCTACTCCACCATTTTTGCCGCCCTATTCTCCCAATACTCCCCCCTTGTGATAATATCCCTTTTCTACTCCACCATTTTTGCCGCCCTATTCTCCCAATACTCCCCCCTTGTGAGAATATCCCTTTTCTACTCCACCATTTTTGCCGCCCTATTCTCCCAATACTCCCCCCTTGTGATAATATCCCTTTTCTACTCCACCATTTTTGCCGCCCTATTCTCCCAATACTCCCCCTTGTGACAATATCCCTTTTCTACTCCACCATTTTTGCCGCCCTATTCTCCCAATACTCCCCCCTTGTGAGAATATCCCTTTTCTATTCCACCATTTTTGCCGCCCTATTCTCCCAATACTCCCCCCTTGTGATAATATCCCTTTTCTACTCCACCATTTTTGCCGCCCTATTCTCCCAATACTCCCCCTTGTGACAATATCCCTTTTCTACTCCACCATTTTTGCCGCCCTATTCTCCCAATACTCCCCCCTTGTGAGAATATCCCTTTTCTACTCCACCATTTTTGCCGCCCTATTCTCCCAATACTCCCCCCTGGTGAGAATATCCCTTTTCTATTCTACTATTTTTGCCGCCCTATTCTCCCAATACTCCCCCTTGTGATAATATCCCTTTTCTACTCCACCATTTTTGCCGCCCTATTCTCCCAATACTCCCCCCTTGTGAGAATATCCCTTTTCTACTCCACCATTTTTGCCGCCCTATTCTCCCAATACTCCCCCCTTGTGATAATATCCCTTTTCTACTCCACCATTTTTGCCGCCCTATTCTCCCAATACTCCCCCCTTGTGAGAATATCCCTTTTCTACTCCACCATTTTTGCCGCCCTATTCTCCCAATACTCCCCCCTTGTGATAATATCCCTTTTCTACTCCACCATTTTTGCCGCCCTATTCTCCCAATACTCCCCCCTTGTGACAATATCCCTTTTCTACTCCACCATTTTTGCCGCCCTATTCTCCCAATACTCCCCCCTTGTGATAATATCCCTTTTCTACTCCACCATTTTTGCCGCCCTATTCTCCCAATACTCCCCCCTTGTGATAATATCCCTTTTCTACTCCACCATTTTTGCCGCCCTATTCTCCCAATACTCCCCCCTTGTGATAATATCCCTTTTCTACTCCACCATTTTTGCCGCCCTATTCTCCCAATACTCCCCCCTTGTGATAATATCCCTTTTCTACTCCACCATTTTTGCCGCCCTATTCTCCCAATACTCCCCCTTGTGACAATATCCCTTTTCTACTCCACCATTTTTGCCGCCCTATTCTCCCAATACTCCCCCCTTGTGATAATATCCCTTTTCTACTCCACCCATTTTGCCGCCCTATTCTCCCAATACTCGCCCCTTGTGATAATATCCCTTTTCTACTCCACCATTTTTGCCGCCCTATTCTCCCAATACTCCCCCTTGTGATAATATCCCTTTTCTACTCCACCATTTTTGCCGCCCTATTCTCCCAATACTCCCCCCTTGTGACAATATCCCTTTTCTACTCCACCCATTTTGCCGCCCTATTCTCCCAATACTCCCGCTTGTGATAATATCCCTTTTCTACTCCACCATTTTTGCCGCCCTATTCTCCCAATACTCCCCCCTTGTGATAATATCCCTTTTCTACTCCACCATTTTTGCCACCCTATTCTCCCAATACTCCCCCTTGTGAGAATATCCCTTTTCTACTCCACCATTTTTGCCGCCCGATTCTCCCAATACTCCCCCCTTGTGATAGTATCCCTTTTCTACTTCACCATTTTTGCCGCCCTATTCTCCCAATACTCCCCCCTTGTGAGAATATCCCTTTTCTACTCCACCATTTTTGCCGCCCTATTCTCCCAATACTCCCCCCTTGTGAGAATATCCCTTTTCTACTCCACCATTTTTGCCGCCCTATTCTCCCAATACTCCCCACTTGTGATAATATCCCTTTTCTACTCCACCATTTTTGCCGCCCTATTCTCCCAATACTCCGCCCTGGTGAGAATATCCCTTTTCTACTCCACCATTTTTGCCGCCCTATTCTCCCAATACTCCCCCCTTGTGATAATATCCCTTTTCTACTCCACCATTTTTGCCGCCCTATTCTCCCAATACTCCCCCCTGGTGAGAATATCCCTTTTCTATTCTACCATTTTTGCCGCCCTATTCTCCCAATACTCCCCCCTTGTGATAATATCCCTTTTCTACTCCACCATTTTTGCCGCCCTATTCTCCCAATACTCCCCCTTGTGAGAATATCCCTTTTCTACTCCACCATTTTTGCGCCCTATTCTCCCAATACTCCCCCCTTGTGATAATATCCCTTTTCTACTCCACCATTTTTGCCGCCCTATTCTCCCAATACTCCCCCCTTGTGAGAATATCCCTTTTCTACTCCACCATTTTTGCCGCCCTATTCTCCCAATACTCCCCCCTTGTGATAATATCCCTTTTCTACTCCACCATTTTTGCCACCCTATTCTCCCAATACTCCCCCCTTGTGACAATATCCCTTTTCTACTCCACCATTTTTGCCGCCCTATTCTCCCAATACTCCCCCCTTGTGATAATATCCCTTTTCTACTCCACCATTTTTGCCGCCCTATTCTCCCAATACTCCCCCCTTGTGATAATATCCCTTTTCTCCTCCACCATTTTTGCCGCCCTATTCTCCCAATACTCCCCCCTTGTGAGAATATCCCTTTTCTACTCCACCATTTTTGCCGCCCTATTCTCCCAATACTCCCCCTTGTGATAATATCCCTTTTCTACTCCACCATTTTTGCCGCCCTATTCTCCCAATACTCCCCCCTGGTGAGAATATCCCTTTTCTATTCTACCATTTTTGCCGCCCTATTCTCCCAATACTCCCCCTTGTGATAATATCCCTTTTCTACTCCACCATTTTTGCCGCCCTATTCTCCCAATACTCCCCCCTTGTGAGAATATCCCTTTTCTACTCCACCATTTTTGCCGCCCTATTCTCCCAATACTCCCCCCTTGTGATAATATCCCTTTTCTACTCCACCATTTTTGCCGCCCTATTCTCCCAATACTCCCCCCTTGTGAGAATATCCCTTTTCTACTCCACCATTTTTGCCGCCCTATTCTCCCAATACTCCCCCCTTGTGATAATATCCCTTTTCTACTCCACCATTTTTGCCGCCCTATTCTCCCAATACTCCCCCCTTGTGACAATATCCCTTTTCTACTCCACCATTTTTGCCGCCCTATTCTCCCAATACTCCCCCCTTGTGATAATATCCCTTTTCTACTCCACCATTTTTGCCGCCCTATTCTCCCAATACTCCCCCCTTGTGATAATATCCCTTTTCTACTCCACCATTTTTGCCGCCCTATTCTCCCAATACTCCCCCCTTGTGATAATATCCCTTTTCTACTCCACCATTTTTGCCGCCCTATTCTCCCAATACTCCCCCCTTGTGATAATATCCCTTTTCTACTCCACCATTTTTGCCGCCCTATTCTCCCAATACTCCCCCTTGTGACAATATCCCTTTTCTACTCCACCATTTTTGCCGCCCTATTCTCCCAATACTCCCCCCTTGTGATAATATCCCTTTTCTACTCCACCCATTTTGCCGCCCTATTCTCCCAATACTCGCCCCTTGTGATAATATCCCTTTTCTACTCCACCATTTTTGCCGCCCTATTCTCCCAATACTCCCCCTTGTGATAATATCCCTTTTCTACTCCACCATTTTTGCCGCCCTATTCTCCCAATACTCCCCCCTTGTGACAATATCCCTTTTCTACTCCACCCATTTTGCCGCCCTATTCTCCCAATACTCCCGCTTGTGATAATATCCCTTTTCTACTCCACCATTTTTGCCGCCCTATTCTCCCAATACTCCCCCCTTGTGATAATATCCCTTTTCTACTCCACCATTTTTGCCACCCTATTCTCCCAATACTCCCCCCTTGTGAGAATATCCCTTTTCTACTCCACCATTTTTGCCGCCCTATTCTCCCAATACTCCCCCCTTGTGATAGTATCCCTTTTCTACTTCACCATTTTTGCCGCCCTATTCTCCCAATACTCCCCCCTTGTGAGAATATCCCTTTTCTACTCCACCATTTTTGCCGCCCTATTCTCCCAATACTCCCCCCTTGTGAGAATATCCCTTTTCTACTCCACCATTTTTGCCGCCCTATTCTCCCAATACTCCCCACTTGTGATAATATCCCTTTTCTAATCCACCATTTTTGCCGCCCTATTCTCCCAATACTCCGCCCTGGTGAGAATATCCCTTTTCTACTCCACCATTTTTGCCGCCCTATTCTCCCAATACTCCCCCCTTGTGATAATATCCCTTTTCTACTCCACCATTTTTGCCGCCCTATTCTCCCAATACTCCCCCCTTGTGAGAATATCCCTTTTCTACTCCACCATTTTTGCCGCCCTATTCTCCCAATACTCCCCCCTTGTGATAATATCCCTTTTCTACTCCACCATTTTTGCCGCCCTATTCTCCCAATACTCCCCCCTTGTGATAATATCCCTTTTCTCCTCCACCATTTTTGCCGCCCTATTCTCCCAATACTCCCCCCTTGTGAGAATATCCCTTTTCTACTCCACCATTTTTGCCGCCCTATTCTCCCAATACTCCCCCTTGTGATAATATCCCTTTTCTACTCCACCATTTTTGCCGCCCTATTCTCCCAATACTCCCCCCTGGTGAGAATATCCCTTTTCTATTCTACCATTTTTGCCGCCCTATTCTCCCAATACTCCCCCTTGTGATAATATCCCTTTTCTACTCCACCATTTTTGCCGCCCTATTCTCCCAATACTCCCCCCTTGTGAGAATATCCCTTTTCTACTCCACCATTTTTGCCGCCCTATTCTCCCAATACTCCCCCCTTGTGATAATATCCCTTTTCTACTCCACCATTTTTGCCGCCCTATTCTCCCAATACTCCCCCCTTGTGAGAATATCCCTTTTCTACTCCACCATTTTTGCCGCCCTATTCTCCCAATACTCCCCCCTTGTGATAATATCCCTTTTCTACTCCACCATTTTTGCCGCCCTATTCTCCCAATACTCCCCCCTTGTGACAATATCCCTTTTCTACTCCACCATTTTTGCCGCCCTATTCTCCCAATACTCCCCCCTTGTGATAATATCCCTTTTCTACTCCACCATTTTTGCCGCCCTATTCTCCCAATACTCCCCCCTTGTGATAATATCCCTTTTCTACTCCACCATTTTTGCCGCCCTATTCTCCCAATACTCCCGCTTGTGATAATATCCCTTTTCTACTCCACCATTTTTGCCGCCCTATTCTCCCAATACTCCCCCCTTGTGATAATATCCCTTTTCTACTCCACCATTTTTGCCACCCTATTCTCCCAATACTCCCCCCTTGTGAGAATATCCCTTTTCTACTCCACCATTTTTGCCGCCCTATTCTCCCAATACTCCCCCCTTGTGATAGTATCCCTTTTCTACTTCACCATTTTTGCCGCCCTATTCTCCCAATACTCCCCCCTTGTGAGAATATCCCTTTTCTACTCCACCATTTTTGCCGCCCTATTCTCCCAATACTCCCCCCTTGTGAGAATATCCCTTTTCTACTCCACCATTTTTGCCGCCCTATTCTCCCAATACTCCCCACTTGTGATAATATCCCTTTTCTACTCCACCATTTTTGCCGCCCTATTCTCCCAATACTCCGCCCTGGTGAGAATATCCCTTTTCTACTCCACCATTTTTGCCGCCCTATTCTCCCAATACTCCCCCCTTGTGATAATATCCCTTTTCTACTCCACCATTTTTGCCGCCCTATTCTCCCAATACTCCCCCCTGGTGAGAATATCCCTTTTCTATTCTACCATTTTTGCCGCCCTATTCTCCCAATACTCCCCCCTTGTGATAATATCCCTTTTCTACTCCACCATTTTTGCCGCCCTATTCTCCCAATACTCCCCCTTGTGAGAATATCCCTTTTCTACTCCACCATTTTTGCCGCCCTATTCTCCCAATACTCCCCCCTTGTGATAATATCCCTTTTCTACTCCACCATTTTTGGCGCCCTATTCTCCCAATACTCCCCCCTTGTGAGAATATCCCTTTTCTACTCCACCATTTTTGCCGCCCTATTCTCCCAATACTCCCCCCTTGTGATAATATCCCTTTTCTACTCCACCATTTTTGCCGCCCTATTCTCCCAATACTCCCCCCTTGTGAGAATATCCCTTTTCTACTCCACCATTTTTGCCGCCCTATTCTCCCAATACTCCCCCCTTGTGATAATATCCCTTTTCTACTCCACCATTTTTGCCGCCCTATTCTCCCAATACTCCCCCCTTGTGATAATATCCCTTTTCTACTCCACCATTTTTGCCGCCCTATTCTCCCAATACTCCCCCCTTGTGATAATATCCCTTTTCTACTCCACCATTTTTGCCGCCCTATTCTCCCAATACTCCCCCCTTGTGACAATATCCCTTTTCTACTCCACCATTTTTGCCGCCCTATTCTCCCAATACTCCCCCTTGTGACAATATCCCTTTTCTACTCCACCATTTTTGCCGCCCTATTCTCCCAATACTTCCCCCTTGTGATAATATCCCTTTTCTACTCCACCATTTTTGCCGCCCTATTCTCCCAATACTCCCCCCTTATGATAATATCCCTTTTCTACTCCACCCATTTTGCCGCCCTATTCTCCCAATACTCCCCCCTTGTGAGAATATCCCTTTTCTACTCCACCATTTTGCCGCCCTATTCTCCCAATACTCCCCCCTTGTGATAATATCCCTTTTCTACTCCACCATTTTTGCCGCCCTATTCTCCCAATACTCCCCCCTTGTGATAATATCCCTTTTCTACTCCACCCATTTTGCCGCCCTATTCTCCCAATACTCCCCAATTGTGATAATATCCCTTTTCTACTCCACCATTTTTGCCGCCCTATTCTCCCAATACTCCCCCCTTGTGATAATATCCCTTTTCTACTCCACCATTTTTGCCGCCCTATTCTCCCAATACTCCCCCCTTGTGAGAATATCCCTTTTCTACTCCACCATTTTTGCCGCCCTATTCTCCCAATACTCCCCCCTTGTGATAATATCCCTTTTCTACTCCACCCATTTTGCCGCCCTATTCTCCCAATACTCCCCCCTTGTGAGAATATCCCTTTTCTACTCCACCATTTTTGCCACCCTATTCTCCCAATACTCCCCCCTTGTGATAATATCCCTTTTCTACTCCACCATTTTTGCCGCCCTATTCTCCCAATACTCCCCCCTTGTGAGAATATCCCTTTTCTACTCCACCATTTTTGCCGCCCTATTCTCCCAATACTCCCCCCTTGTGAGAATATCCCCTTTCTACTCCACCATTTTTGCCGCCCTATTCTCCCAATACTCCCCCCTTGTGATAATATCCCTTTTCTACTCCACCATTTTTGCCGACAGATTCTCCCAATACTCCCCCATTGTGATAATATCCCTTTTCTACTCCACCATTTTTGCCGCCCTATTCTCCCAATACTCCCCCTTGTGATAATATCCCTTTTCTACTACACCATTATTGCCGCCCTATTCTCCCAATACTCCCCCCTTGTGATAATATCCCTTTTCTACTCCACCATTTTTGCCGACAGATTCTCCCAATACTCCCCCATTGTGATAATATCCCTTTTCTACTCCACCATTTTTGCCGCCCTATTCTCCCAATACTCCCCCTTGTGATAATATCCCTTTTCTACTACACCATTATTGCCGCCCTATTCTCCCAATACTCCCCCCTTGTGATAATATCCCTTTTCTAATCCACCATTTTTGCCGCCCTATTCTCCCAATACTCCCCCCTTGTGAGAATATCCCTTTTCTTCTGCACCATTTTTGCCGCCCTATTCTCCCAATACTCCCCCCTTGTGATAATATCCCTTTTCTACTCCACCCATTTTGCCGCCCTATTCTCCCAATACTCCCCAATTGTGATAATATCCCTTTTCTACTCCACCATTTTTGCCGCCCTATTCTCCCAATACTCCCCCCTTGTGATAATATCCCTTTTCTACTCCACCATTTTTGCCGCCCTATTCTCCCAATACTCCCCCCTTGTGAGAATATCCCTTTTCTACTCCACCATTTTTGCCGCCCTATTCTCCCAATACTCCCCCCTTGTGAGAATATCCCTTTTCTTCTGCACCATTTTTGCCGCCCTATTCTCCCAATACTCCCCCCTTGTGATAATATCCCTTTTCTTCTCCACCATTTTTGCCGCCCTATTCTCCCAATACTCCCTCCTTGTGATAATATCCCTTTTCTACTCCACCATTTTTGCCGCCCTATTCTCCCAATACTCCCCCCTTGTGATAATATCTCTTTTCTACTCCACCATTTTTGCCGCCCTATTCTCCCAATACTCCCCCCTTGTGAGAATATCCCTTTTCTTCTCCACCATTTTTGCCGACAGATTCTCCCAATACTCCCCCCTTGTGAGAATATCCCTTTTCTTCTGCACCATTTTTGCCGACAGATTCTCCCAATACTCCCCCATTGTGATAATATCCCTTTTCTACTCCACCATTTTTGCCGCCCTATTCTCCCAATACTCCCCCTTGTGATAATATCCCTTTTCTACTACACCATTATTGCCGCCCTATTCTCCCAATACTCCCCCCTTGTGATAATATCCCTTTTCTAATCCACCATTTTTGCCGCCCTATTCTCCCACTACTCCCCCCTTGTGAAAATATCCCTTTTCTACTCCACCATTTTTGACGCCCTATTCTCCCAATACTCCCCCTTGTGATAATATCCCTTTTCTACTCCACCCATTTTGCCGCCCTATTCTCCCAATACTCCCCCCTTGTGAGAATATCCCTTTTCTTCTCCACCATTTTTGCTGCCCAATTCTCCCAATACTCCCCCCTTGTGATAATATCCCTTTTCTACTCCACCATTTTTGCCGCCCTATTCTCCCAATACTCCCCCCTTGTGAGAATATCCCTTTTCTACTCCACCATTTTTGCCGCCCTATTCTCCCAATACTCCCCCCTTGTGAGAATATCCCTTTTCTACTCCACCATTTTTGCCGCCCTATTCTCCCAATACTCCCCCCTTGTGATAATATCCCTTTTCTACTCCACCCATTTTGCCGCCCTATTCTCCCAATACTCCCCCTTGTTAGAATTTCCCTTTTCTTCTCCTCCATTTTTGCCGCCCTATTCTCCCAATACTCCCCCCTTGTGAGAATATCCCTTTTCTTCTCCACCATTTTTGCCGCCCTATTCTCCCAATACTCCCCCCTTGTGATAATATCCCTTTTCTTCTCCACCATTTTTGCCGCCCTATTTTCCCAATACTCCCCCCTTGTGATAATATCCCTTTTCTACTCCACCATTTTTGCCGCCCTATTCTCCCAATACTCCCCCCTTGTGATAATATCCCTTTTCTACTCCACCATTTTTGCCGCCCTATTCTCCCAATACTCCCCCATTGTGATAGTATCCCTTTTCTACTCCACCATTTTTGCCGCCCTATTCTCCCAATACTCCCCCCTTGTGATAATATCCCTTTTCTACTCCACCATTTTTGCCGCCCTATTCTCCCAATACTCCCCCCTTGTGATAATATCCCTTTTCTACTCCACCATTTTTGCCGCCCTATTCTCCCAATACTCCCCCCTTGTGAGAATATCCCTTTTCTACTCCACCATTTTTGCCGCCCTATTCTCCCAATACTCCCCCCTTGTGAGAATACCCCTTTTTTCTCCACCATTTTTGCCGCCCTATTCTCCCAATACTCCCCCCTTGTGATAATATCCCTTTTCTACTCCACCATTTTTGCCGCCCTATTCTCCCAATACTCCCCCCTTGTGATAATACCCCTTTTCTACTCCACCATTTTTGCCGCCCTATTCTCCCAATACTCCCCCTTGTGAGAATATCCCTTTTCTACTCCACCATTTTTGCCGCCCTATTCTCCCAATACTCCCCCTTGTGATAATATCCCTTTTCTACTCCACCCATTTTGCCGCCCTATTCTCCCAATACTCCCCCCTTGTGAGAATATCCCTTTTCTTCTCCACCATTTTTGCCGCCCTATTCTCCCAATACTCCCCCCTTGTGATAATATCCCTTTTCTACTCCACCATTTTTGCCGCCCTATTCTCCCAATACTCCCCCTTGTGATAATATCCCTTTTCTACTACACCATTATTGCCGCCCTATTCTCCCAATACTCCCCCCTTGTGATAATATCCCTTTTCTACTCCACCATTTTTGCCGCCCTATTCTCCCAATACTCCCCTCTTGTGAGAATATCCCTTTTCTACTCCACCATTTTTGCCGCCCTATTCTCCCAATACTCCCCCCTTGTGAGAATATCCCTTTTCTACTCCACCATTTTTGCCGCCCTATTCTCCCAATACTCCCCCTTGTGATAATATCCCTTTTCTACTCCACCATTTTTGCCGCCCTATTCTCCCAATACTCCCCCCTTGTGAGAATATCCCTTTTCTACTCCACCATTTTTGCCGCCCTATTCTCCCAATACTCCCCCCTTGTGAGAATATCCCTTTTCTACTCCACCCATTTTGCCGCCCTATTCTCCCAATACTCCCCCCTTGTGAGAATATCCCTTTTCTACTCCACCCATTTTGCCGCCCTATTCTCCCAATACTCCCCCCTTGTGATAATATCCCTTTTCTACTCCACCATTTTTGCCGCCCTATTCTCCCAATACTCCCCCCTTGTGATAATATCCCTTTTCTACTCCACCCATTTTGCCGCCCTATTCTCCCAATACTCCCCCCTTGTGATAATATCCCTTTTCTACTCCACCATTTTTGCCGCCCTATTCTCCCAATACTCCCCCCTTGTGATAATATCCCTTTTCTACTCCACCCATTTTGCCGCCCTATTCTCCCAATACTCCCCCTTGTGAGAATATCCCTTTTCTCCTCCTCCATTTTTGCCGCCCTATTCTCCCAATACTCCCCCCTTGTGATAATATCCCTTTTCTACTCCACCATTTTTGCCGCCCTTTTCTCCCAATACTCCCCCCTTGTGAGAATATCCCTTTTCTACTCCACCATTTTTGCCGCCCTATTCTCCCAATACTCCCCCCTTGTGAGAATATCCCTTTTCTACTCCACCATTTTTGCCGCCCTATTCTCCCAATACTCCCCCCTTGTGAGAATATCCCTTTTCTACTCCACCATTTTTGCCGCCCTATTCTCCCAATACTCCCCCCTTGTGAGAATATCCCTTTTCTTCTCCACCATTTTTGCCGCCCTATTCTCCCAATACTCCCCCCTTGTGATAATATCCCTTTTCTTCTCCACCATTTTGGCCGCCCTATTCTCCCAATACTCCCCCCTTGTGATAATATCCCTTTTCTACTCCACCATTTTTGCCGCCCTATTCTCTCAATACTCCCCCCTTGTGAGAATATCCCTTTTCTACTCCACCCATTTTGCGCGCCCTATTCTCCCAATACTCCCCCCTTGTGATAATATCCCTTTTCTACTCCACCCATTTTGCCGCCCTATTCTCCCAATACTCCCCCCTTGTGATAATATCCCTTTTCTACTCCACCCATTTTGCCGCCCTATTCTCCCAATACTCCCCCCTTGTGATAATATCCCTTTTCTACTCCACCCATTTTGCCGCCCTATTTTCCCAATACTCCCCCCTTGTGATAATACCCCTTTTCTACTCCACCATTTTTGCCGCCCTATTCTCCCAATACTCCCCCCTTGTGAGAATATCCCTTTTCTACTCCACCATTTTTGCCGCCCTATTCTCTCAATACTCCCCCCTTGTGAGAATATCCCTTTTCTACTCCACCCATTTTGCGCGCCCTATTCTCCCAATACTCCCCCCTTGTGATAATATCCCTTTTCTACTCCACCATTTTTGCCGCCCTATTCTCTCAATACTCCCCCCTTGTGAGAATATCCCTTTTCTACTCCACCCATTTTGCGCGCCCTATTCTCCCAATACTCCCCCCTTGTGATAATATCCCTTTTCTACTCCACCCATTTTGCCGCCCTATTTTCCCAATACTCCCCCCTTGTGATAATACCCCTTTTCTACTCCACCATTTTTGCCGCCCTATTCTCCCAATACTCCCCCCTTGTGAGAATATCCCTTTTCTACTCCACCATTTTTGCCGCCCTATTCTCCCAATACTCCCCCCTTGTGATAATATCCCTTTTCTACTCCACCATTTTGGCCGCCCTATTCTCCCAATACTCCCCCCTTGTGATAATATCCCTTTTCTACTCCACCATTTTTGCCGCCCTATTCTCTCAATACTCCCCCCTTGTGAGAATATCCCTTTTCTACTCCACCCATTTTGCGCGCCCTATTCTCCCAATACTCCCCCCTTGTGATAATATCCCTTTTCTACTCCACCATTTTTGCCGCCCTATTCTCTCAATACTCCCCCCTTGTGAGAATATCCCTTTTCTACTCCACCCATTTTGCGCGCCCTATTCTCCCAATACTCCCCCCTTGTGATAATATCCCTTTTCTACTCCACCCATTTTGCCGCCCTATTTTCCCAATACTCCCCCCTTGTGATAATACCCCTTTTCTACTCCACCATTTTTGCCGCCCTATTCTCCCAATACTCCCCCCTTGTGAGAATATCCCTTTTCTACTCCACCATTTTTGCCGCCCTATTCTCCCAATACTCCCCCCTTGTGATAATATCCCTTTTCTACTCCACCATTTTTGCCGCTCTATTCTCCCAATACTCCCCCTTGTGATAATATCCCTTTTCTACTCCACCCATTTTGCCGCCCTATTCTCCCAATACTCCCCCTTGTGAGAATATCCCTTTTCTTCTCCTCCATGTTTGCCGCCCTATTCTCCCAATACTCCCCCCTTGTGATAATATCCCTTTTCTACTCCACCCATTTTGCCGCCCTATTCTCCCAATACTCCCCCCTTGTGATAATATCCCTTTTCTACTCCACCATTTTTGCCGCCCTATTCTCCCAATACTCCCCCCTTGTGATAATATCCCTTTTCTACTCCACCATTTTTGCCGCCCTATTCTCCCAATACTCCCCCCTTGTGATAATATCCCTTTTCTACTCCACCATTTTTGCCGCCCTATTCTCCCAATACTCCCCCCTTGTGAGAATATCCCTTTTCTACTCCACCCATTTTGCCGCCCTATTCTCCCAATACTCCCCCCTTGTGATAATATCCCTTTTCTACTCCACCATTTTTGCCGCCCTATTCTCCCAATACTCCCCCCTTGTGAGAATATCCCTTTTCTACTCCACCATTTTTGCCGCCCTATTCTCCCAATACTCCCCCCTTGTGAGAATATCCCTTTTCTACTCCACCCATTTTGCCGCCCTATTCTCCCAATACTCCCCCCTTGTGATAATATCCCTTTTCTACTCCACCATTTTTGCCGCCCTATTCTCCCAATACTCCCCCCTTGTGAGAATATCCCTTTTCTACTCCACCCATTTTGCCGCCCTATTCTCCCAATACTCCCCCCTTGTGATAATATCCCTTTTCTACTCCACCATTTTTGCCGCCCTATTCTCCCAATACTCCCCCCTTGTGATAATATCCCTTTTCTACTCCACCCATTTTGCCGCCCTATTCTCCCAATACTCCCCCCTTGTGAGAATATCCCATTTCTTCTCCACCATTTTTGCCGCCCTATTCTCCCAATACTCCCCCCTTGTGATAATATCCCTTTTCTACTCCACCCATTTTGCCGCCCTATTCTCCCAATACTCCCCCCTTGTGAGAATATCCCATTTCTTCTCCACCATTTTTGCCGCCCTATTCTCCCAATACTCCCCCTTGTGATAATATCCCTTTTCTCCTCCACCCATTTTGCCGCCCTATTCTCCCAATACTCCCCCCTTGTGATAATATCCCTTTTCTACTCCACCCATTTTGCCGCCCTATTCTCCCAATACTCCCCCCTTGTGATAATATCCCTTTTCTACTCCACCATTTTTGCCGCCCTATTCTCCCAATACTCCCCCCTTGTGATAATATCCCTTTTCTACTCCACCCATTTTGCCGCCCTATTCTCCCAATACTCCCCCCTTGTGATAATATCCCTTTTCTACTCCACCCATTTTGCCGCCCTATTCTCCCAATACTCCCCCCTTGTGAGAATATCCCATTTCTTCTCCACCATTTTTGCCGCCCTATTCTCCCAATACTCCCCCCTTGTGATAATATCCCTTTTCTACTCCACCCATTTTGCCGCCCTATTCTCCCAATACTCCCCCCTTGTGAGAATATCCCATTTCTTCTCCACCATTTTTGCCGCCCTATTCTCCCAATACTCCCCCTTGTGATAATATCCCTTTTCTCCTCCACCCATTTTGCCGCCCTATTCTCCCAATACTCCCCCCTTGTGATAATATCCCTTTTCTACTCCACCCATTTTGCCGCCCTATTCTCCCAATACTCCCCCCTTGTGATAATATCCCTTTTCTACTCCACCATTTTTGCCGCCCTATTCTCCCAATACTCCCCCCTTGTGATAATATCCCTTTTCTACTCCACCATTTTTGCCGCCCTATTCTCCCAATACTCCCCCCTCGTGATAATATCCCTATTCTACTCCACCCATTTTGCCGCCCTATTCTCCCAATACTCCCCCTTGTGAGAATATCCCATTTCTTCTCCACCATTTTTGCCGCCCTATTCTCCCAATACTCCCCCCTTGTGATAATATCCCTTTTCTACTCCACCCATTTTGCCGCCCTATTCTCCCAATACTCCCCCCTTGTGATAATATCCCTTTTCTACTCCACCATTTTTGCCGCCCTATTCTCCCAATACTCCCCCCTCGTGATAATATCCCTATTCTACTCCACCCATTTTGCCGCCCTATTCTCCCAATACTTCCCCCTTGTGAGAATATCCCATTTCTTCTCCACCATTTTTGCCGCCCTATTCTCCCAATACTCCCCCCTTGTGATAATATCCCTTTTCTACTCCACCCATTTTGCCGCCCTATTCTCCCAATACTCCCCCCTTGTGAGAATATCCCATTTCTTCTCCACCATTTTTGCCGCCCTATTATCCCAATACTCCCCCCTTGTGATAATATCCCTTTTCTACTCCACCCATTTTGCCGCCCTTTTCTCCCAATACTCCCCCCTTGTGAGAATATCCCTTTTCTACTCCACCCATTTTGCCGCCCTATTCTCCCAATACTCCCCCCTTGTGAGAATATCCCTTTTCTACTCCACCATTTTTGCCGCCCTATTCTCCCAATACTCCCCCCTTGTGAGAATATCCCTTTTCTACTCCACCCATTTTGCCGCCCTATTCTCCCAATACTCCCCCCTTGTGATAATATCCCTTTTCTACTCCACCATTTTTGCCGCCCTATTCTCCCAATACTCCCCCCTTGTGATAATATCCCTTTTCTACTCCACCATTTTTGCCGCCCTATTCTCCCAATACTCCCCCCTTGTGATAATATCCCTTTTCTACTCCACCCATTTTGCCGCCCTTTTCTCCCAATACTCCCCCCTTGTGAGAATATCCCTTTTCTACTCCACCATTTTTGCCGCCCTATTCTCCCAATACTCCCCCCTTGTGAGAATATCCCTTTTCTACTCCACCATTTTTGCCGCCCTATTCTCCCAATACTCCCCCCTTGTGATAATATCCCTTTTCTACTCCACCCATTTTGCCGCCCTATTCTCCCAATACTCCCCCCTTGTGAGAATATCCCATTTCTTCTCCACCATTTTTGCCGCCCTATTCTCCCAATACTCCCCCCTTGTGATAATATCCCTTTTCTACTCCACCCATTTTGCCGCCCTATTCTCCCAATACTCCCCCCTTGTGATAATATCCCTTTTCTACTCCACCATTTTTGCCGCCCTATTCTCCCAACACTCCCCCCTTGTGAGAATATCCCTTTTCTACTCCACCATTTTTGCCGCCCTATTCTCCCAATACTCCCCCCTCGTGATAATATCCCTTTTCTACTCCACCATTTTTGCCGCCCTATTCTCCCAATACTCCCCCCTTGTGAGAATATCCCTTTTCTTCTCCTCCATTTTTGCCGCCCTTTTCTCCCAATACTCCCCCCTTGTGAGAATATCCCTTTTCTACTCCACCATTTTTGCCGCCCTATTCTCCCAATACTCCCCCTTGTGAGAATATCCCTTTTGTTCTCCTCCATTTTTGCCGCCCTATTCTCCCAATACTCCCCCCTTGTGATAATATCCCTTTTCTACTCCACCCATTTTGCCGCCCTATTCTCCCAATACTCCCCCCTTGTGAGAATATCCCTTTTCTACTCCACCATTTTTGCCGCCCTATTCTCCCAATACTCCCCCCTTGTGATAATATCCCTTTTCTACTCCACCCATTTTGCCGCCCTATTCTCCCAATACTCCCCCCTTGTGAGAATATCCCATTTCTTCTCCACCATTTTTGCCGCCCTATTCTCCCAATACTCCCCCCTTGTGATAATATCCCTTTTCTACTCCACCCATTTTGCCGCCCTATTCTCCCAATACTCCCCCCTTGTGATAATATCCCTTTTCTACTCCACCATTTTTGCCGCCCTATTCTCCCAACACTCCCCCCTTGTGAGAATATCCCTTTTCTACTCCACCATTTTTGCCGCCCTATTCTCCCAATACTCCCCCCTTGTGATAATATCCCTTTTCTACTCCACCATTTTTGCCGCCCTATTCTCCCAATACTCCCCCCTCGTGATAATATCCCTATTCTACTCCACCCATTTTGCCGCCCTATTCTCCCAATACTCCCCCCTTGTGAGAATATCCCATTTCTTCTCCACCATTTTTGCCGCCCTATTCTCCCAATACTCCCCCCTTGTGATAATATCCCTTTTCTACTCCACCCATTTTGCCGCCCTATTCTCCCAATACTCCCCCCTTGTGAGAATATCCCATTTCTTCTCCACCATTTTTGCCGCCCTATTCTCCCAATACTCCCCCTTGTGATAATATCCCTTTTCTCCTCCACCCATTTTGCCGCCCTATTCTCCCAATACTCCCCCCTTGTGATAATATCCCTTTTCTACTCCACCATTTTTGCCGCCCTATTCTCCCAATACTCCCCCCTTGTGAGAATATCCCTTTTCTACTCCACCATTTTTGCCGCCCTATTCTCCCAATACTCCCCCCTTGTGAGAATATCCCTTTTCTACTCCACCCATTTTGCCGCCCTATTCTCCCAATACTCCCCCCTTGTGATAATATCCCTTTTCTACTCCACCCATTTTGCCGCCCTATTCTCCCAATACTCCCCCCTTGTGAGAATATCCCTTTTCTTCTCCTCCATTTTTGCCGCCCTATTCTCCCAATACTCCCCCCTTGTGATAATATCCCTTTTCTACTCCACCCATTTTGCCGCCCTTTTCTCCCAATACTCCCCCCTTGTGAGAATATCCCTTTTCTACTCCACCCATTTTGCCGCCCTATTCTCCCAATACTCCCCCCTTGTGAGAATATCCCTTTTCTACTCCACCATTTTTGCCGCCCTATTCTCCCAATACTCCCCCCTTGTGAGAATATCCCTTTTCTACTCCACCCATTTTGCCGCCCTATTCTCCCAATACTCCCCCCTTGTGATAATATCCCTTTTCTACTCCACCCATTTTGCCGCCCTATTCTCCCAATACTCCCCCCTTGTGAGAATATCCCTTTTCTTCTCCTCCATTTTTGCCGCCCTATTCTCCCAATACTCCCCCCTTGTGATAATATCCCTTTTCTACTCCACCCATTTTGCCGCCCTTTTCTCCCAATACTCCCCCCTTGTGAGAATATCCCTTTTCTACTCCACCCATTTTGCCGCCCTATTCTCCCAATACTCCCCCCTTGTGAGAATATCCCTTTTCTACTCCACCATTTTTGCCGCCCTATTCTCCCAATACTCCCCCCTTGTGAGAATATCCCTTTTCTACTCCACCCATTTTGCCGCCCTATTCTCCCAATACTCCCCCCTTGTGATAATATCCCTTTTCTACTCCACCATTTTTGCCGCCCTATTCTCCCAATACTCCCCCCTCGTGATAATATCCCTATTCTACTCCACCCATTTTGCCGCCCTATTCTCCCAATACTCCCCCCTTGTGAGAATATCCCATTTCTTCTCCACCATTTTTGCCGCCCTATTCTCCCAATACTCCCCCCTTGTGATAATATCCCTTTTCTACTCCACCCATTTTGCCGCCCTATTCTCCCAATACTCCCCCCTTGTGAGAATATCCCATTTCTTCTCCACCATTTTTGCCGCCCTATTATCCCAATACTCCCCCCTTGTGATAATATCCCTTTTCTACTCCACCCATTTTGCCGCCCTTTTCTCCCAATACTCCCCCCTTGTGAGAATATCCCTTTTCTACTCCACCCATTTTGCCGCCCTATTCTCCCAATACTCCCCCCTTGTGAGAATATCCCTTTTCTACTCCACCATTTTTGCCGCCCTATTCTCCCAATACTCCCCCCTTGTGAGAATATCCCTTTTCTACTCCACCCATTTTGCCGCCCTATTCTCCCAATACTCCCCCCTTGTGATAATATCCCTTTTCTACTCCACCATTTTTGCCGCCCTATTCTCCCAATACTCCCCCCTTGTGATAATATCCCTTTTCTACTCCACCATTTTTGCCGCCCTATTCTCCCAATACTCCCCCCTTGTGATAATATCCCTTTTCTACTCCACCATTTTTGCCGCCCTATTCTCCCAATACTCCCCCCTTGTGAGAATATCCCTTTTCTACTCCACCATTTTTGCCGCCCTATTCTCCCAATACTCCCCCCTTGTGAGAATATCCCTTTTCTACTCCACCATTTTTGCCGCCCTATTCTCCCAATACTCCCCCCTTGTGATAATATCCCTTTTCTACTCCACCCATTTTGCCGCCCTATTCTCCCAATACTCCCCCCTTGTGAGAATATCCCATTTCTTCTCCACCATTTTTGCCGCCCTATTCTCCCAATACTCCCCCCTTGTGATAATATCCCTTTTCTACTCCACCCATTTTGCCGCCCTATTCTCCCAATACTCCCCCCTTGTGATAATATCCCTTTTCTACTCCACCATTTTTGCCGCCCTATTCTCCCAACACTACCCCCTTGTGAGAATATCCCTTTTCTACTCCACCATTTTTGCCGCCCTATTCTCCCAATACTCCCCCCTCGTGATAATATCCCTTTTCTACTCCACCATTTTTGCCGCCCTATTCTCCCAATACTCCCCCCTTGTGAGAATATCCCTTTTCTTCTCCTCCATTTTTGCCGCCCTTTTCTCCCAATACTCCCCCCTTGTGAGAATATCCCTTTTCTACTCCACCATTTTTGCCGCCCTATTCTCCCAATACTCCCCCCTTGTGAGAATATCCCTTTTCTTCTCCTCCATTTTTGCCGCCCTTTTCTCCCAATACTCCCCCCTTGTGAGAATATCCCTTTTCTACTCCACCATTTTTGCCGCCCTATTCTCCCAATACTCCCCCCTTGTGAGAATATCCCTTTTCTACTCCACCATTTTTGCCGCCCTATTCTCCCAATACTCCCCCCTTGTGATAATATCCCTTTTCTACTCCACCCATTTTGCCGCCCTATTCTCCCAATACTCCCCCCTTGTGAGAATATCCCATTTCTTCTCCACCATTTTTGCCGCCCTATTCTCCCAATACTCCCCCCTTGTGATAATATCCCTTTTCTACTCCACCCATTTTGCCGCCCTATTCTCCCAATACTCCCCCCTTGTGAGAATATCCCATTTCTTCTCCACCATTTTTGCCGCCCTATTCTCCCAATACTCCCCCTTGTGATAATATCCCTTTTCTCCTCCACCCATTTTGCCGCCCTATTCTCCCAATACTCCCCCCTTGTGATAATATCCCTTTTCTACTCCACCCATTTTGCCGCCCTATTCTCCCAATACTCCCCCCTTGTGATAATATCCCTTTTCTACTCCACCATTTTTGCCGCCCTATTCTCCCAATACTCCCCCCTTGTGATAATATCCCTTTTCTACTCCACCATTTTTGCCGCCCTATTCTCCCAATACTCCCCCCTCGTGATAATATCCCTATTCTACTCCACCCATTTTGCCGCCCTATTCTCCCAATACTCCCCCCTTGTGAGAATATCCCATTTCTTCTCCACCATTTTTGCCGCCCTATTCTCCCAATACTCCCCCCTTGTGATAATATCCCTTTTCTACTCCACCCATTTTGCCGCCCTATTCTCCCAATACTCCCCCCTTGTGAGAATATCCCATTTCTTCTCCACCATTTTTGCCGCCCTATTATCCCAATACTCCCCCCTTGTGATAATATCCCTTTTCTACTCCACCCATTTTGCCGCCCTTTTCTCCCAATACTCCCCCCTTGTGAGAATATCCCTTTTCTACTCCACCCATTTTGCCGCCCTATTCTCCCAATACTCCCCCCTTGTGAGAATATCCCTTTTCTACTCCACCATTTTTGCCGCCCTATTCTCCCAATACTCCCCCCTTGTGAGAATATCCCTTTTCTACTCCACCCATTTTGCCGCCCTATTCTCCCAATACTCCCCCTTGTGATAATATCCCTTTTCTACTCCACCATTTTTGCCGCCCTATTCTCCCAATACTCCCCCCTTGTGAGAATATCCCTTTTCTACTCCACCCATTTTGCCGCCCTATTCTCCCAATACTCCCCCCTTGTGATAATATCCCTTTTCTACTCCACCCATTTTGCCGCCCTATTCTCCCAATACTCCCCCCTTGTGAGAATATCCCTTTTCTACTCCACCATTTTTGCCGCCCTATTCTCCCAATACTCCCCCCTTGTGAGAATATCCCTTTTCTACTCCACCCATTTTGCCGCCCTATTCTCCCAATACTCCCCCCTTGTGATAATATCCCTTTTCTACTCCACCATTTTTGCCGCCCTATTCTCCCAATACTCCCCCCTTGTGAGAATACCCCTTTTCTACTCCACCCATTCTGCCGCCCTATTCTCCCAATACTCCCCCCTTGTGAGAATATCCCTTTTCTTCTCCTCCATTTTTGCCGCCCTATTCTCCCAATACTCCCCCCTTGTGATAATATCCCTTTTCTACTCCACCCATTTTGCCGCCCTTTTCTCCCAATACTCCCCCCTTGTGAGAATATCCCTTTTCTACTCCACCCATTTTGCCGCCCTATTCTCCCAATACTCCCCCCTTGTGAGAATATCCCTTTTCTACTCCACCATTTTTGCCGCCCTATTCTCCCAATACTCCCCCCTTGTGAGAATATCCCTTTTCTACTCCACCCATTTTGCCGCCCTATTCTCCCAATACTCCCCCCTTGTGATAATATCCCTTTTCTACTCCACCATTTTTGCCGCCCTATTCTCCCAATACTCCCCCCTTGTGAGAATATCCCTTTTCTACTCCACCCATTTTGCCGCCCTATTCTCCCAATACTCCCCCTTGTGATAATATCCCTTTTCTACTCCACCATTTTTGCCGCCCTATTCTCCCAATACTCCCCCCTTGTGATAATATCCCTTTTCTACTCCACCCATTTTGCCGCCCTATTCTCCCAATACTCCCCCCTTGTGAGAATATCCCATTTCTTCTCCACCATTTTTGCCGCCCTATTCTCCCAATACTCCCCCCTTGTGATAATATCCCTTTTCTACTCCACCCATTTTGCCGCCCTATTCTCCCAATACTCCCCCCTTGTGAGAATATCCCATTTCTTCTCCACCATTTTTGCCGCCCTATTCTCCCAATACTCCCCCTTGTGATAATATCCCTTTTCTCCTCCACCCATTTTGCCGCCCTATTCTCCCAATACTCCCCCCTTGTGATAATATCCCTTTTCTACTCCACCCATTTTGCCGCCCTATTCTCCCAATACTCCCCCCTTGTGATAATATCCCTTTTCTACTCCACCATTTTTGCCGCCCTATTCTCCCAATACTCCCCCCTTGTGATAATATCCCTTTTCTACTCCACCCATTTTGCCGCCCTATTCTCCCAATACTCCCCCCTTGTGATAATATCCCTTTTCTACTCCACCCATTTTGCCGCCCTATTCTCCCAATACTCCCCCCTTGTGAGAATATCCCATTTCTTCTCCACCATTTTTGCCGCCCTTGTGATAATATCCCTTTTCTACTCCACCCATTTTGCCGCCCTATTCTCCCAATACTCCCCCCTTGTGAGAATATCCCATTTCTTAAGGGATACTCCACCATTTTTGCCGCCCTATTCTCCCAATACTCCCCCCTTGTGAGAATATCCCATTTCTTCTCCACCATTTTTGCCGCCCTATTATCCCAATACTCCCCCCTTTTCCCCCCTCGTGATAATATCCCTTTTCTACTCCACCCATTTTGCCGCCCTATTCTCCCAATACTCCCCCTTGTGGGAATATCCCTTTTCTTCTCCTCCATTTTTGCCGCCCTATTCTCCCAATACTCACCCCTTGTGAGAATATCCCTTTTCTACTCCACCCATTTTGCCGCCCTATTCTCCCAATACTCCCCCCTTGTGAGAATATCCCTTTTCTTCTCCACCATTTTTGCCGCCCTATTCTCCCAATACTCCCCCCTTGTGATAATATCCCTTTTCTACTCCACCATTTTTGCCGCCCTATTCTCACAATACTCCCCCCTTGTGATAATATCCCTTTTCTACTCCACCCATTTTGCCGCCCTATTCTCCCAATACTCCCCCCTTGTGATAATATCCCTTTTCTACTCCACCATTTTTGCCGCCCTATTCTCCCAACACTCCCCCCTTGTGAGAATATCCCTTTTCTACTCCACCATTTTTGCCGCCCTATTCTCCCAATACTCCCCCCTCGTGATAATATCCCTTTTCTACTCCACCATTTTTGCCGCCCTATTCTCCCAATACTCCCCCCTTGTGAGAATATCCCTTTTCTTCTCCTCCATTTTTGCCGCCCTTTTCTCCCAATACTCCCCCCTTGTGAGAATATCCCTTTTCTACTCCACCATTTTTGCCGCCCTATTCTCCCAATACTCCCCCCTTGTGAGAATATCCCTTTTCTCCTCCACCATTTTTGCCGCCCTTTTCTCCCAATACTCCCCCCTTGTGAGAATATCCCTTTTCTACTCCACCATTTTTGCCGCCCTATTCTCCCAATACTCCCCCCTCGTGATAATATCCCTTTTCTACTCCACCATTTTTGCCGCCCTATTCTCCCAACACTCCCCCCTTGTGAGAATATCCCTTTTCTCCTCCTCCATTTTTGCCGCCCTATTCTCCCAATACTCCCCCCTTGTGAGAATATCCCTTTTCTACTCCACCATTTTTGCCGCCCTATTCTCCCAATACTCCCCCCTTGTGAGAATATCCCTTTTCTTCTCCTCCATTTTTGCCGCCCTTTTCTCCCAATACTCCCCCCTTGTGAGAATATCCCTTTTCTACTCCACCATTTTTGCCGCCCTATTCTCCCAATACTCCCCCCTTGTGATAATATCCCTTTTCTACTCCACCCATTTTGCCGCCCTATTCTCCCAATACTCCCCCCTTGTGAGAATATCCCATTTCTTCTCCACCATTTTTGCCGCCCTATTCTCCCAATACTCCCCCCTTGTGATAATATCCCTTTTCTACTCCACCCATTTTGCCGCCCTATTCTCCCAATACTCCCCCCTTGTGAGAATATCCCATTTCTTCTCCACCATTTTTGCCGCCCTATTCTCCCAATACTCCCCCCTTGTGATAATATCCCTTTTCTACTCCACCCATTTTGCCGCGCTATTCTCCCAATACTCCCCCCTTGTGAGAATATCCCATTTCTTCTCCACCATTTTTGCCGCCCTATTCTCCCAATACTCCCCCTTGTGATAATATCCCTTTTCTCCTCCACCCATTTTGCCGCCCTATTCTCCCAATACTCCCCCCTTGTGATAATATCCCTTTTCTACTCCACCCATTTTGCCGCCCTATTCTCCCAATACTCCCCCCTTGTGATAATATCCCTTTTCTACTCCACCATTTTTGCCGCCCTATTCTCCCAATACTCCCCCCTTGTGATAATATCCCTTTTCTACTCCACCATTTTTGCCGCCCTATTCTCCCAATACTCCCCCCTTGTGATAATATCCCTATTCTACTCCACCCATTTTGCCGCCCTATTCTCCCAATACTCCCCCCTTGTGAGAATATCCCATTTCTTCTCCACCATTTTTGCCGCCCTATTCTCCCAATACTCCCCCCTTGTGATAATATCCCTTTTCTACTCCACCCATTTTGCCGCCCTATTCTCCCAATACTCCCCCCTTGTGAGAATATCCCATTTCTTCTCCACCATTTTTGCCGCCCTATTATCCCAATACTCCCCCCTTGTGATAATATCCCTTTTCTACACCATTTTTGCCGCCCTATTCTCCCAATACTGCCCCCTTGTGATAATATCCCTTTTCTACTCCACCATTTTTGCCGCCCTATTCTCCCAATACTCCCCCCTTGTGATAATATCCCTTTTCTACTCCACCCATTTTGCCGCCCTATTCTCCCAATACTCCCCCCTTGTGAGAATATCCCATTTCTTCTCCAACATTTTTGCCGCCCTATTCTCCCAATACTCCCCCCTTGTGATAATATCCCTTTTCTACTCCACCCATTTTGCCGCCCTATTCTCCCAATACTCCCCCCTTGTGATAATATCCCTTTTCTACTCCACCCATTTTGCCGCCCTATTCTCCCAATACTCCCCCCTTGTGATAATATCCCTTTTCTACTCCACCATTTTTGCCGCCCTATTCTCCCAATACTCCCCCCTTGTGATAATATCCCTTTTCTACTCCACCATTTTTGCCGCCCTATTCTCCCAATACTCCCCCCTCGTGATAATATCCCTTTTCTACTCCACCCATTTTGCCGCCCTATTCTCCCAATACTCCCCCTTGTGGGAATATCCCTTTTCTTCTCCTCCATTTTTGCCGCCCTATTCTCCCAATACTCACCCCTTGTGAGAATATCCCTTTTCTACTCCACCCATTTTGCCGCCCTATTCTCCCAATACTCCCCCCTTGTGAGAATATCCCTTTTCTTCTCCACCATTTTTGCCGCCCTATTCTCCCAATACTCCCCCCTTGTGATAATATCCCTTTTCTACTCCACCATTTTTGCCGCCCTATTCTCACAATACTCCCCCCTTGTGAGAATATCCCTTTTCTACTCCACCATTTTTGCCGCCCTATTCTCCCAATACTCTTCCCTTGTGAGAATATCCCTTTTCTACTCCACCATTTTTGCCGCTCTATTCTCCCAATACTCCCCCTTGGGATACTATCCATTTTCTGCTCCACCATTTTTACTCTATTCTCACTTTACCCCCCTTTTGATAATATACCTCGACTTCCCCCCGCCTTTTACTATTCTCCCTTTACTCCTCCTTGTGATAATATCACTTTAGCATGCCTTATGAAGTTTTTCGACTAGTTAATGTGGTATAGTAAATAAATTAGATTTGAATAGCCAATATAATAAGAGAAACGAAGATTATTCAAAATTTTGCTAAACATAAGTCAAAATGGAATCCGCTTCGCAAGTAAGTGTACCCTTGAGAAGCGGTGGAAGGAAAATGCGAAAGCGGAGGGAGTTGGATGCTCTTGTTGCACATTCTTTTGCGAAAAGGTGCAATTCAAATGAAATGCTTTGATATAATTTCAACGAAAAGATTTGCAATAATGTGAAGTTGTTCGATTACCATCTGTGAAAATGGATGACTACTTCTGTTTTGATAATGTGGGTAAAAAAACGAGACAGAAAGATGTAGTTATAACAATAACATAATAAATTTGCATTCTTTTGCAGCCAATAATAACTTAGATTCGCTCTTACTCATACTGCAGCTAGTATAGTAATAATTTTCAAATAGATTTACAAGTTAGTAAAAATTTGGTCCCAATAAACGTCATCTTCACACGAATTCACCACGAAAGAATCGAGTGATTTTAATAACTTTAAACGGTTATGTGAAATCCCCCAGATCCTGAATCCCCCAGATCCTAAATCCCCCATATCATGAATCCCTCATATCGTAAACCTTCCAGATCCCAAATCTCCCAGATTCTAAATCCCCCAGATCATAAATCCCCCAGATCATAAATCCCCCAGATCATAAATCCCCCAGATCCCAAATCCTTCATATCATAAATCCCCCAGATCAAAAATCCCCCGGATCAAAAATCCCCCGGATCAAAAATCCCCCAGATCCAAAATCCCCCAAACACACAATAATAATATTATTATGAAGGTATTTGCGATCTGCACGAATTAATAGTGCGTTTCAACAGTTTTAAAATTAAGCAACTTTTTTCAGTTTTTTATCCTCAATAAAAAACGGCTAAACCGATTTTGCTGACAACTAATTCAGTTCTAAGTTACGTAACTACGCGTCAAATGAAAGCGGTCCCACGTCAATACGATCTTTAGTTTTCGAGATAATCGAGACGAAAAATAATTCCGAACGCACATACGCACATACACACATGCGTACATACACACTTACAGACATCTCTCTAAAAACGATGGATTTGGATTCTAAAGACCTTAAAACGTGGAGATATGTAAAAATTTGGGAGTTGCAAAGTCGACCCCATTCCAATAACTTTCCATAGGGAACTGGGAAGTTAAAAATTGTTTGTCAGAAATGAATTTTTGTACATTTTTTCAAAGAAAAGGCTAAAAATAATTTTTCATGACCACGCATAATTTTTTCAAAAAGTCTGAAAGAATAAAAAAAAATCCAAAAAATGTTGAATCAATTAAATCGTGTTCGTGTTTCCTGAGCTCCTTTTGTCAGTGGAATTGTTGTTTCTATTTTCGCATCACGCTTTATTTTCCTGATTGTACGTTCAATTTAAATCAATATTTTACCACTATTTATTGGGTCCTCCTTCAATCGAGGCTAGAGAAGTGACGTCGGCTCGAGGGAGAAGGAGTGCCACCATAAGATGTTTCCTGGAAATAGAGTATACCATGAAAAAGGCGTGGATGAAGTTTTTTGTGAGGAAGCACTTAACGTCGAAAGTGCAAAGTTGATCCTTTGGTTGCAGTTCGAAAACCAATATAGTCATATATTTTCCAAGCTCGATTTCGTCCCTGCACTAAAGAGCTATCAATCTCTTTGAAGAGTTCTAGCTTTTTGTTGTGTAGTGATGCGTTTCCAAATGAAATAGGGGCTACTAAAAATAAGCAGCAAGCAATCGATTCTTTGTATTTTACTGTGAATCTATGAGAAAAAATTCAGTGATACAACTTAAAAACTGATATTTTCGAAGAATAACGTTGGGATTAATATGGTTAGTTTCATACAGCTGCATAATGCATGGCTTTTATTAACTTAAATACTTTGTAGCTTTCTAACCGATATTATATTCAAATATCTCCAAGTTGAAGTCCTTACTTTAAATTTTATAAAGAAACATTCGTTAGAAGAGCGCTTCAAGGAAAATTTTGGTGCAGTCGATAAATTTTCGGTGGTCAAACACTTTTGAAATTATCCTTTCTCCCTTTTCAGCCTGACACTATGCATTCATTCAACCACAACAAGATTACGTCTAGGGTAATTTAGAGACTTCAGATTATGTGTTCATAAGCTGGTGATGTCTAGATCTTTTCGATGAGCTCTAATGTCTCACGTTTGAAATTGAGTTCCTCTGAAACATCGATTTTGGATTGATTGATAATGGCTGATGTCACTGATTTGGCTTCAGTCCATTAACTATTTGAAACAAAGGCTAAATTGCATCTAAAATTGGCCTCAATCCATACATCTTCAACTTCAATATGTCTACCCGAAAATGCAACCATGGCCATCGCTTTGGCTTTTAACTGGAGGATTGCACCCTCAGGATGACTGATAGATTGATTCAACTCTAATTGATGAGATTGCTAGTTTCTATATACTTGAAGATATGTTGGTAAGATACGTAGAGCTTTCACTGTAAAAACAAAGGACTAAGTCATCTTTGATGTATTCAAGTTAGAAATGACCAGTTTATCTTTGCCTAGCCCGCATGGTTAATAGGATTGATTGATTGGCTTTCACATGAGTATCACATGGAGCCTTTCAGTTGCATCATCAATTTTGGTGTGCAAGTGAAGACATTTGAATTTGTGACCAAACGATTCGTAGTTCGAATGACGAAAATAATTGACCAGGACTGTAATGAAATCGACAGAAGATATATTTATGTCTCCTGGATTTTATGTTCAATTGGATTGCATAACAAATCAAAGTTCATACTACGAAGAAGATAAGCATGCAGTGATATCTTCTGAAGCGTTATTGTCAGTGGCGGCTCGTGGGAGTTAAGTATGGTGGGGCTACTGCTACGGATTTTTCTATCACCAATATAAGTTATTTGTGCGTTTTCACTCCACCCAAGGGGTACCACATGTGGAGCGTAAACCGATTTTAAGCGATCGGTTTCCCCAAAAGTAGGCAATCAAAGATATATTCCTATCTTCTTCTTCTATCTAAATCTTGTTAATTATTAATTTTATCAAAATCATAAATACCATAAACTGAAGAACCCATTTCTGAAACAAACTTTAAGCACTACAAAACTTTAAAAAATACCTAACACTACGAAGGCACACTAAGTACTAATACCATGCAATACACTGATGAGACTACTCTTGCATTAACAGTCATCAACTTCACCCCCTTCGGCCCGTCGTAAAAAAATGTTGGTCATGCCTGCTCTAAAGTATTATCCAGACCATGCCAAGACTAAACGTTGTCGAAGCACTGAAAGGGCTGCATATGATTAGCCCATCCACGATGTTTTCACATGTTATTTCAAATACTCACATTCCCGCGGCCTCAGCATAGAATTCACGCAGCGATTCAAATCGAAATACTCTTTTTCGGGACAAAATCCATGTAGCCCCTTCCTCATAGTAAAGGTGGAAAATTGTCAAAGAGAAAATAAGTTTGAATTTTACTCTCAGCTTTTACTCGGTGCAGGCACAACGAAGTGAGTCGAAGAGAAAAACAAATCGTTCTATAGTGCGTGGCAAGAAGACTATGTGAAAGTAAACTACAGCATGGGCGAAAAAAATGCTACATTATATTTTGAAATGAAATTAAATTATGAAAACTTGTTACGCGCACTTTTACCCCCGAGGCCTCTAATGGCTGCGGGGTGGACGATTGTGCCCGGCGTTTTTGACCGCGAAGAGGGGCGGGGTAATTTTGATAATGTCTTTGGGCGCCACCCAGTCGTGCGCCGACAATCGTCCAGCGACCTAAACCCTGACTGGGGTTTGGTTTGGGTCGCGACACTGAGACCCGATCTCGAACCCGAAACCCTTTTGGGGGGGGGGACCCACCAATCCAAAACCGTGATCAAACTAAAAAAAAGGAAACTCGCTCCACTTTGGCTTCCTTACAACTCTTCTATATTCTATTGAACTATAAACACGTACAACTTCAAGATAGTGCTTAATCTACTTACGATTTACTTGTTTTTCGCAATTCGACCTCGCCTCCTGCTTTTTCGGTAACCTTCGCCGTGAACTCCTTTTTCTTCGCTGCTCGTTCCGTCTCGCCTCCAAACCAAAAATGCAAAAAGTTGCCTTTTCCGGTAACCGTCACCGAGAACTCCTTTTTCTTCGCTGCTCGTTCCGTCTCGCCTCCAATCCAAAAAAATGCAAAACCGACCCGTCTTCAGTCCAATCCAAAAACCGACAGCCTCCTTTTCTTTGTTCCCAGCTCTCTAGATCCGTTCGGTCTAACAGATCAGCTGGTTTACGGAACAATTCCCATCCCAATTCTGGTTTTAGAACCACTGGTGTGGGACTCACTGGATTTGGTCGAATCAGCTGTCTGCGCACGGCCATCTTGGCTTTTTCGCCACCAATGATGTCACTACGACATTTCCCAGTGACAGCTCGCGTATGTTGTTATTGTTTACATTGTTGGTGTTGTTCAGCGTTGAATTGGATGTGGCTAGCGTCGCCACATTGTTGGTCGTTTGTTGCAACGTGGAGTTGGCGTTGGCCGTTAGATTGTTGGCATTGTTCTTGTTTTTGTCGAGAGTCGGGCTATTTAGTGTGGGGCTTATGTGAACCGGCGGCACTGATGGCGGAAGTTGCGGCGGCAATGGTTGATGCTGCGGCGACGGGATGTCCTCGATAGGCCGCGTGTAGATGGATTTTGTTCGTTCGGGACGACTAGCGATTGGTGGCGGTGGAGCGATATCGTCTTCATTGGTTGAACTATGCGATGAAGGGACTAAATTATGCGAGTGCGATAGACTTAGAGGAATCACTTGCGGACCGGTGTGTGATTCAGAGTCAGTTGGAGTACTACTTGGACTGCTGCTACTAACACGACTCAGCGATGAACCTGAATGCGTTGTAGTTGCATTTGTCATATATTTTGAGTTAGGCCGTTGCTTGCTCGTGGATTTTTCCTTTGTTCCTGCTTACTTATGTTTGAATTCATCAATAAACGTGCCCATGCTTCAGGCATTCCCGTAAACTCTCCCGTGATGGAATCCTAGCATGGTTGGATGTTTCATCGTGGTTGAGTGGATACTGTTTGCGTAGTCTTGCGTTCAACCAGAATTTTTGCAATTGTTCCAAGTTGCGCCTGGTCGGTATTCGCGAATCACCGTTGTATGAGTCAAGGATTTCTTGCCAACATTGACGAACCTTTATGGTTTTCCTTCGCGACTTCTTGCGATGCTTGACGTCAATGATTTCCTCAGGGATGGCTCGGTGATGTTCTCCTTAACCTAGTGACCATTTATCTTTTACTTACCACTATTGAACTAGTTCCTATTCTCTACTCAATTCTACCATTCTTGCATTCAATGATGAGTTTATATAATCCAATTCTTAAATTAAAATTTCTATTCACTTAAATTTCTTAAACTACTCTACGAGCCTCAGTGGAGTGGTGTTTGCGCTATTTACGTTTGGCGGGTGGCTTGGGTTAGACCTGCAGGCTTTTTGACCAGAGTCCTGATTGGCTTTTGACTCAAGTCAAACTCAATCAGGACTTTTTTTTTTAAATATATAAACTATTCGGTCGCAGCGAAATGCGACCGTAACAAACTATATTGAAATCTATAATGATGTTTTATTACATTTGCACTAATATAGGCTCATCATTAAGTGACGGGGCTGAGCCTCACTAGCCCCACAGGTAGAGCCGCCACTGGTAATTGAACTTAAAATAACCATCCAGAATAATTATTCTAGATTGGTTTAAAAACGACGAAAACTCTATGTTTTACTATGAAAGCTATAACTGAAAGTTGTGCTAAAAAGGAATGTAAGCTGTTTGGAATAAAATCGGCTTACATAAAACGTACACCACCAGATGAATATCAAATTCTTTTCACTGTCGTTTACTCATATCTAAATCTCCACTCACAAAATTCCATGTAATTTATTCAAAGTTATTTAAAAAGCTGGTACAGATAAATCAGCTAGCCGTAACGTTTTACCCAAAGGACTTGAGGTCCATAAATGAGACAGAAAAGTGCAATTAACGATGCGAAAGCCAAAAACAACGCTAATTACCATCGTAGAGAAACTCATTCTAATTAGAGGACGCGTTGCACCATAGCTGTGTGGACTCATCCTGCAAAATAAAAACCAAACATTAAACTCAATTTAATTTAATTGGTGTCGTAAATAATTTTTTAAGGTGGCTTTTTATGTGTGATATCATTTTTTAAGATGAACTGGACAGTGGAAAATAATAAAGAAGGAAATGAGAAAATTTATAAAGTAAATTTAATTATGCGAAGGCTATGACGCAGATATTTAATTTTAAATGGTAATATTTTGAATGATTTTGTTATGACAAGCTCAAAAAAATGTTTTTATTTCAAACAAAATTTGCAGATAAAGTTAAATAAGTTGAAAAACTTTATGATCATGTTGAATGGTCATTACTTAAGAGAGGAATGCGCCATTGACATGTAAGATCTTTTTTTTAATGATTCAACCAAATTTACGATTATAAAATCCATACATTAAAAACAAGCATAATTAATTGAATTGCTATCCTATTTCCCTGCAAGTTACTTTCAAAAAACGACTCGCATATTGTCATTTACTTTATGTTTATTTCACTGCTGGTCTATTTACTTCCTGTTTGTTGCAATCATGTTTCATAACTCTCATAAAATTATACTAGCGTTACGACAGCATGGACTTATATCGTATTTAGAAGCTTTGTTCTTTCCGCATTTGCCTCCACAAATGTAGTCTTTGTACAAAAGAACAGATCCACCACAAAGTTTCCCTTATTCACATTCTATTCAAGACTTAGGCATCATCATAAAATTGGGCATAAAATATGTTTGCTTCTATATAAGTCGTCATAAATTTTCAGGATCCTTAGAGACCATTATAGTCAAATTGAGGAGTATTACTTTACGAGCAAATGGATGAACTTAAAAGTTCCATTTCGGTTATAAGCTCAACGGTATACCTCGAGCTGAAATGTCTCGAAAATTGTTGCAAAAATACTATTATGTAATAGAATATCGAATATTAAAATGAGGAGAGAGGAATGATGAAATAAGCAACAAAACTAACTTCTGAGCAATCTAAGACAACTGTCAGATGCAAATAACCATAATGTTCATAAAAGACTTTTAAAAAGTGGAAAATAAGTCGCCTTCTCTACCTGATTTACAGTTACATATAAATAATCATCACACTAAAAAATTTAAAATTTTTAAATTATTTCAGGGAAGAATAAAAATTTCCTTCAACAATTTATAGGAAGGATAAAAGTTTTCTTTAATAATTTATCTTTTCTCAAAGTGAAAAATTCATAAAGAACGAATTATGTTGGAAAAACTACGAACAGATTCGTATAGTTTAGATACAAATCTGAGAAACCACATTCTTAATGTAAGTTTAACATTTTGGCATTTTGGTTGAAGTAAGAAACTCTTTGGAAATAATAGGCAAACAAAAGTTACAAAGTTGCGAGGATTATTGAATGAAGAAATGTAAAAAGAGGATTTTTCTGATGCAGAAATTAAACAGAAGAAAATGTTTTTAACTCTATCAACCCGTCAAACACACAGATCAGAGGTTAGAAAAATTATACAAACGTAAAAGCGGTTCCAAAACTCGTGAAAACGTTATGGAAAAAAGGTTGAGATTTCATTGATCTCAATTTTGTGTTTAAAAGATTTTTTTTTTGCATTTTTGGAATTATCCTTGTAAAGGGTCTGTCCCAAAATAAAGTTGAATGAGTTCAAGAAAAAAAGTAGTAGTACAAGTGTTTAAAATTCTTTGAACTAGGCTCCTTCCCCGTCAAAACACCGGTGCCAGCGGTCCTTTCACCCACGGTACACGCTTTGGAAGGCGTTGGCGAGGATCTCCATCAAGCACCTCGTCGTAGCCTTTTTGGTTGCTTCTAAAGTTTCAAAATGGTGAATTTGAAGGTGCCTCATGATCCTTGGGAATAAGAAGATGAAATTCGGATAACTTTCACACTACTCCAAGATTTCCCGAGAGATCCTTGCACGAGAAGTCTTCTGGTCATCGAAAAGAACCTTGGGCACCATTTTCGCGCAAGTTTTACGTGTACATCAATAGCTCAACTTTATTTTCGGAGACAGACCCTTTACATTCATTGTGAGCATCTTCGTACACGATTATTTTGTAACTGAAAGGAGCTTTCAAATGTCCGCATGAATATTAAAATACCAAAATATGATAAATAATAGTTATTGAGGCAAAATAAAGCTAAACATTTTTAGTCACTGCCGATAGTTAAGCAATTTTGGAATAAAATTGTGCTTTAAAACCAATAAATTATAATATCATAGTAAAGAAATAAAAATATACTAAAAATTAACATAAAGAAGTGTAAATACAGTACAGCTGAGTTGAACCAGCTCAATTATTTCCTTGGAATTAGTGCAAAATGATCATTGCATGCATCGGTTGAGGAGACTTAGTGAGCTTGTGAATACACTAAAAAATTTATTAAATTATTATTCAAAAACTAGTTGATTCCCTTTTCAAAAAATGTCAATTCACAACAAAATGAATGGACTAAATCCAAGGGTGTAAATCATCACTTTCATCGAGACCTTGGAACAACAACCGCCAGCCACTCAGTTACTGGCAACTGAATTGCTGTCGTCGTCAGTGGAAGTGAAGTGGAGACTTTATTGTACATTTGCGGAGTATTATTTGTTCAGATGTTTATTTGTTTATGTTTGATAATATAAAATTAAACAAGAAAAATAGCATGTTAAAAATGAGTAACAATGAAGTAATTTTAGGAGGGCGAATGACACATGAAGTTGACCCAAGTAGTGCACGTTGTAGTACAATTAAGGTTCTGAAAGTAAGAATGTCCTATCCTACTCAAATACCCAATATAAATAGTATATGCAATTTCTTTCACTCCGAAATTCATAGATTGTGTTACCCTTTAAAAATGTTGCTGCTATAAAAATTTAGTTTTCAGTGATCAATAATAAGGAGCGTTTGTATGAAAAGAGAATTAAATCTGCAAGCGGTGAATAAAACAAAGATGGACCCACATGTTGAGTAGAAAATTTTGGAAAATGTCGTCGTAAATGTAAGGGACGCGAGTCATGCATTTGGGAAGATTCTTCTCCTACTTCACGTTCATGCAATTTTTGTTCGTAGGTAGAATGTTCAACGTAAGTGCTCATCATATGTGTAAGTTTTTATTTATCGTCTATTCAACAGAAGGACATTGTGTTCTGGTTTGTTTAGTTGTATTTTACGTTAAATACAAATTATTTTTGTTGCTTAATTTAAATATACGAAATTTAGTTAGGTCGTTTTGCAGTAGTCTTTTAAATTGTTTGATTAAAATGTGAAGCATATTGCCCTGAAATTAAAAAATGAAACTTGTAGTCATTTTGCAGTTACAACTTGTGATCGCTTCCGATATTTATATGGCTTTGAGAGCACACATCATATTTTACACAATGTTTTCAAAACCACTTTTTCGTGAACCTTGTATAGCAAAACACTATTGAATCAATTCTTTTGAAATTTCATATAACTTTAGAAAATTTTAAAATTTTGAAAGAAATACTGAAAGCAATTATTTTTCTATTGCAAACGTTTTAAAAATTCCATGAAAAAATTAAGCTTTTTTCAGACGAGTACGATTTTTATAAGATTCTTAATTGTAAAATTTATGATTTCAAATTGTGCAAATGGTGTAAACCTTAAAAAAATCAGTTTTTATGTTAAACATCAATGTTGCAGACGCTGGGTTGAATGTCGTGGCGTCATTCAGGCAAGAAACATCTCTGGCGAAATTATCAGTCAGCCACTATTTTTCAAATTGAAAAAAAATTGGGTTTTGAAACTTAAAATGTGTAGCAGGACATATTCGACTATTCAATATATTTCCATATCGTGATTATCTTTTCCAATGTTTATTTTTTTTTTCATCTTATCAATCCAAAGGGATTTTGAATTCATTGATTTCTTTCAAATTTTTCAAAAAAAGCTTACTATCTTCTGAGCATTTTGCTAGTAAATTGCACTTGAGCTCCTCATGTTTTTATCAAGCTTCGTTTCTTAACATTGGTTTTTAAAGTCAAGTTTTCATGCAAAAATGACAGAAATGTAAATAAAGAATTTCTTCAAAGGAATTAGAACATTCCATTCTAGAAATCTGTTTACTAGATAAAAAAAAAGACAAACAGTTATGATTTTCGAATGGAAAGAAGGTGATTCAAGATACTTTGTTGATCATAATCATTCATCAAATATCGACTAACCGAACTTTATTTCAACAATTCTGCATTTTTAATTTCGTCTTAAGGGGTATACCTACTTTACATGGCCAAAAAAAGTCAAGGTTACAAATTTAAGTGATATATATTGGTAGAAATTTTTTTCCATGCAATAAATAAAGACATGAAGTTAATAAAAATAAGTTTTTTATTTAAATATATGTTTACATATTACCACAAAAGTGACGTTATCAAAACACAAAAAAATGACTACCAAACGGCGCCATTGATTTCAACTGGAAGATTTACCTGAAACACGAAAATCAGATATATTATGTTTTTTATGTTACTGGCTATCGTGTGAACCAACAAAAAAAAAGTTTCCGGCAAAAAAACCAAAATGGCGTCGGTTCAAAAAAAGTTGTCTAAAAATCGTCAATTTTTGTTAATTTGTAGTTTAAAAATATCTAAAACATAAAAATTATTCAGATGTTACAGATGTCACACGATACTTATACATATTAGAAATCAGCTGTAAAAATTTCAAAAGGATCGGTTAAGTAGATTTTGAGAAATCACTGGCACCGTATCAAAAAAAGTAGTTTCGAGAAAAACGCGTTTAAAGCACTCCAGGTGTATACCACACGCTCAGAAGCGCTCTCGAAAATATCGAAGTAAATATTGATGTGATGTTAAGATCATTATGAAATTTTAACTAAGCATTACTGAAGTATGTACTTTTTTTTCAAAATCCGTAAAAAAACGATTTTTTTCTTGTAAAATGGGTATACCCCTAAAATTAAAAATGTTGTTGCAGTTTGAGTACCCATATTTTACTTGGACGAAAGTAATTTCAACGCATAAATTAGGGCTTTCTCTAAAATTGAATACTCAAATGAGAAAAAGTATCATTTTTCAAGTCGAAAAAATCATATTAATTCTTTTTTAGGTGATTATTGATTGAAAACTCCATTAAATTTAAATTTGCGCCTCTAAAATATTACTCAGAATGCTTTTGTGACCAGAATAGCTTAGCATGCATCCAGTTGAGAAAAATGCCAAAAAGTTAGCGTTTCCCAGTTGATGCATAACAAATTTTAATGAACAGTAATTGAAAACGTTTAATGAAAGAACGGTTTTTACGTAAATAGTTTGAATAAAATGCTTGATATTATAAACCGCAAGTATAGAACAAAATTTATTTTTTGGGCTATTAAATGCTTACTTTTACTTATAAAAAGAGAAAAACTTCGGAACTCTTACACAAATTATCATCTTCTTGTGATGTAAGTAGATGTAAAAACCAACTATTTCCGCAGCATTCAAGCAACTCAAAGAAACATTTGATGATTTTGTTATTATCTAAGGCAAAAAATGAGAAATCCTTTCAATGAAACTTAAAATATGATTTTGTTTTGATATCAGAATAGTTATAATTCAATCACCCAATGGATTCCTTGTCTTTCGAACCATCTTGTACAAACATGGAAAATAAGAAATTTTATTGATAAATGGCTTAAATTTGAATTTCAGGACCACTTTCTGCATAGTTAGTTATTTTGAATCTCATATTAACCTTATTGCATCTGTCCAGCGTAAATTTACCCGCCTCCGTCTTTTCAAGTTTAACATTCCTTATACTCCCTACAAAGAACGCCTTTCACTCTTCAACATACCCTTCGTATCATCGCGCAGGACATATCTTGATCTATGCTTTCTTTACAAGCTGTATCATAACTATATGGCTGTGAACATTGATAATCTTGCTTCACAACGGCAACCCACTAGACCCTCTCGGTCAGCAGATGTTTTTATATTGACTTTTGCTAGAACGGATGTCTATTATCACTCTCAGTTGCTTCGTTTACCCAGGACTCACGATAGACTCCATCTGGATCTTTTCATTCTAGCCTCGTAGTTTTTAAAAGACTTTTGAAAACTGTTCTATTTAATTAAGCCTTAATTTATCTTTTAATTCTATATTCTGTATCTATTTTTTCCCACATTTTATAATTGGAATGTTCTGCTAAATGTGTTGAATAAATAAATAAATTAATGAATAGTATTTCCACATCAACAATTGCATTGAAGCAATTACTTACCTTACACTTTTATTGTGTTTCACGACCGTTATACAAGTAAATTTTTTGTTTAATTTTGAAGAGCCAATTAGTTTAAACAGAACAATGTGTGACAACTACTCTGAAGAATGAGAACTACTTTTGAGTAAAGCAATAAATATTGTGAAACATAAGTCTTGATGTTCGAGTGAATTGTAAACAAGGTTCACTTACATGGTGGCAGAACAAGTCACCCTATTCATCATAATTTCTCTGTACATAACGCATCAAAAAATTACCTTACTTTTCTACTGAAGCTACAAATTTTACTGCACACACTGCAACGTCAAATTGAAAATATTTACATCCGTTTTTTTACAAAGTCAACCCTAAAACTCTTCCCAACTTTTGTAATCGTACATTCTTCTGTAGAGTTACATTTTTCGGGAAAACCAAATGAAAAGTTTATATTTCCCTTCATCGAGTTGCAACCGACGAAAACTTTTACCCGAAATTGTTTTCACTTTTCAAAGAAATCTTCCAAATCCTGGTCGCCTTCGATTTAAACTTAATCCGAAGCCATGCTTTTCGAGTTCTTAGCCGACTTTACAGTTTTAATACGATCCCGGTAATTCTTTCAATCATTTAATGATTTCCACTACATTCTTCCTGTTTTGTTTGCATTATTACCCTCAATACGATTTCGACGACGATTTTATACATTTCCTCCACTGCCAACATCCTTACCAACGGAAACAGCTTGTTTTATTGTCGTCCTTACATCCGGCCTGCCATCGGTCCTTTCGCGACTGCACTATCAGGAAACACTACGACTAATATCGATGAGAATCGATAACGTCCAAAGATGTAGTTATTTTGCTACAAGGACATTTCATTGTTGAGATTTGTTGACATGATCTGCTGAGTAATTGCTTATTGTTCAGTTGTTGTTTACTTTTCCTATTGCCAATAGTCTTTCCGCGTTGGAGAGTGGAAAGTGAAAGGAAGAGCTTGCGATGAAAGGACCATGCTTTGCTAGTATCGAAGAGCTCTAGCAAGACTGATACGAGTATAAGAAAAATTAATCAACTCGCCAACGACAATGGAAGCGAGCGCTTCTGGCGCTGTTTTATCCTGACTGGTGCCGAAGGAGCATGCTGCCTGTAAATGCAATTATATTGAAGAGCTCGGCATCTAATACGCAGCAAAGTAGTGCGAGACTGGCGGAAAATCGTATTTACGAAAGGACGTTTCATTTGCGACAAGCGATTTTCATCTGTTTTTTCAAAGGATTCTTTCAATTAATTTCAAGTCAATGAAAAAATAATGGCAATTACGGATATTGAACCTCATCGTTTTTGAAGTGATTATGAATTGGAATGGATTTTTTATTTTAGTCGACTTTCGAGGATTTAATGGAAGATTTTGTTTGTTTTAAAGTTAATAAATTAATTTCTGTTTTTTATGAAAGTACACGACTGTATTTTCAATCGAAACAGCTAAAACCTTCCAAAAATCTCAAGTGTTCAAAAATGAGGTGCAATGTAACAAGGCTAAGCAGAACATTGAATGAATTGATGGAAAGAAATTGATGTTGAACGAAGATGTTTATTGAAAGGAATTATTTAAAACTTTCCACCCGTAGATCCATACTTCAAAACACTAATAATGCATGTCGTCCTTCAGGCAACTCGTCATCATAGAAAACCATTAAAACGCTCTCAACAGTGTCAAGTAATTTGCTGATCCAATCACATTCGTTCGTTATCCTGAAAACAGCATTAGGTACTGACAGACCAAACCCCAGTGCTAATTCAGTCCGTGTTACATTCAAACCGTTTAATCGAAGGTGTAATTTGTACACGCATTTAGAGCATCAATATAATTCATAGAGAACAATCGCTGTAAGCATTGAGTCCTGACGATAGAACACGGTGCCACAAAACTGAATGTCTCCTGCACGACAGGACACTTCATTTGCTGCGCGCTAACTGGATAATGCATATTTGCAAGGACGACTGTTGAATTTTGCAGTGAGGCCATTAGGCAAATGAAATATTTCAAGCATACCGGGAAATGCTAATCAAAGGATAATCATCACTGAAACAGATCGGGCCAGCCTGGTGGCTAAACATACTTGTGAAATAGCACCGAATTTTGTTTGGTATCCTGCTTGGTCTATGTGTTCGGGAATTTAGCTAATAGCTAGTACGGTTTATAGATATTAAAGGTTAATTAAACTTGCACTTTGTAAGCCTGCAAGCAGTTTGCCATGATGATGGTCGAAACTCAATTATTTAGACGTGGTTTAACTGTTTCCTGTTCTATGAATAAAGGACCAAGTGTTTCATAGCTTAAAATATGGAATTGTTGTAGGAATCACCGCTAGGCAATATTTTCAATAATTTTGAACAGGTGAAATAGAGCCAGTGTATGCACAGATATTCAGTGATAAAATAACAACATCACAATTAGTATGTGAGTTCAACTTTTTGTCGATAAATCGCAAACGTATTTCCTCTGTAATTATCATGGAATTTTTCTAATGAGTGTGCAAATCAGTGTGATTAAGGGAAGATCGCTTGAATTATAAATTTTCAATACAAGAACATCCTGTCATATCACATATAGCCAGAATATTTTGCTATGCGTGTCATCAGCAAGGAAGTTGCTTTCATTTTAATTAGAAATACTATAGTGTTCATATAATTTTAATTGGCTGTATGATTCAGTTTTTTGTGTAATAATTTTGATTTAGCTAAATTTGTTTGCGAAATTTTGAAAAAAACTTGAAGTTTTAGTCGAAATATGCATTTGGAAATAAATGAAATTTCTTTTGCTGGGGCCAAACCTACGACTTTAACGAAAATCTTCGTATTTTTGTGTTAAGGTACTAGGTCACATTGAAAATTTTAAAATATCGCTGTATTTGTTTTGGCGTTTTTCAACTTTTTGCACCTTTGAAAATGACCTCTTAAAATATTTTGGAGAAATTCGAACCTAATTATCCCTCGTAAGGCTTTAAAACTTTTTTGTAGTTTTGTGCTTCAGACTTGCAAATTTTGAGATTAGCTGTCGGTCATGGGATGGTGTATTCCTCGAGGTGTCAAATTTGGCGCCCTCTATGATATACCTTTGTAATAGAAAATGTGGAAAAAAATATTTTTTGTACTCTAAAATGATAGACATATTGTTGAAAATAGTTGCATGTTCATGTTTAATGAATGAGCTGAGAAAAAAAATCATAAAAATTCGCTAGTTTTTGGCATGCTAATGTGTGCTAGTACCTTGAGTCAGTCATATTCATGTAGACGCTACAAAATGTTCAGAATTTGCCAAAATTCATCTGAAAGGAAATGCTTATGGGGAAACACCACTGTAGAGGTAGCAAAAACGTCGTTTGTGTGAATTTTTTTCTCAAAAACCAAAAAACACACCAAAATTTGTTCAAAGCATCTATATTGTTCAAGTGTTTGACATCCTTTTTGAATTTTTTCAGAACTTTAAAAAACAAAATGACGGCTCCCTAGCATTTCTCCAGAAACGCCTTATTTTTTCATGGCTTCGCGGCCGGACCGTTTTCTCCTGAAATGTTAAGGTTATGGTTATAAAACAGATCATTGCCGATAAAGCATAATAACAGCAAGAGAAATACGTAGGATTTTTTTTTAAATTAATTTTGATAACATGGCGTCATTTTGAAAAAAAATGTAAAAAAAAAACGAAAAAAGCTCGAAAATTGTTAATAACAATTGAAATAGGCAACATTAAAATTTTTTTATGTACTTCCAAGCAGACAATTGTTTTGAACACACTGTAAAAATTTCAAGTAAATCGAACAAAAATTATTCGAGTAAGGAGTCCGGCCAGTTTGAAAATCGTTTTTCCAAGATAAACGCGTTTAAAGTGTAAGTTATTGAAAAATCATGAGTAAATTTGAGATACCTCTAGTCTTCAAAATACATACTTCAGCGTTCTTTGTCAACGTTCAACTAACAGAGCACGTGTACATTTTTGGAAGATTTATATTTAAAATTATTCTAAATTTCAATAACAAAAGCGCGCGGGGAAACACGCGGGGATATCCGCGGATTACGCTCCGAAAGAGCACTAAGAGGCGCCACGCTACTTTAAAATTTCGAACACTAAGAGATTTTTATACTATATGAAACTTTGCTACATGATTTTTAAGATGATAAGGTATACTTTGCATCAACAAAAAAAAATTGACTTTTTGAAAATCCTACAGTGGTTTTCCCCTTAAGTAATATAATATCAAAAAAAAAATTAATTCCTTAAATTCTTTTGATAACCTCTGTTTTTCTTAACAAATATATTTGTTTCGTGAAAAGTGTTCCTTTCTAAACCTTTTTAAAAAGTCTGAGCAAATAGTTCTTTCTTAATTGGTTTTGTACATTGTGTGCTTTGGTGAATATTGATCAGTGTAAGTTAGCTTTCAATTTTATTTAAAAAAAAAATAACATCCTTCCGTACATCCTCATGATTATTTTGATTATTTCAATGAAAATAACTAACAACGACGAAGGCAGTATTTGGATGAGTACTTTTCGATATAATAATGTTGCTAAAGCTTTTGTTTTTTTACATTTGTGAAACTTTGTTTTCCGTGGACACAGATTTCGTTTATTTATTTCTGCTAATAGATTCTAGCTATTCTTTAAGCATCATGTAAAATCCAGTAAGAAAACTTACAACACATTTCATCAAGAATATCGTTTTCAATTTTTAACAACCTTATTTTCATATTTTTGAAATTCAAAGATTCTGTTCAGTAAGATTTTCATTATTAAATAGAAATGCTTGATGTTGCATTAGCAGCGTTATGTAATTTCACATTTTTTTAAGTGAAAAAAAGATCAATTTATGTCTTTTCCTAATTTGTTTAAAAAGAATTATTCAAGATCGAGTAAAGATACATTAAGAAAACAGTTTTTCAACTGAAATTACAGTTTGAGCCTTTGTATTTTACACATACATCTATTTAACCTTAAGGGGGAAAGTACCTTTAGACACTTAAAAATATCGATTTTTTTGAAATTGTTTTAATCGGTAGATATATCGCCTAAGAATATCATGTCAAAGCTTCAAAAGCTAATTCTCAAAATTGTGGAAGAGATGCATCCCGGAAGTACCTGGCGCCGAGCTTTTTACTCTTGACCACAAACTTTAAACGGCCTTTTCTCGAAACCATGTTTTTTAAAATTGCGTAAGTGATAATAAAAAAACTAGTGAATCGATTTTCACCATCTAGCATTCATTTCAAAGAGCATAAAAAAACTGTTCTATATAGACTAAAGATTAAAATAACAAATTATTTTGGGACTATTTTTGACCGGAAGTACAACGAAATTTTTTCGTCAAAATCGTAAATTTTTTTTTAACCTGTTTTGAAAGGTTAATTGTCGACTTTCGCAAATATTTTAGTCTATATACTAAAAAAAAAAAACCTCTCGAGTAAGAAAATGTTTAGCTTGTTGATTTCAGATGAAAATTGCAGCCAGCATCGCTTACGCAATTTACGACGTCAGCGACGACATGGCTTCAAGATCCTTGAAAAATTTGTTAATTTTCAACTTTCACTTTTGTAGAATATGTTTTTTTTTCAACCTCAAACATCATCTAAAATAAATATTATACTGATTTAATAAGAATTGTCTTCGTTTTCCCACAAATCAGTTGCAAAAAAGACCTTTTTTCGGGCTCTAAAAGTACTTCCCCCTTAAGTAACTATAACGCGCCCTTTAAAGAGGTAATCATAATTTATCCATACAATTAGCATCTCTGTGAATAGTTTTTTTTCGATAATAATTTAATATTCATCCCATTTAACAACAAAATCTCTCGAGGGTCCTCGTGATAATTTCTAAAACATATGAAAGGATTTCAATTTTTTCCAGGCAACAATTTATCCACACAACATTTCACCATACATTTACGTCACCAACGATCCTGATCCTTGTACAATACAGTTTGCCGTGCACGTCTTATAACCAAATGAAAGATACGTTTTTCTTATGAATATCACGTTACAGATTCTGCCTTGTTCCAGTAAACGTTTTATTCTGTGGCAATGGTGCATGAAATGAAGCTGAATGCATTTACACCCCGACTTATTCTTTCATCCCCCATTCACGGTGAAAGTAAAGAAATCCAGAGGAAACATTGAGGACAATAGTCGTAAAACCGTACGTTATTAAAGCTTAAAACGATTCCTTTGTAATCAGTTTTGCAACAGTATTCGGCTGAAAAGTCTTGGTTTTTCTTCCTGACAATGAGGGTGGCACCGCACATTCTCTCTATTTTATTCGTCGTCTACGTATCATCCCTTAACTATGTTGAATGTTGGTGGCGAGTGGATATAAGCACAGACACACACACACAATGGCCAGCGAAGTCTTTTGCTCGTGTAAATTATGATGCTTTTGGGACTTAGAATACAGTTCTGCACGTACCAGGATTTCAGTTATAGTGCTATAAAAAGTGTTTATATTAAACCCTAATATAATGTTTCTCCTCCCTTAGCGAGGAAGTGTTGGCCCTCAAGGTATATAGACTAGAGATGGTAAACCCATTAGAAAATCGTCATCCTATTTTGCTCGCACATTTTACTCACGTTACGTCATAGATTCAATGTAATTAGGGCTCCCAAAGTAACAAATTAGAGACGGAGCATGTGGCAAGGCAAAGTATAACGAAATGGCACATTTGAATCAGACATTTTGAAGACACCACATGTGAAAATTTAGAAAATTTTCAGGCAAAAAAAACGAAAGTGGACTGTAGTCAATATTGAAACTTAGGAAACTTACAAATATTCGAGCGAGCACACGTGATATTCATCAATACACGAATTCGAGTGTGTAGTAAAAAAATCCAACGAATCTACAAATACGATATTGAAATAGAAAATTCAAATAATGAAAACGTCTCACATTACCTATCTTTTCCTACCAATACTTGTCGCTCCACCCAGCAAGAAAGTCACATCTTTTTTCCCTCAAAGTGTTGCTGAAATTCTTACTAGGCAATTTTCCTAATTTCTAGAGGCCATGACGTCACCGCAGCTACTTAGTTGTCTATATACCTTGCTAGGCACTATTCAGCTGTATATCGATAGCTTCGTGTGGAATCTAGTGCAGCCACTTTCTTCAATGACCAACTTTCCACACATCCAAATTGTTAGGTTTCGAAAGGGGACGAAAAATCGGCAACTATCAAAGCGATCTATTTTTGAATAAGGGCGTAATTTGATGATTGTCTACAGAGCGCAGAAAGTTTAAGGGAAGCTCACTTGCTTGCTTTGAGTTTGTGCAATAATGCAGAGTGATGTAGGGGTTGTAATTTTTTAAACTTTTACGGCAATTCTCTATGAAACTTGATAAATTTGGTAAAGGCTAAGATTATGGCCCACACGCGGGATGATCGGTGGATCGGGGGAAGCGAGGGAGGGGGAGAGTTTCAAAACATGTGTCCAAAGTATTACTCCTATTTATATTACATTTACGGTAAACATGACATTCATCAACTTTTTGTTAATTTTTTATTATTTTTTGTTTTTATTTTTTAGAAAAAAAAGGCTTTTAATTTTTTTAATTATTTCGCCTTCAAAACAAGTTTCAAAATCACCTCCTGAATCTATTTTACGTATTCATATGATCTCTGGAAATAGGCAAAGTAACCATTTTTAGTTGGGGAACCCGCATAACTTCTCATTGGGAACCCCCTCTTCCGACCCCTTTTACTATCACTTCCTTCGGGAGTGGGGGATTTAATCTTAGCCTTTACGATTAATTCCATTAAAAGCTTTAATACAGCATGTTGCTTGTGAAATAAAAGTTTTATTGTTTCCTTACAACTATAAATATATGCAGTTCTAGTGATTTCAAAAACTTTCACGTTTAAGCCGTATAATTTTATATTGTTTTTAGAATTTCGTAATATAAAAGTATGACATCGAAAAAAGGATTGCTCATTGCCCATTGCGCAAAATCAAACAAATTTCTGTTTTCGATGAAGATGAGATTGGTTCCTGTTAAATGAGCGTGAACTGAAACAAGGAAGAAATCAAGCCAAACCACAAGCGTTATAACTGGAAGATGAACTACACTGTTGTCGCTATACACGTTTATCCTATGGCAACGCAACGAGTCCTTGCAAACAAACAACAATGTTGAAAAGCTTCATTATGCTCATCTTATTCTCAGCTCGCTTTTATGGGGCCCCGTTTTGTTTTCACCTGGCTGGTGGATCTGCTTCCTATTCCGCAGTCAACGGCTCAGTTCTTATCACCTTGGCTCCTTTTTCTTGCAATTTACGGTGCTATCTTTATTTTTATTTTCCACCTTGCGGCCCGATCCAGCCACTGTTTGTGTGCCTTTCATTGGGAGGTGGTCGTCTTTGTTTTTAAATTCACCCTGGGAACATTATTAAAGAAAAATAATCACCTTCAGTGTCTAGCCCGAACTATATTTACTCGGCCCCTTTGTACTAAGTAATTCCCTCATAAATTTTCGTAGCCATCTTATTATATTCGAGCTTAGTACGTGGTGGTCGCCTTTTGTGCGAGGATCCTGGGAGCCATGCAGTGTGAAAAGCAGGCTTTTAGTGCCTCGTCCCGGCATATGTGGACATATGTCAACGACTTAGGGCAGAGCGGCTGGCGGAGGCTCGTAAAACGCAATAGGGCGGCTGTGATTTATTTCTGGACTCGGTGTTTGCGGATTCCCCAGTGAGACACAATATTGCAAACTTTATATTCGGCGCATAAAAGGACACCTTTGTTCATACTATATATATTTCAAACAGCGTAAATACAGTTTTGTGAATATTTTGGAAACATAACACAATGAAAGCAGGAATGAGAATAAACTTGAGGTTTGATTTTTCCTTAAGAGTAGAAATTACCTTGTCGATATAATCAAAACTTGTTGACCTTTTCGAAACAATAATAAGAATTCAAAACATCCTTGATTTTGGAACGCTTAGAATTTCTGAAAAATCTTCAGTTTCCACTATCTCTTATTACATTGATTCCATGGAAGCCTGTAAATTGATGTGTAAATTGAATCTAAGCAATGATTTCAATGGCCATCGACGGCTTCATCACAATATTGAATAACAAGGAAGAACTCTCTAGGTGGAGCCTTGATGGTACTTCAATGTTTAATAAGGCTTTCGAATGATATTGGCAGGCACATGGCTGCAATTTGAGCATCCTGCGCTACAATCAAATGGCGCACAAGGACTGCTTGGTATCGAAATGTGAGCTCAATTAAGATTGAAGTAGATTTCATTTTCCGATTGTTTGCAGCCTCTGGGAGATTAGGTTCTGTGTGTTAGCACAGCAACACAGTAGCCTACGGCTTCAAGGAGAGCAAGCACAGCCGTTTGATGCTCAACTAATCGCCAATCGTTGCAGTAAATGAGTTCCTTCGATAGCTTGAGTAATTAATTAATGTCGTAATTGGTCTGCCTTTGTGAGAAAATCAGAATTCTGCTGGTATTACTATGGTTGATTGTTGATTGCGAGTTTATCCACTGAAAATTTTGTGAGAGCAGACATATACATATACTTCACGTACAGTCTCTATTATATTGAATTGAGAAAGCAAGCTCTATGGCCTATGTTTTTCAATGATTCCATAAAAAACGTTCGTCGATAAAAAGATATCAAAAATGTACAAATTAATTTCCTGTCAAGTTTCACGTTTCCAAGAAGAGTTTTTCGCCTTTATTTTTTAGTCCTTCAAACGACCACGAAGAAATAAGAAACATAAATGCCACAGTAAAACCTCTGTCGGGCAGGAAAGGATGACGATATAGTTGCGTGAACTTATAGCATGCCGAACTCAATAATTGCTTGAGCGTAAAATAAGATAAGGTTGTAAGAAAATTGCTTGAAAGGCTGCGAAACAGAAGAAAAAATAATGTTTGCGAAGCAGGATCGATTATTTCTTACGTCACGAACATGGCAAATTAAAAATATTAATTTATGGTTAGAGAACGTAGAAAGCCAGCTCACTCCCACTTTTCACTGCAAAGATTCTGGTAATTTGAATGGTTAATTATTATGTTACGATGCGAAAAAAATCAGTTTGAAAATCTAATTCGATTCCTTTTAAATCGTTCATGTGGCTTCCATTATAGAAATATTATCGTAATTTGAAATAATACTCAATAACTACTTTAATTTAAAAAAAACCTAAAATGAGTTTGTTTTTCAATTATTATGAGAATAATTTCGTGCAGTGTTGTTTTAGTACCATAGAAGTAGTGTGCAATGTTTTGAACGAAAAATGAGCCCAACAATCGAGACTTGCTTAATTGAAATTGAAACGTGTCATAATTTGTATTAAACAGTATCAAGTAGTATTTCAGCTGTATGAAATCAATTTGTCATTGAAAAATCGTTCTGCAATATTCAAAATCAATTTTGAGTTGTGTCCTACGTATTTTATTACTTTTAAACCCAAGAGAACGAAGCTTTGAGCTTATATAGCTTGAATGAACAAAAGTTAATAAAGATTTTGATGAGCTCTAGTCCAGAAGTAAATATCATCATTTTAAATAAATATATCCATCAGCTTCCAATCACCTCAGGTATGAAAACTTCAGAAGGGTCACAGCTTAATCTGAACAAAAGAAATCAATGATCAAATTAAAATTTTCAAAGCAATTCTCGAATATCATAATGACTTTTTATACCTCATCGAATGATTGTTTTTGATTCACATATCACCCAAATGTTACCAAAAAGCTGTTAGGTTTGCTAAAAAAATTTGACGGAGAAGGTGAAAAATGACTTGAATAATTGGGAATCATAGATTACAATTACATTCAAACCATTTTATATATTTGGATTGGACGGATATATGAGTACGGATTTTTTTTTACATAGCACGCCTCTCAACACCCGAAGTAATTCCAATTAAATTGTTCATGCTCTCACTCGTAAAATTCCCGTGGATAAATCTGTATTGACACCAGAAAATATTCGTTAAAGATAATATTTGAGATGTCACGGGGAAAACCTGCAAGCTTAGTTCATAGTCTTGGATGATGTAGTGATCGAAAATGTAAATACAATATATAAAGTCGTCAGGAGTGATTGCATTTTTCGTATGATTTTGGATTGATTCTCATAAAAAATGCGTCTATAATCGAAAGTAAAATTCATCATACCATTGTGAAATGAATCAATCTCGTCTGGAATGTCGCACCTTTAGATGTTAAAAGACTCTTTGTGATAAGTTATGAAAAAGTCCAAGGCAATTGTTCCAAACAACTAACATAATTTAATGGGAAGCGTGGTTTCGGGATGTCGGATGGCATCCTCTCCAGGTGCTGCCATTGACCATTCGCCACCAGACAGCACGACCGTGGTTAGGTTTATTGATGGATTAAGCTCGTTGTACTTCAACTGATTTGTATAATTATTTCTATCCGCGAAGTATAACGACTGTCAATTTGTTTTTCGTATATCTGCCTACGTCGTTATTCTATATTAGTTATTTAGCATAGGTTAGAACTTCCTAGTCTAGTTGCAAAAAGCACACTAGAAGGCGAAGTTGTCAACTATACTAGGAGGTTCTAACCCATGCTAAATAACTAACTAACATAAGCCTGAAAGCTCCTCAAGTGTCAGCTGACATTGTCAGCCGGTTACCAAACTCTTCACACTAAAAATCGTGTAAAATTGAGACCCATGTCGACAAAATCATTTGTATATGATTGAAATCAAAACGTTGCGTTCCCACGACGAGATATACTAAAGTTTTTCTGAATAAAATATTGTTTCAAGAGCCACTGATTCTCTTTTTCAGTTCGAAGGACAGACTACTTTTAGGATTGCAAACATATTTGCTTATATCTATACAAATGTATATTTTAATGAATGAAAGAAATCCAATAATAATATCACTCTCCCTGGGCGTTTGTGCTTGCTTGTGCTTGGTTACGCTTGCTTGATTGCGCTTGCTTGCGCTTGCTTGCGCTTGCTTGTGTATGTTTGTGATTGCATGTGCTTGCTTGCGCTTGTTTGTGCTTGCTTTTGTTTTTGAGAGTTTGCTAGTGCGTGCTTGTGCTTGTTTATGCTTGTTTGTGCTTGTTTGTGCTTGCTTGTGCTTGCTTGTGCTTGATTGCGCGATCAGGGCATTCTTCTGTTGCACGTGTAACCGTTGGTTTGAGAAAAGGCGGCGCCAGACGATGAATCGACTTTGTAAGCAATCGAGAATTTATTTGTGTGCGTTGAAAACTAGATCTTTAAATAGCAAAACTAGTGAAGAAGAATGACGAGGAAATTGGCAGTCATTCAAAAAAAATGGTAGGCAGATCGTCCATGCAAACCTTAAATTGAGCGCCTTGAAATCATAGGCAACGAAAAACGCAGCATCAAACAAATAGCAATAAGGGTAAGAGTTGCGATATAGTGTCTGCAGGACAATTTTCGGAACACAGTTTATTTCTTTAGATTGAATTTTTTTTCCTTCACTTGAATTAATAGTGCAAAGCTGAATTTGAGTTCGAATTTATTGTTCGTTTGTAACAATTTAATGATAATTAGTTAAGAAACTCCTCGAGTTGATTTCAGGTGTTGGCTTCAAAGTAAGACATCAGGTTCGGTGCCTTAGTAGTTTTGCTGAATGACGTGACTGGCGTTCAAAAAATAATATGTCATCCCTTTTCGCGGGTGACCACTTTGTGACGCTATTCGTATCGTGCCAGTAGCGAATAGGGGTTCTAATTAAGTAAATTTCCATTCAATGCTATTATAACCATCACACTATATCTGCAAATACCACCATTATTATGAACAGAATTTGTTCCACAGAACAATCAAATCTTTCGACTATCGTTTAACGACCCATTAGGTTATCACTAATAGTACTCCCGCAATACCATTGGAAGCCTCACAAAATATTCAAAAGCAAATTATATGCACCCTGAATACATTATTGAAGTCTGCATGCCATCATCATATCAGTAGTACAGGCTATTAGAAATGTGCAAATAATGGATGCCACATCCCTTTGGCTCCTCCCGAAGCTAGCGGGAAATTGCATTTATAATTCAAATTGAAGTTACACCACGCCTGAGTTAATGAGCTAACCGAATCCTTTAAATTGTCAGGAATCAATGTAGGAAGCCATGATGGTAAATAGATGATTCCATAATTGATGCCATCCAAACTAATGCAGGCAATAGGATCAATTCAAACCAGTCTTTTTCGAAACCATCATGAAAAGAGCAAAAACAAAGCCTTGATTAAGTACACAAAACAATTGCTTTTGATTCGTCGAAATCTTATCGCAATTGCCGTTGAGGAATTACACAGTAATGTAACCGAAAGCACCACAAAACTCAATGCGGACAACACATAAGGACATTACAGTACAAAGTCGATTAAGTGGAAAAGATAAAGAATCTCCGATAAAGGTCATTTGTACGTAATTGATTTGCGCTGGAGGTCATTAAATAAATCACTGGCAATCTCATTTCAACTTAATCCAAGCATCATAGGATACTTGTCAGCAATTCGATAATATTTCATTTGTAATTGCACTGAAATCTAAGGATATTTAGAAAATAACGTTCTAATGCCACCACGTAATTGAATCAATCAAACGCATCGATCGGAACTATTCAAACATATTTTTTTGGTGAATACAAATTTGATGAATCGATAAAAAAATTCAATTTGAAGTTGATAATTAATAAAGTTTGCTCATTAGCAAATTTCAATACAATGTTATAGGATGAGGCTGACTAATTTTGTATATTATTGACATATGAGCAAAAGTTTGGTGTAATAATTTATTTGATACATTTAATCCAAAGTGGACGTAAGCCGTTCCAGAAGAAATAAGATGTTTGAAGTGGACAAACAGACTTTATTTTGGCTGAAGGGGTTTACCCTCTTTATTATTTTCCAAAAATTTTATTGCACTTTTGGAAAGAATATATACACGGAAATATCATATTAAAACTTTATAAAGATCGGAGTAGTTTAATTCTATTTTTGGGCAACTTTCACCTTGTCACCCGAGCGCGATTTTTCACTAAAAAAACTTTAACCGCGTTTTTCTTGAAACAACGTTTTTCGACGCCACGTTGATGAAATCTCGCGCTAGATAGTAGGATCAATTATCGAATTTTTGGGTTATACTAAGGACTTTTTAAGTTTATCAGCAATTTGAGAACTATTCTAAGAATAAATAATTTGTTGTGGATATTGATATGCTTAAGGATGGATACTTTCGGTGTTTCAAACAACCTTTCAAGATTTTGATCAACTATATACAGCTTTTAACACTTTATACCTCCGTGCGACATTAATGTAACATACCGAATAATTCCTTATAAATTCCAAACCATACATTTTATTCCATTTTAAGTCACTGTAACACGACGATAACCCACCACTCTATGGATTATTCATGCAGTTCTTGTGAACTGTACGGCGTTACGTGTATCAAAATTCGTGCGAAATTCACCTTGCGTCACTTTGTGGCATTTGTTCGTGGGTGAAATTGATAAAATACGAAAAAAAAATACAAAAACGACTCAAAATTTGTGAAAAATGTGGCGTTGCATTATACTACAATAAACTTAACAATTGTTTTAAAGCGTTCCCTACATCTTTGAGGAACAGTTTAAGGCAGTGTGACACATCTGTCACACACGCTTTTTGTGCATTTTTCTCATTTCTTAGTAAAAAAAATTCAAAACTAAAAAAACGTGTATTTTATTTATTAAAACCTACCACAAAACAAACTATTTGTTAAAATATATGCAGTTGAGGTATAAAGGGTTAAACTATCCTCAATCGGATTTCACTGCCAATAATAATTTTTGCTACCTTTTGACTATATTAGCTTTATTACTTTTTTAAAGTTTGATACAAATTTAACAATGTATCATTGAAGTGTCGTTGGAAAAATTAACTTTCATTTAATGGGTTACATAGGTCTTGAAGGAAAAATATAACTTTTTCCAAAAATTGTACTTGAAAAACCAAAAATCTGCTTTATTTAATTTAAAACATATTTCAAGAAGTTTGAAAAAAAGTTTCTGCAAAAAACGTTGAAAATTGTCAATGTTCCTGCAGTTTTCCTTGTCCAACCTTATTTCACGGTAGGCAGAATATTTCGGTACAGGTTCACCTTAAATCAAAAATTCAAAAATTTCTTATAGTTTATGCCATTGGCTCATGCATGAACGAAGTAATTGAAAAAAATGCAGTTTAAAGTTTTGGAACAGGTTTGAATGAATTTGTGCCTCAATTTTTTTGCATTTTTCCGATTCTCATCGTTTTTAGAATATTTTTTTCATATAAAATAAAAATGAGTCTACCGAATGAAAATCCCCCTGTTAAAGCACGTGCCAATACTAATAAGAGAAGCTGTGCAAAGTTTCAGCAAAATCGGTCGTTTCGTTCTCGATAAATCGTGCCTATCGCACGGAAAACTAATTTTCAAAAAAAACGCGTTTAACGTTTTTTTTACCGCGATTTAATGAATAAAAGCAACTGACATCAAGTCGTCGATTCCAGGTCCATACAGTAATTCGTTCGCCTCATTCGTGATGTTCAAAGCATCCTTTTGATGTTGTGATGTTTGATGAAAAAGAAAGGAGCTGATTTTACGCAGTAGAACTGCGCTGCATGCGTATAATACGCTAGGTAACGCGGAGCGCACGTACTGACCGCGCGGCATTCAAATATCTAACTCCGTAAATATTGCTTGAATTTACTTCAAATTTGGTGTAAATACTCTTGAAGTCTATACTTTCATACGGAATAAGAAAATTTCGATCGATTTTTTGAAAATACAAGACCTATGTAACGCCTGCGTCCATTTTTACTTTATACCATTCATTGGCAATCAATAAATACTAACAACTATGTTATCTAAGCTTTACTTTGAATGAAATTGGCAAACATTTAATGAAAACTATTCAAACATATTCTGTAATAATACAATTTAGCAATTAATTTCCAGTTTACGTTGCAATATGAAAAGTTTGCCACGCAATTAGCCCCGAACGTATAAACGGATACGAAGACAAACTTTTTGTTTAAACTTCACATTACATTCGGCAAATGTTTATCCAATTTGCGTTAAACAATTCATATTGACATGTGGGGTGTTTTTCAGTCAAGCCGATATTCCGCATTCCACATGCCAGGGCACTGTTCCTCCGAAGTCAGCAAATACAACTCTGATAGGGTTTTTTCGGCGCAGAGCAATTGGTAGCTGGGAACACTCAAGGGGGATGATGATGCGTGTCACACTTTGGGGAAAGTTAAAAAGTAATCCAATTTGGAATGAGGACTGCGAAGGAAAGCGTCAGCCTAAATAAGTTTTCCTGATACTTTTCTATTAACTTTGAGTGGTAAAATTAGGCAAGGATGTTGCTTACTCATCCGATACTAATTTGAGTGGGTTTCAAGGAATTTGTTGAAGTTTTCGTAGCAACATGTGACAGTTTGTTGAGTAATTTGATGAATATAAGGAAACAATAATATCAAAGTGAGAGAGGACAAATAACAAGTTGAAGTTGTTAGGGAAGAAAGTAAATTATGTTTGATGTGCTGATTATATTTTGCCTTGGAACGCAGAACTTGTACAATGAATTCTAGTATGTGATAGATTGATACGGAAACTTTCAGAAAAAAATTATCTAAACTTTTTTGTATATCCCATCGTTGCTTCCAATATTTCGCCCAGAATTCAAATTCATTCAGCGTGCTTGCACCACCACCAATATTATGATTCTGAAAGCACCACCAAAAGCTGTTCACTTTGATTCAAAACCATTCAAAACGTTACTCTAAAGAACCTCAACACCATTACAAAAGGATGCTTTTGAAAGGAAATCAATTCTGAATAAAATCGACCACCACAAATTGCTTTTTGTGAACGTATCCTGCCAGGTTCCTTTGTTGGTCGCAGTAACTTGGCCAGCACCACCTCTGCACTTCACACTGTATATGCTGTGTGTTCAGCATTATCCTTTTCCGGGTGACGATTATTTGAAACAAGGCTGGATTCGATCGCGGGGACATTCACAAATTTTATTTATGTTGGCGGTATCGTTAACATGCAAACCCACTTGGCGCGGTATTTATCGATTGAACGGACACGGAAATTAATAGTGTGGTAAGGTGGTCATTTTTGAAATATCGTGCGTCAAGGAAAGCTGTTTTTAATTGAAAATCAGGGTGGCCTTTTTGCTGGGTGATACAAATTCAAATAATATTTCAAAAGCCTTAAAAATGTTACTAGATGTTGTTGAGACTGGTCATCGCATTTAATGCGCTCCATAACAAGTTAGTCATAAGCCAACCACTGTGACGTGAGCACGGGTGAATGCAATAAGCATAGAAATAAAGTTTATTTTCGTTCCACAAATAAAGACCTCTTTCCTTTCGAAACCACTCATATGCCTTAACAGGTTATGGGCCCAGGCAACGTAGCCATTGTGAAAGTAGTTTTGCTGGGAAGGAATAAGTGTGAAAATATCGCGATCGTGAAAACGTGGGAAGTAAAAGTGTTCGAGCTTGTGACTCAAGGCGGCCATCTTCGCGTGCGAGCAAGGCACGCAGGCGCGACATCAGTGGACAAATAAACAGTAATAACGGGACGCGGAATCAAAGCCAGTTGATTCTCTGGGATTGGAGAAGAGCGAATTAGCGAGAATTTACGTCAACGAGTTTCGTGTCGTATCGCGCGCGTAAGAATACGCGCAGTGTTCGGTTCTTTTTTTGGTCTTCAGTGTGCAAGTGATCAGAGTCTCGTTGGTACATAAAAATGTCGGCTGACGCGTTGGTACGATCGGTCAAGCGGTTCGACGGGAGAAACTTCCAAGCGTGGAAATTTCAAATATCAGCAGTGCTGATGGCGAACGAAATATTTGACGTGGTCGACGGTACAAGAACGATACCAGTGAACCAGGATGGTGAAAATGCCGCACAAACGAAATTGTGGATAAAAGACAATGCCAAAGCGACGGCGATCATCGCGTCTGCTATGGAAGACGAACAAGTTGTGAGTGTGCTAGTGTGTGTTACCGCTAAAGAAATGTGGGACAAGCTTATCGCAGTGCACGAACAGAAATCGGTATCGAACGTCGGCGCGTTAACACAAAGGTTCTATACCTATATGATGGGTCCTACAGACACGGCCGTGCAGCACGTGAGTACGGTACAAAACATGGCGCGACAGTTGATAGATCTCGGCGAAAGAATTTCCGACGCAGCAGTGATTGCGAAAATTATGTCGAGTTTAACGTCGAAGTTCAACGTTTTCAGAACAGCGTGGGATAGCGTGGACCCGGCGCGTCAGACAGTCGCGTATTTGTTAGAAAGACTAATAAGGGAAGATTCGAACAAAAGTGAGTGTGGTGACACAACGAGTGCGTTAGCGGTTACTAAGCATAGTAGTTCGAAATACGGTGCGCATTCAAAGGACAAAGACATGAAAAAGAAAAAGTCGAAAAAGAATATCGAGTGTTTTCGGTGCCAGGAAATGGGACACTACGCGAGTCAGTGCAAGAAGCGGAAAAATGATGGCAACAAAAACGACAAGAATCAAGGTCAGTCGAGCCGTGGTTGCGTGTTCGTAGTTCAGTCGCAGAAAGAAAGCGCGAGAGCATTAGTAGTGGGCGAACGAAAACATCAGCCGACAGCCGAGCAGTATAAGCAGTTGCGGGACGCAGATAAAGTGGATGTCTGGATTACCGACAGCGGAGCGTCGGAGCACGTCACATCTCGTCGCGACTGGATTGAGGAGCTACGGCCGGTAATAGGGGAAACTGTCATGTTGGGTGATGACGGTGTATGTGATGTGGTAGGCGTCGGGAGAGTCCGTATCGAGAAACTCGTCAATGGAGAATGGGAAAGCGGTATCATCGAGAATGTCCTACTCGTACCTTGTGTTACACGAAACCTATTTTCCGTCGGTGCCTGCACGAACAAAGGATTCAAAGTAGAATTCGAAAAAGAAATAGTAGAAATAAAGCGAGGCGGTAAAGTTGAGGCAACCGGAACCAAACAGGACAACGGGTTGTACAGAATGTATTTCCGAAGACCGAAGCAGAATCGAGAAGTCAACGTAACAGCCCTGAACTTTAAAATGTGGCACGAGCGACTCGGCCATATACACAAGCGGGCACTCATCGAGTTGGTCAATCGAAAGCTTGTGAAGGGGGTAACCCTGAAGAACACGGAAGATTTCTTCTGCGAAGCTTGCCAGTATGGCAAATTACATAAACTTCCGTTCCAGAGAGAGGTCAAGAAGACGGCGAGCAATCCCGGAGAGATCATCCACAGTGACGTGTGTGGACCAATGTCGGTGCAGTCGTTAGGAGGAGCAAAGTACTATGTGCTTTTCAAGGACGACGCGACAAATTATCGAGTCGTATATTTTATTCATCACAAGTCGGACGTTTTTGAGAAATTCAAGGAGTTCGAGCGCCTTGTAAACAATAAATTTGGGCGCACAATGAAAACGTTACGAACGGACAACGGTACCGAGTACTGCAACCAGAAGATGAGCGAATACATGAAGAAAAGAGGAATAACTCTGGAGACCACAGCACCATATACTCCGGAACAAAACGGGAAGTCGGAGCGAGACAATCGCACAATAGTGGAAGCAGCGAGAACGATGCTACAAGCGAGAAAGCTGCCAGCATATCTTTGGGCGGAAGCAACTGCTACAGCGGTTTACACGCTTAACAGGACCGGGCAGTCAAGGAAGAGCGGAAGTTGTACGCCGTATGAATTGTGGACGAGGAAGAAGCCTGATCTTTCCCACATGAGAATCTTTGGCTCCGACGCCTATGTATACGTGCCGAAACAGAAGCTCACAAAATTCGATCCTCGAGCGAAAAAGTTGATCTTCGTGGGATACGACAGCGAGTCATCGAATTACAGGTGCTATGATCATGTTACAAAAGTTGTGACTATTTCTAGGCATGTAGCGTTCAATGAACGAAAGAGCGAGGTGGAATCGGAGGTACCAGTGTCCGAGGTCGAACTCACACTACCGATGCAGAGCGAAATCAATAAAGATGCATTCCAAGATGCAGAAGACGATACCGAGGCTATCGTCATAAACGCAGGAGTCGACTTTGTAGACGCCGACAACGCGGCAACTGGACAAGCAACGAACAGGGTTGAAAACGTTCGACAGCAACAAGAGCAAGAAACTTCGGCACCGATGGTGCTGCGCAATCGAGCGACGATCAACCAACCAAAGAGATATGGGCTGTATCTCGTGGAACACATTATTCCAACGACATATCAAGAAGCTGTATCAGGTCCAGAGGCTACTCAATGGGCGGAAGCCATCAAGGACGAGCTCGATGCACATCATAAGAACGGGACTTGGGAGATAGTGTCAAAAATCCCAGGTGAAAAAAACATAGATTCCAAGTGGGTCTTCAAAGTTCTACGTGACACGAAAGGAAGCGTGGTCAGATTCAAGGCACGATTATGCGCCAGAGGATTCATGCAGCGAGAAGGTGTGGACTATTCGGAGACTTTCTCACCGGTTGTGAGGTACGACTCCCTTCGAGTACTCCTAGCGATCATCACTGAAGAAAATCTCGAAGCAGTACAGTTTGATGTTCGAACTGCTTTTCTCCATGGACTTCTGGACGAGAATGTTAGGATGAAAATACCAACAGGACTTGAAGTCAACGAAGATCGAGAGAATGTGGTGTGTCTTCTCAAGAAGGCATTGTATGGACTCAAACAGTCACCGCGATGCTGGAATGTGAAAATCGCGAGTGTTCTAAAACGTTTCAATCTAATTGAAACAAATTCGGACAAATGTGTGTATGTCGGCATCTACGACGATGTTAAAGTGTATCTCGCGCTATTCGTTGACGACGGGATAATTGCAGCTAAGTCTGCTGATGTAATCGAGAATATTGTCGGCAAGTTAAGCAAAGAATTTGAGATAACTATCGGTGATTGCAGTACCTTCGTCGGTATGCAAATAAGTCGAGATCGTGAGTCAAGGTCGATGTTTGTACATCAAGAGCTCTACGCAAAGAAAATTATCGAGAGATTCGGAATGAGTCGAGCAAAAGGGGTTTCCGTACCGGCGGATCCTCATACTATTTTGTATCCGGCAGAGTCAGAAGAGGCAGAAAGGCAAGTAGTGCCATATCGCGAGGCAGTAGGATCACTGATGTTTCTTGCCGTAGTAACACGCCCAGATATTGCATACGCGGTGAATTCGGTCAGCAAATTTCTGAACAATCATAACGATAGTCATTGGCGAGCAGTGAAACGCATCATTGGATATCTGATAGAGACAACAAATATGGGAATTGAATTCCGAGCATCGGAGTCGGGTGTCGAAATTGTGGGATACTCAGACGCAGATTTCGCGAGCGATATTGCCACCAGAAGGTCGACGACAGGTTACGCGTTTTGTATGTCAAACGGAATTGTAACTTGGTCATCTCAGCGACAAAAACTCGTGTCAATGAGTACGACGGAATCGGAATACATAGCAGCGTCTACAGCGACGAAAGAGGCCGTGTGGCTTCGCGCATTGTTATGCGAACTTGGGTTTTTGTCAGATAAACCGATGAAACTGTACGTCGACAATCAAAGCGCAATTCGTTTAATTCACAATCCAGAATTTCATAAGCGCACGAAACATATTGACGTGAAATTTCACTATATACGCGAGAAAGTCGAGAATGGTGAAATAAATGTAACCTTTGTGCCTACCGAAGCCCAGTTGGCGGATATATTCACCAAAGCGTCTCCAAAACGCAGATTTGTCGAATTACGCACCAAGCTGGGAATGTGCATAAAACGCTCCGACGGCGGAAGTGTTGAGACTGGTCATCGCATTTAATGCGCTCCATAACAAGTTAGTCATAAGCCAACCACTGTGACGTGAGCACGGGTGAATGCAATAAGCATAGAAATAAAGTTTATTTTCGTTCCACAAATAAAGACCTCTTTCCTTTCGAAACCACTCATATGCCTTAACAGATGTTTTATAAATTTTCAATAAAATTTATAAAATTATATAAGGAAACTGGGAAAATTCTTCAATTTCTTTCATGTTTAATTGGAAACAAAAGAATCGAAAAAATTATAAATGGAATTTTTGGGGAAGGCATTATTTTTTAGATTGATAATTTTAAGATTTATAAATTTCATACATACATAGTTAGTCTGATTTCAAAAAAAAATATTTTCAGGTTTTATTTTGAATAAAAATAACTTTTTAAACACAGTTTAATATGTTGGTAAAATTTACTCTTAATTTCCATTTCCATTTAGTTGTTCTTTCTATGGCTGATAGCACCATAAAAGGGTCATAGTTTTATGAATTTTGATGGATAAAATTTCGAAAAGCAGTTCTAACATGTGAAAAACTCGCACAAATAACAAACAATAATAATAATAATATAATTTTGAGGAATGTAAGGAAATGTTGTTTTTATTGAAGTTTGTGCTATTTTTACATTGCAAACAGTTTGTCATGCGCTCTGCCGTACAAACTAACAAAATATGGTCCAAAAACACTCTGTGTAAGAAAGGATCATTGATTGTATAAACAATCCGAAAAGTTGTTGCAGAAGTTTTCCAAAGTTGGAACAGTTTTTTTTGTTAAAATGATGCTCTATCACTGCTTGCTGTAGGATTCAATACCAAAATGATAAAAAGAGGACTTAAAAAACACCTTGCAAAATGTTGCGCTATAAATAATAAAATATTGTAACGTACGTGAATTTAGGATCATTTGGACTGGAATTTGAAAAATTTACCGTATTTTTGGTGAAGAAAGAGAAATTTTCATAATAAATAATGTAGAACAATTGCGAAAAATGCTATAATTATTTATATTCGTTAAAAAGTTTTAAAGTTTCTCGACATAAACATTCCAAGAGCAGATTTGAAGGTGAAAATTGAGGAAATGATTTCTGCAGTCTAAAAATATCATCAGCTTTAAAACATATTTAATGGCTTTTAATTTTACGAAAGCCAAGAATTATCAACAGTAACTCCATGTGACGCTTAAAAATAAATTTGGTAAGTAATCTTTATTTTTGAACTTATTTTCAATATATTAAATGAATTAATTTGAAATTATTAGAATCTCTTTGAAAGTGCTACACACTTTCAAGGAGAGTCTATAAATTGTATATTATTTCAGTATATTTTCTTCCTGCAAATTCTTCTTGATAACATTGTGATTGTAAAAAAGAGATTTTATATATATAAAGCATAAATCAATACGGTTTAAAACATACATTTTTCTTTAGCACATCTTTAATAGCACTTACTTTTATCTTTTTTTGAAATCATTACTTGCAAGTTTTTCATAGATTTCCAATGCAATTTTTCAACAAAATTCGGAAAAAGAATTTTTTTAAAAATTGTTTTGCTTCTAACATTTTTTATTTTGTATATAATTTACAAAAATCATTTCCCGCTCAGAATTTGTTTCATTTGAATTTTTTTGGGTAAAATTAATCATATTTCAGGATTTTTTGAGAAGGCTAGTTTGAAGGAAATTCGAAAATTTACTGTTTTCCTAATTTATTATTTATTTTGATTAGAAACAAAATACTTATTATTATGATTGATGCAACAAAATGTAGATCCTTGGTTATGAGAAAAGGAAACAGTTTCATCTTTCCAATAAAGTCTGTTTCATTATGATATTTCTTGGACTCAAAAAACTGGATCCCTTTAATTACTCGTAAGACCTTCACTGTCTATTGAAAAGGGAATCAACCATGAAGTCATCGTTGCATTTTCCTTCATATCGGAGTTTAAACGGAACTCTACCATGTTCAGGTTAAAAAAAAATGAATATGTATGAAAAATATGCAACTTCAATTGCCTGGCAACCCTAGCAATTAAGTTTCCACTTGTAAAAACGATCACATAAGTAAAATCACAGCGACAAAATCGCTTGGTAGTTTTCATGCCAACCTGAACATCACAACAGACCTGATTAATGTACAATTAAAGTCTAGGCTTTATTTTCGGCTTTTATGGACCTATGCAAAGCAGTAAGGACTCTACCCAAAATTCATAGCTATGTGCCTTGGAAAATGTCAACGGGTATTGTGCACGAATATATAAAATTCAATGGAAAGGCGGAAATTAAAGATGTCGAGTTCAATGCACACCGGTTTTTCCATTTTTCACATTCACGAAGTGGCGGCTAAAGGAAAATGTGCTCGCTTCCGGAAACGGTTTGGCTTGATCCAGTGTACCGATCGATTTCAATCTGGATCGAACGAAAGGACATATCCAATCTATATTATGCCTGCGACTGTAACATATTTAAAAAGCGAACGTTTCCGGACTCAGATGAAAGGATTCATGCAAAAGAGGCGTGAAACGTGCACAGCATGCGAAAATTGATTGGTACCGATGCATAGTGTTATTTTTTCGGGGGAAAAAGGTACATTTTCTTGGCTCCACTGGTTCTGAATGGAAAAGTGAAAATTCAATTTCACATATTTTCGGTGCCGTGAACTTTTTAGAACACGGTCAGTGGTCGGAAATTTTTCTTGGAGACAATTTCTTAGCTTGAATTTCGTAAATTGCGTTCGAATCAATGTTGTAGAACCAAAAAAGGATCCTGGAGAGAAAGGCAGAATGGGATGATCCAGTTTTTTTGCCACAAACGCTGTGATTGTACTGTTTAAGGATGTTTTAGTTTTGAAAACTTTTATGGGTCTGTAAATGTTCGATTGGATAAGACTCAACATACCTATACAACTAAATTTATGTATGTATATCGTATATATTTAAATAGTATAAAAATCTTTACAATTTTTTGCAAGCCATCGATATTGTTAAATTGATGAAATGTATATGTGAGACCTTTATTCATTAGTATCACAGTTCTTCAACGCTAATAAAAATGTCCAAACAAGGAATTTATCATAAATATTCACATAAAAACCACATAAAAGTTTTCCTTAAGGTAAATGTTATGCATATTCAATTAACAAATTATGACTGTACTATATTATAATATTGTTTTGCCTGAAAGAACATTCTGGGCCGAAACTATTAAAGCTGGATCTTTTTGTAGTTGAGTTTTCACTGAAATAAACTGTTCCAAATGTTTCGGATTCTACAAGCCTGAAAATCTAGTCCAGTGGAAAATAGAAGAATCCTTGAAAATATTTAGTTGATACCTTGGATGAGTGCAATAAACATATTGAAGGTAAAGGTACATATTTTCATTTGCTTTCAAGTAAAAATGTCTAGTCGCACTACACGAATATCATCTTTTCAAGATAAACTGTTCATCAAGCATACATAAATTCATTCTTATTCATCCCTGCTCTTGTTTTCTTATTTCCTCGAAAGAAATCCCTTCAACTGTAGTTAATGATTAAAAATTGCTTTCATGTCAGAGGCCTAGTAGAAAGGATTTGAGAGAGAATATAAAAAAATTGTTGGCTGTCAGCCACGCATTAAGAGTCCTGGCGGAAATTTCCGTTTTCTTATTATTTTCATTGTGCTCTGTGATTTATAATGGCAGGGGTTGAACTTTAAGATCATTTCGAGGTGGTTGAATAGCAGAAAGAAAGAATACTCCATTATTTTTGGTAGCACGTTATCTTGTCATCTGCTGAACCATTAAGCTGTTCATTTTGGTGTTCAGTCCGTTTTAATGACTGTAAATTTTGATTCTAGGGAAAGTCCGTGGAAGAGAAATAATGATTGAGAACTTTTGTGATAAAATTATTGTTCAGGAAGGGTAAGTGGAAAAACCCCTTAATAATCCAGGAAGGAACAATTCAAAGCACTAATTAACAAGTGAATATTATTATTATTATTGTTTTACAAAAAGGATGCTTGAAAATTTCTTGATTTTTGAATATATTATATTCTATTTTATGTTTATATAATCAGAATATCAAAGTGAAAAATTAATTTTCACCCTACCAAATTAACTCTTTGCAGAGTTTGTAGAAAATTCTTAAATGGTAAGAAAAAATATGGTTTTCCGAGAATGCTATAGATAAAACAAAAATTTGCGCATAATTCGATTCAAATAAGGTAAAATTAAAGTAATTGAAAACTGATGCTGGAAAAACTAATATGACATAATATTTGCTTTTGCAAACGAACGTAGTTTCAGTCTTTTTTTGAAAAAAATATGGATAACTCAGTGATTTCTGGGACCCCGGAACAACGCGGGAAACGAATATTATCTCATGTTAGTTTTTCCAGCATCAGTTTTTAATTACCTTCAGAACAAGCTTTACCTTATTCGAATCGAAATTTGCACAAATTTTTGTGTTTTATCGCTGAGCGTGCTTGGACAAACCTATTTTCTCTTATCATTTAACAATTTTCAGCATTTGGGCTTATGAAATATGAGCAGCTTATTGAGCTAAGTTATTCAAATATCTTTTTTCAGTCGTGAAAGAAAGTCGAAACAAAAAGCATGGAATTTTTGGAAACTTTTGATTTCAACTAATTTTGAGAATGTTGATGCTATGATCTCTACCGAAAAATTAATACAACTATTATCAATTTGAATTTGTCTACTTAAAAACAATTCAAATAAATATATAGTACACATATCTCAAAATTTCAACTTTTTTCGGGATATTTTCCATGTAATTTATAAAAAAATATGCCAATTTTCCGGAGAATTTTGCTGGCTCGTTTCTCTTGAAAAAATGATCGGTTTTGAGAGTAGGCTTGATAATGTTTTATGGCCTTTTTTTCCAGAATACTGACGGTGTTTAAGACTTAAAAAAACCCTTATTTAGTTTCTTTTCGACAGATTTTCGTTCAACTTTGTAAATTAAGTATGTTTGCAATCTTAGCACTTATTGCTTTGTTAGCAATTTTTCACACCAAAACCCTAAATTAATTTTTCCTAACAATTGAAGCTTTAACTTCCATGTGAAACTTTGGAAAATATTCGTTATCTTGAGTTCAATTTCTGTTTAAACAATTGATTTTCTTCAATGCCTTATTTGTTCCGACCTTTCCAAACTCATCAAACAAAATCCTTATTCTATAAATGAAGCTCCCTAACAAGTTCAACGGACACGACCTGCATCAACAACATCTCAAAGGATGTTTTTTTGTCAATTTAAGCTGACATTTCCTGATAAAAATTTTCCATCGATTTTCCCAAGAAATCTCAACCTTCCAAATTTCCATCTTCATGGATCCTAATTACATTCAAATTCCGATAATGTCATGACAAGGACTTAGCTCTTTGTACAAAATGCCGCAAGAATTGAAAACGCCAGCATTTGCGGCAAAGCAAGATAGTCCTAGAGTCCAGTTGATTTATTCGGTAAGGGTCCAAGACATTGGATGTCAACATCAATTAATCCTGTTGTGGCAAACATGAGTCGCTGGGTTTTCTTGACTACTGATCCTTATGTAATTGCTGTACGTTTATTTACAGGACTCTATTCAGATGTCTTCAGATGGATCGTTCTTAGTCTAGCTTGAGATACACAGTGCAAGCGAGCGACGACATCGACAGGACATAGGACAATCTATATACGGGATGTAATAGCGTCAAATGACCTATTGTAATTAGAAGATTGCCTGAGCGTCCTGCTAACAACATATTTTCGTTCATTGTCTACCTTGTCGAATGAAATTTGTACACACTTGGACAGGCTCAGATGAACTAATGGAGTATCGGATAATGAGGATTTATCTTGCTAGTGGTTTGGCTTGAAGTTGAGTAAGTATTTTGTTTTTACTTAGAAATTGCGTTTGATTAGTGACATTATTCAGTGGGCTTGGCGAAATAAAATTCTGGGTGTATTTTGGAAATTGAAATTATCGAATACAACTAGATTCTTTTAATATTAAAATTTATGCTTCATACAATTCAATATTTTTCCCCCATTAAAAATGATGCAGCGCGATTTTGAAAAAGACTATCTTTGAGGAAACTTTGGTGCCTTTTCGCAAACTTGCGGATTTTATAGCCCGGATATCTGCATCTTTGTTTCTTAGTATCATGCCCGGGACGACAATGAAGTCTGTCCGGAATTAAAGTTTTGTGATCAAAATCGATGTCAATTTCCAACTATTTTGAGATTTGCAATACGGATTCATTGTTTACAGCAAAAACTTGTAACTAGATACCTTTTGCGTTTTGAAACGCGTCACTATTGCCAATGTTGAAATAGCACGGACTTAAAGATGCTCATATCTTGCAATTTCTTGAACATTTCTGCAAATTTTTTGAATTGTACTGAATATATGCTGAATAGCACAGTAAAAACACTAACGTGGTAACAAATCCTCTACAGCTATGAAGTCAAGAGCTCATATGAAAGTCTACGAAAACTGACAGAGTTCTAAATACAAATTTTGGTAGAATTCCGTTGATTTTATATTAAGTTTCATTAGATCTCAACATAAACGTGAAAGAAAATGCTTGCAACTTTTCAATCTTCTTCAGTTAAATGGTTTATAATAGCTCATAATATTTTGAAAAAAAATTGCCGCGCACCGCATAGAATTTATAAAAATGTTCAATACTATTCAAAAAATTATCAGCCATTTTTAATTTTTTTGAAGTGTCTTCCTTAAAAACGTTTGAAAAAAAAACTGGTAAGCACAAATAAATTGAAAGACTAGAGACTAGAACTTCAATGAATTTTGAGAACTTATTATTTGAAGACAGCAATCGAAATTTAAAATGCCATAGAAAACTTATACGCCTTGTCACAATTGGTGATTTTAAACATTCACATGCCTAATCCACTTCAGTTATTACATCTCATCAAAATTATTCTCAAGGATTTAAATAACAAAAACGCGTAGGCAAGTGGCTCAACTATAATTTCATATATCGGCTCATAATGGCAGTCCTTTCAGGTCATGCGGAAAGAGCTGCTCACCAGGGCTCGAAACTGTGCACATCAACCAAATAAGATCCAAAAATTTATATCCCAAACGTATTTCCTTCGGCTCAGAATTGATATGCTGAGTCCTGCCATATCAACCAAACATACACTTTCCATTTGATTTAGGTCTACAACATCCCTCAGCCATAACCGTCCGAACACTTAGCTTTTATTGTTCCATAAAGAAGAGCAGCTCACCATGTAACATTGGCCTAACTGGGAATCCAGCCAAAACATCTCTACTTTGGTGGCCTGGAACGGCCAGAATTGTTCACTTCCATAGAGTCCTTTCCGTGTCACGACAAGGACCGTTTTGCAGCGATTCGCTTGCCAACACCTTTCATTCCGTTATTGGAGTCCCAAACATTCTATAGATTACATTGTGTACGAATGGATCCTTTTGGTAAAGTGAATCTCTTAAGAGATTCATGAAAGATTTGGGTCCTGACAGGGATACTGTAGCTTAGAAAAGTTCGGTGTATCTGAATTCGTTTAAAGCATTCAAATCAATTCTTTTGTACACATTAGACATCCTGTGAGAAGTTTGTTCAAATGAAATGCTTTATGAGTGAAGCATGGAACAAAAGACACAATGCCTTTTGTAAGGGATATTGTACGAATAAATGCCAGTATTGTATGCTCAATGAAAAGTTATTTGATTTAAATTAGGATTTACTGCGTGTATGCAAAATTATTCCATCAAGCCTGATCTTTAAATTATGCAAAAAGTTTTCATTATTTATCATGCAATTTGAAAGGTTTGTATACGTCTCGAAAGAAAATTTTTAATGATCAATTAATTCTTCATTATTTTCGAAGTAGAGAGAAATTTAGTTGCTTTTCATTTTGAAACATGTACATGATTTCTTCACTAATTTTAGAGGAGATAATCGATCCAACAATTGATGTAATTTTTCTGTAATTGTCACAAAAGTCTTGATTAAAGAAAATTTATCTTAATTTTCAAAAACTTCTCACCACTTTGCACTGTCCAAACTATAGTACAGTTCAATGCACCCATTCAGAAGTTTCACATTACCAATGTGTGTTGCCAAATCCACTTTCAATTCCAGTCGAACAGCCACTCTAGGACCCAGGCAGGGTTTATTTATTCGTGGAGATTGTTTGGTATCCTGTTCTGATTCAAATGGAAATTTGGTTTCCAATCTATATCAGCTACTATGTGCTGTGCAGCATATTTTCCAGTCACCACTTTAATGTTTGACACTACACACTGTAATGTAAAACGCTAGACAAGTGAGAGATCCTTGAAACGATGCCAAAGCCTACATATGCGTGATGTCCTGTGTGGACGAACTGCTACAATTTGATATGTAAATTTGTAATTATCGCCAGAGCTTCTCGTATGAGGTAGGTAGAATAGGTCTTGTAGTTGATATACTCGCCACAAACTGGAATGGTTTTCTTTTGCACCGCACCCACATGTTTTTCGACAAAGTTCGAAAATAACCGTATGTGTCTTAATTCTTTGTTACGTGTTTTTTACCCTGAAATGTGATTTGAAAAATTAAATTTTTTCGATAATAATACTAAGCATGCAATATTTTGAATTTTCGAAACAAAACAAATTTTTTGATGCAATACAATACAATATTTTCGATTTCGAAGTATATATTGTTTTAAATAATTGTCATAAACGTTCGTGGAAATAGCATGTTTAATTTGTAGCTAATATATAAAGTTTTGGACATGTGTGCAAAAGTTGTAAGAGAAGTTGAAGCTATTATAAGATCTGATATTTTTTCCTAAGAGACAATAAAAATATGTTTTTCTAATGGATATTACAATATTCCAATAAATATTCTAAAAATAATTTCTGCCAGCAATCCGAAAAAATAATTTTGCTCTTATATTCATGTGAAACTCTTGTTACATGATTTTCTTGATTAAATTTAATTATTTCTTCAAGTTGAACGCTTTTCAAAAGGAATGTATTGTTAAAACTAAGATTTTTTTTCGAAATTCAGAAAAGATATTATAAATCCCACATTCGCTCTTTACATCATCCAAAAGTGTTTTCAATTCGAAAGCAACAAATTTTGGTTACAAATTACGTTTAGGACAACATTTTTTCTTACACAAATGGAGGAACTGAGCGAGTCAATTTTTAAAATTAAATGCAGTTTTGAAATAAAACGTGACGATGTTTTACCAAGACTGTTCTACGATATTTTTTCTCAAAGGCAAAAATAGTATTTTTGTGGAGAGGTTATGGTGCTGAATTTGAATCTTCATACAGGAGAATTGGGCAACAATTTTTAAGATAAATTATTAAAACATTTTTAAAGTAAATATTTTAGAGAAAGTTGAAAATTCCATAGTTCAATCTTTTTTTATTAATTTGGCTCAATAGTTTTAGCACATGTAATTTTATTTCAACAGTTTCAACATGAAAAAACATAGTTGTGGAGATTCCAACTTTGTTATATTTCTCTAATAAATCTGCAAAAATTGCGACATAATTTTCATATTTCTTTCAGTTTCTAAACAAATTTTTCTTTATCATTTTGAGAGAATACAAGGCATACATTATAAAGTCTGGTAAATAATGGAAAAACGGATGAAATCTAAATTTTTCCATATGTTCCTTATTTACAGACTCACATCGAGTCTTTCTTTCAGTTTTGCTACATAAAGGAATGTTTCTCCGATATTCAACGTTGATCGATTATCACCAAAGACTTTTACAAAAAAAATTTTAACCTCATTTTTTGTGAAGTTGTGGTAAAGTTACATCCTTCGAATCAATTGGCACCTCGTTAATAGTGTTTGTTGCATGGCTACTTTCTAATATAGTGGCCTTTCCTTGCCTTACTTTGCCATAGACGCAAAAGCATTATTCAATGCTATAGTCCTGTAAATTTTGAAACAGTGTAACTATTTCAAGATCTTTCCAAAATTTACAATATATAAATTATGAGTTTAAATAATGTTTACATTGTCACATAAAACCCCTTCAAGTTTATCGTATATCTTTGAATTCTGAAGATTTTGTGGGGTAAAAGTATCAGCCAGTTTGACTTCCTCATTACATTGGCATACCAGATTGCATGTTTTATATTTTTAGTTGTTTAGTTGATGAACTTACTTCTGAAGCTATCACTCTCTACTGAAAGAATAATTTTTTATCCACCTTTGTATTAGAAAATCAAATATATTAGAAGTTTGTTTGTTTCATCGATTCTGTGATAGGTTATTCCTTCTAAGACATAATTTTTTCCTGCAAAAATAGCAAAACATGTGTGGATACAATTTAAACTGTCTGGAAAACATTTTAGACACAAAAAGCATCTCTTTATTGTTTGCTTTTAAAATGTAGAAATGGTTATAAGAATGCTATATAAGAAGAAAATGCTAAAGTATTTTAGCACTCACTTAGTAGCCTGCTTCTAAATTTGTATACAATTGATATTTTTCAGTATTCACGTTTTTTCTGGGGTGTTTTCCATCTTTTTTCCATTAGCATAAAGTTATAGCCTGCACAACAAAATAAGATAGTGTGATAAAGTTGAATTTGATGACATCAAATAAACTTAAGGTTTTGATTTTTGTGTCCAATAAATATATTGCTGGAAAAATACTATTTTCAAACTAATCGTATTCATCCCAAAATTTCGATTTTATTTGAATTTTAACAAGATGAATTTTTTTGGAATAATTGTCTATCAACCCCCAAAGTAAAAAAAACTAAAATACAAATAGACTGTTACAAAGTTTAAATTTAAAATGCCAAGAAAAATGCCCATCGAATCATTCATGTTTACTAAGCTTCTTCGTTGAGTTACTTGAAGAAAAATCCGAAAGGAAAAAAATAACTTTCATCTGCTAAAATATAGAATTATTTGACTACAACCAGCTAACTATTTGTGTTTCGTGAAGCAGATGTAAATTTTCCAGACTTGTTACTGCCGGACTTATGAGCTTTAATTTTAAAACTATAAAAAATTCATACGATACACACATATGGAGGATGACAAAAGTACACATGAAACCTATTCTCCCCAAACGATTTTTGGGTAGCCAAACAGAAGGAATAAAAAACAGATTGGCTCGATTTTCGCTGAGCCAGGACATATTTGTCGGACTTTTGAATTTTATAATGGTTCAAAATTTTGTTCATAAAAACTGTTTGACAATTGAATTGAATAAATGATATCTGCAGTGCAATAAAACCATAAAGTAAAGAATAAAAGCATTCATATTTCAATGACGATGAAGATTTCGACACCAAGGAATATAGAGTTAATTTTGTATGATGTTTGTCAGTAATACCACAAAGTTCTAGTTGAAAATACTATAAAAAAAACCAAAAACTCTACAATTCAATCTCAAGTTCTGAAAAATTTGAAGAAGTTTAAAGTTGAAGTTATTTAAGAGGGGACAAACCAAATCAATTTACGGACAGAGCAATCTAGCCTACTCATTGAACTTATTGCGTGAATGGAGATGGAATTGATTTTTTGCAAATTATTTTATCTTAGAAAAACACCTATTCAAGGCTGAAAAAATAAAAGCTCGATAAATAAAAAAAATAGTAATGAGTTATACCGTAAAATACTCTCACTAAAAATTATAGTATGATATGTTTGGAAAGGTTAATGACTGCCGTAAAACTGCACCCTTTAAATACATAAGCAAATTCTTTTTGTCTGTTAATTTATCTTTCTGTTTTGTATAGCCCTATAATAGAGAAATATTTCTACATATTGACGTAAAATTTTCCGTCATATTTCAAAGTCAAAAGTGTGAACAAAAAATGTATTCAACCTCTCTCCTGAATTAATTTGTCATAAAATGTTAATTTCTGCTGGTCTTCTCTTAACTTTTCATTGACTATTAGCTAAAATTTAGAAAAAATCAACCATATGGCTACCAAAATTTCTGTTGCTGAATTGTCAAATCAACCACACATCAAAGAAATATTTGGAAAATAAAATCATAATACGATTGTCTGCTAATACTACTACTACAATTGTAAACTTAAATTATGATATGGCATAAATATTCATAACTTTATTCTTAAAGGGTTCCACAAGCATATCACATCAAAAATAATGTTTTTTTCATTTGCTTTTTTTGTGTTATCGTTCGAAACTTTTGACAAACTGGCACTTTGATATTTTTCAACCATCTAAAATTCTATACAAAACAATAAGTTTACCTCTCAAATAATACGAATCATTTCATCTCATTTATCATTACCTTCCCAAAATTTTCTGCATCACAAACTGTTAGTGCTGTTGTGGAAAATATCCTCTATGGGCGCATTCATTGCTAGAAGCTAGTTGACCATGCTCGATTGCAGTGTGTACTTGCGAGCAAGCACTTTACTTCGTCTCGCTAACAAAGTGCTGCTGAATATGCAATTATTCAAATGAAGCTCCTTTCGTCCTAATAAATGGATGTCGAAAATAAGAGCGGACTTGCAAGGCTTCATTCAAATAATAATATTGTAACGAATTTTGTCGAAATTATCATACGATCAATGTGGTTTTACAAACGAAAACAACCGTCAGGAAGTTTCAAGGATTGTTGGTTTGGCAGTGCACATGATTTTTTTGTCGAAAATGAGAGTCAGTTTTTTTGATGAAAATTCAATTGTCTCTTTGAGGTTCTTATTGAAAGCAATATTGCCATTATTGCTTCCTTATTTTTCTTAATCATTTTTCAGTTTCATTAACAGTCAGTTCTGGCTTACCTTTGACGAGGCAAGATGTAGAACGTAAAACAGTTCACTAGTAAAATTGTTCATGGTAGTTGGTTTGGTACTGAGCAGTAAAAAGTGTACAAAGCATATATATAAATCTAGACACAAGCTCTTGAAAGTGTAGGACTTCCAGTATTAAGCGTAAACTGGTCCTTATATTAAATTAAATGCTGTTTTGGAAAACAATCATTTTCACTAAAAAAAATATTTAAAAAAATATGAATAATACATCTGACATAGTGATTGAGTATAATTTTTTCGATAGCAGCTAAATTCAAAAATTCATGAAATACAAACCATTTCCTATTAAATATTTCCCATTTTCTGAAATTTTGCTTTTCCTTGGTTGTTTCTAGGTTCTCATAAACTTTGATTGTTTTAAAATGTGAAAATAGTAAATTTGTCTTAAATCCTTGCAAACACAAGGTTTTACGCCTTCAAACAACTCAAGTAGAAACCATTCTGGATGAAATTGTTCTACAGTCGCCTTTATTATACATTCAAAACAATTCGAAACTATTTTGAAAAGTTTAGTCATATTCATAAAAATTTCAATCATAGTTTCGTCAAAAAATTTAAAAAAAAAATATTTTAGTATCCTGATTGCTGTTGAGATGATCATAGATATTATTGATTTCTTACTGATATGCTTTTTAATAAAAGAAGCCGCGAAGTGCGACCCTTGAGGTCCACACGGTCAACTTCCCAGTAATATATAGATAAACATTAAAAATAATAAACACAATAATAATTTTGAAAATACTACTACTTTAAATAATAATAATGAAAGGTATTCATAGTAGTGACAGGAATGAGTTAATATTAATCATATCATCTACGGGAGGGTCCACTGATTACGTCAGGCTTTTGGTGGATGGGTGATGGTGATTGATTACCACAAATGCAAATTTGATTGAAATTTTGATGGTTTTCAAAATTTAAGCCGCATTTTTTTTAATTAAAAGACTGCAAAAACTATTAAAAATCTGCTCAAATTATCCAAACAATTTAAAACTTTGACTGACTTTACAACAAAGGCTTTAGAATAAAATATATAAGGTAATATCAATCGGAATCAATCATATAGTAACTTTGAATGATTTTTTATTTTAAATTGAATTTTTTTCAGAATCATGAAAAAAGTTTTGCTGGTTTCTCTTCAAAAACTGATAGGAATGTATGAATTTTATAAACATTTATTACTGTGCTGAGCAAATCAGGTTAAAAAAATATTTTTTATGAAAAAAACCGCAAGTTTTCTCATTTTTTCTATTAAATTAAAAAAACCCCATGAAACGGATCTTTATAATCAAATAATCAAAGAGATTGTAAAATAAATTGATTGACACCTTAATAATGCAAATATTATATCTGGTTCGTGAGATAGAGTGAATCGAAGAAATGACCTTGAAGATCATGATGACTGTTAATGATTCTTTATTTTTTATTTAATGTTTCTTGTTATCATGAGAAAAAGTTTTGATGATGGTTTTACAAGAACTGCTTGAAGTATATAAATTTTATAAAAATTGAATGCTGTCTGTCGTAAACCAGGTTGAAAGTTTATTGTTTATAAAAAAACCTATTTTTTTGCACTTTTTTTTCTGAAATTAAAAAACGGCTCCAAAGATTTTTTCCAAAATTTGACAGATTCACAAAAATGTTAATACGCGTTGATTGACACCTTAATTATGCAAATCATATGTTTGGTTCGCGATATATAACGCATGACAGAGATGACCTTCAAACGGGCAAAACAGCAAACCCCCCGACCAAAGTTTCCCGTGAGTTATGCTCGTAGAAAAAAACTGTCCACGAACGTACAGAGGTACGTACGTACGTACGTACGTACATACGTACACACACACACATACATCTACCTTTCTAAAAACACTTAATATATACTCTATAGACCTCAAAACGTAAAGAAATGTTGAAAATTTCAATTTCGATTTTCGAGGCAAATTTCTTTGTATTTCAGCAAAGACGAATTTGAAATAAAAAAAACCAAACCGCATTTTAAAAAGGAATGTTTTTTACGTGCTAATCTACCATAATATTTTGAAAAAATTATCATAAAAAATAGCAGTTGCTTGAAACGTTTTGTTTGAAAAATCGCTTTTTTCACTTTGTTTTCCTTGCTAACTTTTTTTTGGATTAATTTTTGGCCTTTATTGTGAAAGATTACCACACAAGATATTTGAATAAAGTAGCACACCAAATTTGACTTAAATCGGTTCGGCCAATCCGGAGAATAAGTGTCCGCAGTAGGAAAAACTTCATTTCAAGAAAAACGCGTTCAAAGTTTCGATTACCAAAAATATCGCTTACAAAGCAAAAAAGGCGTGCGCGCTCAAACTATCGTAACTTCTTTATTTTTGGGAATATCTGAATAAAATTCGAGACGTAATTTCTAAAGGTACAATCAATTGAAAAATGAAAAATTGATTTTTCAAAATTATAACCGGTACTACCCTCTTGAACCACATGCTTTGCAAAATAAGGATTTTTGTGTAAAAATATTAAATATCAGTTTGATGGAAATTATTTGAAGAAACTTTATTGTGAAACTGAGACGGTAAAATATTTTCCATGTTTCTTCAGTTATCTGTAACTGATTCTTTTTTTAGAGCTACAACCATATAAGATTTAATTTGAGTTGATTTTTCAAAGTAGTGTAACGATAAATAACCGATAGGTTAAAAAACTTTTTTGTGGAACTAAGGATAACGTAATACAGAAACATTGAGAAAAATCAGGTCGCGTGGAAAAGTTTCTGGAAAAATATTTTAGCACGTTTTTTTTTGAATAAAACCTCATGATTCTGATAAAGACTTACTAAAACAGTTTAAAATAGATTCACGCTATTTAATTCAAACTAATTCCAGCTTGTATCATTCAGGCATGTTTATATGCATGAAAATATTGGCTTTTAATGTTACACACTGGAAGAAAAATGATAAGCTTTAATTATATCAATCGCTTATATTAGGTTGACTCACTATGCATTGAATATGTTAATAGTTTGCGGAATATCTCAGTAAACAATGCAGTTTATTTCAATCTCAGTATATTTGGTATTGTCATTTCCCTGGGATGAAATTCCAACTGAATTCAACACTTCGAATCCAACTTTATAGGCAAAATGCATACATATTGCATATAATCATTAAATTGTTCTAAGATATTAATAACATTATTTGTGTTTGCATAATTCATACCAGAATTACAGAGGCATTGAATGAATTAATAATTTATAATATAATATAATTATAATATACCTATATATAATTTGATGTTCGAGAAAGGATTCAATTTGGTTTGTTCAATTTTTACATTTGACATAACCAAAGTCGATTAAAAAATTTTCATACACTGTAAGAACATATCCATTCCTGGCATTCTGCATGTATTTTTGTTAAACTGTTCAGCTCAAATTATTCCCACATGCATTTCATTAACCTAAAGTAATACACCGGTTAATTGAATATGAATGCCAGTAAATGCCTCAAAGGAATAAAAACATCAGAAATTGCATGAAAGTGTCTGACAGTCTCTGGTAGTTTGTGGTAGTTTCTGGCAATGCCTGGTAGTGTCTGCAAATGTCTTGAAATGTTTGACAGTGTTTGAAAGTGCCTTAGGAAGATCAACCTTGGCACTGCGAGAAATTGGCGAAAGAAAACTTAACGCAACTCATTAATATAAAAGGTAATCTGTATATTACAAGAATATTATATTAAGTGATAAAAAATGTTGGGAAATCAATAATTCGGAAAATCTTTTAATATTCTTACATCACGATATGTCTTTATACGCAGAATACTGAAATTATTTTCAATATTGTCACTAGAAATGCTCATATATATCGTGAACACATCCAAGACGTAATTCTGTTTAGTTTTGATTTCTTCCACAATTACAGTTCTAAAAAATAAATATCTTGCCATTACATCTATCTTTACTATCCGTATAGAATAGGTTGTCCTTCAAATGCTTCGCCCTGATCGAAAAGCAATGCCAAGAAACCATTAATCATACCCCGGTAGCAACAAAATATCCACTACTAAAGGACATAAATAGCAAACGAACAAGAAAGTCATGAGCAAAGTTCTCAAGGAACTTAGCGGGGAGAAATTTAAGTAAAGAATAAAGTTAGGTAAGCGTTTGTTCAAAGAGGAAAATGTCATAAATCATGAGGCTTTCAAAATGCCAAAGTTTCACTTAAGCGCTAGTGAAAATCCTGCGTCGGGACAAAAGTGTTTTTGAGGGACATATCGTCGTCGTGGCCCCATTAATGGAGCCTTTCTGAACGTCTCTTGTTAGCGTTTATGTCCTTGACGTCAAATAAACTGAATTCGGCTATTTTAGTATATCTAATTGTTAATATTTAATGTGCTGGAAACTTTTTATGGGCTACATTACATAACAAAATTTTATTATTTCAAGTTAAAATTCTTTGTGTTTTGACTAATTTCGGATATCTTATGCAAGTCTTTGAAATATTTTCCAGAAAACAAATCTTTTTTAAGGGTTGTGATGTTCACGATGCTTATTGATGTAGAAATGTCTACAAATGCATATAACCAATTTTTAAAAAATAACTAGTGTCTAGATTGCAATCAAAATGTGAAATCAAACATGTGACTCTGTTTAAATTCTTCAATAATATTTTTACCGATTTTCGAATTTATGTAATGAGAAAACTTGTCAAAATATATTAAAAGTAAGCAAACGTTCTGATACGTCCAATATATTATTTTTGTTGGCGTTGTTTATGGTTTTTGATCAAAACTTTTTCTCTGTTTTGTCGCATTTCGCATGACTGAAAAGTTCTAAGGACGAAAAATGGTTCGCAACCGTATACACTAGCAGCAACAAAACTTTCCTAGTAGCTTTCGAACTAATGCTTTAGCTTAACAATTGAGCAGTAAAGTTTCTATGACGAAACCAAATCCCAAACTTCCTATTTTTTTATTTCCAGAAAACACAAGCTGGAAACTAGTCAAAAAAGTCAATTACTATGACTGTTTCGAAGTCTCCGTTGCCATACAAGCTGCCACGTCATGATTCTCTCTACGTATTAACATTGTCATGGTAAATGACATAAAGTTCGATCCTGCTGGCCATCTGATATACCGCAAATCCACCACCAACTGACACCAAGTCCGATGGCAAGTTTAAGCCGGTGTCCGCCCTCATATTGTGCCCTAATCAAAATTCGAAGAGTTTGTCAGTTTTGTCACTTGTGGTAATCGGAATCAGTCAGTGTTCATGCCACTTAAGAACTATTCCCTACGGGGCAAACACGATTAATGCGAGCACGGAGACCTCGATTCGACCTTGTTTCCACTTTATTAATTTTGCAAATTGCAAAATTGCATGGCGCTCGAACTTTAACTCACTTATTGTTTGGAAAATGTTGTCGAGGGTTGCTCCATTTGTGCGCATTCCTGAAAAAAGACAAGGAATATATCTTCTGCAGAAGTAGAAGACAAATCGAATTACCCCGGGAGGAATATAGTTTGGCAGCCATGAAGACGGTGAAACTTTTTGACCAATTTCGGTAAGTTGGAAAAAGTTGGATGGCAACTATGACTCTACAATTGAGTTTATCTGAGCAACTTTGAAATCTACATGAAAATTGGATATGAGGCGTGAAACGCTCAGATTTCAATGAAGAAGTTTACATAAGACATGATTTCAGGAATAAAAGTTTTCTGAATGTTCACGAATGGTAGTTTTTTTTCAAGCAATGTTGCAAATGCTAAAATAAAGAGAGAGAGATCTCGGTGCAAGTTTGATAGATTTTTCAACGGTATTCCGCATAATTCAAGACCTTTCTTTTGATCTCGGAAAGAAGTGTGGTTGAAGAGAGGTCAATCAGCTTTGCATAATAGGTACGCTAATTTTTACAATCTAACCCCTCTATTTCTGTGCGTTTCACAATTTGCCAATTTGGAAAAAAAGAATATATACGAGGATATATACTAGATGTTTTGTTTTTTTCCTGAATTTCGATTTAAGGATATTGCTTATTTAGTTTTTTTTGGAAACAGTAATTTATCGGTCGATTTAATCAGAACATCATTAATTACACTACTCAACAAATCTGAAGGAAAAATTTGCGACTGATGTGCTAAGAGGTCTGCGAGGGTATTTGAGGTGTCCTGATTACGAATTTGAGTTCAATTTTTTTTATCACGTATAGATTTTGTGTTACAGAACACATGTTTTTTTCTGTTTTTTTTCTGAAATTTGCAAATAATTTATCTTGTAAGTAAAAAAAAGTTATTTCAAAATTAACGGGTTTTATTTACTAAAACGGATCAAAAATACATTTATCCTAAATCTTTTGTAGACAATTTTTTCGCAAATGCTGACTTTCATTTATACTGCTGACCGCTTTCGCTCATAAGGAACCAACAGTAATCTACAACCATTGCCGGATCCCATCTGCCTTGGTATCGTTGCTCCATTGTTAGGATGTCCTGGTGGAACCTTTCTCCTTGCTCATCGCTAAATGCACCCAAATTTTTGAGAAAGAAGTTTAAATGTGAGTGATAATTATTATAATTTCATTGTGTTTTTCCGTTCGACTATTTTTCTTTTTATTCTATCTTTTATTTATTTTCTTTCTTCTTTCTTCTTTCTTTCATTCTTTTGATCTTTTCAATAGTTTTTTTTTAAACTGAAGTAATAAAAAGTATTTTTTTTTATTAATTTACATTGCAAAATCTAGCTCGTTTAATGAAAGCGCACCGCCTTAATATGTTAAACTAATAAAATCCATCAAAAAAATTTCTTTTGAACATCTGAAAATGGTTGCTTTTTTATATCCTTACAAAATATATTGTTTTTTTGTGCAAACTTATTTTGGAAGAACATTCTTACGGTCTACTGTGAAAAGCAAGCCATCATCAAACATGACAATATCGCAAATGCTACCATGGACTCCTTAAAAAACCGGCATTAAATCTTCGTGAGAAATGTTTAATGTTAAATTTAACAAATTTTCTTTTCGTATTATTCAAATTATCTAGATAAATGCAAAGTAATCACAGGTACATAAATCCACTCAACATGGATATTGAAGATACAATAGGTTTAGGAGTTGTTTCTTTATTTTGTTCATTCAAAAATAAGAACATGAGGAAATTAAATTAAATGAGTCCAATGTATACAAGGGCTGCTACAAGGGGGGGGGTCATGACCCCCCTGAGCCTAGGTAAACTAGTGATTTTTATGAATTTTTTTGCAATATTGTCTTCTTTTATTGCGATTATCAAGGCAGTGACCCCCTGAGTCAAATGCTGGATCCGCCCTTGAATGTATATAGGCTCGTCATTTAAACTTCACTACTGCTACTATATTCGGCATTCCTTAGGGGTTCATGGTTTGTATGTTTTACAAGTAGAATTTTTTTTTAAAAAAATAAGACTTCATAAAAATTAACACTCATAATTCGCCAACTCAAGGCAACATTCTACCCCTTTTTTCAACGATATCAAGAAATTCCAAACAAGAACTGAAAAATTTAATGAGGACTTTTTGATTTCAAAAGCATAGAATTTTCAAATCATGTAATATTCACTAGATAACAGTTTAAAGCAAATATGAAAAAAATCATAAACAATTAAAGATTTTCACATATTGACAAATTTCCCCCAAAATTATGCACAAAATTTAAAAAAAGGATCAATTTCTATTCACGCATATGCAAATAAACTGCATAAATTGCTAATGCTCAGCAGAAGAAATGCTTGAAAAAGATCTTATTTTTACTTTACTGCAATTTTTTTCAGCACGTAAAATTATTTGAAAACTTTTTTCACAGAAACCAGAATGATTTACTTTTTAAGACTCGGAGAAAGTTATGTGCTATAAAGAAAAATGTTCAATAAACATGTCAGAGAAAAGTTCTATAACGGTTGTCTTGGAAATTTCAGTGTGTGTTTTGATTCAATGACGATTTGGGAAAAAAACTTACAAAGAGAGATGTTTGCATTATCGTCCAGTTAAAAATTCAAATCAGCTTTAAATATATAGTTGAAAAAATCATGTCAACATACCACCTACAAATTATCTGCATGCAATGAGTACTTACCTTCATTTATTTGAAGAGATTATTCTCTTGCTATTAAAAAGCACAAATATTCTGTGTATGAATTGTTTTTTGCTACAAATGCAAAAAAATACAGGTTTCTTTGAAAATTTAAAAAAAAAACAATCCGAAATTTCAAAACTTTCCAGAATTTGTACAATTTCGTGAATAAATGGGAGTAAGTTTATTTTAACAATAAGTAAAATTTTCCAATTGAAAGATTTGATGTACTAAATTTTTCAAAACGTAACTGAGAAAAGTTAAAGTGCATAAATATTTTAAAATGTACATCTTCGAAGGACTTTTTTTGCGATTAATTTGAAAAAATTCCTTAAACGCTACTAAAAATGATTTACTCAAACAACATTATAGTTTGGAACATAACACGACTTGTCACCAGACTTCTATTTATGTTTTCAATTAAAAAAATACCCACGACTTTTTAGCTTTTATGTAATTTAAATCAATCCCAAGAACATTTTCGCGCATCTCCATAAAATCTCCTCCGGAAAAATACGAATAATCTTTATAAACGGATCAATAGCCAACAAGACAGAATCCCTCGAACATCGCCCACCGTTACAGGGTGCCATCAATTATATTTAAGTCAAGTGTTTTCGAAATTTATTCGTGGTATCTGGAACAAATCGCTCCACTTCAGCTTTGAAACGGCAAAATGTGACTCCTGGATGTATTTACCTCACCCAAAGAGAACGAGAATATCCTTCAATAATGTATAGGATTCCATTTGCGCAAAAATATTCAAATGTGAAGTACGGAATTCCGTGAATACAAATCGAGGTCTTTGAAGGATTTCGCAGGGAGGCCAAGTAAAATATGGCTTGTCGAAGTAAAGCAGCTTGTATCGAATCGATACTCAACGAACAGTCGGCTCGGGTTTTGCGTTGCTATAGTAGAAAGTTTTCCTGTGAGTTGCCAGAACAGTTGAGCATTTTCAAACATTCGTTGCATTCTCATTAAAACTCTCCCCTTAAACAATTTCACGTAGAGCTAGTGGACAATGAGCTGGTTATTGCCGTTGCGAGCTGGACGGAACGTTGTTCTACCACCGCACGAATTCAGCCATTCCGGGGATTCCAAATAGTCAAATATAGAGTGCGAAGCCTGCAGCCAGGAATCAAAGTGATTTCCATAATCGATCGCTTCCTGAAATAGTTGTGGAAGAGTTCGAAATTGGCTTGCGTACTTTCTGTTCGAAGCATTTGTTCACAGTCGTCTTTGGCACGAGGCATGGAAAATCCTGTTAAACAGGATATTTATTTGCATCAGGGTCAAACTACACACCTTCTACAGTTGAAAATAAATGCTACAGAGAACGAGAACTAAATTTGCATTTGAAGGAGTGAAGGTTTGTTTACCTTTGTTTCAATTGAATATGGTGAGGTATTTATATTGGGCAAATTTTGGAGTGGTATTCATTTTATGGTGAGCAAATTTCAACGTTTGAGATCAAAGATTTAAAAATTGTATTGGATGTTATGTTTGTAAAATTAGAGAAAATAAAGGTCAGGCTTCAAGGGCCATAATTTAAAAAAAACCAACAATGAAAATCAAGGTACATGTCTCCTTCCACCCAAAAACCAGCTATCTGGAGGAGGGACTACCAACAAATTTTAATGACCTTCTGAAAAAACAACCTCTATCGATGGGTTCCAATGAATGTAACCTTTAGTAATAGTAATGGCTACCATAAACCCTCGACTCGCCTTCTACTAAGAAATTGGTATTCTCTTTGGCAAGTGATCTATCAATCCATCCCACACCCACTTTGAAAGCGAGACCTTGTGCAATATGGTTTATTTTGGATATTTGTTCGCTAAAGCTGAAGAAGAGAAAAGCTTGCCTGAGAAAAAAAACTTCATGCGTGTGATGCTGAGATTTGAAACTTGACTGTCATGAAGTATAGGTAGACGCTCTTAATCACGATTTTCGTACGTAGCGCAAGGACATCTTTTACAATCTCAAAATATTTTTAATGAATAAATTGAAAATAATTTACTTTAAAGTCAATCCCTTTCTAACTTAAATAAGTACTAGTTTGTTCCATTTTCCATCCTCAATTTTTTTCAAATCGTTTGCTACGTCCGCCGGGCAGCGTGGTCGACCCACGAACCCATAATGGCAAAGTATTGGGCTACCCTGCGCTTGAAGACCCTAAACCAGAAAATGGTACTGTTACGTTCGCCACTTCACACAATCAAAAATGAGTTATATTGTAGGGTGTAGGCAGGGTTGCCAAGTTGGGGGTTTTCACCCCCATTTAATTCAATTTAGGCTAGAGGTATTGAATAAGATAAATATAGAGATGTATGTATGTTGAACTAGATAGCTAAGTACTTTAGGTATCATCAACAGCAAAATGCATTACAGTCATTGTCATAGACCCTGCAGATAAGTTGCTAGCAACAAACAGCGCTCACATAGTTGCCGCAGCAGATCCAAATCCAGGCTCCACCCGGTCTAAGATACGCCAATGGAGTCTACTATGCGCCGGTAAAACCCACAATCATTTGCACTTGGAATTCACCATGGTTAATGACTGTCACGATCATTTCACCAGCACTCCAACCACATCACACACACAGCAGCATATTATTAACCAAGGTGCAACACTGTGGCCGATCATGGAGGACGAGCACGAAGCTTCAATCGCCCGCTGACGTGCGTCGGAAATTGGCACAAAACCTGTTCTAGCCAATGAAAGCTTTAACAAGTTCAGTAAACTCGACTGGGCATTGACCGCTGACGCAGCAAACCAAATCGGGGGATCCCATCAATATCGCCGGGCAAACACCTGGCGGGTCTGTTTTGTGAGGGGTAAACACGGTGGAAGGGCAAGTAGTGTACGCGGGTTGAGCGGCAAAAGGCTGGTGGTTTCGCGAAATCTGACTGCGGTTGAAAAGACGAGGAGGAACGACGCGGCGTTTTACGTATGCGCAGAAAGACGAGTACGACGAGCGGCAAGCGAGCAGGATCAGGAGTCAGGAAGCAGCCACCGGAATAATGTTAAGGAACAAAACTGTAAGTAGACTTAAGTAAAGATGGGGTAAGTTAGGTTGATAGTGCATTGTTTTAAAATAAAATAGTGCTTGAATTAAAATAAAATATTGCATTAAATTAACTTTGGCTTGGCCCGTGTGAAGTCGCAAAGTGAACGTCGCGTCAGCTTCTTGCTTTTCGATCCTTTGTTTCGATAGGAAATTTCCTATCCGATCGGTGGTTTTTGGGTCGTCGCGAATCCTGTTCCCGTTTTCGGATTCGCAGCCAGGGCTGTTTTCAGCATCATGTGATGTGAATGTTTCTATTCCCAAGTGTGTCATATTGCATTGTTTGATATTCTAGATGCAGACATTAGCATGTTCCTATGATGAGCTAACAATCGTAGTCGATATAAGAACCGATTAAGATTGTAGCGAGGTAGTAATCGTAAGGTATCGTAATTTGTAAGTCACTGTCGAGTTGTAGAATAAATGTTTTTTTCCCATTCAAGGTTTCACTATTGACTTATGATTACTCATCTGATTTGTGGTTACCAAATTGAACCATCCATTTACCTATTCTGATGTCAAAGAATCGTCAGTCAAGAAATAATGCATGAAAAGTTCAACTACGAGTATGTCTACCCACCGCCAAATTTTCCTTCTTTAAGGCTCAAAATGGCACGAGGCCAATTTTAGATTGAGTCTATAATTCGTTCAGAAACAATGCCCCATAACGACTGCAATCAAATTTATCCTCATTTATTATTAGCTCGTTCTCTTTGCCCAATAAATTGATGTTCTGCCTCCGCCTGGCGTACAAATTCAAATCCATTCGCAATTTTCCAACAATATCCTTATAATAGTCGAAATTATTGAATCGAAAGTAATAATTCTCCTTCGACAGCGGTTTCATGACAACATTGATTAGATTCATTCGTTCGCGAAGGACATGCCAACGTTTTGCTGCCAAGGCTTGCCAAAGGGTTTTATTAAAAGATAAGGTCTCTCCATTAGTGCGGCCCAGCACCACTATCACCCGAAGCAGGATGAGAAAGCATGAACGGATACGACGATTTTCCAGGAAAAACAAAAGACTGCATTATGTTGATGCACCACAAGTGCGACGAGTGGAAAGGTTTCAGGCAAAGGCAGGAGTGTAAAACGTGTCTTTCGATTTTCAGTGAACTTATGAATAAATAATTAATTTATTTTTTTGGTGACGTTCAAATTAATCACCAAAGTTGGCAAAAATACTACACAATAAAAACAGGCAATCAATCAGAATTCAGAACGATTAAACATACTATTTTACAGAAATACTGAAGAACTAAAGCATGTAACATTTTTTACAGCAAAAAGTATGTTTATTATTAGATACTATCAACTGCTCATCATAAACAATTTTTTTAATAGCGCTGCAATCTTATTCACAAATTTAATGCAAATGCATTTTTTTTAACTTCCCAGTATATGGGAAGTTCTTGTAATCGCCTCGAAAATCGAAATTGAAATTTTCAACATTTCTTTACGTTTTGAGGTCTATAGAGTATATATAAAGTGTTTTTAGAAAGGGAGATGTATGTGTGTGTGTGTACGTACGTACGTACGTACGTTCGTGGACACTTTTTTCTACGAGCATAACTCACGTAAACGAAATTGTATCGACTTCGTTGAGGTGTCAATCGAAGCGTCTTTGCAATCTTAACAGCTGATTAGTTTTTGGGATACTTTGGTCGGGGGGGTTTGCTGATTTGACCCTTTGAAAGTCATTTCTGTCATGCGTTATATCTCGCGAACCAAACATACGATTTGCATGAATAAGGTCTCAATCGACGTGTATTAAAATTCGTGTGAATCTGTCAAATTTTGAAAAAAATTGTTGAAGCCGTTTTTTAATTTAAGAAAAAAAGTGCAAAAAATTAAGGTTTTTTTATAAACAATAAATTTTCAACCTGATTTACGAAACACAGTATTCAATTTTTATAAAATTTATACATTTCGAGTAATGTTTGTAAAAACAACATCAAAACTTTTTCTCATGATTACGTAAAAAATAAAAATTCAGGCATCATGATTTTCAAGGTCATTTCTGTCGTGCGTTATACATATCTCGCGAACCAAACATACGATTCGCATGGTTAAGCTGTCAATCAACGCGTATTAACATTTGTGTGAACCTTTCAAATTTTGAAACAAATTTGGAAAAAAATAGTTGGAGCCGTTTTTTAATTTTTTTAAAAAAAGTGCAAAAAATTGTAATTTTTTTTAAAAACAATAAACTTTGAACCTTATTGTCAAGTCCAAGTAATCAATCTTTATATAATTTATATACTTCAAACAGTTTTTTTACAAATGCCATCAAAATTTTTTCTACTGACCACAAAAAAAATCAAATAAAAAATAAAAAATCATTAACAGTCATCATGATCTTCAAGGTTATTTCTGTCATGCGTTATATCTCGCGAACCAAACATAGGATTTGCATTATTAAAGTTTCAATGAACGCGTATTAATATTTTTGTAAATGTGCTGCATTTTTAAAAAAACCGTTGGAGCCGTTTTTTAATCTAAGAAAAATAAGTGCAAAAAATTAGGTTTTTTTCATAAACAATAAATTTTTAACCTGATTTGCGAAATGTAGTAGACAATGTTTATAAAATTTACATACTCCAAACAATGTTTGTAGTAAAATCATCAAAACTTTTTCTCACGATTGAATAAAAAATTAAATTAAAAATAAAAAATCATTAAAAGTCATCATGATTTTCAAGGTCATTTTTATCATTCACTATATCTCACGAACCAGATATAATATTTGCATCTTTAAGGTGTCAGTTGACGTGTATTTACATCTTTGTGAAGTTTTTAACAATATAAAAACTCGTTTCAGCCTTTTTCAATTTAATAGAAGGAAATGCGAAAAAATATATTTTTTTCATAAAAAATATTTTTTAACCTGATTTGCACAGCACAGTAATAACTGTTTTTAAAATTTATACATTCTTATCAGGTTTTGAAGAGAAACCGGCAAACTTTTATTCCATGATTTTGAAAAAAACTAAATTAAAAAATCATTCAAAGTTACCATGTAAAGAGGGTTCATACGAATGCTATTACTTTATATCTTTTATTCTAAAAAAATGTCAATCAAAGTTTTGAAATATTGCATAATTTGAGCAGGTTTTGATAGTTTTAATAGTCTTTTAATTAAAAAAACCGCTTAAATTTTGAAAACCAACAAAAATTTTCAAGACCGAAAAGGCCCCCACCGATTGATCCGGGTGAATATTCAATCTGTCCTCTTCGACCAAAAACCTTACGTAATCAATGGACCCGTCCGTAGACGATTTGATTCATATTAATTCATTCCTGTTACTGCTATGAATACCTCTCATTGTTGTTATGTTGTTGATGTTTATGTAGATATTACTGGGAAGTTGACCGTGTGGACCTCAAGGGTCGCACCTTGCGGCTTGTTTAATTTAATAATTCCAAAATATTTCCACTAAAGTTGCTCATGGGACTAGCTTAGTTGATAGGGCCACACTAAGTCACCGTTTACCGTCTCTGCCATTGCCAATCAATAAGAAGACAAGAAACATGAACACCAATTTCGTGCATACCTCCTTTCACCTAAGCAAATTGAACAACAAATTTTCTCATTAAAAAATGTTCAGTAGTCTTCCTAAAACAAGGCAAACAGCAAGGAATTTAAATGGATCCGTATGTTCATTGATGCAATAGCAAACTAATTTGAATCTGTATGAAATAATGCTATTCAGGTAATTTGTTTTTTACTGAACAGTTGCGAGGATTCTCAGGATAACTCAGTATTGCAATGCAGCACTCAGTCATGACATGAAACCGAAGGTATGATTGCTTACTGTATGGCTCATTTGTTTGCAAGTAATTTGGATTATTAAGGAAATTTTCCGGGAACCTAGTACGAATGTCTTGTACCTTACATAGTAAGTGGTGTTGATATTAAAGTCAGATATAGAAAATGGGAATTAAGGATAGAACCAAAAAGAATTTTGTGAAATGAGTTTAAAGGTAAATGAGTAACTAGTAATTTTAGCTCTAATTGAGAAGATTTCGAAAATAAACTCGCTGGAGAAATTGATGTAGCAAAATAAAAAGTGTATCAAAAAAAGAACACTTCATTTGTTAGATTGTACCAAGCTTATCAAAGTTTGATTGGGTTATTCATAGATCTTGAAACTTATAACACCCAAAGTATCTCATATATGAATCAAACCAAATAAGATGTAAACAATTGTTGCATCTTTAATACCGATTTTCAGTTAGTAACTATCCGAAATTCCAGAATCCTTCAATGAATTTCTACGTAGCGCAATGAAAGGCAAGCCCAACCAAACATTCTGGGCATGTGCCCTCTCTAAGGACATTCGAAGATCCACAAACTCACATGGACATCTCTGATTCGAATGCAGCGTACGTCGGTTAGTCGTGTGAAAGCTTGTCAGGTTCATGTTATCGCGTGCGGTTATTTTGATGTTCCCGGCAGCACAGCCCCTAAATAATTGATCCATTTCCGCAAACTATTATCCGATTCAATGATTTTCACAAGTGGTAGATCCACTGAAATAGTTTATTCGCTACACGAGGGGCTGGAGATTTGCGCTCGTGTTCTTGCTGGCATCACGATGTTCGCTGTCTGGCAAGGATAAGAGCAAATCATACTATTGGTAAAACACATTGTACGTGATTGCAGAATTCAATCCTGCGGAGAAGAAACGATGTGGAAGTAAATGCTTCTTGTTTGACCAAAAAAATTCTGGTACAAATGCGTCAATGTGATTTTGTCATACTATGTTTTTTTTGGTTGAGATTCAGATAGGAGTCTTTGATTACAGCTAAAATTATTGTATTAAGCCATACTAAATTATGTTATTCACCGGGGAAAATACTTCCAAAAACTGAACAGCAATAAAATTTCAATATTCGTAATTGATTTCATCTTCACAAAATACTACGTTTGTTTGTTTTTTAAAAAAGAAAACTTCCTTCTAATTTTGTGTATGTTTATTTGGATTCGGAATCGATTTTTGACCATAATCGTTTGGTCTTCTACATACACAAAATTAAGAGGAAGTTTCCTTTAAAAAAAAAACAAACACAAAAATTTCAATGTTTATTTGTGAGATGTATAAGAAAATACATACTAGGACAGTTGCACGGCTAAAACCATTAATTTCGAAGGTTCAACTAACATCGGACCTTTTGATAAATGTTGAGAAGCATTGAAGGATCCCATATGAACAACTTGCTCGAATTAGAATGCATTGCATCAAGTTTACAACACTTATAATAAGAGTAATTACTCCTGTGCCTATTTATTTAATATTTTTCGAAGCTTTGGCTCTGGCTTTTTCCGAAGATTTGTTTAATATTGTGAGTGTTTTGTTCTAGAAGGTTGGACTTAAAAATAAAAATATTCTAGGGTAGGTAGTACAAAGGAGTGTTTTAAATTGTATTACACACTTTTCAATTACATTGAACTGTGTATTTCCTTAAAAACAATTATAAATCCGTACAAAATTATGTTTTATTCTTCTTATGATCTAAGCAAAAAATTTCTCAAAAGAAAAACTAACCAAAAATGGTTCAATGAACAAAATATACAAGCAATCAATGTGTTCAAAATTTCGTTTGTAATGAAATTTTTTCATCGGCATTTTTTCAATTTAATAAAAATTTTCCATAATGTTTTCGAATCAAAATGATGAGAAATGTAAGTCTAATAGTTAAGCGTTTAGCGACCATTACTAGAATAAGCCACAAATTAATGTCAGCATGTCTGAGGCATCATAAGGGCACCGCGACAATTGTGCAAAATATTCGAATATTCGTCCTTAAAATTAACATCACAAGACTTTTTATCCATGAGTTTCGTCTGCATGGCGTGTGATAAATACTGTATTGCAAAATATATAAATTGAATTGATAAACATTTCAGATTTCGTAATTTGTAGTTTTGTGACTTGATTGTAGCGACGCTGGTATTAAAATATTACTCCTAAACATTTCAGAGTTATTTTCAAAACAAAAATTGACAAAAATCGTTTTGTTAAACGTGGTTATCAACACGCCTTTTTTTAAACACATTTGAAAACTTTTGATATTTTCCTGATGCTTAAACTTTGAATAGACATTGTCTGAAGATATTATTATTATTGTTTATTGAAAGTACAGGTACTGCTTTTCCTTGATTCACAAAATGGTAAAATTTATGAAATATTTGCTTTGCAAAAGCTATCGAAACTATTTTTGGCAAATTTTCAGCAAATTTTGTACAAATATTTGAAACCATTAAATTCCGTACATTTTTTTTAAAGTTTAGCTTTAAATGTTGGAAGTTTTCAAAAATGTTGACATAGTTTTGTTAAACTAGCAGAAAGTTGTTGTAGTTGTTGTTGATACTTGTCCCTAAAATTTCAATTACATTGTTTAAGTTGACAAAGTTGTTTGTTCTAATTAAAACAAGTTTCCGGTTTGCTTTCTTGGTAAAAAAACTACACAAAATACAAAAAAAAATCTCACGAAAAAATCAATTTATATAACCTTTCTCGGAAATTTTGAAATAAATGACTTTAACTTATTTCCAAACATAATTTTCAAATATTTTTAACACTATTGAACCGATCAAATTGAAGCTGTCCAAACATATCAAGAAAAGCAAATTAACATTTATTTGAATAACTTTATACGTAAATAATTACAACAAACATTTACAAAAACAAAATTGATAGAAAAATCACGCAAATGACCACCAAAAACTTTCTAGCACACTTAATTGATTTCACAAATACTGGCTTCTGAAACAAGATAAATTAAAGAAAAAATCTTAAGAATTTTACAAAAAAAAATTAACTGAATTCCGCAACAAATTTGATGATTAAATTTATACAAAAATTGTTATGATTGATGCAAATTTTATCAATGGAATTTCATCAAACTTACCTATGAAATATGATGCATAAACGAGCGGTCTCAAGAATATCTTTTGCAAAATAAACGATAACAAAATTATCTGATTTGAAAAGCATCTGGCTGCAAAATTATTTTTGATCAAAGTTTTGGAAAAATCGGTAATACAAAAAAATTCAAAATTACAAACATTTATTAAACATCACCAGTGAATGTATTAATTTTTCCGAAACTCAAAAATTTGATATTTTCGTATAGGATAGCTTTGTATGTGATATTTTTGGACCAAATGTTTATGGACAGTTTATTTCTGAAAGTCCTGGCATCAAAAAATCTTAAATATACATTATTTTAAAATATACGATAACATATTTAACTTTAACATGTTTTTCTTTAGATGCTATACATATAAAATTATTTAAAAGTTATGGAAATGCATTTAGTCAAATAAAACCTTTTTTCCCTTAATCCGAACCTTGAGGAAATAGTTTGGATTCAGTTACCATTTAGTGATAAATTTGTTGAAATAACAAAAAAATGCATGAAAACCCCTTCCGTTACCAAAGAACGTTTGCCAAAAAAATTCTAAAATAAAAAACCACTGAATTTTCTACGATTTTTTGTTTCTCAAAATATTTTAAGTGTGCTCTAGTATGTGCCAAATTGAAGTAATTGTGAACATTAGAAATGAAATAACTTTCAATTTCACAATGAAAATATTTTTTTGCAAAATCTATGCTAATTTAAGTGTGAATTGCTAATTGTTGATTTTTGTTAAAAAAATCGTCCTTACTCAATTCATAATTTTCGAATTATTATTTTTCAAAGATATTAGCAGAATTTTTTTATCGTCTTAATTTCATTTTGTAGTATCGATTGCTGTTTTTTTCCACGTTTGGAGGTTTTAATAATTCAAATACCGCATTACATTTGTTTTTTTGGAATGCCGGACATTAAATGTTTTAAAAACATCGCCAAAAAACCACAAAATATTGAAAATTTAAGAATTAGTTCTTCATCGTCATGTTTTCGTAATGTAAATTTGTTGTCTCCAAGCATCTTTGTCCAGCTATCAACACGTAATGCATGTCCTCGGTTTTGGATTAGCTATTCTCGTTTCAAACGTACACGCATTCACATATATGTATTTGCATGAAGGATGGTTCTGTTGTAAGCTTCGGATCAATCTGTAGCACACCCGAGGCTAGGGTCTATGATCCTGAGGAAATATTAGGTACGTGCTTGTGGCATTAGTGAACAAGAGAGGCTACTAATTAGGTTGATTGTGAACTCGATACCCTGACATCATTAACGCCTCGTCGCTGTAAAAGTATACAAATGTCGTGCATGCTAAACCGATTTTCTGATGAGGTTCTAGGATGATTCGAGCGAATGCTAAAAGTTAGGCCCATGTACGTGTCTATCCAGGACATGTTGACAATTTCAATGAGAACGGAATAGGAGATGCGTCCGTTTAATTCAATTGCGCCCGCGGGGTGTGACACATCTTTGTTAAGTCTACGAACATAAGAAGAGGACATGCACGTGAGATCAGTTGTTTTTATTGTTTGCAGGAAAGAAGTTAAGAATATGGTTGGAATATGAAATATTTTTATGAAAAATATTCAAATTTTCATCTTAAACATATTGAAAAGTTATTAACATTACTGTTTCTCACCTTGTTTTATAAAGTCTTTATAAAGATATTTCATTTATTGAGATGAGGAATCCATTGATCTATTCAAATAAAAAAGGAAAGAAAAAGTGATCATTGCCACAAGTACAATCAGCTCCACTAAAATCAAAGTCAAATATGTAATCAACATGAAATATTTATAAACATATCATCTGAATTATTAATCTTACTAAAAGGATACTCAAATTTACAGATTTGGCACTTTCCCTTATACCGATTCTTATCGTCTGGGAAGTACTATGTACTAAAATTTAAATACGAAGGAATGACTAAAAATTGATGGAAAGAGTGATTGAAGGAAACGGAGGTGGTTCTATTCGGTAGAAATCCGGCGTGCTGAGAGGCAGGAGCTGATCGGTATCTTTTGAAGATTTTCACCTTCCAATGTGGAAAAAAAATCATTCTGTTAAAATATTTTATTTTGCTTTTCTGGCACACAATATTCTTCCAAACGGTGTTTTCGTAAAAACCGACGCCACATGTAAAAGTTGATCCTCTCGTTATCCAGGTGCTTCATGATCTTCCACTTTTGAACAACATGACAAAACACCTCCGATATGATCAGCATTTGCGTGAACAAAGTACAATGCATGATGATGGAAAACTTTAGAAAGTTTTCGCATTGATAGGCTTCCAGCAGGAGTTTGATGTAATTCGAAAAGGACACAGCCCAGTAACGCATTGAGTGGACTATCCAGGGAATAAGTGCCATCCAGCTGCATTTGTGACGGCTTAAGTATCCGTACATGCACAGAAGACTGAAGAGTGAGGCCTCCCATAAGACGAAATTATTCGTTGCAAAATTCACCAGCGCAGTCACTTGCTTTTGGAAGCTGAAAATCGACACAGGGACCCATTTGTCCTCCAAATTGACATTGAACTGAATGATGAGGGTGAAAAGTGTTAAGTCCAAAAGCCAAAAAAGAAAGAATATCTTAAAAACTCGGATCAAAAGAGATGATCGCAAAATGAATTGATCAGACATATTGATGACTTTCTAATGTTACGCATAGAAACATTTATTTTGACACCTTATATTCGCCTACTCTAATCCTTCATTGAGATACCGACATATAAAAATTACTCTAAACCTTTAAATATGGAATTCACGCAAGATGCATGCTATTTTTTTATGTAATACAAGAGCTTAGGACAAAATATTCAATAATCATGGCTTAAATTAAATTTAAATTTAACTTACAAATCAATTTTCGAAACATTTCGAAAAACATTAAATTTTCAATATCCTTAAGTTTCGAATGCTCTTGAATAGAAAGTTACTTTATGAATCAAAATTATTTAAAAAAAATCCATTTACCTAATATTAAATCCAAAACAACAAGCCATACTCCAATTTCATCATATCTTGTTATCAAGTCACAGCTTATTCATGTTCCGTGCAGTTAACAGGATATTTAGATAAATAAATTGCCTTGGTCATATCGAATGCAACTCATTGATTCAAAATTCAGTCAGGACTCGGTAATCTGATTACATTATGTTTACACGCCAGATCAAGGACCACGAACATACAGAAAAGTTTTCTGGTAAAATTTGCAGGAGGATTTGTTAAATGTACAATTTCACATTGGCAGCATCATTTTATCTACGATTACTGATTCATTCAGCATAAATGCAACAGAATTCAGGATTATTGTGGCGATAGACAGCTCATTTATATTTGATCCTTGCACGGCTGAAAATCCAACACTGAATAATTGATTTCGCTTCGGGCTATGCTTTATTAATGCAATTTCAGAGATTGTGTTGTACCAAATAGCAAAAGTGAAATTTAAATGTTGCAGTTTCATGAAGAATTTATTTGAAAATATTAAATTTTAGAAGATGTAAGTGTTGCATTTATTCACATGCAGAGTTGTTCAACACAAAATGGATTCCAACAGTATCAAAACGCGTCTTAAATTTGCAGTTAACTTCAGAAATGTTATGGTCCATATTCCTAAACAATTGTTTCCGTTAGCTTGAAAAAGTGGCATTCGATTCTTGAATAAAAGCAAACGAAGATCCTATGCTGCATTACATCTGGAAACTCATGTGTCAGTCAGGATACAGTGATTTATTGCTGTAATGAATAAAAGTTCTTGATTATGAAACAACCTGAAAAGAAACTTTATCATATTTATTACTTTTCTTGAGGTAATAATAATAGGTAATAATAATAGTAATAAATCACCTATGACGTTAAAACCTGTTTCGAGCAAAGTCCTTCAAGAATTTTAGAGCCACCACATTTATTTAAACAATGGAACTTAATCAATCCATGCTGCCATGAAAACACTCGTCTTTGTTCTTAGTCTAATTTTCACACAGGGATTGATTTACAGCGAAGCCATTTCCGAAAACTACTTGTCGCCAGTTTCGAACCTGGTACTTGGTGTATAAGAAGTGAATACCCTAGCCACTAAACCACTACGGAATGACAAGTTCATATTGGCAATCTTAAATTCTGTGAATGTAATTTAACAGAATGTTGAACCAGGCACGTTTAAAAATTAAATATCCAGACAAATGATGATCTGGGACGACTAGATTGTCTGAAGAGTAGCTTCTAGTTGGTTCATTTTGTAAAGTGAATAAATCCAGTGATTGAGTGAGATCGTGGCGGCGGTAACAAAAATGTAAGTTCTAGATAAATGCGTTTACAGTTTTACTATCTCACCAGGTAGTTCGAGACAATCGCTTGCTCAACGCTACAGAAAAATCAATAAGTAGCGTGTATCAAAATAGCCTTTTGGGTATATATTTTAAACACTTGCCAAAATCAGTACATGTAAACATTAAAAATATGGTCCGTTCATCATTCAAATGCTTCAAAATTTAGGATGATTCGAATAAAATTTTGCAAAACATATATTTATAACTGACAATGTGTCGTTTAAAAGACATAGCCATACATTCGTAAACATAATCAATAATAAAAATTAGTGTTTCATCTTTTGCTTGGCTTTCCACAAAGGTTTTTTTTATGTTAAGGGTTGATTCATTTTGGGCTGAACTACTTCATATGTGGTTCGTGATGAAGATTTGAACCATCTATACAAGCCAAGAAATCTGTTACAGTATGCCATAATCCAAGGTAACGCCATGTTTATTAAGGAATGATAGGCCAATTCACATCGTCAAATTTTTAGTTTTTTATCTTTATCAAAAGTTTGTGTATTTCGAAATATTATGTTAATTTTTTTTGGAAGATCGGTGGAGTGTAACGGTATTTTTCTCCGCTTATAAAAATGCTTAGTTCCAAAAAAACAATTTCAGAAAAAAACGTTTTAGTGAGTTTTCTCGAAACCATGAATTTTTGTAAATATTTTCGTAACTTTTTAACTGATTTTCATGTAATTTAAACCAATTATTTCTCACATGAACACTTATATTATATACATACTATATATGAAGGGTGATTTTTGAGGAGGTTGGTTTTTGAAAATTCAAAACAACACAGAAAATTTACAAAAGTGAATAAAATTATTTTTTGGATCGATAAATCAATTCCGGCCATTTACTTTTTAAAGATAATTTCAAGTGATTCATTCTTAAGGTCCAATTCTGGCACACCTTTTCACATATTTCAGCTGGAATCTCACCAATGACGCGTTCAATTTTGGCTTGCGAATCAGCAATCGTGGTTGGCTTGTCCTTATAGACAAGAGACTTAACATAGTCCCACAAAAAATAGTCTAAAAGTCAAATCACACGATCTTGGAGGCCAATTGATTGCACCAAAACGTGAGATTAACTGCTTAAAAAATTCACCTCTCAATTGATGCATGGTTTCGCGGGCAGTGTGGCATGTGGCAATGTCCTGTTGGAATCACATGTTGACCAAGTCCAATTCTTGCATTTTTGGCAAAAAAAGCCTGTTATCATAGAACGGTATCTTTCTCCATTGATCATAAGGTTCCGGCCTGCATCGTCTTTGAAGAAGTACGGCCCAATGATGCTGCCTGCCCATAAATCGCACCAAACAGTACATTTTGCGGGATGCTTTGTTAGCTCCTGAATTGGCTCTGGCTGCTCTTTACTCCAAATACGGCAATTCTGCTTATTTACGTATCCATTAAGCCACAAATGAGCCTCATCGCTGAAGACAATTTTGCGATGAAAAACTTGATCCTCATCCAGCTTTTCTAAGGCCCATTCACCCAAAATTCGACGTTGTGGTAGGTCGCCTGACTTCAGTTTTTGCACCAGCTGTATTTTGTTTGGCTTGAAACCGAGATCTTTGCGTAAAATCTTCCAAGTGGTCAAATAACAAACCCAATTGCTGGGATCGACGCCGGATGGATATATCGCGATCTTCATTAAAACTGGCGGATACAGCAGCAAAATATTATTTTCCGTACGCACTCTATGGATACGATTTGGTGGATTAATGTCCAATAAAGTGAAACTGGTACAAAATTTGGTCACAATGAGCTGAATAGCCTGCTCGGTGGGTCGACTATGACGGCCATAAAATGGACTTAGCTTGCGAAACACATTTTTCACGGAGCGCGAATTTTGATAATATGTTTCAATAATTTGCAAACGTTGTTCAGGCGTAAGTCTATTCATGATGAAATGACAAACCAAACTAAGAAATTTTTTTCTTTGACACATGTCAATAATCACGCGTGAGCTGTCACAAATATAAAAGTCAAAAACCAAGTAGCCAAAAATCACCCGTTATTTTGTAAATTTTAATCTTGTCGATTTTTTTTTAGTTCTAATGTTTAGAAGCTCTTTGGTTTATTTGCTTCAGATAATCTGACAAACAGAAACTTACACCACATATTTTTCGAAGAGGTACGTTCGGCTGATATGTTTGCGCCGAGCAGCTGTCGGAAAAGTTAAGTTAAAAAAGTTTTTCCTAGTATCTTGAGAGTAAATGAATTGAGGTGGGGGGGGGGGGGGGAGATTAATTCGTACAAAAAAGCATGTTTTTTGATTTTCTTGTGACGACACAGTTAAAATCTCTTTATTAAAGCCACTGGTACAATAAAGTATGACATTCGAAGAATGATGCATAAAATTTTTAGGAAGAAATATTAAAAAATACGGCAATGGCAGCAATTATTCGGAAAAAAGTTAAATTGCGATGCCCTTCATAACTTGGTGCTGGATCATCTCAGATCAAAAAATCGAAGTTCATTCGTTAGATAATAGTTTTCCCCAGGTAAGACTGGGACGGTTTTTAAAACTTTCAATTTTTCACTTTTTTGGAACACTTTGAAGGAAAAAACGCGATTTCATTGCAAAAAATTTATTGTAAAATCAAAAAATTATTAACAAATTTGAAAAAAGCTCTTCAGCGTTTGTAAATTATGTATAGAAATAGCGTTCAAAATTTCAAAAGGATCGGTGCAAGTAGTTTTGAAGTTTTGAGGGGCACCAACTTTGAAAACGTGAATTGTGGGGAAAACGCTTTAAAGTTTTGAGCACTAATCAATCTGGTATAAAACGTTCATGAGCGAATTTTATCGGCTTACCTCGCACTCGTCAATTTTGCTCCAATCGACTTGAAATTTCATTCTTGAGATATTATACATTCAGTTGAAAAAAGCAAAACAAAATTTAATAACTTACCCCCCCCCCCCCTTAAGTACACAAAATTATATTTTTGGAGTCATTTGATTCTTTTTAGCCCGAATGTTGAAAAAATGTTATATCATATTTGAGCAGTATGAAATTTTTGTTGTGTTTTTGTATGTTTTATTTTGGTTCTGGCTATTAAACCTATTGATACATTCTTTTCGGAAATCGGTTTGATCTCGATATCAATTAGATACGTTATCAGTTTAATTTTGAAATTTATGAACATTTCTCAATCAAAGTTGAAATTAATCATCCTTGATAGGAGGGTGTACTTGTCCTTTCAGCTGCAGAATTTACCAGAAGGCCAAGAAATTTGTTGAAGTCAGTACGAAACTAAGACACCAAATTAATGGCTACACCTAAGCAATTATGCTGTGGTGAAAGTTACATGGCCACATCTGCAAGATACAATATGCATACATATTAGGTCTTATATTTTGGTGGTGAATAAATTTCCCTTTGCCTGATATTCTGCTACCTGGAAAAAGTTTAAGATGCAAATTGCTTTTGCGGATGTCAGAAGTTTAAATCAATGATTGACTGCCTAGTATTTTCACGTCTTAAGAAAATCTACAGTGGAAAACTTTGGTATGAATAAGTTTCATTGACAGAATTGTAAGGAATTTTCACAAATCCACTTTAAACTAGATGCTTGAATGCAACATTCTTGGGCACAAAACTACTGCATTTATCAGCTTAGTTCAATACAATTTTCACGTCAATTTCTTATGAAGCGATTAAAAAAGATATTTAGCTTGGAATTCAATTAAATTTCAACTCATCTAGTCTATTTATTTTTTCATCTGGTCGAAAACTACAGAGAAGCAAAATTCTTATTGGAAATTTTGTCACAATCTGTTTCAAGGTGAAAGTTTATCAATTATTTTGAGTAAACTTCTTCAAACCATTTATAAATAACAAGCAATTGACTATCAAATATTTCGATTCTGGGAAATGAAAAACGGAAAGTAAGCAAGAATTTTTCTTAATTGTTTGTTGAAATGCGAGTACCATTCTTGATACGATGCAAACTTCCTGACTAAATGAAACAGTTCTACACTAAAGCATTATTTTACGAAACTATGGCTAGCAAATAGTTCACAGAAACTCAAAATAAACACAATTCAATCCATTACCACTCAAATTCATAGTTGAGTCCTATTTACGTTGTCATGTCGATAACACAATACCACCCAAGGATGGAAGGATAGCAATTTAGGCATAGAAGAGCAACAATTAAATAGATACATTTCGTGTCGAGGCATGTGTTGTTTGTGTGCAGCTAAACATCATTAATACTTAACAAAGGACAGATTCATGTTATTGTTGTCCGAAATGTGTATCGTCCTCATGTTCCCAAAACCTGTCAGCAAATGTGGTATTATTTGTTGGCGTTTATTGATTCCTTCTTGAGCTGGGGGAGGGGGGGTCGAAATGTTTTTGAATGGCATCAAGCGTTGTTTTGTGAAGTATGAAATTACAATCGAGTCATATGCATTTTCCTATGGTTGGATATTCACGTTGAATGTTACTACCGATACATTATCCTAATTTAGACAATCCACACCACTTGGGACCAACGGTAATATGTATTGAAAGATTCACCCAGGAGCCTCGTAATTAACGTAAATTTATGCCCACAACAAGTCTGCAAAATGTTGGTGCTGGGCTGGGTGTCCCATCTTACTGCAGAATTTCATAGTTCCCGTTTCCATGCTGGTCATCCTGTAATACCTTCAGTTAACCATGCTGACATGCATTACCAACCATAATTGTCTGCAATCTGTCCATTGTATCGATCTTGTGATTAATGTGTTCGTTTGCTGACATTCTTTGTGCAGGTCAAACATTAAACATTATTGTTTCGTATTCGTGTCTACCACCGTCTATTACACATTGGGATTGAATCTGTCATTTTCACTGTTTTCTGAATGGAACCACTCAATTTTGGACTTACAGACATCATAATGGGCACGCATCACATTGATACATTAATAATGCATTAAATCCTCCAGAGGGAAATCCAATTTGAAGCGATATCTACTCGTTGTTTGCTGTCTATCTACTGTCATGAAACTTTGTAATATAAACATACTTATACCCTGAATTTTCGTGACAATCAGTTATAATGTGATTATTGCCTAAGAACGGTCCCACCATTTCTCAAGATTATATTTTTAAAGCGTGATTGTCAAGATCAAAGAACCCTATTTTTATTTTGGTTGGAATTTACAAATGGTCCTTAATCATCCAAAAAAATGTCGTGATGTAAAGTAAGAAAAATTTCAAACACTTAAAATGTGTTCTACTTAAGCTTACAAACATTAAAAAATGCATCTGTGGCAACTTTTCACTGTAAATGAAAATGTAGTTGAGTTTGTCTGGTCTGTTCGTTTAAATATTCAAGTGTGTTCTATTAAATATTATTTCAAACCTTACTTTGAGCACACATTTGAAAATTGCAAGATACGGCAAAAGTAAAACCAAAAAATACTACAACACATCAATGGTTCATAACAATATGCATGATCTTCGTTGTAGCTCCCACTCTTGCGTTCTGCATACACACAAGATATATCTCATACTTCTGAAAATTCTGCATTCAAAAATGGACGAAATTTCAAGAGATCCAATCATTACCGCTTTCTTTAAGCTGGTTAGGACACATTTCTCTTCAAAAATCAGTCGATTGATCGATAGGATTTCATTATTTGAGACTCCATCTTGGAATATTTGTGAAAACTAATAAAATTTGGAACTGAAGATTGCGTGAAAGTTTTTTATGTAAAAAAATTCATAGGCTGTAAGGACAAAATATATGTATTAATTAACCATTCGTCTTTTAACACGAGCCCTGAATAGTCAAGTAAAAACTTTTGGGGAATACGGTATAAACATGAGACTTTGTTTTGAATGAAGTTCTCAAAGAATCACAGCCATATCAATAAAATATCGTTTGCAGTTGTTTGTTGTTGTCATTTATCGAAAAAAATCATTACTTTAATGTGGCATTCAGGACGAGTTTTTAAATTTTTGGAAGAAATTTTAACTTCGCCACCAAAATTTTGATAACTTTTGTTTACAAATAGAACAAAAAATATATAATCAAATCATCTCTTTCTTTGGAGATTGTTTTCATTCACACCCATTTATTCAACATTTTTTATAATTGATCTTTAGAAGCTTCTATTATTTTGTTCATTTTTAAGAAGCTCAGTAAATTAATCATATTTATTTATTTTGATAAAATGGCAAAAAAATTTAAAACGTTAAAATAAAAACTAATTTTTTCAATTGTATAATCCAGAGTTGTTACTTAGTAAAGTTTTTTTGTTCTTTTTCAGTTGAAACACATCTTAGCTTCTTTATTTATATTTGATAAAAATGCAGACCAAAGCAGAATTGCCTATTATTTATTACAAAATTTATTTGCACAATTAAGAATATTTTCTGCCTGTTTCTAAAAATAATATTCCATCATTATGTTCTTGCATAAGGTCTGTGGAACTTCTTCTACAACAGTATGCATGTGCTTGCTTCCGTTCTGAAAATCATATTTTATGATGTTAGGATCGAATGCTTTCAGCTCTTCCGTCTCTGTTACACTTTTCAGATTTGATAAAAAGATTTTATTCCAAACCAAATGTATCTCATATTTTATGCAAATTCCTATAATTTTTTATGTGATTTTTAATGGAAAAATGCTTTTTCCGTCAATTTTTTCCTTTTTTAAGGAACTCAAACATGCTGATGTTTTTTATCTGTATGCGATAATTTAGCGGTGTTCAGATAAAAACATTACGTCAACTATTTTTTGTGAAAACCTGACTTTTTTTACATAAACTATAAATTATGTTTTATTTTTGCAAAGACAAAAATATTATTTCTTGCTCTTGTGAGAAGGCAATATTTTTTCAAGCTTATTCAATACCTAAGATAGCAGACTGAAAGAGCTTGTTAACTTCTCAGTTCCCTATGGGAAGTTATTGTAATGGGGTCGATTTTGCGAATCCCAAATTTTGACATATCTCCACGTTTTAAGGTCTCTAGAATCCAAATCCATCGTTTTTAGAGAGATGTCTGTGTGTGTGTATGTACGGATGTGCGTATGCGCGGATGTGCGTTCGGAATTATTTTTCGTCTCGATTATCTCAAGAACCAAAGATCGCATTGACGTGGGACGACTTTTTTGTACACGACTGTACAAAACACTGAAGAAGGTTGCAAGTAGCAACCGAAATACGTATTTGAATAAATACAAAATATTTTGGCTAAAACAAAAAACACGACTTTTTAATAATCATAAATAATTTAATATTGTTAATAACAATCAAATAATATTAGTTATAATTTGATATTGTATATAAAATGTCAATTATAATTATTCAGTAACGGTCAAACATTCTTAATAACGAACGCTTATTGTAAGTAATAATTAAATACCCTCAATAATAGTTGTGGATTTCGAGGCCGAGATGAAGAACGAGGTTGAGGACGAAGAGGAAGACAAGAAGGATGACGAGGACGAAGAGGATGAGGTTGCCGAGGCTTTGGTAGAGGATGACCAGGTGGTGGAGACGTCTTCCTCTACCAAATAAATCTTTTATGGTTAGATAAAAAATTGATAAAAATAATAAAAGTAATTATATAAATTTAGAATAATAATGTTTAATTAATAATAGTAATTAATAATAAAAACAAATTATAGCTTTTTATTCACCCCACTGGGAAGTTAGTCGCGTGGGCTTAAAGAGTCGCACTTAGACCACTTTTTTTGCTTTATTGTTTTATTATTCCTTTTTCCTTTACTGACAATCCCTGTGCCCACAAGAAGAAATCGAGTTGGATGTAAGTCTCGATGTCATTTCAAAAATGCAACTTTGATGCGTTGACTAAAGAATTATCTTTTGTTAATTGGGTAGAGAACTAAAAAATATTATTGAAGAACATAAACATGAACTGTTTGTTTTTATTTGTAAGTAATTTCACATGAAAGCAATTTAACCGCCCCTATAATGCTTTTTTTACAAATAAATCATTAAACAACATCACGGAACATTTTTTTTGTTAATTAAAACAGTTTTTTGTCACTTAAAAACTTTTCAAACCACAAAATCTTAATGTTTATTTTGATTTCAGTCGAACATAAATTAATTACCAATCGATTGACTTTCATGCGATGGTGTTCTTTTCCATAATTATCATGCACTCTACAATTAAGATAGTTAAGAATTTGTTTGTGGGAAAAACTATAAATAATTAAACGCCTGATACTGCTCGATTACAATATCCTGACACTAACTGAAAATCGTATAGTGAACAAATGAAAATCCATCTGCTCTTTGGATGGATAAGAAAAATGGATGAGTGGTGTATGATAGCAGGTCAAGTGTATCGAAGTAATTCTGTCACACAACGAAACTAATGGCCTCTTGGAAAAAGATAAATATGCTTCCAAGTGGCAGCTGAAAGTTTTCCCAACATTCGGCTTTTCAACGATACCACCCGCACGGCGAAAGGAAGGTTTGGTGAAGTTCAAACCCATTATTCATCGTTTATGCCTCGGCGATTTGCATTTGATTTTGTTGAGGGTGGAAAAGTGAGGCAATCACGCCTTGTAAATTGTCGAGGAGGTTGAATTTTTAAAAAGTTTTTATTTGTTTTGGATTCTCAGACAGTCTATTGCGTGCATTTCAAGGAAAAATAGTGGTTGTTCTGATTTAATTTGGTATACGAGATCTAAAAATAATTTTTCGTAATGTGTAATTCAAGCGCTCCTAAATAATAAACGGTCTTTAACACCATATTCAAGTGTAAACTACTTACAAAGCTTCAATATAGTACAAACCATTGTAGATGATAAGTTCAAGATATTCTTGACAGCAAATTCTATGAAAATGGTGCAAAAATATACTGAGGGCGTGGTTCTACTTTTGTGTTGAGTTATTGCTACGCAGAATTTCTAAGAACTAAGATAGTATAAACAACTGTAAGAAAAACGTTGTTGACTCATCATTCAATACAAAATGATAGAAATCAATGTTTTGTCTTCATAGTTTTAAAAATAATTATACGTTCCATTACTTCGTTAACTTTCCTTTGCAAAAATATTTGATTTAAAAAGGAATATATCGATTTATCCGATGACATTTATCTTTATTTAATGAAATGGCTTTTCTTGAATCCAAAAAATATTTCTTGTATCTCCTTGACACTCCTCGTTGCAACGAACTTCGTCTTCATCACTCTTCTCATTGCTGTAGAAAATTCACTACATTTACTTCTCCTACTACAACCTCCAAACTTTGTTTCAATTCACCTCTGATTCACATGCAATAAAACTAAAACGTCATACAGTTTGTTCTTTTCGGTCATTAGTTTGCTTCCTTTGAAAATTATAAGGAAAATTTCTTTTTACTTTCTAGAAATCATGCAGTTTCGTTCATGTGGCCAATAGTTTGCTTTCTATAAAAATTAAGGAAAAATCACCTTTTCCCCGTATTAACATTTTTAGTCCAGCTTTCATCATTTTTCCATAATTTCACCATTATTTTCGTTTCTGTGTAATTTGGGTTTTAATGTTCAGTAGTTTTTAACAAAAAAATTGGCCTCATTGTTTTGTAACTGCCTGTTTATAACTCGTCTAAGAAGGTGAACCTAGAAAATACATAGCTCAAAAGATTCAACGAGGTTTTTGAATCCTTTTGCCTTTGTAAGATATATCAGCTACTTGATGAGTTATGAAAATATCTGAACATATTCTTGTACATATTAATCCAAAGATACACAGATCACAGTGTAAAGCACAAAAATCTCTTGATATCTTCCACAAAATTTCATTTGAATTCTTATGAAGCATGCAATCTTCTTTGAAAAGGTTGCCGGTAAAGAACAGAAAACCTTTTTCTGAGTTTTTCTTCAGAATTGCAAAAAAATTCAATGAAATTATAATTGCCTACATATTTTTTCTCATAAAAAGTAAACATCAAAATGGTTCTCATGCATTTTGCAAGTGAATGAAATACCAAATCAAAATTTTGATAGTCACCTCTTTGATTGTGCCATCATAAACTGCATAAAAAATTTATACATGAAAAAAAGTTCTAGTGTATAAATAGTTAAATATATAATAAATATAAATATCTAATACCAAATTAATTTTTTAATTTTTTTGAAAAGTTGCTAAAAAATTTCTTGAAAAAAATATGAGGTGTTAAAGATATGAAATTTGAAAATTTTTTCGTCATTCTCCATGCATATCTTGGCAGCCCTCTTCATATGTAAAGAGATTCTTAAAAAATTTTACACCTGAGACTAATCAAAGTTTTTTGAGGCACTGTTTGCCCAAAAAATTGCATAGTCTTCGATCTGCGAAAAGTTTCCAAATTTTTCAAAACGTTCCTGCAAAAATTATTTATTGAAAGTTTTATCCAAAGATAATCGATTATTTCAATCTTCAAATATCTCACAAATATTTTTTTGACGAAAATCTGGAAATATTGACGAGCAAAATGAAAAAAAATGATCCATTTTCACAGTGATGATTTTGTTCCAACGTATTAGTAGCATTTCTTAATGACATTTCAAAGAAAATTTCTGGTTGTATAGATTTGAATATATTTCTTCCGAAAATCGCTTCCTGCTAAATTATTTCAAGAGGCAGACAAAAAAAAAGTTTAGGTGATTTGTTCAAAATATATTTTGAACCGATGCAAAACTACAATCAAAACTCATTAATTTTGTTCACTGTAAATTAATATCAATATATATTTCATTATAGTTATTTACATTCAACAATACACCATCATTTATTCTCTTTTATTCCCAATTTTCATTTATTTCTCAGTTTTTATTTCAGTTATTTCGTATTACATTTAGCTTAGACCTAAAGATACTTTTAATGCAAATTCTATAGGCTAATTGTCACATCTCATTTCGTCGTCCTGTATTATAAACTAGGCGACAATGAAAACAATAGAAAATTTCCCATGATTTTTCACACCTCCTTCAATTTTCGCTTTATTTTCTTTTCAACAAAAGCACAGTTGAAAGTTTCACATACTCATACATAGCATACAATACAAATAAAAATTGTCCTTTTTAGAATTTTACAACAAAAAAATCCGTCGTGTATTACATGTGGGTAATCAAAATGGAAAATGGTACAATTCATATTTTAAGTGAAAAATGCAACGAGAGAGAAAATGCAGGTTTCAATGAAAACAGCAGTCAGCCTTCCGGGATCTCGCATTGTCAGTTGCTGACAATAAAACTACCGAGCCTGGAGGATCCAGCAATTGCAGTTGTCTAGTCTGCATTGACGCGACGCTTCATTAGTCCCTTGAGGAATTGCCTCATTATTTTCATTAACTTTCCATAGTTACGTAGTGCTACGCTTCGACATGCTGGTGCTGTATTTCTGCGAATGGCATGTCTGTTTTGAAACATTTTGTGTGCATGTCCGTTCGGTTTTAAGCACCAAACTTATTGGTCTCCTATAAAATAGATACACGATTCAAAATTTGTTCTTTTTACAAGGCCGCATTTGTGATGTATGTTATGCTGTTTGGGAAAATTCAAATTAGAAAATTGCATCAATGGAACTCGTTCCGAAATTTATTGGCATCTGCTTTTGATTTGATGTCGATGGAAGCTGAAACAGATTTTATCAGCAACCAAGTGGTATGTCTGTTTTATGCGAAGATAAAAAATATTTTTTGCCCATTGCAATGTGCAATTCAAATGGTATTTGCAACTATCAAAAGCAATATGCAATTCAACAGAAATCATATCATGCATTTTCTCGCTAGCAATGTGAAGCCTCATTTGAAATTCAAACCCAATTTTTATCTTTTCCATAAAAGTTTCACCAAACAATTTCGACTTCCAATTAATGAAAATTTATATACAATGCTCCTTGCCTGTGAAAAATTCATTCGAAAAAAATAGAACCACCTCTGCCACCATAAAAACTATTATTTAAACACAAAAACCGCCAAGTCTATGAAAAATAATCGACAAACTGGGGACTTCCCTAACTTGTATCGTTCTGGTCGTTTCGGGCTGGCAGTTGCGTCAGCCGGTGATTATCCTGATCCCAATCCTGATGGTATAATTTTCGCATGTCGAAAACCATTTGCAAAAGTTTTCTTTATGGATTTTAAATTAATGGGTTTGTTCTTGCGGCGAGTGACGGGGAGGGAATTATCCAAGCGTTGATGGCGACACAATGCTTTTCCATGATCCATAGTCCTGAGTCTATTTTCTGTACAGCACTTGGAAGAAGGCGACCATTGACTGCCATCAATATCGAAGCAAAGAATCTTTATTGTGTAATTATTGTAGTCGAGACAAGCTAAATAGACTTGGAAAATGTGGGAGGCCTAGGACGTTTGGGATTATAAGTGGCAGTCTCTGATGTTCTCATATTTTTCCTAGTTCAATTTTTTGTTAGTTGAAGTCGGCCGATGAAATGGCTTGGGAATAGTTGGAAATAACATTGCATGCTAGCTACATCATCGCTTCCAGCATGTTTGAGATCTTCTAACGCAACTTTCAGTACAGGATTTTTTCATTCAAATTACAGATGAATATAAGACATGTTGACGAATTGAATCATGGTGTCAAAATATGGAGCTAATTCTAGACATAAATAGGTTTTTAACCTCTTGAAGTCTCATCGTTAAAAATAATGCATAAGCTAAAACAAACTCTTTTGGTATACATATGAACGGTAAACATTGCATTATTTCATAAAATTAACAAAATTTAAAACAATTTGCTAGAGAAAATTCTTCTTCGAATATTCTTTGCAAAAGCATTCTTCTAAAATATTTAAGTATTAAAAAAATTCAACAGATTGACTAGATAATAATGATATATCTAAGTTCTTACCAACCATTCACCACAGACGGACTTTGCAATATATCTAGAATGTGTCCTATCTTACAAATTACAATTACAATGACCGATAAAAATATTAGGCTAGAAAAGGGGCTGCTTCCAGCTGCCCTAGAAATAAAATTAAATCTAACTAGTTTCACAGTTTGGCATATAAGCTGTCTTATCGTATGTACAATATCTTCATTATTTCTGTCCACATCCAGTCCAGCATTCATCAATCCATTTGCCTGCCCCATTGACAACAATGTGGAGCAGGTCCTTTGAATTTTAGCACCGCGAAGTGATTGCGTTGCTTTCGTCGTCCCTACTATGGATTTGTCAGATTCCAGCTCGAGGATGTCCTTTGTACGATTTATGGCATTGTGAAGAGTACTCGAATCGCTTACTAATTTAATCGTACTATTTACACGAGTCGACGACATCGACAACGTTGTCAGCGATGTCGAGAACACAACTTGATCCTGTCTGGGTGAGCGGGAGGTCCTTTTAATCAAGCAGGATATCTCGTGGTGGATTATTCGGATAATTGGGCGAATGAAGGCAACCAGGATTGCAATGCAGTGCATTAATGTGGCACAGCTCCTGGATGCATTCAGTGCCAATAAGAATGGCACTAATAAAAGGACCATTGACGGTGAGTACGTGAGCAGGGTGGGTGAGCGGGATGCAAGGGCACTTGCCGCGGACTCCAGGCACTGACGAAACTCCACATAATCCACACGAGTTATGGCGCAATAGTGGTTCAGGGCGCACACCCCTTCACACGGCTGTGTTGGAAAGCGCACGGAGTTGGCACGGTAGTATCTGTAATGGAAAATATGAAGTTAATTTTAAATCATTTGAAAGCTGGTTGAAAAAGATGGCCCAGGAATGTAAATCGGAGTGACAACTACTGTAGAAATTCTGATTTGCTTAAAACGGGTGTAATTGAAATAAAGTATTGATGTGTGCCTGCTTACAATTCAAGTTTGTCATAATTGCATACTCAAAACAGGCAAAAATCTTTGAAATTTGTAGAATGAATTAAGGAGGCATCAAGTTCGATTGAGTTTTTGTGGACATTTTAATTAACAGTAATAATTTAAGCCGCATTTGAAGAAATACAAATACAAATTGAAGGCCGGAATAATTGTGTTCATTTTTCCATCGCAAAAAGCCTTAAAATTGTACATTAAGCCTATTTAAATAAGTTAATGCAACTTATGGACAGAACCAAAAACTTTTTAAGTCATTGAATTTTCCGCAGTCTCTTCTATCTAGCAATAATGCTGGAAAACATGAAACTTCAACAGAAAATAAGATTTTTTTTAAACAAAATTGCCGTTTGTAGAACAATCATGGTTTTTTCAGGAGAATATTGTAACATTCAAGTAATTTTCTGACGGTTTGCTTAAAGCACATTTAAAAATTATTTTCCAAAAATACGGACTCTAAGTGCCAGTTAGTTAATCAAGGTTGAACGAAATAAATATTACATTTTATTTTCATAAATAAAATATGGAACTTTTCTGAAGAAATATATAAATACAGAAGAGAGAGGTCGTTTTCTGTTTCTATTCCATTCATTTGACGAAAAATATGATATTGTGGGAAAATATGATAAACCAATTACCTTCACTAAATCAAGTTTCGATAAAAATGGATCCCAATTTTCGAAATTTAGTGAATTTTTTTACTTTTATGCAGTTAGTGTGAATGAGCTTGGCTATCAGAATATGATAGGCAATTAGTTGGGCTGGGGACCAGATAATTTACTGTAGAGCCCCATAAACATCATACTGAAGCCAAAAGATTATTTCAGGCCAAAACTGAAGATTGCGGGTTTTATTTCTATGCCGACAATATGACCATGAGCTTGGATGAGATTTCTATAAGAAACAAATAAAATATACACAATCGATTTCAATAAACAAAAAAAACTTTGTGAAGTAATAAATGAATTCACTAAATAATTTCTCAGATAGGTTCTCGTCAGTTTCTTTGGTGTTCTTTATTTAAATATGATCGAAATTGAGTTTAATCAACTTGACGGATACCAACAGTTCGGTATTAAATTCTGGGATCCAAATTCAATTGATTTTCGACTGCATATTGTTTTGAGAAGAAGAAAATCTTGAAACCAAATTGATTTTTTGAAGACTTTGACGCAAAACTCATGAAAATGGTCAAGGGAACAGAGGAAATGCGTTTTAACCAAAAAACAATTTTCCCAGTGATTTAAAAACATACAGAATTTCAACGCTACCATAAAAAGTATCATTCATACATTTCAAATTTTTTGATGAAAATCAGTTGTGAGCAAATTTTTAGCCACTTTCAAACGTGTTTTATTCAAGAATAGGAAAATATCAAATTAAATTTTAATTTTTTTATTGGATTTTGGTGTTTACTTCAGAAAAAATTAATGCCATGTTATCACCATAAATGTGATATACATTTAAAATTTTTAAAAGGAAATATCCCAAGCTGTTAGATTTAGTACCCAAAATGTATGTCTCATTATTTATTAATCAATACCTAATCATGCTGCAATACTTAATATTGAACGTATTAATTAACAAATAAATCTCTGGCAAGTGTAATTCATCATCAGTTTTTTCCATCACACCATCACCTTCATACGCCATTATAAAACTCAATTTAATATGTGCTTCCATTGTCAAACAAGCAACTAAAGGAGGACACATCCTGCAGTACCGATTTTCACAAAGCTCACATATATATTTATGTCAAATAATTTTAAATTGCCGCAATATCTTTCCACGTCTCCATATGATAATCAAATTCAAAAATGTTGCCTACACATAACAAACACTGAAATCAAGAAAACATCACATCTGCCTGCCAGCTATTTCATTATTAAGCAATCCCTCATTGTTGTATTTCCGTGGAAATCTTTGTCGGCAGCCGAAAGCTTTCCCTCTTCATTAATTCCTTTCGATCTGAAAGCAATATTCCATCACGTGATATCTCGTCGAAACAAAATCCGTTTGGGTGAATGTACGCCAAGACTTAATCCGACTGATATCTTCAACAAAAGGACGAGACTTTTCAGAAAATATCTTTTCATCCTCATCATACGTTTGATGCAAAGATACAAAGATACATTCAGAAACAAGTTGACACGTGGTAAGGATATACATATGTATGTATGTATGGCATGCCGGATGTTGAGAGCCCGTTGAATCCTTCGCTGTTTTAATTAAAAATGTGATTACGTGCTTGTCGTACGAAAATTGTGAGGCACTCACTCTTTTCGTCCTTGCTACGTATGAACAAGTCGGAGATCTGTTCAACAGGAAGAAAAGGTATCAAAGACGGATGATGAAGATGAGAACTAAAGCTCACTTATTGTATAACAGGAAACTTTTTTCAATACAATCGTCTTACGGAAAGATCTTCTAAGCAGGTCTAATAAAGATTATTTGGTCCCAGTAGAGGTGACCTTTTTGCTTCAACAGTTCGAACGAAATGAAAGTTAAGCTTGATATTTTATAATTAGAACGGTTCATCACCTTATAAAGAAGTTGATCCTTTAGCAATGGTGAACAGAGCTTACCGAGTTGTGAAATTCAAAATTAATTTTTGGACAGAAGTCATTGGAACCAGGCCAAATAATCAAGAAGTTGACATAGATTGCACTTTACTGCAAGTCAAACTGTACCAGACTGTTTACTCAAAAGATGCAGCACAAGAAACTAGACAGGATAAACATATTTTCATTGAAAAATTTTCACCTTGGAAATGATCCAAAGTACTATTTTTTATCAACTATTTTTGTTCCGTTCACAGTTCAGCTTTTAGAATATTTTCACATTGAGAAACTATTTGTTTCCTTAAAGCAAACACTAAACAATCATGACGTAAGAACGTTCGCAATTTCTTTAAAAGACACTCTCAATAGTTTGATTTTTTGCTGCTCTAACACTACTCAGTCTTTCATGAGCATCCTTGAACACACACTATCTGTCCAAAGGACCTTTTAATGGCACCAAAGGCGATTATTTTCTTGCTGCTATTGTTATTAATGCTGTTGAACTAAAAGTAAGATATTCAACCCAGACATAACAACAACAATTCAAAATGGTGATAGCAGTCTCAGATCCTGAATATTTTTCAATAGGATAAAAAGGAACAATTTGTTTAGAAGTTCACAGAATCTCTGATAAAAGTGAATCCAGAAGGAATAGAAAGATTTGCATGTTAGTTGTGCTGCTCTGTTTTTATTGTTTTATTTTAAAGTTAAGAATGGAAGCAAAAAATAGATCACGGGAAATCTGTTTACTTCGAAAATTAAATAAAACTCATTAAATCTGTGATTGTGTTTTCTTCAATTAGGTCAATTAGGTTTCATAAATGATTTTATTTCAAAACAAAATTGAAAGCTAAAAATTTTTCCATAGAACTAAAATTAATAAATAGAAATATAATTTAGATTAAATATGATGTTCCAAAAATGGGAATACAATTTAATGCAGGTTTTAGTGGTATTTATTACCAAATATATTTTACAGAGAAGATTAGTATCGAGGACCAATTTTTAACAAATATGAGGTAAATTTTTGGTTCCGAATCAAGCTTTTAGACTCTATCAGGGTTAGTATAGCGAAACAAAACAAGAAAGACTAAGTACTCTACTACAATGAACCAGAGGAACATTTAGGCCCAATTTCATAAAAATTATTCTAAAATTAAATCCCCAAAAATCATGAGACCTTGAATATTTTTTGTCCGAAAAATACTGAATGCACCGAATTATTGAAGAGATGATGATTTTTCCAGAGCCCGCCATCTTTTTGATTCAAAATTAGGGCCAAACAAGAAATGGATGCTTTGATTTGAAAAAAGGAATTATATGTCAAAATTTCCAGAACTAATAGTGAATATCTTCAGAATATCTTATTAATTGCGAAAACCAAAAGGCAAACAGAGAGAGAAGGAAAAAATAATTACAAGCATGTTGGGGATTTCTTCGGGACCAGGGTTCACATAAGGATTAAGTTTTAGGATATGCTTATCCAGCTATGATTGTGAAATAGTTAAGTTGGATGGTACTATGCTAGTTGAGTGAGAAAAGGAGTATAAAGGTGTAATAGGATGAGATGAAAAAACACCGAAGAGAAAAAGTTTAAGAATAAGTTGACCATTTCTAGGAGATACTAAGCTGTGATGCTACTGTGAATAAACGTAGTAGCGGAAACAGAGGAAGATTGATGGCTTATGACCAAAACATCTTAGTTTCATCACAGTCCTCAAGACGATGTAACGGTCCGCAGGAAGTCCTGCACTATTTCTTGCTTAGGTCAGGATATTTTGCTCTTCTGAAGTTGGGCTTTTATTAAATTTGATCAGCCGTTGAATCTCAAATATTTGATGATAAAGATTGACCTGATGTATACGTGATAAGCTTCAACCATCGATATCAGTCCTTTTTGCATAGAAGACAGGACAAGATTTAAGATTTTGTTATTTTAATTAAGGCGTTAAATTTTCGCTCTCACCTGTGGTGTACAGGTGAGAGCGAAAATTTCACGTTTTTTCCGATTTTGTTTTAAGTGAAAGGAAAATTAGTAGGGTAATGTGTTTTAAGGATGTCACTAAGCATGTTTTGAAGTTTAAAAAAATATGTTTATTCAAAAATATTACAAAAAGGCTGCCCAACAACCGTTTTGGCGGAACGGCTTTTTTTGGAGGGGCTCCGCGGCACGCGGTAGAAGTGCCTCTAAAATTAATGTGGAACAAAATGAAATTTATTTTTTTAAACTACATAAGTATAGCTAGAGAAATATGTAGGGAATTTTGAAAACATAGATTTAAAAAGAAAAACGTGTTTCCAGAAAAATGCGTTTAACGTTTTGTTTTTACTTTACTTTACGTTTTCTCTCAACGTCAAAGGAGGCTGTACTAACCTACTTTGTGTTCAACATGCTTGAAAATGTTTCTAAGAACATCTTTTAGTGATTAAGAGAAGTTAGAAATCAAATGGTAGGATATAATGCTGTATTCGATGAGCAGGTAACGTATTTACCGCAAATATTCGTTTCGGAGTAGTCGAGAGGGGTCGAGAAAGAGCTCTAAATTTCAATGAAAACGATTTTTCCCAGGTATAAAACTTTTTGCCTCTTATTTTAAAGGGTTCAAACGATTTTTTAAGCCAATAAATAAAAAAATCGACTCTTGGAAATTTCTACTGTGATGTAACCCCTTAAAGAAAAAATTATATTGGAAAAATGAGATTAAGGTTAAAACAAAGGAGACAGTTGAGAAATTGGAGCTGGTTCTAAAAGATTTTAATAAAACGAGACGACTTTTTTAGAAATTGAAGAAAAACTGCAAACTCCAGCAATAATAAAATGATAAAAATTAGGATAAAAATTAATGAAAGCGCAGAGATCATTTCACCGTTTGTCAAGGCATTCTACAAGACAACAGCATGGAATGTAGACACATCCGATTAAAAGGATACTATGTTGCATGCTTACCTTAATTTAAATACATTCAATGAGTCAAAAAACTGAGTGTAAACGAGGAGCGAAGAAAAGCATTAAATACAAGAAAGGAAGACCATTCAACTATGTATCGGGAAGGAACACTTTTCTTTGATGTAAACGAAATAACTTCATCCTTGAACAACAAGTTGCAGTCAAATTGATTTAGAGTTTAGAGCAAAAAAAGATCGATTTTTATACGAATTCACTTAAATCTTGCAACAAATTTAGAATTTCACATGAATTTAATTTAGATTCTTTGATCAAATTACTCATTTCTCAATTTTCTTCCCACACATCACACGTGAACGTTAATTTCTCGACCTTGGTGTATCAACCCGACCGAACTTTAATATACACTCGGATTCCTTGTTTGTTGTTTCATGATATCTTCCTTATGCTAGTACTGTTGATATTGCTCCTTCTGCTAATGTCCTTGCTGCAAACTTTGAATATGCTCACATTGTTACCTCTTCCTTCTCAGTAAACAGTTTAGCATGTCGTAAATAACAGGCGACATGGAAAATTTATTTCCCTCGGCGGCTGCTATGCACGTTGAACTTTATAGTACGGGTGTTTCCAATGTCACATTACTCACGCAGAGGGTGAAGCGGGCTACACCCTTGCACAGTGGGTGTAACTTTACAATTGTTAGTTGACTCGAGCATTAATAAAGTTTAGTGCTGTGGTGCGGTAACAACCTGTTTGCCAGATGTTGTTGTTCAGAGGTATTAGATGTTAAAAATTCTGTTTGCTCGCCTGATGATCCTTAAACTGAAGGTGGTAATCTAGCATTGAGGGCATTTGGTTCATCGTTACGTAATGTTGCAGGACCATAGCTTGAGCAAAAGTTCAGTTCGGCTTAGAAATAATGGCTACAAGCCATTTGAATGTACTCAGAAAGTCGCAATGTCAAGAAACAGCGAATAAAATATTAAGACTTCCATTGACAAATCGAAAAATAACATTACAACAGGATCTTAAATGTCTCAAGTCAAGAAATGACCATTCTCTTTCGTTTGCTTTTGCTTCGTAAATACATTTCATTTTATCGCATCCCTGCAACACAATACCATTAGCATATCCTATGTCAATAATATTTCACACCTATATCTTAAGCACATGGTCTAAGTTTGTTGAAAATCTAATGCTTCTAGCCTAGAGGATTCACATAGAAACCCTAGTGCCAAGCAAAACCCTATGCAAATTTCATTCGCAGCGCGGCTAACGCTTATTGTGTCGCATACGTTTGAGCTCCTTCTGGTAGCTTGTTTTTCCAAAGGAGTAACTAGTTTGCTTGACGTTCTGCAAAAATCCAAACCCTGTCACACCTACAATGGTTCCATTCTTTCGCCCTCGGGCTCACCAGCAGGCCTCAAACAATGCCAAAAGTAACACCAGCTTCAAAGCCAGGTCATCATAGTGTCATTATTTCAAGCAAGGACTCAACATTGATGAGATTTAGGCATAGGCCTAAAGCCGTGCGCCAGTATATCAGCGTGTCTACGAGTGTGTGATTCCGTTCGCTGGTTCTTTTTGCTATGCGCCATCCAGTTGAAAGCCAGCCAAATTGCAAAAAGTTCTCGACACCATCGTCCCATTTCCTGAATTGAATAGTAGTGAATGTTAATGAAAGCGAACCGTCCTTGCGGAATACGTGACTGTGCGAACGGTTGATATAGGACGCCAAGTTGGGCCGAACCACCTATCGATGCCCGAGACATGAACCAACGACCACCATCGTAACATGGAAGATTGATTTGTCGATTATTTGTATGCAAATTTATGAGATATTTATGCAGATTTCGATCCCAACAGCTTCAAGCTCTCCTTGAAAAAGGATGATGATAAATGACGGTATTTGTAATCGAGAGTCGGAGAAGGAATCTGCTGATGTCCCGAGGGTATAGAAATAAACTTGGGTAGCTTTTCAATATCTTCACATATTATGTTGTGACACGCACGTTTTTGAAAACATCAGTTTTAGTTAAATCAAGATTGGATTTGGGCTGCTAAGGATATTTTTACTAATAGACAAGTAAAATTTGCGATAGAAATCAAAATATTCAATAAATTTTCTGAAAGGGCATAATTTTTGAAAATCGATTTGCAGTTGAAAGTATACTATCGTAGAATCCAAATTAAATTAGCCTGAAAGTTTTAATTTTACACAAAAGTTATGACAAAAAACTTGAGTGATGATTTAATGAAACTGCTTTACTAAAAATATCCTTGAAGAGGTGAAAGTAACATTTGATTAAAATCGATAACAAAATTTCTATTATTTTCCAAAAATTCAGTGTCCACTTAAACTAATAAAGTTTTATTAGTCCACCAAATATTATATTGCTGGATTATCAAACTTAAATTTCAGCTTTTTAACATATTTTCGCTGCACAAACTTTGGGTTTATTACATGTTTCAATTTTTCGATAAAATTCTGGTTACTGTCAAATACTTGCAGGGTCAGAAACTCAAAAAATATTATCGAAATTGACTTAAATTTTCTGGAAGACTTCAAAAGCAAGAGGCTGACCTCCAACCTTACATAATTGATATAATTAGCAATTTTGAAAATTGATTTAAACAAAAGAATACAGAGTTTATAAAATAAAAAAATTATGAACATTCAGATGCATTTTGTCTTTATTGAGGCTCATGGTTCGAATATATATTTTAATTCCATCACACACCTTAGAAATTTTATAGTCGCTTATATATAATTAGACGATAATATTTTATAGACTATACTTTCTTATGTGCGTGATGAAATGAAGATAGTCAATTTCCATTGAATTTCGATAGAAATCTAATAAAAAAGGTGTAGCTATAAAATTTAGGTAGTCAAACCTTTTTGACAGTGCATACCTAAACTGTTCAGCAATTGTCAGTTTTCCTTAAAGTTATAGTAAGCTCCAACTAAAAAGACAATTGAGATGATTTTTCAACAAAGGATGCAGAGATCTGTTAGTCGATTCCATCAAAGGAAGCCTCTTTGCAAAAAGAAACACAAACGGAGGCAATGTTTTTGTAACGAGGTAGCAAACTATGATTCTGCTGGATATGATAGTATGTTTTCAAATCTATTGATGTAGGTTCTGTAAGAAAAAAGTTTGACACTTTCGTGTGAGCTGATTTCTACAAAAAAAAATTAATTTTTATTAGTACACACTAATTGATTGAGTGATTATTGTAAGTGTTTATGCATAAGTAAAAACTGCTCTTTTTAAATCTGCCCCAAAGTGTTTTCAATATATAATAACAAACTTAATAGAATAGCAAAATTGATATCTTGCATTTATTGTATCAGCAATCAATATCCTACTCTCCACAAGTTATACGCAAACACATATCCGTATCCAGAATACATAGTGTACCGCATACAAACACCTGTCGCTAACCATTTCACCCTTATCACTTTGTAATCGATTTTCGGGTCGATTAGGGTTTAGTGTACAAACATGAGTGTCGCATTAGTTCTTGATGCCGTGAATAATGGTATAGTCAATGTGTCCTCAAAGAAGGATTGCTTTTCAACATAAACTTGATGAAACGCACGAGAAAAGCTTTACTAATTTATCGTGGCATTAATGAAAAGCCAACAGAAAATTAGCAAGAAATGCAAATGCCAATAACTCTTAAGAATCTCACCGTTGGAAAATTCACGGAATATTTAGCGTTGATGAGGGATGCTTTGTATGAAGAATTTCGATATCAAAAATAGCTGGCGTGAGAGTATTTTACGGGCATGGGAGGTGGATTCATGTTTTTTCAACCCAAAAATCACATAACGTAACTGGTTTACAGAAGCATAATGAAATGTCCTGGAAAAGGAAATTAGTGCTTCCAAATGCTACGAGTACTTACTTGCCAAACGGAACGTTCTCCGTGTTAGTGAATCGATCAGCCAGATTGTGCAGTGACACGGAAGAGACTTCAGACAACCCGTAGTAATGCGTCAGATTGTATTCCGGTTGCCAGTTGGCCTCCCCGGCATTCGCCAGCCCCAAATCCAAATAATACTGGGTATAGTCCAACACCTGTACGCGAAATTAAAACGAAAATTGCCTTTTAAAACTTTTCATTTTATGTGCAATCAAAACAAATGACACTGCGGAAAATCCGCAAAATTAAATGAAAATCGTTTTTCCAAGGAAAATGCAATGTAACGAAAAACTGTAACGGCTTCCCCGGTCGAAACAAGCCCACCAAACAACCAACCTGTCCTGTGTCCGTGTCGAACTTATACAATCGCATCGCCGGATTATTGGATCCGACGCTCAGCTTCCGAGGAGTAACAGATGGCGAAATCATAATCCACGAAACGGGTTTTCCTGTTTTCCACGATTTCCCAGGACGATAGCAGCAAAAGGCAGTGGCGGTGACGACAACAAGGACGACAAGGATGATGAAAACAACAACAGCAGCCAAAGAATGACGACGTTGATGGTGACGAGCGCAAGATGGGACGAAATGAAGGATTTTCCAATGAAATTCATATCGATCGTGATAAACGGCCAGGATGACGATGAAAGTGGCCATGGAAAATAAGAAAAGAGGATAAAAATAAGTTTAGAGAAGCTATTGGATTTTTCGTGTTTATTTTTGATAAAGCAATAAAATGTTTAATGTCCTGTAAAATATCAAAATGCCATTATCAGACGATAAAATCAGATTTTCGGTGAATAAATCATACTTTTAAAAAGATTCACTGAATTTTGGGGAGTGATAGTCTTCCAGTTAGATTTTGATGAAAGTAACGTCTTTAAGAATGGGTAATCATAAGTATCATTCCATACCAACATTTTGAGCCTGTAAAACTTTTTTTACGCAACAATTCAACTTTCAACTTCATGATTTTGAAAAAAATACGTCACTGGTTTTGACTTCCTCATGGTATGAACATGATTTGACGCTTTATCTAAGTAATTCATATATTAAAAGGGGATCAGTAACTATATGCACTGATTCCAATATTCAAGAAGCTATCTAACATGAAACACAATGTCACAAAATCGCTACAATATTACGAGCTAGACTAGATGCTGCACTAGATATTTTAAAAAATATCTTCAAACCATTTTGAGTTTGATGCCATGTCCACGAAACAAGAACAGCACGCGATGTGAGCATTTCCATATGGAGGAAAGTTCCAAATTTCAGGACAATCAAAATAGCCTGGCATTACGGTACGTTGACTTCAACTGTTCAACAAATGATATCTTAACGTAATAAATAGTTTTAGTAGAAGTAGAAATTCCTGATTTATTACTGGAAAAAAACACATTCGTTCTAAGACAGATAAGTTTCAATATATTGTATACTTGGATATATTATGTTAGAAATCGAAGGCAATCTTTCTTTTTGTAATGCACTGTTGCATTTTTCAACGCTAATATATGTCAATGTTATGGAATGGCTACTAATTGAAAAAGAGAGGAAAATCTATGTTCTTATTTTATAATCTATGATATGCTGGATTAACATTATGATGGAACCTCGAATTTTCTACGATTTATATAAAATTTAACGTTGCTTAAGTTTTATATAATGTAAGGGGAAGTGAATTCAAATCTTCCATTTAAAAAAAAATATAGATAATAAGAAATGCACCAGAAGATTATTGTTATCAATATCCTATGCAAAATGGCAACAAACAGTTTCAGCTATTTGTGGACGTAATATTTAGTCGTTTTTTTCGCAATTTTCTTTTGCTTGTTTCCTTATGATCCAGTGAAACAGTTTGGGTGCAAAGTAAATTGAAACCGAGAAAGCTGACGTACGTTCCCTTCTTTACTATGAAGATCACCTCGTGTAAACCATCGCACGAATGTGTTCCTCTTCCGTGCGTTCAAATTGCTGAGGCTTGAAGATGGGCATGATCAGTGGGTCACCTCAGAAGCAGCGAATCAAAGAGCACTTGTATGAATAAGACATTCGGTCGGTTGCTTGCGTAGATGACCAGCGCAACAAGCCCACAAAGTAGCAAAGCATTAGAACGGAATGGGAGTAATGGTAGTAAACTAAGCATAAAATACCAAAAAATTCAAAAATATCATTTTACAGATAAATTCTTCTTATGAAACAGTGAATTGAGGAAATGTAATATTTTGAAATGTTCAGCTAGTCTCCGGTTTTTCAAAGTTTAGCACTCCAAAAATAGAACGAATTTACATGTTTTCTATAATTTGAGGAACAAACTTTCGTTCTTCTATAGACGAAACGTTTAAATTGGTAAAAAAAATGCTGATAATTTTTCTTCATTATTTTTGTATATCTTTATTTAAAAGATCCAAATTATCCTAAAAATCTAAATTACTTTGAAAACCAATATTAATAGAAGTAAAACCACTTTTTTTAACAATAAACCAATCCGAAAAATGTATAAACATCAGTAAATAAATTTGTAATTTAATTTGAAAAAATCATTTTTTTTATATGATGGATCTTAAAAACTTAACAGGACGACAATGACGAACACATTCATTGGAGATGTCTCTTTGCCAATCAAAATCAAAGTTATCATCTTACACAATTCAATAAAGGATTGCATCACGCACGCCCCAAATGACACTTTCAAAAAAGCTTAAAGCGGCAACATCCATATTTGTTCATTTTTTTCAATTATCATTTCTCATCCTGTACCATAATCCTCGTGACCACATCTACAACTGCCATATTTTTGCCAATTTCATAGTGAAGAACCATATTCTTTTGGTTTCACATCATTTATCAAATTCAACTCAAAAATTTTGCTCGTCTGTTTTTATTCTTCCACATTCTTGGTATATTTGCTGCATGTCCTGTTTTCACAATGCTTTTCATATTTCTTGTCCTGAAAAAGACTCCGCATGGAATTGGCATCGACGTCAAGGAAAAATTCAAAAGTCCCTGTGACATAATATTTCCATTTGCCAAGCACTACCAAATAAATTGGGGGTAGGCTTTTAACCTAATCCCCGGGGGAAATATAGCAAGGCTCTCGAAGTTGAAGGCATCATCGATTCACAGTCGATTCCTTGGAAATAATTCAGCCATACTTCATAGTAGATGGTATACCAATAGGAGGACTCTATCAGTAGTTCGCTAACAGGACATGCAGTTATAAATTGGGGCGGTGAGGTGTGTCTACGTTGTCTATTAAAATGGTTTTGATTGATGTCAAAGTAAAACTCATATGGCGATGGAATTGCTTCTTATATTGATGTACTGGTGATACTTTGTGTATCTTCAAAGAAGTATGTTTCGAGGAGAGTTGTTTCAAATTGGTCGCTCAAAAAATACGGAAAAAAATTAACGACTTGCTATGATGATTAGCTAGGAGATTTTTATGTGCTCTACTTTTAGCTTTTAACTTTTCTGGCTTTCCATATAGATTGAATTTTTTTAGGTTTCTGATGTAAATTTGGTTCAGAAATACTATCACCCTTTCAAATACATTCAAAAATCGTTGTAAATTGAATCAGAAAACATGATATTCCATCTATCCACCATTACGGTCACTTCTCATGCAAAAAAACATAGTCCGTACCCGCCAGGATACTATCCGCAACTCAGTGAAAACTTTACATCAAAATCCTGACGTGGATGCTTGAATATTCGATAAATAAGTAAAATAAACTTTTCTTACCCAAATCATTGTAGATGATCCTGAACGAGTCCGAATGTAAATGTCCAAAAAACTGACCCTGAATAATTGATGAGTATTTGCGCACCAATCTTAGATATCGCAAATTGTTTATCTCCGAGAAAGTTGTATGGCCATTTTGTTGACTACCAAACAGTCGTTCGTCCGATCCCGGTGGAATATGACCGACGATATACACCTGAAATATTCATGGATAAATCAGACCTGCATTGAAATCGGCTACTGGTCTCAAAGATATTTTTAGGGAAATGGATATGATAAAGTGAAGTGAATAAATTATGGAAGCAAAATGGAGATTTAAAATTGTATTCGATCATTTGTTTTAATTTGTTTAATGAAGATTCGGGATGCATACAGAATTGAGACTACACATATTTCGGTACGGATTGTTTTCTAAAATTTTGAGATGGACCGAATATGTCAAAACACAAAGTTAAAACATCTAAAATACATTCAAACGAAACGACGAATGAATTGATGAAAAATACAGCATATCGGTCAAAACAAAAAAAAAATTCAACAAAACTTATATGTAATTAAAATAAAAAACATATTTTGTCATTCATTGTATGCTGAGAAGTTCAGCTGAATTGTCATCAAAATATTTATTGTAGCAGCTAAAAATCGGGTAATTTTAAAATGGGCGTAGAAAACATTCATTAATTTTTTTAAATGGTTTTCTCGGAGCTTGATGCCATTATTTCATGCAAGATACTTGCATCTTACTGTTGCTATTTGTTTATTCTCTCTATATTTTGCGGATATCTGTTGCATAGAAAGTCATAAACTTTATTTTTTTTTTATGAAAAAAATGGTCCCTAAATTCAATAGCTTAGATAAGTTATAGTTGTTTGATGGTTCTTTAAATACAAACCGAAAAAATCTTGAAAATTTAATCTAGTTTTAATATTGTGATAAAACTTCTATATAGTCTTGAATCAATGATTTCATTCCTTGATTACAAATTATCAATGATAAAATACCTTGATTACGAATTAATAATTAAACATGTTTAATATATTAACAATTTTAATGTTTTCATAAGTTGATGTGGAAAAATTCACCAAAAACTGTATGCATGTCGATATCCCATCATGTGTTACAAGAACGCTTCTACAAAGAACTTTTCCCGAACGGGTATGAGCAAATTATGGGTTTTCGATATGTAATTTTCATTATTTTCTATTATGTCTCAAATTGACGAAAAACTGTTGTTTTTCAGTGAAGTCCCTAGTGTGGAAAATATGGTCTATTTGAAAGTCTGCACGTGATTTTCTTAAACTTTAAAGTCAAAAACGCTTATTCTGAAGTTAGAATTTCTTTTCCGTAGAATAATAAATCAGAGGAAAATTCAAACGAACCATGATGTAAGTGTTCAAAACTAGAATTTTTTTATCCAACAAGTGATTTTATTTCCAAAACTCTTTTTTATGCACTTTTCTGATTGCAATACACTTGTAGAAGTCTATTTTCTACTGCAAATGTGGCCGCTTATTGACTTTAATGAAGGATAATATAGCAAATATATCCTTTTTATATCACTTGTTTCATCATCAATAACTGTCTTTCAGGAGGAATTTATAAATTCTTTCACAATCCAAGCAAATATCTTCATTCAACATAAGCAAAAAGATTGTCTTCTTGAATTGGACTGCTTGTTTTGCAAATCTAAATACTAAAAGCCTTACAGCCTTATCATACGACCATTTTGGAGGAATCATTTTCTTGAAAGTCCTCATGACTATTATAGTTCAGTAACAGATATTGAAAACAGTTTTTTCGGATGCTTAGTAAAGTCTATGCATGCTCATATCGTTAACTATGGCTGATATCAAGAATGTAAGATATTCATAATTGACTTCACCGAGTCCCATTATGTCTGTAGCACGTGTGAATTATGCATGCTCGATAAAAATTCATGTTTGTGGCGGATTGTCATATTGCGACCTCAAATTATCGTCTTTTTGGTTAGTGTGATCTTAGATCGGAGTGTATTAATGCTTCACTACAGGACTATTTAGCAGTGAAAAGTAGGATTAAAGATTAAAGATTTTTTGGAGTTCTAATCTCATAATTCCAATTATAAAAAGTGAAGCGAATGGCTTCTTTCCCCTTCATTAAAATGTGAGGCAGTGTTTCCAAGTATTTGTCAAAATATCTCAAGAGTCATTCTTATGACGGTCTTTTCGATTTATTCTTCGTGTGTTGTGCCAAATTATATTGTCCTTTCTTGTCAATGAAAATAGGTTTCAATTTTTTTTCGGTTGTTTTTAAACTTCGAGCTGCACACACAGTACATTGTGAAGAATTAAATTGGATAATGGTTCCGAACTAACATTGTTTCATCCTTAATCATTTCTTATCCATCATTCTGCTTCAAGTCTCTAGTGTTGTGGATGAAGCCTATGACATTTACCATTTATTTTATACACAGCGATTTTTCATACATTGTTGTCACTATAAGTATAGGATCCTCTGCTATTCAATCATTATGTCCTTGAATTATTTTAAAGTGTCCATTTTTTCCAGACTGTTGTGTTTCGCTTATTGGATCTGTCTAGTTTCTGTTTTTGCCTCTATAGTCTTTAATTTTTCATTCCTTTCTCCAATGTATTCATTTTTTGATTTTAAGAATCAATCTTTCGGTTATGGTATTGTTTTCAAGTTAAGGGGATTTTTTTTGGTGTGTAATTAGTTAGAGATCTTCATGATAGTTTGTTTGGCTTACCTGCACAATTAGTATCATTCATTATTTCCAATTATGTAAGTATGAATTCTTTTTTAGAAATCAAAATGGCAACCTCTTCATTCAAATAATTTAAGATTTTATATGTTTTGAATCATTTATGTGAAGCTATGTTATAGGGCTTTTCACACTGACGAATTTCAACTTTTTCATAAAAATTCTACAGAATTTGTTTGTAAAAATTGTTTTTATAATCTAATATAAATATTATACTAGAATTTATAGAAAACTATATATAACTATAATTATTATACTAGAATAAATAGAAAACTATTTTTACAAATAAATTCTTTAGAATTTTTATGAAAAAGTTGGAATTTGTCAGTTAGAAAAGCCTTACAACATCACTTCGCATACTGTGTCTCGTCACTATGTAATTTATTTTTGTATTTGAAGTACATTGCTTCGATTTTTGTTCTTCAAATTGGTATCGCTTACCTATCGTTAAAGAAAATATTGCTTTGTGTTCATATAAAGGATAATAAATTCAATATGCCGGAACTATTTTAAGTTTATACATCTGGAAGAGCTTGAGCTTAAACGCTCCTATTGAAATAGTTTCACTAATCAAAATTTCATTCCATCTTTATTGAAACCATCACGAATTCAAATTTAAATCCTAAATTTTATATGAAATTCATGAGCACCCCCAAGTTAAAACCAGCTTCACATTCAAGTGAAAATTTTCAGCCATTCCATTAACTCATCACGATTATATCGATAACGAGGAAGCGCAGACTATTATCTCATCATAGCGAAACGACCTTATCTGGATCAGTAGAAAAATACATCCTGTATACTTTACTTGACTTCCAAGTGCGTCTCAATGCGCCTCAATTTCTTTTCACGACGCTATTTTTCCATCCAACTCATGGCCTGGCATCTAAGATTGTTTAAAAGCACTCCACATAGTATCACCTACCATCCAACATGTATCTAAACTCGTCTCATCTGTAATAACATCATGTCAACTCATCTGTTCCGCCATACAATAAGCGATGCGATGTTAAAAAGTCATACAGTCTAGGATCGCAGCTCTTTGTTCCGTCTTCCTCATGACCTCGTCCTTGGAACGCCAACATGATAGCAAGAAGTGTTAAATTTTTACCAAGTAGCGTTTTATGGGGTAGCTTCCATGACACTAGCTCTGGCTGACGTGCAATACAATTCCAGGAGCTGAAAGAAACCTTTAGAGGGATGCTCCACGAGATAATCGACCTGCCATCGGCGTAACAAATCAATTGAGTTACAAAAACGTGACAAACTTTTCTTTAACAACGATGGACTTTATGTGATGATTTCCATTACGGAAAGTGCACTATGAATTCCAATTACGAAGACATCCTTGTATGTCATTTTGGTTGTTCGTTGACTGGGTGTCGCAATGCCTATTTCGAGAGAATACTGCCTCCATCAAAGATCGTTCAATTCGTTTAATGGAATCTGGAGTAGTTTCCATGAGACTGGACCCATTCAGTCATATGGGTATGCTAAAGGACGACGATATTTGTACTTCACTCAAATGAGATTAATGAATGCCATTGAAAGGGACAATTTCACCGATTAAATATTGTTTCTATGGAAAAAAACAACATATTATCTCGAGCAATCCATTAATCTTTCCGAAACTTTTCTGTGTTAATATAAGGTAGACCTCTTATGCTCTCTACCTCACGGTTGCATTTCAAAGACCTCCATTGTAATAATTCTCTACCACAAATTGTGACATAATTTTACATTGGGGTCAAGAGACACATCTGGAACTTTTCAGCAATTATAACGTTCGTTCAAAGCAAGCACCAAAAACCACTCATGAACTATGAATGAAGATACCATCGGGTAACGAGAGTAAAAAGAAATGGACTTCTTTTGACTTGCTTCGACGTTACACGAAAATTTTCACAGGCTTAACTAACCTTACACCTTTCCAGGATCTTGGTCACGACACCATTGCCATCATGCGAAAATAAGCACGTTCCATGTAAAAAAGGAATCGTATTTCAGAGTAGAATCGCGAAAAAAATCAAGTTAAAAGTGAAAAAACTTGCTTCAGGAATATGAGAATATATGCAACATGGCATTGACTAAATAGTGTGAATTGGAGTTGTCATTTGGACGTATTTTAAGCGGAAAGATACTGAATTTAATCCGATTTTTTTAAGTAGTAGGTACTAGTGTTGAATGTCGGACAATGCTGAGTAAGTAGTAGCTTTGATAAAGTTTAGTCTTTTCCACAGTTTGGAAAAAAGTCTAAACATGATCATAATTGAATCTCGTGCCTGTATGGACTAAATAGGTTATAATTGTGAGCCACAACACTTTCAGTTTGGTAGATTTGATATTTTTCAATAAAGTACAAGTGAATGCAAATGTATTCAGGCTGTTCCTTAATCCAGACTTTATAAATGTGATGCTCTTCCAACAATAAGGAACGTATGTAAACAATCATTGTGCACCACTACACGGCATTTGTAGTTTGATATATCATATCACGGCATACCATCAGCAAGGGCATGCACTCTCTTAATCACCGCGACCCTTGAGTCAATTTATGGTCCACGTGCACTATGATATGCAAACAGAAGTGATGGTGCATAATGGTATAGTTTTAAAGAAGATAAGAATTAGGTCAATGGATAAAATATAAAAGTGAAATCTTGATTGGAAGTTAGGGCAAGCAGAGTAACATACCATAATTGGTTTTAGTGTTATGTGGGAAAAAAGCGATTTTTAAAATAAGGAACTCAGTAAATAAATAAAATGCATTGTAATATTGGTGACAGACTTAGGCAGTTTTTGTTGTTGAAATTTTATACTCTCTGGATTTTCAGTACCTTATTCAATTCAATATGAGTTTCGAATAGCTGGTCTGACTAACGGATAACATTTAGCGTTAAGTTTTTCCAAAAAAAAACCCAGTCAATGTTGAAAAATGTTCAAGTAATTTAAATCTTTTTCAAACTTTGAATGGTTTTAAAATATGCAAAAGTATTAACGATCATTTACACAATTATGAAAATGAACTCAATGAAAACTCGTTTGCCATGTCACAAATATGGCAACACACAGCTCATCGTCCAGCTTCACTAATTCGAAACAAGAACAGCATGTGTGTGTAGCAGAAAGAAACGGCATCCGTGAAAAATGAGTCCCATCTACCATTGATTAATTTTTTTTTCATAGAACGTGCTCTAATAGTGGTTGCACTTGAAACCTCACACAAGGATGTAGCCGTGCTCGTTTTCTTTCCAGCAAACATACCAACAAGGATAGAAAAACAGTAGAGTGTCCTGCATAGTGTTACAGAGTCCTGCGACTTTATGTTGTAGCATTGCAATCCGTTGCACTCATTGTACGGACTCCATGTGCAAAAGTTTATTGCAAGTAGCACTCTAGGCGACAATAAACGACGCTGTTGCCATCCTGACAATATCCTTTATGTTGCACTAGCGAGAAATAATGTTCATTCGCCCCAACAACTGCTGGCTATTTGAGCAATTTCAGGGAAGCAAGGTATCCTAGACATTTTGCCATTAATTAAATTTTGCGCTTAATAGTTGAATTCCTAAGACCTTTATTGAAAATATGGGCTGAGTGGCGTGATGGGTGGTAATTAAAATATTTCATTCATTTTGAATGAACTTAATTGTAGAATTTTTGGATGAAACATTGTGAATTTCACAGAGTCGATAACATAGGGGGATAGGGGAATTTGATACTTGTAGATGCATAAAGGTGTCATGGAGTTTAAGATATCACAACGAAATTCTATAAAAATAAACTTTACCTTAAATAAATCATTTAAAAGCTCAAGTTTTTCCATGAACCTGGGACTGAGCTCAAGGAGTTCCCAGCAAATATACGTAAACGTTCAATTGTTTGGGATGGCTGTTTTATTTCTAGCGTTTTAATAGAAAAGGTTGAAGCGAGGCAACGATTTTTTTTCAAAGTTTCTAATGATTATTTAATACATGGTAAGGCACCAGCCGTTAACGAGTCTCCAATTCCACAGCTAATACAATGCTGGAAGCTATAGTAGTTTATACAAAAAAGGCACAACATATCACAATGAATTGACTTTTAGGGACGCAGAGTTATATGAATTTTCTATCTTTTATTTTGAATAGTTTGTCAAAGTCTATACTCCATCTGAATAAAATGACTTTTTACATGTAACGTAGCTATAGAAAGAGTTTGAAGTTGATCAGCACTTAATGGTTTTTCTTGGAAATTGAATTACATTTTGACTAAATATTTCCAACCCTTATTTGATTATTAACTTCCCAGTATATGGGAAATTGAAATTTTCAACTTTTCTTTACGTTTTGAGGTCTATAGAGTATATATAAAGTGTTTTTAGAAAGGGAGATGTATGTGTGTGTGTGTGTGTGTGTACGTACGTACGTACGTCTGTACGTTCGTGGACACTTTTTTCTACGAGCATAACTCACGTAAAAAAAGTCTTATCTACTTCATTGGGGTGTCAATCGAAGCGTCTTTGCAATCTTAAGAGCTGATTAGTTTTTGGGAAACTTCGGTTGGAGGGTTTGCTGTTTTGCCCGTTTGAAGGTCATTTCTGTCATGCGTTATATCTCGCGAACCTAACGTACGATTTCCTTAAAAAAGGTGTCAATCGACGCTTATTTACATTTATGTAATTCTATCAAGTGTTTGAAAAATTTCTTGAAGCCGTTTTTTAATTTTAAAAAAAAAGTGCAAAAAATTGAGGTTTTTTTCAAAAACAATAAATTTTTAACCTTATTTTCAAGTCCAAGTAATCAATGTTTATATAATTTATATACTCCAAACAGTTGTTTTAAAAATTTTTTTCTCATGATTACAAAAAAAATTCAAATAAAAAATAAAAAATCATTAACAGTCATCATGATCTTCAAGGTCGTTTCTGTCATGCGTTATATCTCGCGAATCAAACATACGATTTGCATAGTTTCGATGTCAATGGACACGTATTAACAATATAATGAATCTGTCGAATTTTTCAAAAAATTGTTGCAGCCGTTTTTTAATTTAAGAAAAAAAAGTGCAAAAAATTAGGTTTTTTTCATAAACAATAAACTTTTAACCTGATTTGCGAAATATAGTAATCAATGTTTATAAAATTTATGTACTCCAAAGTATGTTTGTAAAATCACTATCAAATTTTTTTCTCATGATTACGTAAAAAATTAAATAAAAAATAAAAAATCTTTAAAAGTCATCATGATTTTCAAGGTCATTTTTATCATTCACTATATCATCATGAACCAGATATAATATTTGCATTATTGTGGTGTAAGTTGACATGTTTTAACATCTTTTTAAAGTTTTAATATTATAAAAATTCGTGTCAGCCGTTTTTTTCAATTTAATAGAAGAAAATGCGAAAAATTATGTTTTTTTTTCATACAAAATATTTTTTTAACTTGATTTGCACAGCACAGTGACACCAGTTTATAAAATTTATACATTCTTATCAGTTTTTAAAGAGAAACCAGCAAAATTTTCTTCCATGATTATGAAAAAAAACCAAATAAAAAATAAACAAGCCGCGAAGTGCGACCCTTGAGGTCCACACGGTCAACTTCCCAGTAATATCTAGATAAACATTAAAAATATTAAACACAATAATAATTTTGAAAATACTACTACTTTAAATAATAATAATGAAAGGTATTCATAGCAGTAACAGGAATGAGTTAATATTAATCATATCATCTACGGGAGCATCCACTGATTGCGTAAGGCTTTTGGTGGATGGGTGATGATGATTGATTACCACAAATGCAAATTTGATTGAAATTTTGATGGTTTTCAAAATTTAAGCCGGTTTTTTAATCAACAGACTGCAAAACTATTAAAAATCTGCTCAAATTATCCAAACATTTTAAAACTTTGATTGACTTTACAACAAAGTCTTTAGAATAAAAGCTATAAGGTAATATCAATCGGAAGAACCCCTTTCATATGGTAACTTTGAATGATTTTTTATTTTTAATTAAATTTTTATCATAATCATGAAAAAGTTTTGCTGGTTTCTCTTCAAAAACTGATAGGAATGTATAAATTTTATAAACATTTATTACTGTGTTGTGCAAATCAGGTTAAAAAAATATTTTTTGTGAAAAAAACCCTAAGTTTTCTTATGTTTTTCTATTAAATTAAAAAACCGCTGAAACGGATCTTTATAATGTTAAAATATTCAAAGACGTTTTAAAACACGTCGATTAACACCTTAATGATGCAAATTTTATATCTGGTTCGTGATATATAGTGAATGGAAGAAATGACCTTGAAGATCATGATGACTGTTGATGATTTTTATTTTTTTATTTAATGTTTCTTGTTATCATGAGAAAAAGTTTTGATGATGCTTTCACAAGCACTGCTTGGAATGTATAAATTTTATAAAAATTGAATACTGTCTTCCGTAAATCAGGTTAAAAATTTATTGTTTATTTAAAAAAACCTAATTTTTTGCACTTTTTTTTCTTAAATTAAAAAACGGCTCCAACAATTTTTTCCAAAGTTTGAAAGATTTACAAAATTGCTAATACGCGTCGATTGACACATTGATCAAGAAAATCGTATGTTTGGTTCGCGAGATATAACGCATGACAGAAATGACCTTCAAAGGGTCAAAACACCAAACCCCCCCGACCTAAGTATCCCAAAAACTAATCAGCTCTTAAGATTGCAAAGACGCTTCGATTGACAACTTAACAAAGTCGATCAGACTTTGCTTACGTGAGTTATGCTCGTAGAAAAAAGTGTCCACGAACGTACGTACGTACGTACGTACGTACACACACACACACACACATACATCTCCCTTTCTAAAAACACTTTATATATACTATATAGACCTCAAAACGTAAAGAAATGTTGAAAATTTCAATTTCGATTTTCGAGGCGATTACAAGAACTTCCCATATACTGGGAAGTTAAAAATCATTCAAAGTTACCATGTAAAGAGGGTTCATACGAACGATATTATTTTATATCTTTTATTCTAAAAAAATTGTTGTGAATTCAATCAAAGTTTTTAAATATTTGCATAATTTGAGCAGATTTTTATTAGTTTTTACAGTCTTTTTATTAAAAAAACTGTTTAAATTTTGAAAACCAACAAAATTTCAATAAAATTTGCATTTGCGGTAATCAACGCTTTGAATGGTAAAATGTTTTGTAGTCAATACTTTGCAAGATCATATGCTTTGAAAAGCTTTCATTGAATAAAAAATTGTAGTTTTTAGTAGATTGATTTTTTAGTAATCGTAAGATTTCAAAAACCATCATCATTTGTAATACATTTTGCTTTTTACAAGCAATTGAACCTTTTTTTGACTGCATATACAAAATTTTCAAGATCAAAAAGGCCCCCACCGATTGATCCGCGTGAATTTTCAATCTGTCCTCATCGACCAAAAACCTTACGTAATCAATGGACCCTCCCGTAGACGATATGATTCATATTAACTCATTCCTGTTACTGCTATGAATACCTCTCATTGTTATTACTTATAGTAGTAGTATTTTCAAAATTATTATTGTGTTTAATGTTGTTGATGTTTATGTAGATATTACTGGGAAGTTGACAGTGTGGACCTCAAGGGTCGCACCTCGCGGCTTGTTTATTTTAATACAAGAAAGTTGAAAGATCATTCATTTTTTAAGAACAAAATACTTGTATAAAGGAATGTACTCTAATAAACACAGTATTATAACCTAAAGAATCTTACATTCCACTGAAATCATAAATATATGAAAAGCCTGCTCACTTCCTCACAATTCAAGCCTGGTGTCTACTATATTGCATTTAATAACATATAAGACGGTCTTAGTGCTGATATTTCCATCAAAGAATATATCATAGATGAAATTTTCGAAGCCGAATAGCTTCAGTTCTATCTGTATTGATCACAGATAGAAAAACCTCTTTGGTGTCCTTTCCACATTTCAAGAAGATATATTCGCCTAACATGCCATCGAACTTTAAAAGCGAAGCGGAAAACTCATTTCATATTTCGATTCATGCTAGAAAATTAGATAAGATTCCTTTTTACAGCATCGTTCCGCAGTTTCGCAACGCCGACCAACAAGTGTCCTTGCATCCCACTCGTACCCGAGAGAAATGTCTTCATTTTAAGTTGCGTTGGAAATGACAGCAAGTACAGAGCATCAATATTGTCAAGTCTATAAAGGATCAAAGTGAAAGGAAGACGATGAAGGCATCATCGTGGACTGGAGAGAAACCTGCCAATATTATTGGTGGCGTCATTCATCCGACAGAAAATGAAATTCCTTGACGATTTCTCCATTACCATTTGAATGATATCTGCTATACGTTCCGATGATTTGTTGGCAGTTTCTTTAGCTCAAAGTAGAGTCGTACTTCTTGGGAATGGCATCCGTGCACAATACGGCATGCTCGATATTAGGATCTTGTACGATCGTTGAAACTCGACAGGTGGGTTCCGCTCGGGCGAAGAATTGACGATTTCTTAACAAATTTTCCCGTCAATCGTCTTACGCTATAATCGTATTGCAAACAACGACAATCTTCATCTCCTACTCAGGATTGAATAACCGTATTAATTGAGAGTTATTCGAGTTATGGTGGGTATATTCAGGATTCCAAGACGTAGACTCGAGCAAATATCCGGTTCTTAACTCTGCATAAATAAGCAATTTAATCCGTTGAGCAAGATGCGATTCGGGCGTGGAATCAATTATCCATCTCAGAAAGAGAATTACTGGTAGTATTTGCTGTACACCATTTGGTAATAAATGCATTTCTGGCTGAAGTAAGATTCAAATACGTTCTATACTTTCATCCAATAGTTAATTTATTTTCACCACAACTTTAAGAGATTTTGATGCCATGGACAGTTTTAATAAAAACTGGTTGATGTATTTACTGTTTTTTTTATCTGAATTGATTAAAAACAAAAAGAATAAACCGCGAGGTGCGACCCTTGAAGCCCACTTCTCAGAAATATCTATATAAATATTGAAAATATTAAACACAATAATAATTATGAAAGTAATACTACTTTAAATGCTGATCTGAAATCTGTGGAAATCACACGTTGACGTCAACTTTATTGTTTTTGTAGAAATAGGACTGTCACGCAAGCTAATACAACCATGTAAAAGCACTAGCCCCAAAAAACCAGCATGACACACGAAGTCAAAAATATAGATTACCAATCTTAAGTACAAAATGGCCAAATATTTCTACAAAAGCTTCTACAGCAGCTTTGCAGAAGCAATCAACAAATGTGGATATAAAAGCAATAAAAAAGGAAGTGGTCAGAAGCGATTGCTTGTCGATTATCTTTGATCGATGTGACAAGAAAATAATAGAGAAAATGTGAAATGGAGAAAAACAACTAGCTAAAAACAGTTAAAAAAATTTTCGTTGTTTTTAAAATAATTTTAATTTGCAGATGATTTGAATAACATTTTCATTTTAATTATACGTTTTTTGAATCAAATCGGTTGGTTATTTTCTGAATTAAATTTTGGGTTTCCAAAATCAAATTAATTTTAAAATCAAATAAGAGCTTCTCCAATTGGAAGTGGTGATTTTCCAAATTAATTTGCAACTTTTACAAGGCCAGTTGTGATGAAAAAGTTCATATTTGCTTTGGAAGAGCACCAATTTGATCCAGAAAAAATCCGATTTGATACAGAAAACATAAAATTGAAGGTGAAAAGCTGTAAATAAATATATGTAAGGGTAACAACAAATAAAGGATATCCAGATAAGAGCATTTTTTTAAATATAAATTGGAAGAATGTATGCATGGTCTAATTCTAGTTCAATTTTCGCAATATATGTGTGTGCAAAATTCTTAATTTCAAATTCATCAATACTTTTAGTTTCAGTTATGAACGCATCCAAATTGATGCGAAAAATGATTTCAGTTTTTAATTCATCATGATTTATTTCCGTTAAAACACAGCAAAAATTTTCTTTCCCAAACATTTACGACATTATCTTTAACGTCCATTCTAGATCCACTTTAATGACTCAACTAGAAACTGCCAGAGAAGCTTGAAGATATTCCTCTTAAATTTAAAACCGAGCTTTATTCCATCGTGCCATAGTATCCTTTTGATTTTTCCTTTCAATTAGAAAGCACAAGACATTGACTTTCAACTTAACCCCATAAATGGAATATGAGAGCTTTGTCTAATCATCAAACAAATCACAGCGGAAATATCCTTTTCCCACAAATCCTCATTATACGTTTACCCTCTCGACCTTACTCAAAAAATTTAATCCGCTGATTTCGCCCTTTTTAAACAATCTCCTGTATGTAAAATATCCTTTCGCCTAATCTTCTATACGCTTTGTATGAAAATGATAATGTTGCCTAGGATTAATGAAGATGAAAGTTTCGCATTTCTTTTGCATAACAATTCTCCGACAGTAACGACACAAAGCCAAGTCAAAGATTTTTAATCCGAAAAGGGAAAAAAATGGAGAGAGAAATTACCCTAATTGAGAGTTATCAACCGTGTCGGGAAAGTTGCCTACCCCCCAAAAAAATTTATCGCACACGACTTGATTTCCATACGCAGTTAAACCACAACAACGGAATCCTTTCTTGGTGGGGGTCCTCCTCGTTGCCAGGATGTCTAATACACCGTATCCCAGCAAGGTAGACCGCATCCCTAATGAGCCGGCTGGCTGCTGTATAATGGCAACGGGAAGGGTGTAGGAATGCAGAATGGGCGATGATTAAAAATGAAGGTTGGGCGAATTTGAATATTATCAACCGTGAAACCTTTTGCTTCCGAATAGGTTGGGCGGAGTTTCGATGTGGAGTCAAGATTGAAAATGGCCCTAGGGAAATTAATAGGCAAGTCAAACGGGTTGACGATTTACTTGAAGGTAATGTGTACAAAATAATTATTAGCAATCAGTACAAGAATGGGATCAAACTGAAAGTCATCAAAGAAATGACGCGTTTTTGATTACAGAAATCACACATAATATCATATTGATGCTTAATTGTAAGGCTTTAATGAAATTGTTCACTTTGGAACCTCGATGCCACACCATCTTAGAGTTTTATACAATCATTGTGAGTTTATGAGTTGAACATTCATTCCTGTGACAATCAAGAGAATGTTTATTATGAGATTCAAATATTTTAATCAGTTTTTTGATCCAAACTCAGACCAGGCGCAAAAACTCTGATATCTTTGAAAACATGTCTTTTTCAATCAAACAACGATCTTATCAAAATCCTATGGTAATTGTGATATTATCAGGACCAAAAGTAATTGGCAATTGCTTCTAACCAAGCAACAGGTTCGTTTAGTTTTCATATTTGTAAGTGGCAACGTATTGATTTTTTCGGTCATATTTTGATGAAATGCTTTCGCAACACAGCTAAATAGATGGATATTTATCAAAGGACAAAAAATACAAACATCTACCAACTACATAAAAAACAAAATATCCTGCCTAAACAGAATAATCCGAATACTCTTGTCTCTACTCACCGTTTCCTTGTTGATTTTGGACTTCTCCAGGACCTCCTCGAACCATCGCCACTGCTTCTCAGTCTCTTGATTATTATAGCCCGAAAGAGCACTGACTTGTCCTCCTGCACTAGTCGCAGCAGCACCACCCCCATTGCTATTGTGGTGAGAGATGGGAACTCGTCCGTAACCATTTGCATCACTTTTATAGTGATGTCCGTCGCCGTGATGGTAGTAGTAGTGTTTGTATTCGGGAAAGTCAAGGCCACTCGTCCCGCCCATGCCCATTGGGTTGGGTCTTTGTCGCACTGCCGCCAATTGACTATGCGAATATTTGGGGTCGTGTCGCATAAAATTCGTATTGAGTGCAATTATCCGCAATCGACTTTTTGTCTGCTCGATTGTGTAGTAACCTCCTGGAATAATTCCGAGATAGAAAGGAATAGAATTGAAATAGGATAGGATAGAATATCTCTTTTTTGAGATTTACAGTCTAAATTTTTTGATGTCAAATTGTTATTCGATCACAAAAAAAATCATAAAAAGCACATCTACATGGCGCTACATAGTTTTGTCCAACGTGTTTTTAGATACAAAAAAATCATACATTTTAGGTATTTCTTGATTACCATCGAAATAATAATGTAATAATTTCGATGTATACAACATATATAAAATTTGTTAAGCAAACTCATAGTTTTTGGATAACGATATTCTCAATTCAAAAGTTTTTGATCTACTCTAGTAAATAGTTTCCAAATTTATATCCTTGATGGGTTCCCACAGTGCGTAAAACCACGTGCCGGCTTGCTTCAACACACCGTGGAAAGAGTTTGGAACATGGTGGTTTTAAGGTGGGTACTCGTGAAAATTGGCGCGGCGGGAGTAGTCGGCAATAGAAAACTTTTCAGCACTTGGTTTTTAGAATATTTTTGAAAGAAATATAGACTTTTTTAAGATAAAAGTTGAATTTCAAACGAATCCACTTATAAAATTTCACTTTTCGAAACATTTCAGATTTTTAGTGTTTTTTACTTGTTACTGAACTTTTATGATCGTTTTTTTGTTTTCTTAATCATAAGGCATAGCATTTTTTTACTTTTAGAAAAGTTAATAATTTTTCATATAAAATGTTCATATTTCGAAGTGTAGTATTCTTCAATTTTTCGCTGAATTTATATAATATTTTCCACAATCGGAAAATCTACTTTTTTTTAACGGAAAAGCTTGATTTTATCTTTTGTATCATTGGATAATGAGATGAAATGACTATTTTTGAATTCGTTTCAATTTTTTTCAACAAAACGACCATGCAACTACTTCTGAATGGATGTTGCATTTTTAAGATGATTAACTTGAAAATAAAATTTTCAGCTCGTCCACCCTAAACTTGAAAAGTTCCGTTTAAATATAATACGTTTTGAAAATATTTTATGCGAACCGATTCATGAAATTCATAAAAGCTAGATGAGGTATTTATTTATTTCGAAAACTGTTGAAAACCTCGAAAAAATATGCAACTTGCAATATTTCGAGAATAATGTTGAACTGCAAGGCGACCTCAAAGCAGAGGTTGGTCACAAGCAATGCCTCTTTTTTCCAAAACCAAGTAAGTAATTTAATTTTAAAATGTGACAAATAATTCGTAAAATAAGTAGGAAATTATTTTTCAAACTAAATTAAATTAAATTTAAAAAAAATAATCTTAAAGAAGCTAGAAAGTTTTAAAAATAAATGATTCAGAACAAAACAGATTAATTATTATATTTTTACTTAAAATACAATGTCAAAGGTAAATGAAAAGAATCCATATTTAGCTAATGAAAATTTATTTAACCTCATTGAATATTTGAGCATATATTGATGGTATCAAAAATCAACTTCAAATAAGAATCAAGTAATTTTTCTGCGAATTTTCTGTCATATTGCAAACTCACAGATATCATACAATGAAATTCTTATTCAAAATAGCAGATTATTTTTGATGGGTGTGATAAATTGATATTTATAAAAGAAGATTTTATTTGAATATATTTTTAGTTACAACATTATGAAAATTGATGTTTTGCGACTCATCGAATTCAAAAAACACAATCAAAGTGAAAGTACTGTAAAAAATTTAAGTACATTAGCAGATCCTTACCTTTATCAAATGTTTGAACGGCTTCTGGTGGCAACCACAATCGCCATAGCTCGCCAAGTAACCGAAAATCACTAATAGATCCATCTTCGTGTCCTAGTACTGGAAACACAAATTGTGATGGAAATGTCCTTCCCAGAAGCTCTGTTATGTTTCTAAGAATATCCAATCTTGTTGTTTCTAGTAAACGATGAGCTGAATGTGACAATCCATCTCTGAAAGTTCAGAAAATTCGGAAGTTGGTTACAGGATTACCTAAAACTTTTCAACGAGTTAGAGCAAAATGATATCTTCGTCTGGTATTTGCGAAAGTATTAATTGAATTAAAATTTGAAACTTTAATTGTGTTTTTTGAGGTGGTATATTATTTGATCAAATAAGAAAAATGCATATTCTGAAATAAGCAGTGAATTGTGGTCTAAATTTTTGATAATTCAGTACTGAGATTATGATTTCCAGGGCATATTGAAGAAATTGATATGAAAAAGTTTGCAGTTGGTGATGCATTGGTCGAGTTTTTCGAAACCAAACGACCAATTTTTTCAAAGAATTCAGATGAACATATTTTTTAAAAAGCTACTAGTATATATTTTATTTCATTTTTCATAATTTAAAGCGATTAAAATGGTTGCTCTGTAACTTTTTTGAGTATATGCTCACACCTGAAAGTGCTTTGAAGCATAAATATCTATTTTTTTCTTTACTATTTCAAGAAAGTTAACATGATTCAATTAAGCGTTAGATAAATGTTCACCTTACACAGCACATTCATTTAAAAAATTCTCATTTCGCCGACCATCTTTAAACGAAGTTCTCAACCTGAAACCTTTTCATTTTGAAATTTTCTTTTTTAAACGTGGCTGTAAACATGAAACCCATTCAAAGAACCAAATCAAGTCACCACCATTCATCACTCATGTAATTTATGCAAAAACCAGCTTGTTATTTGAATGAGCACCATACTAAGCTGACTCAATTTTTGAATGACGTTTATGTAATCAAACCATTGAAAATTTAATCACAAGAATTTGTAAGGAATTTGCGCTTTGAGTAACAAAATTTCGAATGAAATAAATAATAGAGAATAGAGTTAAATTTTCATTTCCGAGCATATAGGGTAAACCTGCATCAATTTAGGTAGCACAATTTCAGATAAACTGACTAGTTTGGTATTCAATTAGACAATGTGTTGAAAGCTTCTTCAGAACGTTGGAATTTATAAAAAGTTTAAATTTAGAAAATTGTTGGAAAAATTGCAGTTGTAAAAGATTTTCCAAAACAAATGCAAACGCTTTAAATGTGGCATCGCTACTAAACCACATCCTATATGTATATTCTACTACACGAACCTAAAAGCGCCACTTCATAATTAGAAGCCGAATATACTGATTCGTACAGTTTCGTACAGATTGCCATTTGTGAAATTTAATCCTTGCAGGATTTGGAACACAAATCCAATTAAAACGTTCATAGGGACATCAGACAGTATTACATAAATGACCAACGAAATCCAATTATGCCTATTGTGCAACAAAGGCCAGCAAATCCATTGAACATGAATCAGGAATTACTAGTAATGATATTGTTGCTTTGCAACGGTAAGGACGACCCGTTTTGGAGAAACGGATACACCTAAGTCAAAGGGAATAGGAAATAGTGTAGTCGTTTAGTAGACTACTTGCTATGGTCAACTTCAAAAGAGTCGGTTGTCTGATTGAGTTTTGGTTTTAGTATTGAATATTCAACGAATTTGAACATGAAGCTTATTTTTGATGCTACTTTGTGAACAAGTAAGTAAAAAGATTAGTTGCCTGAAAAGTTGTTCTGAAATTGAGCGAATAAGTAAAAAGACAAATAAATTATGATAAATAGCTCAAAAACAGATGGCAAAATTAAATATTTCAATTATCATCTATTAATCACTGACTCTTAAATAAAACTTTAATTTTCTTCAAAAAAATCATATGAGATAATGTATAATTGCCAATAAACTAACGACATTTGGTTGATATACTTAAATTAAGACAAATCTTCCAACCAAAAGTGAAAAACTGTAACATATTAACAAGAGGTAAAGCAAAAAATTGAACTAAAAACAGTTTAAAAGAAATTGCCTCATCGAAAGTATGTATTAAACGCTAAATCAAACATAGAATTTTTTTTAAACATTAACAGTACATCAATTTCTCATAATTCATTGTTGAAATTCCGAAAATTTTAGGATTTATTTTGAAACGTAGCGACTTAAACTTGTAAACTTGTTGTATGAGAAAACCTTCACAACACACTTCAAATATTATTATTTTAAACAATTCTCGTATGATGTATCAGGTTCACAATTTATGCTGGTCAAAATAAGAAGCTTTGAACAATGTTCATCTCAGAAGGAAAGTAAGTCTGCCAGGCAAAGGCAAGACACAAATGAACATACTTGTAAAAATAAAACCACTTCACTGAAGCCCGCAAATTAGAACAAATTGAAAATATATTATTGGACTTTTCAATATAATTATTGTAAATTCACGAGTTGGTACAAATTTGTCAGGTTTTTTTGAAATTCACATATGAATTTTAAATACAAATTAATCATACTTTATTTTTAATTGTTATTACAACACGTTGACGCACTACGTACTACCACTAGTTTTGTCATATTTACTTATCCACGTACAGTTTCAAATTGGTGCGTATATTACCCGCTTTATACTTGAACCACTTTCATCAGTTGGAATTCGATTTTCACTTTATTAAATTTGCTGAACACTTTACTTATATATCGTCTAAATGAAGATCTTGGAAAGATATCGAACTCTAGTGCAAACTTGGCCAATTTCGATTACTGGAAAATTTTGTAGGTTCAGGTTTTCGAAGCATCGAGAAACTTTGACTGAACTTGGGAGGTTTCGAAAGACTTCTGAGATAGAGTAATGTTATAATTGACTAGTTGTGTTTATCATCCCCCTTTTCTCTGAATATAAATTGACCATATGAAGTAGCACGAGTTTAGGAGGGAAATCGAGGTTGGTTAGATAGCGTCCACGCCCAAAACGGGAGGATCAGTGACTCCGAAACCAAGAAGAACTCTATTTTGGGTTTTATAAAGTGAACATTTTTTTTAATATATGGAAAAGGTAAATGCAATCACCTTGTTGGGAGTGGAGGAGATGTTGGTAAGTCGCAAATGTGATGAAATTTTCATGGTAAATAGGGATTTTTACGTTCTAAGTTGTGCATCCCGAAATGTTAAATACGAAAAAGTGGAAGTGTTTTAGAAACATATGTGAAATAAATGTGTGGATGGATGAAACAAAGCAATGAATTCTGACATCATTGTTGGCTGAAACGATCATGTTAAAGCCCTAAAAGTTGAAGTGAGATAATCGCAAAGATAAAGATTTACTGAATCCTGAAGAGATGAACAATTCCGAAACTTTTAAATGCAAACCCTTGGAAGCTGAAAAAATCATTGAAAACGTGTAGTTCGCCAAAATGAAGTGATGATGGAGGTCGAATGATCCCACTCCGATCAGTCACAACCACAAGAGTAGCTACCCCAACTCGATGACGGCGATTTAGGACGAAAAACACAAATTGTCTTTCCCGCGGTCCGACCACGACAACATGAACGATACAATTCTGAGAGAAACCATCAGAAAAATAAGTATAAAACATATTTCAAGATATTCAAAGTTCCAAAAATTTCATGCTTTTACAAAAAAAAACTCAAAGCAAGCGGTCAGACATAATATATTTATACACATACACACATACATACATCAACGCAAAGAAATTAAACTCGTAAATATTTTCCATCGATTTTTTTGTACGATCTGTCCCATGTGAGCTGGCGGATATCCTGCTGCATGCAAAGACTCAATGCAAAATATAAAATACACTTTTCATTTTAAAACCCGCTCCAATTGATTTTTTTTAAATAAAAATAGTGAATTTGTAAAGAATGATTTGACCCTTTGTCCTAAAGCCTCAAAAATGTAATCATGATAGGCAGCTATATGACAAAATACCATTCAACGTCCACTTCAATCTATTCAAAGGAATTCAGGATAAAATCTGTAGCCAGATCAACTCGTAGAAAAAAGATACGCATAAAAATCGAAATTTATAAAAAAAGCTTTGAGAAGAATGAGGCACTAAAAATGTCATGAGCTTGTGCAAATTTGTGGGCAGTCAAATGGAATGTAAAAAAATGTGATTATTTATTGTGTTGGACGGAATTTTATGGTTTTTCTTTTCATTTAACGGAGATTTAAATGAGAACCATTGGAAATGGTTCGTTTTCTTATTTCTGTAATGTAAACTATTAAAGCGATTTCAGACGAGGCACACTGAGCTAAATGTTTTCTGTTTTTTTTCTCAAATCTTACTAATGAGATCTTGGAAAATGCATAAATGAAATTCCTGTCAAGACTTAAACACACCATTCTTCATAGAACTTAAACTTCAAGCTGTTACTCATTCCTCAATTATTGAAAATGTTGCCTAGTGGAGCAAGCTAGCAAACCCAGGCGTACATTCTCCTATTGAACTAAAATTTATAGATGTCAGATATTATCCTGGAATTTATTTACTGAAAACCCAGCACACATATTGCGGATGATATAGTGTCGACTTGCAGCCTCGACGTGCAGAGCCTGCTTTTAGCCACAATCCAGGATAAGTTTCGAACGCTCCTGAATGGGAATCGCAATTCATTTTTGCTAGTTTCGCTTCCAATAACATACTGCTGAAGAGGTGGAACAATCTCACTAGTAAACACTCATATACTTAAGCGATGGAATAATGAAAACTGCTCGAGGCAGCCAATATGTTCAAATTTATTCCCGTGTGCCGTAAACATACTCAAAATGTCGGAAATTTAGTTGGCAGGCACTTTTGGTCAATTAAAACTTTGAAAAGATTCAGTTTTCTGTACGATTTGAAATCAATTTATGTTTTGATTAGACTTGGAATTAGTTTGAAACGATTTTTGAAGAAAACTTAGGATTCCATTTATGTTCTCACTATTTCGTCATCATTTTTTTTCACATAACTGAACTATCATTTCCATTCAGATGGTACGCTTTAAAAAGGATGTGACAAATTCAAATTGCTTGAATTTAGGGAGTCATTCATTCATTCATTTCTTGTGGAATGATCCTTTTGTATAAATAAATAAATTTGATGATTTCGAATTTAGAATTGAGACGTTCATAGCGAAAATGCCATTTTTTTTAATTGAAATTATATTCACCACTTAACAAAACTGGTGTGATATTTCGTTTTTAATTTTTTTGAATATTGAATTTTGTACCATTTTATATGGTTTACAATGTTCTCTCAAACAAATCAAGATTTGAAAAAGAATAAAAAGCAGCTTGCTGCTTGAAACGAAGAGGTATTGTCTACAAAAATCAAGTTGAGTTTTTTTAACCCACCAGTAAACTACGCTCGGCCACTACCTAACATATTTTCAACGAATCCATCAAAACGAACTACAGACGTTGTTATTAATAAGCTATGTGTCCTTTCGCCTTTCACACCCAAATCGTCGTGAAAGTTTTATGATTCGTTTATTATCCTGGCGAGAAGTAGCATGTCTTGCTACCACCCCCATGTAGCTAATAATGGTGTCAACCTCGAGGGTGGCTTGTGAGAATCCAGCAATGAATGCTCCAGCGAATAAAATTTTATGCGTTTTATGAGCTTTCTCGATTATATTTAATGAAACATTATCATCGCAAATTGCACAGTCATGTTATTCCATTCATTTTATATTTATGAAGGTGGTCGTTACAAGGACCTTTGCATCACACTCAGCTATCAAAGAGGACTGTAGTGGTCGCATAATGGTGGCGAGTGCGTTAATTACTGAAAAAAAGAACTTTTCCATTAAAAATGAGGCGTGGCCTGAATATGCACTTGCATGCGTTCAGGAAGGACCATAGTGGCGTGAAGTTACGCAATAATAATTCAAAATGTCCTGTGATTAAAATCAGTCATTCTGTGAATGTTCCACTAAACTACCTGTTTAAGAGATTAATATGGGTTCAGGGATACTATGAAATGCCTCATAAGAGGAAAAGTTTCAACTATTTTCCATTGGCGATAATAATATATTTTATTACATTTTTGGATGGAATTATGAATGTTAACGAGCATTTTGGAGGTGGAAAATAAAATTACTTGCTATTCATTATTTAATTTAGGATTATGCAGGCAGTTTATAATATTATGTGCATTTTTTTTCAAATTTATTTGAATACTCGGAGTTTATTATTCGAATCAGTTACTAGTAATGGTTTTGCAAAGACAGTCATATTTTTGTGACTCGTCTATAATTGCACAAATTCAAAATAATATTTAGACTTAAAGGCAACCATAGAATAAAAAGAATAATAGATTGGACAAATTGTAGTTCTTTAACGAATGGCAGTTCTTTCAGTATTTCGAGCTTGGTAGTAGTGGCAGCCCCTTTCGTCAAAAGGCAGCTCACTAAGGCCAAGATAGGCCCACTGTGATTATTTTGGGCTTTAAAATGAAATATTTTCTTATTATTATTATCTTATCATTATATGAAGTGACAAAATCAAGTTCTTGTGGGAACATTGAAAATTATGTGTGGACAACAAATTATATACTGGAGCGTTCTTTTATTCATCGGTTGATTCAAGCTTGCATTCTTCAATTAATTCATTGTGTTCATATGGGGTCGCACATTTCTGTGTAAATGACGAGACGTAAAGGTGCCACAAGATATTTTATGGGAGGCTAGTGATATGTAAGCATGTACTAAAAATTTGAGTACCTGGATATGTCATTACAAGACCTATTGAAAAATTTATTGATTCGAAAAAAATGTTGATAATAATCGATTGATAGCTCATAAGAATTTGGCAGAATAGAGTCTTTTATTTGATACAAAATAATTGTGAGTTCCTAAATTTTGTACAAAGATATATATAACATCAGTACCTTTACCTAGCTTACATTTTTATCTTTGTTTATTTCTCAACGAAAGATGAATATTATTCCAAAGAGGTTTAAAAACTGAACCTAGAATATAAGAAAGGAGCTTAATATTCTAGTGAGCTAACTTTGGGAGCGAGATTACTTGTAAAATATTTGGTCATAGAACGGCATCATTTCAGAGCTCGTGAATACAAAAACTTTTCATCCAGCTTCTTAAAATGTTATTGGAAATGTCCAGAATTTACTCTGCATGTTCACTTTTAAACTCAAAATCTTATTTTACAGATTAACTGAAGTCTATATTTGCCACTTCTCATAGTACAACATAATTGTTATGGACATGACTATTGATTTTAAACAACCTCAATTATATTTTTCATATCAATGTTAGTGTCATTTTGTTTAGAACCAACATCGAATGGAGTTAGTTCAAGCTATGGATATACACCTCTAGCCATTGCCGATCTTCTCCTTTCAAGACACGAATGGACCATAAAAACATAAGAAAATGCCGAAGAGATTGCCTTCCGTCTAAATTGCGTCCATGGCAATAACATTTCAATCGAATTGTTATGCGAAAGACGTTTATTGCATAATTTTATGATGAAAATAAGGGCAGCTGCTATCGACCGCCATTCATTGTTGTTGTAACCAGCTGAAGCTTTTCCGAATTTCCCAGCAACCCTGCGCACTTTTGCTTTTCTCGTGATGCCATGTGACTACGTGTTTTATTCTCAAAGGCTTCTCTCGTAGTTTCATATAATATAATGGGCATATATATGACTTGATGAAAACACTTGGAAAATTGCTTATCATGTAAAAAACGGGTCTTCTTACAGCCATTTGACTCAACGGTTGTGAGAAAAATCAAAAGCAGCCCATTTTCAACACTTGTCTAACCAGGCATAAAAGACTAAGTAAACGCCAAAAGGGGTTGCTGGAAGGAAGGGACTCGAAGGATAGTCGAATCAAACAAACTGATTCGACAAATGGCTGCGACAGGACAAAGTAAACTGGTAACGAAGTGGATGCTGTCATTTTTTAGCCTTGAGTAAATAATAATGTTGTTTTGAGTTCTTTCAATACAGCTACATACATTCAGGGTGAAACAGGACACTAAGGCATCCTCAAGCTTGCCAAAGTACCTGCGTGAAAGTTGATCCTATCGTTATCTCAACAATCCCTACGTTTCCACATTTCGGTCGTCCTTTGTAAACTCGCCATCCGATAACATTGGTACAATGTGAAACATTCGTAGGGATTCAACGAAATGATACGTTATAAATTAGAAAGTAGGAAGGAAGTGAGTTCTGGTGCTTGGTCAAATACATTCTGCGAATGAATGCACATTGAATATCCTTTTTTTCTGCTTGGAAATTTCTTGGTTGGAAAGTTATTCGCTTTAAATTTACAATGACCGCAACGTTTTGAGAAGGGTTTATTTTTTTACGGAATGTTAAATAGATCCAGTATTGCTGACTGGAAAAACATAAGAAGTAAACAATTGTCTACTTTACTTAACGAAAATATTTACTCAAGTGCTTGCCTGTTTGCGATGGAAGATATTTCACTGGAGTGAAAGAGCAGATATTTTTGGCTGGGGGAAGGGACACTGTAAGAAGTTGAGGAATCCCCATTCGGTTTGAATTGTTAGTGAATCATGTTAAGTTGTTACAACGTAAAAATTCGACTTGTTTAGAATTGACAGTTGAACTATAATGGGTAGTTAAATATGATGATTAGAAGATTCGATTTGGATCAAATTAAATGGGTAAATCAAGTGAAACTGCAACTGAACGAGAAAGAAGCTAAAAAATAATCGAAAAATAAACAAAACATGTTTAATACTGATTCAAAAAACAGAAAAATCAAATATAGTTTTGATGAAAATAATAAACCTAGATCCCCGTTTTGTTTCTCTGTTCCATACCGGTAGACAGAAAAAAATTCAACTAATATCGCAATATAGAAAAGCCATGAAAATATAAATTCAATGCAAAAGTATGTGATGCTCTTATATTTTAATGAAATACTCCACCTTAAGATTTTTTATTCCTCATAACAGGTTTCTTTGAAATTTTTAATCAAAATTGCTTTTCGTTCTTCAAATAATGTTTCTAACCAAATCCAATGATCATAAACTACCAATAAATGCAAACTACAATTTCAAGAAAGCAATTTTCCCACAAGATTTTCATTTGCTTCGAGAAAGCGATCCCAAAATATGTGATGCCCCCATTTCGTGGAAAAGCACAAGCTAGCAATTTGTCTTGAACAGCAACTTTCACTGTAAACGCAATGTTTCCAACCTGTCTTTTATGACTAGTTTTATGTGCCGAATTGATGGTTGCCTCCTAGAATTTATGGGTATTCGTTCTTCTAAAAACAGGTCTATAAAACTGCTTTTGAATGTGTTTCACATCCTTAAAATACTCGAGACTGTTAACATGCCTGCAAAACACCACCTACACATTATGCACATACAGCCTGAATTTTCTTTCCTTCCAATCCAATAATCTCTTTAATGGTTCCTACTTCCTGACCAGTTATCCATTTCCAGGCTCTTGCTTTTTCACTTTTCCGAGTTCAGCTGCCAATTTTCACATCTGCGTACAACAAATTTCTGTGGGATATTTCGAGAGCAAGGACGAATGCTTCGTTGGACTTGCCATCTCTATTTTCGGGTGTAATCAATGGTTTAATGTGTTTTAAGATTAATGAATTCTTTTCATGAATGTCTCGAATTATGGCTTTGAACTAGAGCGTAAATAGAAATAGATTTATGAATTTGCGATATTGGATTGAAAAGCTAAGGGTGCTTTCGGGGAAAATTATATGATGATGTATCTGTGTAATTAGTAGAAGTTGATGAATTTTCAATCGCGTAAAATATGTAGAGATTTTATGTTCTACTTTATTAATTATTATATTAAACACATATAAAAAACTACGGTACTATGGTACTTGCAACGGAAAATATAATATAAATTTCTTAACTTAAATGTTACTAAATATAATTTTTGGAACATATAAAAGTGTTCATATTTTTCATTTTTTCAATGGTTTCTTTTCGGAACGTTATTATAACTTACTTTTAACATATGAATAGTAATTGTAGACTAATTTGAACTGCTAATCTGCCTTTTATGAAAATCAAAACTCCAGAATATCATCAATTCATATAAAAAAACAGATATTTTATTGAAAAATATAACCGAATTTCGGAAACTGTATGAAAAATAGAACATATCTTAATCAGAAATAGATTGCGTACAAATAATCATTTTTTTACTAAAATTTCCACCACACTTTCAAACTGTATGAAGATAACAAAAATTCAAAATTAAGTCAATTTTTCAATACTTTTCAGATAATTTGATAGTAGTAGCATTGTACACGCACGTCTCTGACCAATCTTCCAAACCTAAAAAGCAACTGTTAACACATTCCCGTATAATCCTTGAGATAATGGTATTTTTAGCTTTTTATCTCATAGGCAAGGATTTTCCAAATCTATGACGATAAATATTTGCATATAAAACGTTGGCTAGATGCAGTCTTAAAGGCTTTAAGAAAAATGTAATTGATTCAAAATTTTATAAGTTTTATACGAATTGGAAAGTTTTTGGGTTTGGAAACTTGGACAGAAACGTGTTAATAAAATTTTAAGTTTTGTTTTAAATTTCTTTGGAGTGAAAATCGTTACATTTGTTGTTGTTTTAGAAAAACTAAAAACAGTTCAAACAGCAATTCGCTTCTCCCTTTTTTGTTTCTTTAACGGAAACAAATTATGAGTACGACTGTTTTGGCGCAACAACGTAAGACGGTTATAGCCTATACTTACATAACCAATAATAGTCGTAAGCAGCAACGTTTCAAAACAGTTCAAAACTGAATCAGAACATTAATTTTTCAAAACTCTAAGCTCAGTTTTGTACAAAAACAGGATGAAATATATAGCCAGATTCTTGATTTTCAACCATGGATTACTGGCTGACCCAATTCCAATCGATGATGCACATTTTAATGTTAAACTCAATGTTGATTTTCACTGAAAAGTGGATTTCAATGAATAGAAATTTTTACGATCGATTCTTAAAATATCCAAAAAAATTTAAAAATACAGAATTAACGCAATAAAATTAATTGTACACTTCATTAAGCTTATGAAAACAACATTGTTATCCTGCATATTCAACGGAGATTAGTAATAATGTTCGGCAAATGAAGGCTGATTATTTTGAACTAAGCTTGGAAACTTGAATAGCAACTTTAAATGTTTCAATGCTATAAAAGTTAAATTTGAATTTGGAAAGATTCATTAAAAATTTAGCAAACATGTATCTTAAAAAAGAAGTTCGTGTAATACTGGAACATGGTTTCATTCCGCCTGCTTCATAAATGGATCAATATGTAACAAAAAATGCATGGAATAGCAAATGCAAAATTTTCCTCAATTCTTACCACCAAAATAAAATATCCGTACGATAATTAGATACATATTGGAACCCCGAAAAATAATAAAATCTATTCCAATTTAATATTATTTGTGAAAAAAAACTTCACATACCAGAAAAACGTGAAAGTCTCAATGAAAAAGTTATTTTGAGATAACTTTTACATTAAAATTTTAAAATTATTTACCTTTCATGCAATAATAACAGCACAAAATCGAAAATGATTAGTTTTTACGCAGTATCTGAACATGCAGGATTTTTTCAAACCATTTTCCTATCCTCTTTCTTAGTTACTGCTTGATTTCACTCAGCATGTTTTTCATTAACAAACTGAAAACATTTTTATATCTTTCTTGATTTGATTTTAATTTAAAAATTATGGCAGAATTATCCGACGCAAAAAAAACTCAACTGTTCTTAATTGATAATTGATTCATTTATTTTGATAGAATTTCAAACACCTATAGCGGATCTTATCTGTTTTCGCCCAATACTTAATAGCAAAATGCTGTAAAAAATAAGACTATAAAGTAGTACTAAGGCTTCTACCCAAAAACGAGTTGAAGATACAAAATAAAGTGATTTTTTTTTATTTTCAACAAAAAATCGCTAATTATAGACCTTAAAAACTGTTTTTATCATAATAGTCTCAATTGTAAATTTAAAAATTGCAAAAAATCACAAATAAAGACTGGAAATCTGACAATGGTCAAAATAAAAATTACTTTCGTTTGCAGTGTCTGGTTAAATTGCCCAAATCTTTTGAGATAAAGCATTTTATAAAATGAGATTTCTGTGTCCAAAGAAAAGTTTACAACATTATTACAGCAAAAAATTGCTTCTCCGAATACCAAATTTTTCCATCGTATTTTTAAAATCCCGTCTGTCAAAATCAGTAAAAGGTAAATTTGCTTTCCCAAACGAAATCTTTTTAAGAGACTCCCTAATCCTTTCATATGCTACAAATTCGTCCATTCATAAATGAAAGGACTACCAGTTGGCGTCTCGTAAACAACATAATTCAATCAGCAAATCGAGCTCGAGCTTCAGCCCCAATACCAGCCATTAAGAAGTTTACGCAAATTGAGTACGATCGATCCAGAAAATCCATTCCCACTTAGCATGAGAACTTCACCAGCTGAATCTCAAAAGTGAACAGGAAGAATAAAAGCCCAAAAGGGACTCCTTTTCAGACTTTCGTTGCAGCATTCGATGCTGTCGGTGACAGCACCTTCGAAAACTGCCCGAATTCACTTTAGAGACCATAATCGCTTTTAATTCCCATTCAGGAGGCAAACGAATCCTGCTCTGATAACATGGAAGATTCAAGGTGGCCTTTGTCTGGAATCATTTTCGACGAAATATGACTAAGTAGCATTTCGCCCCAGGAAAAAAGCTGGGACTAAAATAATAACGAAATAATGATGGTGGGACACATGTAATAGGCTCCCTAGTGTCCAGGACTTGCCTGTTTTGGAAGAGTACCCTTTGGGCGTCGTTTACGTCAGAGATTCACAACTTGTTTTTCAGTTAAAGTTAAAGTTTAATTTGCTTCTTTCCAGGTATGCTGAAAGAATTTAATCTACCTTCAAATGCCGAGTTCGTCACGCCTGCTGACGTTCTGATAAAATATGGTTGAGGATCAGTGCTTTTAAGAAGCTATCCTAACAAATTCAACGGATCGTCTTCCACGAAGAAATGTTTTGCAACACCGAACATAAGACACATCATCCATATAAATACTTACCCGGTCCAAAGGACAAACTCGACATTGTCTCCTTGTCGGGATTTCATGGCCAGAGTTGCTGACTCAAGTAGACTCCACGGGCTATCACAGAGGTAATCTCCAAAACGACCTGGTACATGGTTGGATGACGCTGAATGGTGTTCCGAGTGCCAACAGCCTGCAATGAGATATAATCAAATATTAAAATTGAATTCAATAATTTCCCATAAGGATCGTTGTGGCATAATCCCGGCCATAGGCACTTATGAGCCTGGGTGTTTGTTCAAGACGACTGTCCTCGTAGGCGGATGATTCGATTGGGTGATTATGTTAGTGTATTCTTAAAGAGTATTCATAAGGCGATTGCCCGAGGACGAGAGCAGCTTATGGATATTAGGTTTTCTAGGAATGGTGTTTGTTCTATCTCTGCACGAAAAGCTGATCCAAGCATCGGCAATGTGATATTTATCTAGATGGTTTACTGTATCTATTTTTGTGTTAGTTACGGCTGAGTTTCTAGTAAGTAGGTGTTTTGAGATATCGATTTCATAATATGGCACAGTAAAAGTTAGTTGGCTTTTACATGTTTTCTTGCAATTTTAACTATTAGCTTTTCCAAGAAGATACAACGCAATACTGAGTAGTTACATTGAAAAATATCAGTCCAAAAATTTGACAACTTATATCTGAAATTCATTTTTTAGCTTAAAAACTCAACACTCTCATAAAACATTAAATGTTCTGATTGAATTTTTACCAGTTTGCTAAGTTGATATTGGAAACTAATAGAAAGGTATTTTTCGTGAAATATAAATTTGTCTAGAAACCCACACACATTCTCTGCAAATGAATTCTGTATAAATCCAAAATATGTTATGTGTGCTCATTTTCGAAGTATTCATTCTGTGCTCGAATCGTAACAAATTTCAAGAAAAATTATACCACATGGAACGCTTCAATACAACATTGACTTGTGTGAGACAAACAAAATTTACTAGAACCACCCCTACGAAAATTAAATTATAACTTCACCAAAAAAAGTTTACATACTTGTCCCCAAGACAAGCCCTCAACATCCACGCCTTTTGTTATTATCCTTGTAAAGGTCCACTTGGATTCCATATTTGATAGAATTGAAATGCCAGGACGCATTCGAATATGTAAGAATTTTAGGTCGTCTAAATTTTTTCATATCATCTTACGTGGGGGTTTTATTTCGCGAACAAAATATCTTTCTCCTGATGACGGATAAATCAATATAAATGCGTTGACATGCCCGTTCTTAGAAGTTGGTCTTATTACGTAGGTATTGCCTCGCAACACGTACAAGGATATCAGTTCTTTGTGACGATAACATGTCGATGATATGTTTTCAAGCTACCGTTTGTGTGATTATTGATTAAGGGGTGAATTCGTTTTGCATACGAAATGACAATGACGTCATATTTCTTTGTAAGATGAATTTGGAAAAAGATTTCAAGGATAATGGAAAGTCATTCTGCTTACTTGTAAATGGTATAACCAAAATGATGGTGAGTTATTTTCAACAATATAACTTCAAATGATACTAACTTCGTGGAAGGCTTCCTCCTTCAGTCAGTGTACACATAGTTTCCTAGAGGGTTTTCCCTTGATTCTCGATTAAGTTCTGATCAATATTTTTTCCTACTTCTTTCCAACATTATAACTCAGGCTTTTAAGTATTTGTTTCCAGCTTTATTTCAAAATTTGGTCAATCTTCGTACGTAAAAATTTCTTAGTCTGTTTTTATCTGTGAATAAATCTTTCTCATTTGTTAGTATTTCTGAGTTTGGAAGACTCGAAGCCTTAACAAAAACTCTCATAACTTTGCATATTATATTTATTGCACGAGGAGACCTAAATTTTCTAACTGAAAAAATCAAAGCGCTTCCAAATTAAGCTCTTTTTTCGATGAAACAAATCTGAAAGCTTTTTAAAATATATTGAAGAGTAAAAATTTTGCATCCAGTTAATATTACTTTTTCTTTTTATATTTTAACTTCTTACTTCTTTGGTTCAAATTAGTCTAGAAATCTAGCTTTAAAAATTAAAATCTATGTAAATTAGTTACCTTCATCTCATCAAATGAGTTGGGAAACAAAACGTGAGTATATACAATTGTCGTCAACCAAAAAATAGCTATAGCACTTCCCAATCGAATTATACGTGATTCCAAATGTTAAAAATTATTTTCAAAATTGAAAAAAAGTCCCAAATCTTTTCTGAAATCAGATAAATTAATGTTTATATTTTATACCTTATCTAAAATTGCAATTGGATATCGTACACAGGGCAACTACATGTCCCTTTATTGTCAAAAGATCCTATACTTGGTACCAGGCTTAGAAATATACCTGAGATTTGCGAAGTATGGCGAAAGCTAGAACTTAGCTCCAGAAATATACACTACTTCCCCATCAGGCAGCCACCATCTAGCTTATTTAAAGCTAGGACGCAAGCAGCATTACATGGAGGCTGCAAACAGAGTCAGTGTAACGGAAGAAACTTGTGAAACTACCAGCCAAACTTTCTTCGCACTGATCCTTAAAAGCACAAAGCAGCTGCTTAAGGGGTCTACCCTCTTTTAGCAGTGTAAAAATGGGTTATTTTTAATAATTTTTCGATAGATTTAAACTGATAGGGATAAGAAAATACACTCAATAAATTTACTCTTGCGATACACAAAAAATATTTTTTTATTCATTTATGTGAGTTTTTATCAATGAAAATGCTGGTTGAAAAAATGTCGAAAAAACGAGAGGGGTGTGCGCTGTTGATGAAATTTTCGAGATGGTTGGTCTAGATCAAAAAATCAAATAGTTTAAGGTTTGGTTTATTAATAGCTATAGCGCGAATATGTCGATTTTCGATTTTTGCAAAATTGACAAAATGGCGGACATTTTTCGAAAAAATACCAAAAAACATGCTTTTTTTCCATCGTTTTTGGCCAAAAAATATTTCAAAGCAACATTTTGAAATAAACCATCCATTCATGCTATAGCTGTAGTCAAAAAAAAAATTCTGGTAGAAATTTGGTGAGAATCGGTTCAGTAGTTTCTGTATATATATACTTTCCAAAAATGCAATTAAAACAAATCGATTTTTTGAAAATTGTGAAGAAGGTACCCCTCAATATGAGTCGTGGAACATTAAATTTCACTATATATGTGCTGACGGAGCACTGTCAAAGAGGCAGACATTCAGAATGACTGGGCGTTTCCTTTAACGAATTTTGCCGTGGTTTGTCCATTATTATATCAGTAAACACCAGTAACCTAACCATGCGGTATCTATGCACTCCCACACCATTAAATTTTCACCCTATGGTTTACGGTAGGAATGATGTTTATTGTTAAATTCGTTATTAACTTTTGTTTCGTTCATCACTGCCAATGATATTAAATTTGTAAACCAAGTTTTTCTAGAGGTTAGCACCCTGATTAGCGTGATTTTTTTGACAACTGACTATTGACTAATTGACTATTGAAATAAAAAATTTCCTGCGAGTTGCTCGACCATGATGATGAGCTTTGTTCAGAACATTTATTATTTTTTGAGGACTGCACTGTTGACCTTCCAAATCGGACAATTTTGTGTCTTTCTCAACCATCCCAAAAATATCTTGCTGTTCTCTAGACAACAAGATTTTAAGCGAATTTCTCGTTGAGTAGAATTCAGCGTTCTACTGGTTCCAAAACTTTGCATGTTTGAGTCCCAGATTGAATCCTTCCACCAAAATTGTCTTCTTCGTAAAGCGATTGCTGTTATGAGTATAATCTTCATATCAATTTTTTTTCGTATGTCCGTATCTCTATACTTTTGCCCATATTCTTTCAATTAAAATAAATTTCAACAAGTGACACGCAAGTTTCCTGAAGACTGTTGTTTTAACTACTCTTACTTATGAATTCACTACTAAAACTATACTACCGACACACTAGAGCTGATAATGAGATCGCAGCTCATTATGAGCTTGATTTTAATGAGAAGGTGACACACCATGTACATATTACAAAGCAAAAAAGAACTATGAATTGATTAATTTTCGTGCCGCAATCACTGGTTGCACACTTATACAGCCTATTAAAGGCATCGTCATAGTAATTATCTTTGAATTGTTTGAATGTCGAATTGATAAATTGAATTGCACCTTACTCACTCGCTCTGCTTTTATAATTTTATTTTATTATGTATCACATTAAGTGCATAAAGATCTGTAGTGTGTCAGTAGTATGCATGATCTTTTCCGCTATTTACAAACTCATTTGACGTGATTTTTACGCTTTAATTGTTCTATTTTGGAGAAATACCCCACTTTTCAAAATAACATGTCAACTGTCTACAAAAAATGTGAAAATCAATTTACTATGCAACGAAACTACATAGTCTTGATCCCATTCGTAATTTTGACGATTCAGAACTAGGTGTTTTTGAATACAACTTTAAACAAGCCGTGAAGTGCGACCCTTGAGGTCCACACGGTCAACTTCCCAGTAATATCCAAATAAACATTAAAAATATTAAACACAATAATAATTTTGAAAATAGTACTATTAATTTCCCAGTATATGGGAAGTTCTTGTAATCGCCTCGAAAATCGAAATTGAAATTTTCAACTTTTCTTTACGTTTTGAGGTCTATAGAGTATATATAAAATGTTTTCAGAAAGGGAGATGTATGTGTGTGTGTACGTACGTACGTACGTACGTCTGTACGTTCGTGGACAGTTTTTTCTACGAGCATAACTCACGGAAACAAAGTCCGATCGACTTGGTTGAGATGTCAATCGAAGCGTCTTTGCAATTTTAAGAGCTGATTAGTTTTTTGGAAAACTTCGATCGGGGGGGGGGGGGGTTTCCTGTTTTGCCCGTTTGAAGGTCATTTCTGTCATGCGCTATATCTCGCGAACCAAACATACGATGTTTTTAAACAAGACGTCAATCTACGCGTATCAACATTTTTGTGATTTTATCAAATTTTTAAAAAATTCTTGGAGCGGTTTTCAAATTTTTCAAAAAAAAAAGTGCAAAAAATTAGGTTTTTTTCAAAAACAATAAATTTTTAATCTTATTTTCAAGTTCAAGTAATCAATGTTTATAAAATTTATGTACTCCAAACAATGTTAGCAAAAACTTCATCAAAACTTCTTCTTTTCTCATGATTACGTAAAAAATTAAATTAAAAATAAAAAATCATTAAAAGTCATCATGATTTTCAAGGTCATTTTTATCATTCACTATATCTCACGAACCAGATATAATGTTTGCATCATTGTGGTGTCAGTTGACGTGTATTAACCTCTTTGTGAAGTTTTTAGCATTATAAAAATTCGTTTCAGCCGTTTTTTTTAATTTAACAGAAGAAAATGCGAAAAATTATGGGTTTTTCACAGAAAATATTTTTTAACTTGATTTGCACAGCACAGTGATCCAGTTTATAAAATTTATACATTCTCATCATTTTTTGGAGAGAAACCGGCAAAATTTTATTCCATGATTATGAAAAAACTAAAATAAAAATAAAAAAATCATTCAAAGTTACCATGTAAAGAGGGTTCATACGAATGATATTACTTTATATCTTTTATTCTAAAAGATTGTTGTAAATTCAATCAAGGTTTTAAGATATTTGCATAATTTGAGCAGATTTTTAATAGTTTTTATAGTCTTTTAATTAAAAAAAATTGCTAAAATTTTGAAAACTAACAAAATTTTTCAACACCAAAAAGGCCCCACCGATTGATCCGCGTGAATATTCAATCTGTCCTCATCGACCAAAAACCTTACGTAATCAATGGACCCCCCCCCCCCCCCCGAAGACGATATGATTCAAATTAACTCATTCCTGTTACTACTATGAATACCTCTCATTGTTTTAATTTTGTTTATGTTTATGTAGATATTACTGGGAAGTTGACCGTGTGGACCTTTAGGGTCGCACCTCGCGGCTTGTTTTTTTTGTTACCATGAGAAAAAATTTGAAAACGTTTATAAGAGAACTGTTTGGAGTTTATGAATTATATAAACATTGATCATTGCGACTTGAAAATAAGATTAAAAATTTACTGTTTTGAAAAAAAAACGTAATTTTTTGCACTTGTTTTAAAAAAAATAAAAAACCGCTCCAAGAAATTTTTTAAAAACTTCATTAAATCACATAAATGTCAATACGCGTCGATTGACGTATTATTCAAAGAAATGGTATGTTTGGTTCGCGTGATATAACGCATGACAGAAATGACCTTCAAAGCAGCAAAAACGAACCCCCCTCCCCCCAGTGAACTGTCCCAAAAACTAATCAGCTCTTAAGATTGCAAAGACGCTTCGATTGACACCTTAACGAAGGCGATACGACTTTGTTTCCGTGAGTTATGCTCGTAGAAAAAACGATCCACAAACGTACGTACGTACACACACACACACACATACATCTCCCTTTCTAAAAACACTTTATATATACTCTATAGACCTCAAAACGTAAAGAAATGTTGGAAATTTCAATTTCGATTTTCGAGGCGATTACAAGAACTTCCCATATATGTGCTGGAAAGTTAATAATCCTAAAAATTCACTTCTTGCAACTCCCAAGATAAACTTTTCCTCAAAACTATCTTGTCCAAGCTCTCACGTGCACCACCACACCACACCACAAAAATAGAACAAAACCACCCTCCGCATCCCCAGTATCCGTCAACGACTTAAATGAAGATCGTAACTGCCGCGCGCCAAAGATACTTTCAATCTTGCAGTCAGTGACCGACAGTGCTTGGGTTGGGTGCGCACAAGACAAAATGGCGGGTGAGTTTCCAGTGATTGAATTTCGGAGCGTTCTAATCGAGTTGTTGAGTTTCAGAAGAAGCAACGGGTCATTTCCATGAATGTATTATCGCATTTATCACAACTGATATTCGCCTGGGCAAATGGCATTGGCTAAGCACGTGGGACGAATTCCATTACCAGTATCGATGTCCTTCGCATCACGATTGGAGCTCCATGGAATTGAAAATGGAATTTCAGAATGTTATATTGCCGACGATTTTCAATTATGATTTAAATTATGAGCAACGTCAGAAAATTATGATGTTGCAGACGTATCAAGTGTGCGGACCGCGGCTGCAGCGCAATTCAGATGGATACACTGTGGTTCCCATTGAAAAGGACATTGATGTCGAGCTTCGAAGAAGAACTAAAGACAATACGAATTTTGTAACCGCAGTCACAAAGGTAAATTTACGATTATTTTAAATAAATTTGCGATAATTTTACCGGTTTTTTAATATTTTTACAGGATATAAATCACATAGCTACAACCATACTTAATCCAAAAGAGTTCGATGAGATAAAGTCCGCTTCAGATGGAAACATGCCAGTTCGTAAGTGTGTTTCCTTATTGCTGCAGGACGATAGTGAACGAATTTACGAGTCGCTGCTATCCTGGCCAGAAATTCATCGCAGATGGAAGGGTAGACAGACTGTTGCTAAGTCCGATGATATCATGAAGGAAGCATGTTTCTTCGAGAAATTACAAGAAGGAAGCAAAAAACATTTTCAGAAAAAAATGAACCAATGCTTGCTGGAGAAAATGGAACGACAAATGGCACTTGCAGAAGTTCGAAGGCAGCCCCGTAACTACGAGCCAATCCCGTCAACGTCCCAAGGACACGGGGTAAGAGGGCGTCGACCTTTATACTTTACGTAAGATCTTTTGGACATGATTTAAATTCATTTGTATTTTGAAATATTTTTTATCACATTAGTCATTTGTTAATTGTATGGATTTATTGTATATAAAATAATATTATATAAATATTGCTAACATAAAAGACAAAATACAATTTTTAAAAAGAATTCAAATTCAAAAATAATCTTTTGATGATTGTAACTTGAAAAATGTTTGGAATGGATAGGTTAAAATATGTTATTCAATGAAATAAAATGAATTCAATGTTTGTTATGAGTTATAATATTTTATCATTTCCCGAAAATGTTTTTCAGCTTACGAAGAAATTGTTTCATGTTTGAAAATTAGAAAGTTGCATAAATTTTCAAAGGAAACCGTTAGATTAGAATGATAAATTAGCTTATCAAATTTTTACCGATTTTCCATAGTGTGATGTATACAAACATCTAACCAAAAACCCATTTTTTAAACATGAAAGTGATGTGTTTAATACCAAATAGATACACCGCTTTATGAATGGACAAATATTCTTCACCAACTTGTAAATTTTTTTCGTGACATCATAAACTAATCGTTATGAAACGTTTGTAATTGAAACACACATATGTGGTGACGGTACACGTTCAGCACTCCAACAACTCGACATCACTCGTGCCAGCGATCAGTACAATGTTGATATTGATATTAAATACTACTCCTTTTTTGTTGCTTGAAGCATGTGAGAAATTTACGAGTAGTGATAAGTTATTGCATTGATCAGACCTTTTTGTTGGGAAAAACATTTTTCAACATTGTACATTATTAATTAAGTCATGAGTGTTGAAAATCGTATAGATTGCGAATAGGCACTTTCATAAAATATAGTCTTGTAACATATTTTGAAAGAGTTGAATGCAGTGCCAATTTTGGGTTGTGCCTATCTAGCGGCACTTCAGGTAATTGTTATAACAGGCACTTCAAATCTCGGTCAGTGGCTTAAAAATTATGCCGCCCTTTTTCCCTCTACCCTTCCTCATTTTTGCAATTTATACGTCATGCGGTCGTCCAGCTATTTAAGTTTATCTCACAATGGAAAAGACCAAACTTTCGATGCTGAATACTCATATTTTGGCAAAGGACTCACTTCTTTACAATAGGATTTGAAACGTAACCCTTTTGTAGCACGTTATAAATAAAATTTATTCACTATTAGCACAAGTCTAATACATCATTAACGGTTTTTTGAGGAGTTTTTCTCTCAAATGCTAAATTTCTTACCCAAATGTTTGTGCCAGTTATTGTTTGGTAATATTTCTCATTATATAACAGATTCAAGCTTATTCTAATTCTAATGACACACCTCCACAAAAAGTGCCTATTGAAGATAAAAGAAACACCCTGAGTGGCAGAGAAGCGTTTAATCTTGGATTTTTATGAAGCACCATTAATTATTAGTGCACGCCTGTTATTCTTGTTGCGAGTTAATACTTCGTTATCATTGGTGCATGAATGATATTTATGTAATTCAATATAAAAATATACTTACTTCGTAATGGATCGCCTTTTGGTGAATAAAAGTAGTCCAAATGAATGTCTGTTATGTGCCAAAAATAGCCTGAAAATAATGAGATATTTCCAATTTTAGTACAAGCATAATATGACTAGTGAAAGATAAGAAATATGATTGTGTGTAGGTGTTGAGCTGAAAGAAATTTGGTAATGACTTCGAGCTGGCTTGAATGCGTATCTGCGAAATTGGATTTTGTGGAGCCAAGCATTGGCGTTGTGAAGGAATTATGGCAGCGTTAATTTGTAGGATTTCAGATTGTTACGTATATTCCATTGATAATTGTTTATTTATCAAACTTTTTAAATAATATTTTGCCCACAATTGAATGAATGAAAAATTCCAAGATCAATGTTTCGAAATTAGAAGTCTCTCATGAAAACACCGAAAATGCCATGAAACCAGCCGCGAAGTGCGACCCTTGAGGTCCACAAGGTCCAGTAATATCTACATAAACATCAACAACATTAAACACAATAATAATTTTAAAAATACTACTACTTTAAGTAATAACAATGAGAGGTATTCATAGCAGTAACAGGAATGAGTTAATATTAATCATATTATCTACAGGAGCATCCATTGATTACGTAAGACTTTTGGTGGATGGGTGATGATGATTGATTACCACAAATGCAAATTTGATTGAAATTTAGATGGTTTTCAAAATTTAAGCCGCTTTTTTAATTAAGAGACTGCAAAATCTATTAAAAATCTGCTCAAACTATCCAAACATTTTAAAATTTTGATTGACTTTACAACAAAGTTTTTAGAATAAAAGATATAAGGTAATGTCATTCGTATGAACCCTCTTTACATGGTAACTTTGAACGATTTTTTAATTTTAAATGAATTTTTTTCAGAATCACGAAAAAAGTTTTGCTGGTTTCTCTTCAAAAACTGATAGGAATGTATAACTTTTATAAACATTTATTACTGTGTTGTGCAAATCAGGTTAAAACATATTTTTTATGAAAAAACCCTAAGTTTTAGCATTTTTTTCTATTAAATTAAAAAAAAACGCTGGAACGGATCTTCATAATGTTAAAATAATCAAAGAGGTTTTAAAACACGTCGATTAACACCTTAATGATGCAAATTTTATATCTGGTTTGTGAGATATAGTGATTGGAAGAAATGACCTTGAAGATCATGATGACTGTTGTTGATTTTATATTTTTTATTTAATGTTTCTTGTCATCATGAGAAAAAGTTTTGATGTTTTTTTTACAAGCACTGCTTGAAGTATATAAATTTTATAAAAATTGAATACTGTCTTTCGTAAACCAGGTTAAAAAGTTTTTGTTTAAAAAAAACCCTAATTTTTTGCACTTTTTTTTTCTTAAATTAAAAAACGGCTCCAACGATTTTTTCAAAATTTGATAGATTCACAAAAATGTTAATACGCGTCGATTGACACGTTAATCATGCAAATCTTATGTTTGGCTCGCGAGATATAACGCATGACAGAAATGACCTTCAAAGGGGCAAAAAAACAAACCCCTCCGACCGAAGTATCCCAAAAACTAATCAGCTCTTAAAATTGCAAAGACGCTTCGATTGACACCTCAACAAAGTCGATACGACTTTGTTTACCTGAGTTAAGCTCATAGAAAAGTGTCCACGAACACACATACATACGTACGTACGTACACACACACACACACATCTCCCTTTCTAAATGTTGAAATGTTGAAAATTTCAATTTCGATTTTCGAGGCGATTACAAGAACTTTCCATATATTGGGAAGTTAAAAACTGTCCCTATAATTGAAAAAAAACATTTCCGCGCCAAAATTTTATAAAAATTAGAGGCTGGTCGTCTTAATTCTAGGGTCAATTCAGTCAAGTTATTTGATTTAATGGGAAGAAAAGGAAAATAAAATCTATGATTACAGTCTTTCAACACATCTTTGCTGCATATTTTGTCCTTGTTCCACAATTAAGTTGAAAATAAAAATACGAAATACAAAAAGGGTCTAGTTCTAGAGAAGTTGCTATAATTTTTAATAGTCAAAAAAAGGAAAAAACCCCAACATTTATAGGTCACGAAAACCTACAAATGTATTATAATCAACACAGATTTACCTTTTAGCATGCAATGAAGGCTATTTATCTCAGTTACATGATCATGCCCTTCTCTGCTAGATTCCTATATAAAGTTTTTCGTGCATATGAATGGCTCCGGTTAGTAAGTTATATTGGTAACTATTTTAATTTAGTGTTCAAAAAAATGTGACTTTCATTTTCCTCGACTCATTCAAAAAAGTACAACAAAATCTTCAGATTGAACACTCTCTTCTTTAACTATGCTTACGTCTATTACCAGAGACAGATGCGAAGATTTCATAAAAAGTAGGGTCTACGTATCAGTAAATATATTTCATATATAAATAGTTAATTAACATACGTTAAACTTTATTATTCATTGACCGCCGCTTGCAAGTTACTGGTTCAAAGCGGAGTGAAGCAAGAAATGGTAAACAGATTTTGAGATTTTTCTCAAATATTATAATATGCCTAAAATAGTTTTTAGTCCAAAATTATCATAAACTCTTTATTGCTCAAAATATATGTATGTTTGTAGTTCTATTAGTACTGAAAGTTGAATATTTTACAATGCCTTTGATCAAAAACTGTTCAATTTTAAAATTGAGGGAAAAAAATCGGAAAAGTGTGTTTGAAACTTAGTTGAAAACCTTTTCGATTTAGCTGAAATACTTTCATAACAATAAAGGAACATTATATTTTTTGGAGAGTTTTTCGAGGGTTTTTTCATATTTTTTGGAATTATTAAAAAGTTTGGCACGGCGCTGTTTATTTTAAAAATTGCAGTAAAGTTAGTTTTTGAAGCTTTCACGGAAGGTTGACAACGTTCAAGAAAAATTAATTTTCTACAAAAACAGCTCGGAAAATTTTTGCGTCTCTATTACTGTTCTTGCAGCATAAACAGAACAATGTCTAAAAATGGAGGTTAAAAAATTTCATAACTTCTTAAAACAAATTTACAAAAACAAAACTTAAGTTAGCTTTTGGCCTTAAGACTAACTTTATGGATTGGACCAGTTTTTTAGATGAACACTGGACTAATTGTGGATGTTTTTTAAAATGGTTTAAAATCATTTTTTTCGCTGTGGCTGGTTTATAATTTTTTTTATCGAGAAAAAAACATTTGAAAAAAATATTTTTTTACACTTACAGATTTGTATAAAATTCAGTAGGAAATTCCGTTTCTTCCTTCAAAATAGGGTCATTTTTTATAGATTTTTGCTTTTCAAGTGAAAAATCCACCCTTCTTTTTTGTAGCCTTCAAGCTGAAAGGAGGAAAATCAATTCATTCATTTCATATTCCAGAACTAGAACATATCCTGCCATCTACCTGTTCTACTCCATTTCGCTGGCGTGAAACTACATTGAGGATTTAGTAGATCCAAGGATGCTCTCATTACAGCCAACCATGACACACTGTTCGATCAATAGTCTTCAGGCAGTTGGGCCCAAATAAAATCAATATTGTCATGTTTGAAGGAATATCGGATCTGAACGCTTGATATCAATTTATGTTCATTCCGGATGATATATTACAATTGTTAGGATGGCAGCCACATTGGATCGTTATCTCATTCAGTTGCGAAGACAAATCGCCCCAGATTCTGCAGCAAGGCTTATTTAATATTGCCGTCCTGGATTGCGGCTCCGCAAAAACATACAGCAGCAAGTGACTGCTGGTATCCAGGGAGAAGTGATTTATCTTAGCATGCATCGATTCTGACGAAGAGCTTTACGTGGCGGTTATTTTTACAATAAATGAGGCTGGATCCTCTTTTACTAAAAGAGTAGTTAATGCATAATTTCCTCGAAATCGAAATTCATAATCATTTCATTAAAGTTGCGAATATAAAATATGGCAAAATGACGTGCTCTATCTACGACTTTGAGGAGTTCTACTTGTACAAAATGCGCATTAAAAAAATTTCATTTTTTCCATAAAACAGCAAGACATTTTGAATTTGAGAGCATAGTCACCTGTATCAACTACAAAAATTCCAAATCAGCTATCTAAAGTAAAAGCAACACATGATAACATGTTGTTCAAGGATATCACGTACCTTTCTGAATGATGCGAACGCGAGTGTAAAATTAGAACTTTCCAACTGAATGAGCATCGATAATTTAAAAGTAATAGAATATTCTCTCCTAGGAATAAACGCATGGAAGCAGCCACTTTTCGCTTGTATGTATATTTCAAGGTAAACACAAAATAAATACAAGTTAGGAGAAGATACGCGGCATAAGGATAATTTGAAGCCACCGTCAGATACACGACATATTCACGCTGCCATTACGTAGAAATTCGTTTCGAATAACAATTCGAATGACCTTACAAACAACTCAGCAATGGTAAAACCGTAAAAGAGATTTTCCTACGACTCAGTTGCCTCTGAGAAACTGTCACAGTATATCACATTAATCCTTGCTACATTGAAGAATGGATAAATATGTTCGTGTAGCAATATGTCACCTTAAAAAGGATCAACGTGATAGAAAAACATGTTCCTATAGGCTTTGATAAAAACAATTGCGTGGCTTCTTATAGCAATTCACCATCAATGTCGTTTTCGGATACATCCTTATTTCCATGGAAAATTCAAGGCGGTTGCCAACTAGAGCGTGTGGCATTTTCATTATGCTTGAGTGCTCTTATCAAGAATTTATTTGTAGGAATGACTTATTGAAAGATTAACACATACAAACAAAATGTGGTTTTGATATTTGTGGATGTATTCGTTTACATTTTTATTTTGGAATATATTTCTAAAACTTTTCATCTCGACCAGTAACAACATTGCCACGAAAGAGCGGTAATCACCAAATTCACAACCACCAGAAATTCGATCACTGATTTTCCAAATGCATCTTGTTCTGAATACAGTGACTTATCATCTGAATAATCTAAACCACCAAAGGGAAATCCCGTCAGATAATGTAACCAAAACTAAACCATATTCAGAAATATGCTCTAAAACTTCAAAAACACATTAAGCTTCAGGTGATGATGAATTCCTGTGAACTTTAATAGTTTTAATTAATTTGTGTTTAATCCGAAAACTAATTAATTCTCTTTTAACTCGACGAACTTGTAACTAAAATTTCCAGGAAAATTCAAGCCTTAAATATTAGCCTTCAGTTATATTTCTTGCGAAGTAGCAACAAAGTCAAAGATTTTCTCAAACGATTTCGAAGTCGGGATGTTTGACATTTCAAAGAATCCTTTCCTATTCGTAGAACTATTTTTATATCCCTACTCCAGAAACATGTTAGCAGACGAAAACTTTACCCGCGAGACGAAATTTTGCATTTCGGAATCCCCAACAACCTTTTCAAAGTAATTCCTATTATCCCAAACATCAAATTTAATTACATTCTGCAAAAGTGTGTGTAACGTTTCGAATAAATTCATGTAAATACTGCGTCAATAGCTTAGACGAAAATTGTCTGGGTGTATAATTTATGCATAAATAATCATCGTATTAATAGTGAAGTTTTTGAGTGTACCTTTCTAAGGAAAGTTGTATTGAATATAGACCATATATATTAAGAATAAGTAGGTTATTTTATAAACTAGTGAATGAGACTTACAGTGGCTAGCTCAAACATCTTTAAAGCATGGCAGAGGTTTTTTTGAATCATAGCTTTCTTTCCAAATTGTAAATAACTTCATCAAAGATGTGTCCAACTAGCATCCAATCATAAGCATAAAAACTTAAAACAGATTCACACGTCAATCAAGTACCCTTTTACCACAATGATCCTGAGTGATTGACCTACCTTATAAATCAAGGACTTTTTCATTATTCCGCAACCTTTTCCGCATACCTCACATAATTCTCATAACATGCAATAAAAACTTTACCTTTCAGGCATAATTACTTGGCAAGCTTCCAATGAAGACCTTCTACCGTTTTTTCGCAACGATTTCAATAATGAATTTAAATATCGTCATGACTTTCGGATTCAGCTCATTTTCCGTCAACAAATCTTGAACTTTCATCAACAAACAAACATATGAACATAATGAACCTTTGAGAGATAGTATCATGACAAAACTTGCCACTGGGAAAAAAGGATTCAGACCGAAACAGCCTCATGTCTCATTAATAAAACTAAAAGCAATTCCATTACGGAATACATTTTAACGGTCATGCTTTCCGACATTCCCTTATTAGCATATTTCAAAATTTTGCACGAGTTTCATTTCGAACCCATGCTCAGTTTTTTAAAAAAAACGTTGAATTTGCATTTAAAATTAGTGAGACAGAGATACCTATTTCGACTTGATTACGTTTTGGACTTTGCTCTCCTTTCCATATAGTTGAAGAAGAAAATGTTGTACCGAAAACTTGCCCTGAATATTTGCTAGCAGACCTAAAGGCACTGAACACATTCGTTTGAAATGACACTGTGTGTACTCTTTCAATTTTTCATAGAGACTTTCATCGGCAAAAAGTCCAATCCAAACAGGACAACCGGAAAATAATCAATTACAACCACAAAAGGTCAATTTGCATTGTTACAGGTCCTGGTGGGTTATGAAGCGAATGACAGAGGATGCATTGTGACTTCATCAGAAAGTATGTGATTATTCGTGTGAAAAGCGTTTCCTTTTTGGTAAAATTGCATGAGCGACACCAGTAGGTCTTCACAATAGAAAAGCCTTATTTTCAGGGGTGGAATACTTTTCGACTTCATGTCATCATATCTGAGGATCGCACTGAAATTGTATTTGTTGCAATTTTTCCAGCGTAAGAAAGCAAAATAGTCTCACAGTTTCATGAGAATCTCTAAGTCACTGAACCTCTTAGATTACTTCTTCAATATTCATTGATATATTTTAAATAGAAGTCAATGAAGATGTAGTTACAAAAATCGGAACTGCTTAACCGACAGACGTAAGGTTCCAAACAGATAAATAATCAAAAGTCAAGTTTTTCGCAACTTTAATCTTTTTTTCAAGAAATCATTCTTCCTGCAATTCCAAATAACATACCAGCTTTTCATAAATATTGAATTTCATAAGATCTTTTTCTTAGCAAAAGTTAGTCCGTAAATAAAACCACCGAAAGCATTTCCATTGAATGAACGATTCTATCAAAAAATAAATCTAAAATTCAAATGATAGACCACAATGGTATGGCAATTATTAAGGAATTGAATGGAAAAGTTTTCTCAGAATTTTTTTTGTGGATTTTACGGTTTAAATGTATTGAAAAAATTTGAATGCAAAAGCAAATAAGAAATGGATTCACATTGAAAATTATACTCGACTTGTAAAAATTCAAGAACTACTGGAAGACCGACTTTTCATCAATGAAAGAGTATTTGCTGGAATTTTTGTTGGAGGTTAAAATATGTAATAATTTTTTTCGCGGTTGGAAATTTGTATATAAAAAAGTATTGAATTCAAGTAATTTCAACAGTTTTGAAGGTTTCACAGCCAAACGAAGTTTGATTTTGCTTTGAAAGGTTCTTTAACGGTAGGTACCGATAGTCCTGATCTAAGACAAATTCTTATTAGTTGAAAGCAAAATACAGCGCAAAAACATGTGACCACAATAATAGAAACTATCTTTGGCTGCACGAAAGAAGTTGGAGCAGTGAAAAGTCACATTAAATGGGACCAAAAACACTTCAATATAAAAAATAGGACCTGCACTCCGAATAAAAGAAGAGAACAGATGATGGTCAATAGCAGAAGGTGTGCACAGAATTTTTGAAAATAGCGCAGAAAAGATATCAGAAGACAACAAAATTCAAACCGACATTGAAAATAGTAAAAGCTTGAATACAACGATGGATTTAACGAGTGTCTATGATAAAATGTTGAATTCTGTTTCCGTTGCAATAAAGACATCCTTCAAACTAAAGACTCCAACGAAAAATCAGAGTTTGGACTGAATGCATGCTTCCAAGGGAATCAGTTCAACATATGATTGATGAGTTTTCAGGGATAGTCGCCATCGTTTATTTCAATGGTAAATTGTTTGCCTGTAAGTTTAAGTTAAACGGACGAGTATTTCATCTAATTCGTACTTCTCTCGATTTGAAAATCCATTTAAGGGGGATAGCCACTGTGACGGCCGAAAAATTAGTGATTTAAAAAAAAATTGACCGAGTAAGTAGAGGAATTTTTGGATCGCGGTTTTTTTATTTTTTTAAGTACACATTTAATAATTTTTCCACAAATTTGTATTAAAAAATATTAAATAGTTTTAACAATATAAACGATGCCGTAGCGCCTGAAAAAAAAATTCCCCCTCCATGGTCGAATCGATTTTTTAAAAGCCGGTACTCTAAAAAAACAAAAAAAAACAATTTTTTGTAATCTGTATGAATGTAGTTATCGTTGTACGGAGCCGTTATTTTTGATTTTGATTTTTCACAAAATGGTGACCGACTGACAATATTTTAATTTTTTTGACTGTTTTTTTTTGGTTTTCAAATAGTTTAAAATATAGTAAAAAAACAAAAATTTTCAAATCGGCTACGCTTAACCTTAACCACTACTAAGACGAACAAAACAAAAACAAAAAATTAGACATCGGTTAATAATTGTTCGAGTTATTGATGCGACCAGTTCAAAAAAAGTCGTTATGGGAAAAATGCGTTTAAAGATTTTAGTCCATTTCTCTAGTAATGAAGTCATGTATAAAAAAATTGAAAATTTTCATGCCTTTATTAAACTATCGAGACCTGGACCATATGACGGTTCTTCCTCTTCATCTCCAGGGGTCTTGTTGCCTTTCTTAATTTTTTTATTAACTTTTTCGATGCGATACTGAGCAGCTGATCGGCCTACCTGCTCTCACTACAATCCTTGTAACTTAGTCAATTTTTGAAATTTTGACTTGCAATTTTGTACACATATTTTTGAACATATAAACTTTGATTTAAAACAAAAAAAATTTTAACTTCCCAGTATATGGGAAGTTCTAGTAACCGACTCGAAAATCGAAATTGAAATTTTCAACATATCTTTACGTTTTGAGGTCTTTAGAGTATATTTTAAGTGTTTTTAGAGAGAAGTATGTATGTGTGTGTGTATGTACGTACGTACGTCCGTACGTACGTATGTGCGTTCGTGGACACTTTTTTCAAAGAGCGTAACTCACGTAAACGAAGTTGTATCGACTTTGTTGAGGTGCCAATCGAAGCGTCTTTAGAATTTTAAGAGCTTATTAGTTTTTGGGAAACTTCGGTCGGGGGGGTTTGCTGTTTTGCCCGTTTGAAGGTCATTTCTGTCATGCGTTATATCTCGCGAACCAAACATACGATTTCCTTGATCAAGGTGTCAATCGACGCGTATTAACATTTATGTGATTCTATCAAGTTTTAAAAAAAAATCGTTGGAGGTGTTTTTTAATTTTTTTAAAAAAAAGTGTTCTTTTCAAAAACAATAAATTTTTAACCTTATTGTCAAGTCCAAGTAATCAAAGTTTATATAATTTACATACTCCAAACAGTTTTTATAAAAATGTCATCAAAATTTTTACTCATGATTACAAAAAAAGTCAAATAAAAAATAAAAAATCATTAACAGTCATCATGCTTTTCAAGGTCATTTCTGTCATGCGTTATATCTCGCGAATCAAACATAGGATTTGCATCGTTTATGTGTCGTTGTACGCGTATTAATATTTTTGTAAATCTGTCGCATTTTTAAAAAAATCTTTTGAGCCGTTTTTTTAATTTAAGAAAAAAAACTGCAAAAAATAGGTTTTTTTCATAAACAATAAATTTTTAAGCTGATTTGCGAAAAATAGTAATCAATCTTTATAAAATTTATATATTGCAAACAATGTTTGTAAAAACACCATCAAAACTTTTCCCCATGACCACGTGAAAAATTAAATTAAAAATAAAAAATCATTAAAACTCATCATGATTTTCAAGGTCATTTTTATCATTCACTATATCTCACGAACCAGATATAATATTTGGATCCTTAAGGTGTCAGTTGACGTGTATTAACATCTTTGTGAAGTTTTCAACAATATAAAAATTCGTTTCACCCATTTTTGTAATTTAATAGAAGAAAATGCGAATAATTATGGTTTTTTCATAAAAAATATTTTTTAACCTGATTTGCACCGCACAGTGATACCAGTTTATAAAATTTATACATTCTCATTAGTTTTTGAAGAGACACCGGCAAAATTTTCTTCCATGATCATGAAAAAAACTAAATTAAAAATAAAAAAATCATTCAAAGTTACCATCTAAAGAGGGTTCATACGAATGCTATTACTTTATATCCTATATTCTAAAAAAATTGTTGTAAATTCAATCAAAGTTTTAAAATATTTGCATAATTGAGCAGCTTTTTAATAGTTTTTATAGTCTTTTAATTAAAAAAAATGCTTAAATTTTGAAAACCAACAAAAAATTTCAAGATCAAAAAGGCCCCCACCAATTGATCCGCGTGAATATTCATCGACCAAAAACCTTACGTAATCAATCGACCCTCCCGTGGACGATATGATTCATATTAACTCATTCCTGTTACTGCTATGAATACCTCTCATTGTTTTAATGTTGTTGATGTTTATGTAGATATTACTGGGAAGTTGACCGTGTGGACCTCAAGGGTCGCACCTCGCGGCTTGTTTTTATTTTTTTTTTGACCCATCACAGTGGCTATCCCCCTTAAACAAGGAAAGAAATTTTAGAAACAAAAGGAGTAACGTATGATGAAAAAATTCCAGAAACCAGATGGGTAGATCCACTAAGTTTCACAGTTATTTTTGATTGCTGCAAATATAAAAAAACTAGAATATTGTGAATCAATTTTTAAATAACCAAACCGAAAGTATGCAACTCAGATTTTCAAAATTTCAAAAAAACTCAATCACTCGAAAACGAAAAACACTACTACTGCTCATATCCTTTTCTCGTGTGTGAAATCCTGTACGTTCTCACATATCCTCGGGTTTATGACAAACCAAGGAGATAACAAGACTTTACTTTTGATGCAAATGGATGAAATTTTTTAACTATCTATGAAAAACGTTTCTCTTCACTGGTATGTTTATAGAGTCCATTCATCAAATCGTTTGAACTCACGAATTGGACTCTTCAGATGAATGTAATTCGATTTTAAAAGCCGAATTTTTCAGAATCGCTACTTTGCCATACCCTTGACTATACCGAATTACCCTAAATAATTCAACGTGGGCACGATTCAAATTTACGGATTATTGCTGGCAATTCAATTATTCAAAATGAACCAACAAAGGTGAATTAATTTGTAAAATTTAATTACACGCTCGAGTGCACCGGGTAATCATCCTTGCATCGTAAATGACTGTATAATTAACAAGGATGCAAGCGATTCCAATTTCGAGTAGCGTGTGCTCCTGCCACTAATTTAGTTCTGCATAATATTCCATTACGCGTTCTTTATCACGTAAGCGTTTGGCATCATGTTGAACAGCATCAATTCAGCATTTTATATCAGGACCAAGCAGCTTTACTATTCAGGATCATCCATAATGCTCTAGCGATTAGAAGGATGCTAAGGATTTGTATTTGATTTTGCACGCAGATGTTGCTCGTGTAATGTTGCTGATTAGGGGAAAATATGGTGCGTTTATTTCAGGACTTAGATCTAGTTCCTTGGACGGTTGGTTCTTATGGATTCTATAGGAAGCGAAGGGTGTTTACGATCGAGGAGGAGTATATTAACATGTTGCAGATGTTTGTCTTAATTAAAATTGATAATGGCAAGAAGCGAACGTATTTCGCTGAAAATATGAGAAATTATTTTGAGAAGAGTTCATGGCTTACACGATACAAAACGTAAATAAGCTAGAAATAATAATATGGTATTCAAAATTTTGGAACAGCTAACATGTTTTCTTTACAGTCTAAATTGGCTTTGTATTTAAATAACTAAAGGCTTTTGACTTACCCGAGTGGTTTTGTAAATAATGATTGTAACCCCAGCATTCCATTTCCAGTTGTTAATAATTTTTCTTATTCATTTTGAAGCACAGCTTGACTGAATTATTTGAATGTCGCATTTAGTAAATTCTCGATATTGTATTCTGAGTAAACGATGGGAAATGATAATTCTGTTTGATAACTTTGCGTAAATTAAAGGGATCAAAGTAATTTAGCTGATATTAGAGATTCAAAATTGGCCCTTTTGTTTACGCCCTATCTATTAGCAGGACGAAATTTTATATGCGATTATAAGTCAAGGGGACTTGAGGTGACAGGTGCTGAAGATAACAAGGACATTTCAATGAGAACTATTTGTTCGAAAAGATTCACTCATCCTCAATTTCAAACAGGACAACCATACAAGGTTCTTAATAAAACGAGTTGGAATTATGTAAGCATGCAGAAGCTATTATTATACTGGATGTTAAGGTCCAACACCCATGAAGCTTCCGATTTCAAATGTGAAAGCAGAGCAAGGTTAGATCCTTAATTCTGCTTGGCATCCTTATGATTACAAGACGAAAATGACAAACAATATCTGTACAAAAATTCTAGATTATGATAAATGTTTGGAAGCTTACAAATTGATGTCATACTAGACATCATCTAACATGGGATCGTTATCTTGTGTTTTCTAATGATTTATGAATCAAGGATCGAACTGACAGATGTATGGTTATATTGGTGTTGATTAATGTAACTTATGATTTTTAGTGTCGTTGCTTCTCAGATAAAGCTATTCAAGGAATTTATTGAACTCTCATTAGATATAAAAGCAGATCCACAAGAAAACACAATAATTTCATTTGAAATTATTTTCCAACAGATGGAAATAAAAATATTCACCAGCATAGGTTCCGAAAAAAGTGTCATGATTGGAAATGGTTACGTTTTTATTCACGTTTGATACAGGTCAAGACGTTTAAATCACCGCGTCAGGCATCAGTAAAAAACGAGATAAAACTAGGCACATTTTCATTTTTATAACCCTTGAAAAATAAGAGGCTTTATCTGTCTAGTAATCTAACAGATTACCATCCTGTGCAAAAAGAATCTTAATATTAATTAATATTTTCCTGCGGAAATTTTCTCTGATTTTTGACTTTCATTGAAGTAAAATCTAGAAAACACTTTACTCTGCAACAAAATGCTGTTGTATGAACTCTTCGTTGTACGCTGGAAGATAGATTGTTTTCGTATGCACTTAATCAAACTTTGGATTAATATAACGGCTTTGTTCGTCCTTTGCTTTCTTATGTTGCGAAGTCGTTGATTGATTTTTATTCATTTAAAACTATTTTTTGTAACTAATAGCTAATCAACTTGTAAAGGATATTTTGGGCAAATAAGTTTCAAACTTCTACAAAATTATTCGAAAATATGAACTCCAGAACATTTCCACGTACGACATGATTAAATGGATGTGCAGTCAACATCTATTCAATTTCATTTAACATATTCAAATGAATTTCTTTCATGGTTGTCTTTCTATTTTTGTAAAAATCAAAAAAAAAATAGAACCTTGAAGGGGGTAGTACCGGTTGGAATGCTATAAAACAGCCCAATTTTCAATATTTTATTCAGCTCCTTTAATGTATATAAATTTTAAAATTTGCATGAATGAAAAAACATTTTGAAGGTTAAAAAAACAATATCTTGTATTTTTTTCTTCATTTTTCTACTTATTTATATAGGGCGCCAAAGTTGATGTCTCAAAAAAACCTCGTTTCACTGCGGACAGATAATCTCAGGAATGAAGAATTTGAAATAAAAAACCAAACCGCATTTTAAAGAGGAATGTTTCTTACGTAGTAATCTACCAAAATATTTTGCAAAAATGATCAAAAAAATAATGATTGTTTGAAACTTTTTTTTTTCAAAAAATCGCTTGCAAAATTTTTTGGGATTGATTTTTGCCCTATATTGTGGTAGATTACCACGCAAATTACTTTAATAAAGAAGCACACCAAATTTGACTTAAATCGGTTTTGCCAATCCGGAGAATAAATGTCCGCATTTGGAAAAACGTCATTTCGAGAAAAACGCGTTTAAATTTTCGATTACCAAAAATATCGCTTACATAGGGAAAAAGGCGTGCGCACTCAAACCGACGTAACTTCTTTATTTTTGGGAATATTTTAATAAAATTTTGAGACAGTTTATGAAGGCATAATAAATTGAAAAATGAAATTGATTTTTGAAAATTATAATCGGTACTTGTGCATGCATGATCAGCATTACACAAATAGTAACCGACAATTGTTTACTGTTGAAATAGTAACATTTCTCCTGATCAAATTGTATTCAAACTCACCCTCGTCAGCACACATACGTATTTCGCATACGTCAGCTTAGGGGTTGTTCAAAATTTGCTTTTAAACTTCTCTGCAAAATTAGTTTCACACGAACCAAACGCGACTGGAACTGAAAACTTTTCTCGTTAAATGTTTTTCGTCCATGAAATAGAGGAAAAGTTCATTTTATATGGGCATGAATCACTGTTTAAGACAGGCAAGCATAGCCTCGAGATTATTATATGATCTTGACGTGGAAAATAAAATTAGATACATTTAAGCAAGCATGAATCGAATTTGCGTGAATTTTCATACACGAAACTAGTAGATTTGGTGCGATGTCACGGCAACTACTAAAAATGTTTCTTTGATAAGCAGTCAATTTCAACTTTATTTCCGTGTAGGGAGTAAAGAAGAAAACTTTTCAAAGCATCCAAGGCTAAGAAAATGATCAAATAAAATTTTCGGAAAGACTTCATCTCTCACATACATGCATATCTTTCGTTGGAAGCACTTTAAGAACTAAATGGCTTTTAAAGTCGTTCCATTTTTACTACATTGAAAATCGTTCACTGTGAAATAGCAAAAGACGAAGAATTAATGACATCGTAAGAGAAAATCCACCTTAAGCGGATGAGATAAAAAAACACATTAGAAACGTTCCAAAGAGTCGACGGTTTCGTTGTCTAAAGGAAAATTATACGCTGCGAAACTGTCAAAACTTCCGTAGTATGTTTTCGCTCTCACCAAAAGTAGAAGTTGATTAAATCACCGAAAATTACGATTATCCGTTTGATAGGTGAAGCGAAAATAATGCTTACATAGGACAGATTGTCGTACTATTATCTGGCTCTTTTCTTTTTTAAACCAAAATGTAAGAAAAATCTGAAAATTTTGAACGAGGATTGAACTTTTTTGCTCAAACTTTTTCTGTTCGCCTTTCCAACACAAATGAAGGATTATGTTTTGATTGTTCAATGAAACAAAACATCTGTTCTTTTATTGATTTTTGAACCTACTTAAAAGGGTTTTACCGAGAAGAAAATAATTATTCAACGCTGTTTCAATGTGCCTATTGATTCGAAGCAAGATTGCAAGTACGTTTAAAAGTATATTCGATGTTTTTGAGATTCATGCCGTATGGAAGTCGAATTTAAAGCAGCGGCATCGAATATTCTTCAACTAAAACTGAAAATTGATGAAGCACAAGCCAAGTTATAAAAGAAAATGATAAAAAATATCTTTGGGTTACAGAGATCAACGAAAGGCACGAAAAGACTACTCAGAAGAGTAACAGTAACTTTAAATAATTTCTGATAATAAAAAAATATATTTGTTTTATTATTTTATTTTATTATTACTTGAATGAATTGAAAATACATACAGTATGTGAAACTTGTATTCGCCCCCATATTTTATTGACAAAGAACATTTCATTTCACAACTAATGGAAATTTTTAGTTGGAAATTGCTTTCTTTTCAAACCGAATTTTTTTAAGAAAACTTGGATTTTGTTGTAGGCTTGCTGTAAAAAACATTCGTCAGCAAAGTCAATAGGCAAAAACATATGATATTTGTGAAAGGACACGTTAATAAGAAAATTTTAAGAGCTTGTAGTTTGTAATGTTTTGTTAAATATGTATATGAAAAATCATGGATTTTGTGTTTCTCTCAAAATAAATAGCAGCTCGTTGCAGAAAATTTAGAATTTTCATTCAAAAATGGAAGGGTGCGAATTCGGATTCTGCATACTGTAAATGAGATATCGTGAATCAAGTGCTAAATGTAGAGACTAATGAAAATTTTTCAATAGCTGGGTGCTTCTCCTGAAGTGTACACAAATTATTGAACGATATAAAAATTAATATGAATTTTATACTATGCCTATGGAATATAGAAGAATTTGAGAATACACATAAGACGTGATGTTTTGTGCGCAACACTTGAAATAATATAGAGAATCAAAGATTGTTGATTAAAAGACTTGATTCAGAAAGGGTGTAAAGTTATCACAAATTGCTAATGAAAAACAACAGTACACATGAAAAGCAACGTCCAAACAATAGGTATACGAGAATGAAATAAATGTTTGTCTCATAACTAAGTGCTGTGTATTGTTTTATTTTTTTTATTTTTTTTTATCACAAAACAAACTTGAATACAAAATGATCCATTATTAATCTCTTATTTTTCAAAAAGTTCATTTGTTTGTAATTCTCAAAGTATTCATTTATCTGGACAAAAATTCCCTCATAAAAATGGTTTCAAAATGAAATCTAGAAAAGAATATTTTATGCGTTTCTGGATTTCATACCTTTAACGTTTATTTTTGATATCATAAACTCAGTAAATCCATTAATGTAATTAATTTCAAACGGGGAAAAAATATACCCATCATTAGTAAACTAATGAATAATTTAATTCTAAAAAGCGAAAAACAGGATTATCTCCATCCTATTATCTAAAATTCGAAAAATAACATTGAATCCACTTAAGTGTGTACATATCCTTCCGAATAAGTATTATTATCAATCCCTGCCATTTTTAGAAAGCAATGATGTATGCTTTTTCAACCAATTAAGCAGTCACTATGTGATTTCATTAATTAAGTGGATAAAATCCTACTTCTCTACATAAACCCATGGACTCAACAAACTATGAAATGTATTTTATTTGCAAAGTAAATTGAATTGCCTAGGGTTCGTTTCTCTTGTCAAAAAAGTAAATTTTCACTCCGTTCTGCTGAAAATGGCCCCAAAGTTTCCAATACCCAACTGGGATTCTGACGATAAGCCTATGATCAAGTAAAAGATACATTCTCCACCTCTATCCTGTTAGTTGATTTAGTTGAGAAATTTTCCTGCTGATGGAAATTGAAAGGCTCTAACCCTTTCAATTTCCATCAGCAAGAAAATTTCTATGTTATCTTTCACTATTTGTTTTGTTTTCAGCCAGAAATTTAGTTTGATAGACGAAGGAATAAAATGGATGCTCATAGATTGGAAAATCTTGGAATTTACACCGAATAAAGTGTAATGGAAGGAAATTTAAGGAATAATTTCCTGTTGTTTTCAAAAAATCGAGATATTTTCTACTGTTTTTAGATAGAGGTCTTAAAAAGGTTCAAAATGTGTTGAAGCACACTAACTGAGAGATTCGCGACAGGTTAATTTTTGAAACTTTCCTTCTAGATTAGCTATTAGTATGTAAAGTTTTCAGTGCTAATTTTTCTGAAGCATACAAACTTTTCAAAAGCATCCTTAAAGCCTCACCAATTTGTTAATTCAACTATTTTGTTAAGAAAAAAATAAATTTAAATTTTGCTTTTCCAAAAGCAAGTTCTTTACAATAATGAAACTTTCTTTCAGTGGCGTCTACATCATTTCAAGATAAATTAAATTATCCATAAAATATTTGATGCCCAAATCTTTGTTGCTATTGAAATACAATGTTGATTTCGATCATTGGGGAAAAAATTATGAAATAGTTTAGAACTATATTTTTTTCAAATTTACTTGGCTAAAATTGCTTATCCCAGATTTTCTCGCAAAAAAGTTTCGACAGCCATGAAAATTTAGTTTTTTTAATTGAGAGAATTGGTTGATTTGTCTAGAAAACCAATATTTCTTGCAAAATCGTTAAAACTTTTTTTAAAAAAAGTTTTCATGCTTTTCAATGGGAATTCCAAACGAAAAAATTTTGTGTGTATATTTTTCTAAACTAAGATGCCACCCATATCAATGTAAAATATGCCAATTTTAGCACTCATCGAGTAAGAGGCATAGTAGACAATCTTGTAATATTTTTTTGATATTTGTTGCTCTTGCAGCTCTTAAACAAAGTTTCTCAACCATCAAATTTAAGTGCAAATTGTATTGAAATTGATATTGAGTTACAAATCTTGATCGAACGTACAATAAATCATAAATCATAAATCCAGAAATCCCATTCGGGGCGCTATTTTAGTCAATCAGTCCATTCTAAACGAAAATTGCAGTGAAATTCGAGGCCAATAAGGCTTTCCCTTATTAGTCTCAGAACGCTTAGTTCCACAGATGGAGCAACGCACTTATTAGGACATGTAGACAGTTTTAGTTCGGTGTTTTCAACATCAGAGGAGTGATGATTGCTGGCAGGCCTATCAAATCATATTAACCGAGAGATAGTCACCATACTGCCTCAATCACAAAGATATCGACATAAGCTACAATATCAAAATTACTCTAAGCTTATAATAATGCCATGCGCGTACCGAATTCAAAATGAAAATTTTCTAGAGCGCACCTGAAATCAAACTATTATGCAATGAATTCAATCCCGAAACAATCAGTCGTAACAGTTTAATCTAAAGCGTAAACGAATAGTCCCTCGGGTGGTACTAATTTCCACGCACGGAGAAGAACAAGGCTTATCAGCCATAGATCAAATTGAATGGGCTGACCTAACAATGGCCAATTCCTTGCGATTTTGAATAACATGCGTGACTAGGCCCACCGTTTCTTTGATGTTATTGGCTTTTAACTACTGGGAACCAAATAGTAGATCCTCAAGAAAGTTCTAAATTTAACGTTATAATTCATGGACCTCAATATATATAATAATCAGATGCGTTTTTACTTCCTCCTTTTTAAAGTACCTTACTTATCATAATTTCCATTTTAATGTGTGTCTGTCGGAAAGTATTTGCACCGAAAATGAAACAGCGAATCAATCGTTATTACTATTGTTTGAAGAACGAAAATAAAGATGAATAGTTTATGAAATGATATATACACTATATACTGTTTCTTCTCACAAATTCAATTCAAAAGTAATCTATGTAATATAATAAATCATATAATATATCGGGCACTCAATATTGCACGATATTTTCATATACGTATTTTGTGATTTCGTGAAAAAAAGAAGCACACTTTAAGTAAGCTCCGTTTCTAATTTAAATCATATCTTTCCGAAATCTTTTTCAAGGCGTCGATTTAATTTAGAGGGTACTTTTATTTATTATAACGTTCTTCAAAGTGAACATTGCAAAGTATTGTAAAAAATGTCAGAAAAACCAATAAAAGCATGCTGTTTTTCTTTTCAGTACTAGGATTTGTTATTACATCAGAGGTCATCGAAAATTTTCGCATTTCAAAAATAAGTCAAAAATACCAAAATATCAGTAAAACATATTAACGATACTTCAATAAAACAAACTGATACTTTTCTGAACTAATATTTGCTTTGGATTACAATCATTCACGATGTTTTTTCCAACCAACCATTTATGGAAACTTTTATCTTTTTATCTCAAAGTACATTTTCAATCCACCCTCAAGGTAAACAGCTTGACTTGATAACGATAAAGATAAAAATAGCTTTATCAACATTTACATTGTGATACTCAAAAAGAAAACAACATTTTGTCGTTCATTTCGTGACGAAAATCTTAGTCTTACTTCCGCAAATTGTTTGACTTAAACTCCAGCAACTTCTTCAGCCTCTCTCAGCTTAACATTTAACTCGGTGTAATGAAACATTCGTTTATGTGTCTTTTAAACATTCGCATGTTGCATGAAAAGTTTATGCGGTACAACAGCAACAACACAACAAACATAAAGTCTACTTCAAACATGTACAGACATTTGAAACTCGAAACATGCTTAGGGGATGGGATGAAAGAGAATTTTATATGCGTACTAAGCTTAAATTGGTCCTTCCGCATTTACAGCATTCGTTCGTTCCTATTGTTCTTTGATACTCGTTTCCGCTATGTTTTGCGGGCTAAGTGGCCCTACGTCATAATTTCGCCTAGACAAGAACCAACTTAACCTGTTCAATTAGTAAAAGGAGGTAAAACCACTTGTTACCGTCATAAGCACTTTATGGAAACAATCATCAAGGCAGGAGGACAAGCGAAGGAGCCAACAAATTGCAGGCAAAATGGAAGAAAAGGACGAGTTGAAGTAAGAGGGCAACCCACTTCGCCACGTAAAAGCCGCAGGGTAGTCAGCGACTAGATGGATTTGTACTCAGCGAAATGTTTGGGGGGTGGAAAACTTTTTTCTTGCCAGGCTCGAATGGAAGGAGTAGAAAGCCTGCTTAACAGTGATGGCAGGAAGTATTTAATTTTACGAATTGCGGAAAATTGGCAGTTTCAACAAAGTGTTATAAATTTAAGTAGAGTTTCAAGTTTGCTATTGAGTTCCTACAAATGAGAAGCAAATTATTATTGATTGCAATTTAAGGAATACTCAATGATTTTCATTCTTGCAGTGTTGCGCGTCACAAACCATTTATTCAACTTTGGAACAAATCATTGTTAATATGTGTATTCTAAACAGTTAGAAAACACATTTTTTCGATACGAAACGTATTTCCAGGTCCAAAAAACGATCAATGAATTTAGGTAAGAATGCAATTGTTTCTTTGAAACACAATTTTAACCTGGAAAAATATTCGTCCTAAATACAAAAGCTTGGTAGCTAGTTTTGCCGGTACTTTAAGTATTTATGTCTTGTTGCATAGAAAGTTTTCTATAACATCATGCAAAAATTAGATTGCTTAGCGAAATCAACTTAAGGCGGGAAATCACATTAGACGGTTGAAAAATCGACTTTTTTATTACGGAAATCGAAAGTTTAGCTATTCATGAGTATGCTCAAAAAGTTTGAGACCAATATTCAAAGTTATTTTATTTCCTGGGCAAGAAGCGAGACGTGCTTGAGTATACCGCCATGGCCCATTGAATGGAGCCATCGCAGACAAACTGAGCGGGACCACTCAACTGTCTTTTTATGGATCTATCTTACTTTCTATGTTTTTGGTCAGATTTTACAAACAAAAAGATGTATTTTTCTGGCATGCCTGTATATGTAAGAGAAGTACACAAGTCACTTCAATACACATTTTTTTTAAATGCAAAACTGTAGCTGAAATAGGGGTAAAAACATTTAATTTACAGTTTTCTATGACAAAGCCACGAAAAAAATTTCAATTTTTTTCAAAAGGGGCCCCAAATTTTCAATTTTCCAAAACGTTTACACAAAATCTAGTTCAGAAAGAAATTATACATAGATAATATGAAAAATTTGCTTAGTTTTCTTTTACATTAAAATTGTGGACTCCAGCACCCGCGGCAGTGAGAGACTCGGACGACAGACCTTTATAAGGAACAGCTTCTAACTTTGCGAATTTTAATGAAAGTCAGTGGAAAAAGTTATGAGAAGTAGTTCAAAATATAAGTAAAATAACCTATTAATTTCAATTACTTCTTTCAAGAAAAAATCACAAATAAGAGTAAAATAGATCTCCTTATGTGACTTGCCCCCTTATTCGTTTACCTTGCTCTTGTATTCAGGTAGTAAATCGTTCGTGAATTTATTTTTCCAAAAAAAAAAAACATAATAGATGTTGATTTGATATTTGATTATTGAAAACCTTTAGTTTTCCAAAAATTTCATGAAATTTTCAAACTTTCTCAAACTGATTTTCTTTAAACGTTTCAATAACAATTATTATTAAATTTATTTCAAGTTTCTTATCGTGCAAAAAATAAAAATACTGTTGGAAAAATATCAGAGAAATTTTCGATGACAAAAAACTTTTTTTCAATGTTTATGCTAACGGTTTAATCAACATAGACCAAAATCACACGCTCAAAGCACACTTAACTTTTTACGCTTAGTACAGTTTAATAAATTCCAGAGAAATAAAGTGAAATCAATACACAATAATAAATGTGCATTAATAATTGTTTCCAAAAATGATTTAAAGAAATCAATTTTTCAATTATAAACAATTTTTTTTTCACTGTGATTTTCATAAATTTGTTACCATGTTTGATAACATTAATCTGGACACATCGAAATAAATAAATTAAATATTGAAAAGTGTTGCATTGAAAACAATCGATTATTTTCTTGAATTTTGGGATTTAAATTTAAGTTATTTTTACTATCTAGATCTCAATCATTCTATTGCAGCTTCCAATAAATTTAACGTAGCTATGACAGTTTTTCGTTTGACCAAACAAAGAATTTGTAAAATTTTCCGAGGCATGACTACGAAACCAGTGAATATTTAGACTATCGGAGTTTATGGATTACAATGTTCGATTGTAATTTTATGAACACGAAAATTATTGAAAAAAATTATGAAATACGCAAACATGTGATTTATTCAAGACTAATTGCTCAAAGCAGGAAGATATTTTAATACTGTGAAAATTTGTAATGTTGTTGTATAAATTTTAGCGATCCAAATGTCAATGAAAACATTCTTGAATAATTGAAGGCAGAAATCAGGTACTAGGAACAAATCGTGGCTGTTCTGGCATTACTATTTCATATATATTTAACCATAACAATTTTTTGGGGCTTCAAATTATGTGCGGATGAGTTCGATAATACTAAATTAAATAAAATTTTGTTATATTTTGATTAACATGCTTTGATAAAGTTATGTCAATTTATTTTTATTGGAAGTCGAATTTCACATTTGTTTTTTTACCCAAAAAAACAGAAAGTGATAAATTGTTTTCCCAAATTGTAATCATGTTGGCAATCATAAGCTGATGATCCGAAAATTATTACCATGCCACTATCGAAGTTCTTACACATCTTTATCCATAGAGCAGTTAAATATTGACACTTTATCGTTTTAAAGCGTAAAATTAAAATCTAATTTCCCAAATATAATAAAATTAAATCAAAAACTGTGTTAGAAGTATCAGAGCACCTCAAATAAATAGTTCGTTTCTTATTTTAAGTCGTAATAGTTCAATTGTTTATGTGTGTTCATACTAATAATGTGTTTATAAATACCTTTTGTTGGATAATAATGAATAAAATCTTAATTAAAAATATATCTAACCTAAGTATTTAAATATCTTGATGAAATTATTCTGATATGATTTGATTTGAAAATTTTGTGTATTGATTTTTAAAATAAGTAACGTTTTGTTTCAACAAAATAAAACATGCTTCAGCCATATTTTTGGAAAAAAATCGTTTCAGAATAATTGAAATATTTTCGCTCATAAATTTTCTAACAATGTATCATGAAAAATGGATAACAACTGCATGATTATTCTGGCTTACATCTTTATCCGAGCACTTTCAAATTTACATGCACGCTGTGGACAAGAAACACAATTTTATAAAGGTTTCAGTTGAAATACTTCAAAAAAACACACAAAAAGGATATAAAACGTTACAAATGCAAGGAAACTGTGCATACGGTACACACAAAACGGCTTGAACAAAGCTCCAATGGCAAACAATAACGAAAACAAACACCATGATCTAAATGCTCTGTCGGTCCATCCGTACGTGAACTTAGTGCTGGTGAATGCAGCGATTTTCCACTTTCCACCTGCAGGGTTAAATCTCCGGTTCAACGTCACATCTTCAAACATTTGCCTTTCGTCCTGGCGGCATTGTTCGCCTCACTTCCAAAAGTGTTCATACTTGCGTAGTGGAAATGAAAATTCACTATGCATGCATTTTCTTCTGGATTTATGGTTCCATAGAAAGGTGGGAAAGCCTCGTGATGGGTGCACGAGATAGGGTAGGTTTCAGGTCAATAACTTTTTTTTCTCAAATGGAAAAATATTACAGGAATGCATGCTTCTTGGTCGTAGTGAAATCAAATGTGTTTTGAAGTGAATTGTTTTCAGGATGTGTTTGAAATCGGTGGGAAATTGCAGTTACTTTTCCAGCCAGGGTTTAGTAAATATCTTCTAATTTTTACTGAAAATGTCGAGATAAAATCAAAGTTTATAGGTCTTAAAAAAATGCTGGATGTTTTAAGAGTAAAAAAATTTATTGATCCGTTCATTGAGCTCAATGACTGTACAAAGAATATGACCATGAAAAATTTTTCAGGTGGCTTCGGAACCAATAAAAATGCAAAGTATTATTTCTATAACTTTTAATTGTCTTTTTGTACACGCATCACACATAGTCTACAGTGTTGATTTTGATGAAATCTGACAAAGTACAACCTTAATTTATTACTTTTTAACAATTCGAACATTTATTAGAAAACGTATAACACTTTTAACTGACCCAATTTTATTGTTGCTTTTCAACGTAATTATTCAATTATATTACTAGATAATTACAGATTTCAATTCTGAAGAGAACACATCATGAATACTTCTGAAACCTTAGAACTTCTCATGTATATCCTTAAATTTGCCATCTCAGCTCAAGATAATCTATTAATTATGTTTAAGACAAAATAAACACTTGAATTATTCAGTGTTGAACTAATTGGATTTTCTTTCTTGATGGCTTCAGCTCCTTATCAAAAGTCGATTCTTCGTGTTTTATTGGAATCAGCAACCTATTTCTTGAAAAACAATAGTCTTGAGAAAAGAGATTAGGGATTAGAATTTTCCATTTCGAGTGAATTAAAGAACTGTTTTCAACGCAAATGTACTAAGCTAAGCTATCTGTTGAATTAATTGAGCTAAATCTAATTTCCTGTAAACTGTTCGCATATAATTCAGGAAAGCAGGTTAAAACTTGCAATTTGATGCAGTGAAATGTCTCAATACGTATTATTTATAACAATTCAAAATTTTAGAGAATGTAAATTTTCTGCTGGGCTACTGAGCCTTTTCTTGAAAAATGATGTTTTGGTATAAATTATGAGGTTACATTTACTTAATATCTATCTCTTAATATGATTGACTGCGACAAACTTTCACTGCTGTTGGAATAATCTCGATAGAGGTGCAAACTGAAAATAATTTCGTTTTGAGCAAAATTTTAATGAGAAGAATGAGATGGTAATTATTCTTCAGATAGTTAAATTTTCGGTTAGCATGTTTCAAGTAAATGGTGATTATTTGAAATATCTTGCATTTCCATCTGGAATCTCTGTAAGAAATATTACACTCAAAAATGAGTGAACGCTTTGGATGGTCAATTATTAAATTTTTGGCAATATGATGACTTGTTACACACTAATGAAGTATGATTGAAGAATTTATTATTGTTTTATCATAGATGAGGTGATGCACTGATGATAATTTCTAAAAGACACGTATAGGTGATCGCTGACAGCAAATCGATGTAACAACGAAGTAGAGGTTTCACTTTTATTCAGAATAATTTATCAAGTAAAGCACAATATATTTTTAAAAAAATTAATAAACATATAGGTTAAGGACAAAATGCTTTAACCCGAACCATGTTTGCACCGCATTTGCACTGCGTTTGCACGGCCGTTTGCACCGCATCTGCATTTACATATAATTTGCCATGGCGTGGAATAGGTTAACAACTTTTGTATGTATAACACGATACTAATGCGGACGTGCTGCAGGCATGGTGCCTACCAATAAGCACGAAATTTTAACGCTTTCTTTCACGCGAACGATGTTATATTTTTGTTAACAATTCCCAACGATTATTAGGCACAAGTTTCAGTACAAAGCTTAGGTACAGTGTACCAATAATGTCTTCGTACAGCAGCTATTTGGAATTCAAATGATAAAAAACAATGAATTGTTGCAACAAATTTGAAAAAGTTTTAATTCAGATTTGTTCATTAAACAGTTTTATTTAATTTAGAAACAAAAAATAATCCATTTAAAATATTCATTGCAAAGTTATTAACTATAAAGAAAACAAAGTCGACAATTCGCCTCCTATAATGTCTTCGTACATTTAAGCTTTCGCTTGCCCTTCGATCTATTTGCTGACAGTTATTGATCATAATTAGTTCCCACTCAAACCGGTTTGTACTTACAGTAAATAAAGGAAAAAGTAGTGGAGAGATCCTTCAACCCAATCGAAAAGAAGTTCATCCATAGACAGTACGAAAAGCCGTGATTGGTGCCGGATTTAAGTCTGGTACACTTCGTAGGATGCCACTGGTAAGTGAAGTTAATCGAAAAAAACGTTTGGACTTCGCTCGGCAATACCAAAATGCATCTCTTGAGTTTTGGCGCAATATTATATTTTCTGATGAGTCCAAATATAACATTTATGAGTCTTATGCGAGACTTAGAGTATGGAGAAACCCAGGAGATGCTTACAACCCCAAACACACCGTCAAAACTGTAAAACACGGCGACGGTGGCGTAATGGAAGGGGGCTGTATGGCTGCAAGTGGCGTTAGAAACTTAGAAATAATTGAAAGAATCATGGATCATCGGGCATATATTGAAATTCTAAAAAGAAATTTGAAGCCAAGTGCTGAAAAATTGGGTGTATCAAAAGATTTTTACTTTCAACAAGATAACGATCCTTGGCACATGGCTCATAATACTAGGATGTTCTTGGCGTACAAAATTCCACATTTGCTCAAAACACCACCGCAAAGTCCTGACTGCAATCCCATTGAGCACATGTGGAACATGCTGGAAAAAAGGATCAGGACTCATCATATTAATTCGAAACCTACGCTGAAACAGGCCCTTCAGCAGGAATGGGCAACAATAGAGCCAACCTATGCAAAAAAATTGTAGATTCGATGCCACACCACCTTAAAGCCATGGTTAAAAATAAAGGCTACCCAACCAAATATTAACAAAAAAATTATCTATAATTTTTAAAAAATTTCATAAACTGTTTCGCAAGTGTACGAAGGCATTATTGGAGGCAAATTGTCGACTTTGTTTTCTTTAAAGTTAATAACTTTGCAATGAATATTTTAAATGGATTAGTTTTTGTTTCTAAATTAAATAAAAATGTTCAATGAATAAATCTGCATTAAAACTTTTTCAAATTTGTTGCAACTATGTATTGTTTTTTATCATTTAAGTTCCAAATAGCTGCTGTACGCAGACATTATTGGTACACTGTATGTCATAAAACTTAAACCATAGATGCTTAAATAAAAACGATTGGTTTTCAATTCCAGCATATCAGCCTTAAGTTCAATCTCCAGTGACGACGCTTTCACTCACATTGTCTTTGTGGCCATGTTAAACTAAATAGTACCATCAATTTATTTCAAAGAGCTCTTATATGTGTAAATGCTACTGATTGAACATTCTAAGATAATATGACGCATATTTTCTGATCATATTTCGACCATAAAAAAATTAATCCTAGATGGTTTCGAGGATTCATTTTTAATTTGTCAGGAATTATCACTGATTTCTAATACTTAATGGATAATGTAATATTTCACATAATTTTAATAAAAGAAAAGCTTCTAAAATGGTTTTGTTTTAAATTTTGCAGGGCATACTAGCTACTTACAAAGTTTTGAAGAAAACTGCATGGTGAAAGGAGAAATGTACAGTTTGTTCCAGGTTCAATAAATGCTAGTAAAATAAAAACAGATCTAAATTTTTACATAGCTGCTCATAAACAGTTTTTTTAAAACACTGCTTTAGAACATTTTGTATTGGGACTAAAGATAAATGGAAAGGAGCAAAGTAGCTGAAACGTCGACAGACTTTAACATTTTGTATAATTTCTTGTAGAAGACATTTTTAGTTTTGCGATAAAACAATTTACACAAATGTAACACAGAAAGGAAAGTGTTGCCTGCAAAAAATGTTTGCATTGACAAAAGAGAACAGTTTTCAGAAAATCTGATCTAAGTATTATAATCGAATTGATAACAAAACACGTTCATGTTCATCACTTCAGCCTTTTTCGCGTGCACAAAAAGAATGCACATGCATTTTTAAGTGAAAAAACCGAACTTTCTTGCAGACCGTTCAATTGATGTGACTTTAAATTCATCTATATCGCAACAACGATTAAGTCATTCGTGTTGAATTAATGTCCTTAAATCACGACATTCTCACCATGATAATCTTTCTTATACTCTCTTGCACATTGTATCCTGTGTTGCCCAAAGGAACAGGGAAAAACAGTTTATTTGTGGCTGTCCAGTTACTGCAGGCCAGGAAACGTGATGTGTAGTTCCAGAAAGGACATTTGGTAATGAAAAAAACCAAAAAAAACAATTACTCTGATTTATTTCTTGGAACGACCAGCAATGACCACACACACAAACTAGCACAATAAATACAATATTGGAACGGGAAAAAACAAGCTGGCGATGAAAGCCGCATAGAACAAAAAAAAACATGGAGAAAATATATGTACGACAAGGATGTGATACCAGATGAATCAGCCAGGCTCAGTTGAAACAAAAAAGAACCTATTCAAAGTTTCAAAATCAGGGTTCATTAATAGTTTAACGTTGCTTTATAGGAAAAATCGGTATGGTTTATTGAAGATTTGCATCAAAATGAATACGATTCGTAACAAAGTTCAATTGTCAATTGAAAGGTATTCGGTACATTTGTAATAAAATTGTAAATGTATCTTCTGTTTCAATAGTTACGCAACAACGGTGTGAAAAAGAGTCATATGCTTATCAAATCATAAATGATTATCGCAGCTAGAGAAACAAATAAAGAAAATAGAAATTTAAATAAATTTTTCAACTCTTTTCATGGATAATCAACACCACAACCGACTAATCCATTTAATATGATAACATTCTTCATTTCAATCTGAAGGACTTTCAGTTTAGCAACCTTGCATATTATCGTCATGTTCACCAACCATAAACTGAGTCTTTGACCACGGACGTCGTTACCTTTCATGTTATCCTGCATTCCTGAAATATCACAAGCTCGTGAAAGAGCTGAAACAAGAAACGACATCGTTATCAGGATACATTGCAATCAACACGCAACCTTCACCCTCTTTCAGCTCCACTCTGTAATGCAAAACCGGATCAACTTCTCTTTGTTATCGTGATCCGGCGACAGTTTCAAAAAAAAAAGATAAATTGCAAACAGGATTCAAGACATTCCGAGTTTCCTTGAGAAAAAGAATTGATGTAAGCGTTCTTTAATCGGAAAGTTTCCTAGGATTTCTTTTTTGTTTTAGTTAAAGACAAGAAAAGAAACCGTGATTTAGAAGCAAGCAGACTTATTCGTAGTAATCGCGAATGGTGAGCAGATATTGATTGTGTTTTTTTTTATCATACATATTAGAAAGCCCTCATTAATTAAGTGAGAATCCTTTATAAAAACTTGAATTAATTCTTCCCCTGTGTAAAAGTAAGTAATATCTCAACACAAACTCCCTTTTTTCGTAGGAATACCTATTTTCTACTTAAAATAAGACATTTTTCCCAAAATAACTTTCCAGCTTTTCCTTTAAGAACATTTGTAGGCAAAAAAAACCAGTTGCAGAAAATTTTTCCTAAAATTTAAAGAAACAGTCAGAAACAATTAGTTGGAGAGAACAGCAAAAAAAAGTTTAACGAAAATTAAATAAGATAGCGCTAGCCCAAAATCACATAGAAGCTTATATAAAAATCAAATAAATATAAAATAAGCTAAGAACTTTCGACTATTTTTCAAAAAAAAGTGTACGTTCGAATTTTAAAAAAAATGGAAAATTCAAGTATTTAAAAATTAGAGTCTCCCTAAGTGATTTTCTTTTTCGAATAACAATTTTTTGTTAGCAATTTAAATAGTATGATACAACACATTCACAAATTTTTAATGTAGACTCAAAAAGCTACAAATTTTCCGCTCTGCTTTATAGTCATTTTCCATTTATTTTATAAAATTGAAATTATTCATCGGAAAGAAAATAGGTTCAATAAAACATTTCTCTTGCACTTTATAAATGCAGATTCATGGCATAAATTTTTGTTTCATTTAAATACAAGACTTCGAATTCATTGGATATCAAGTATGGTTTATCAAGAAACAATGGTGCACAAAATGGCAAACATAATTATAAGGCAAAAAAAAATTTCACAAAATAATCAACAAAATTCTAGAAAGACATTTTTGCATTTCAAATATGGTCAAAGATTGAAATCAATTTTCCAGCTGATTTTGTTGGCTATGGAAGAATGTAGGACGTCACGTGAAACATGAAATCTATTTCCTATCTTAATACATTTTTTTATTCATATATCGTTTGCAATTAAATTTACTTATATGCAAGAAGAAAGTCTAAAAAGTTCCTAATTTTTTGAAATATTAACTTAAAACTAAAGAAGGGTTTCTTTAGTTTTAAGTTAATATTTTCAAAAATTAGGAACTTTTAAGACTTAATCTTGCATGTAGATAAGTTTAATTGCACACGATATATAAATAGAAAATATGTATAAAGATAATAAACAATTGATTTATCCAAAAAAAAAAAACTATATTGTCCAATCCTATTTTTTCTTTGCTAAACAAATTTTCGAGCTTTAATTTTTGAAGGAAAATGAAAGAAAACCAAAGTAAGATGTGACCATAAACAATTCAAGCAACACATCAAAACGTACTGTCTACCAATAAAACAACTCTTTTCTCTATTTATAAAATTGAGACACCCACAAATTTCCCTTTTATTCTACTTTATTTTTAAATAGTTTCAAACAAATTGTTTCGTACACTACTTGAGGGCTTCATGAGTGATGAATGGGTTCAGTGATAAAGTCCACAAGTAGTGGATGAAACAATTTGTTTGAAATTATTTAAAAATAAAGTACAATAAAAGGAAAATTTGCGGGTGTCTCAATTTTATAAATAAATAAGTTCTACTAACAGCGGTTACACTTCTATAATATAACTTTTTCTACAACACTGTATTGTAACTGAATTCTTCATTTTCATTTTAATTATTATTGTATGTTTTTTTTTTAAATTAACTGTGCATGATCGTTATACTTTTGATATTATTCATGAATTAATAAGAATTTAACAAGTTATTCATAATAAAAGAAATTGATGCACTAGACGAAACAGAACACTGACGACTGGAAGCTTTTTGTGGATATTATTCTTTAAGGCAGTTCGTTAAAATTTATATATATGTATTATCGCTCTTTCCGGAATTTAATTTTTGGAAATATAACATGTTTTTTCAACCACAAAGTATTTTGAAAAAACTTATTGATCATTTAAAAAAGTTTTCAATTGGAAATTGGAAATTTCAAGAAGAGAATTCTGGAAACTGTAGACTGAAAAATCTTCAGGCACTACTTTAAGTTGGTAATGTTTTAATTAAAAGTGGAAAGATCGTTACTTCTCAGCTTTTAGTTGATTATTTATTTTCATTTTTATACCTGTCAACTATAACAGAATAATCTATAAAGCTGCAGCATAGTCTTGGCAAAAAACCAATCATGGAATCGTACTCTATTTTTGTTAGGATAACGTTTGCATGAATTTAGAGTCAGAAAACGAGCTCAGAATATTTGAATTAGAAATATGAATAAGGTTTTGTAGAGAAATTTCTATCAATTCCCTTTGACTTCTTGGTGCAGTTTATTCGATAATTCAAAGCATTCCATTGCTTATCCATTCAATCCAATATAGATCCTTTGAATATGTCGCACCGCGTAAACATTCAATCTCTGTGCAGAATTTTATATAAGCAACGCTAATGAAAATCTCCTCAAAATGACAGGTCATTTTATCCTTCCGCATCGTCATTGACATCCCTGACCGTAAGCGATGTCCTGTTCGTTTCGATAATAGCTATATGAGGTAATGAGAGTCATTGACCTCTGCCGACGACATGCTATTAATTTGTGTCCTGATCCTGACACAGTTTGAGCATTTTCTATAAGTTGACAGGACATCAGTGAAGCCATCTATACATCGTAGACGGCACATTGTCCGGAGATGATGTATTTTCAGTTTTAGTGGAAGCAGGCATCAGAACGTTATCTGTGGTGGTACTCAGAGGAAATTGGAAATCAAGATTTAGAAGTGAATTTACCGGAGGCAATGGACTGCCAAATATGTTTGTTAAAGTTTCAAGAACTATATAAATGGAAATGGCAATTAGTTTTTAAAATTAATCTTGGAAAATTAATTTTTTAAACCCTTATATTGCTAGGGTTATTAGATGGTAAATACACCTATTGGTATTCTTAATATCATAATGAAATCGCAAAAGTCAAATAAGACCGAACTGGAAATTATTCCTTAAAACGAATCTTATGTACACACACTCTTATTTTGATTTATGACTGCCCGACTTGGCTAAATAAATAAATATAGCTTTCAAATATTAAGAGACAAATACCAGGAACGGATACCAAGAAACGAATTAAGTTTGGTTCTAGTTTATCATGTTTATATTATTTATCTATCTGTAACGGAAGATTAACGAGATGCTGGAATATAGGCAATGTTGAATGAAAACCATTATTTTAATTTCTTATTGACTGCTAAGGTTTGTTACTGGTAAAATGACGTCAGATTGAAACTCTGCTAGATGAAGAAAACTATTTTCTTATATTTTGTGAGGGGCAGGTTGTTCGAAACAAATCGTTCGTTTATATTTTAATAATAATCAAACCAGTGATATGTATATAATGAAGAAAGTAAACTGTTTTTTACTAGAAATTTTAAGAAAAAGACAATTTTCAAATTCAAATACTTCTTGAATTCAAAATGAATGTTATCCAATTACAAAATATTTCCACGTCACAAATCACTATTGTCTCTGAAAAAGTTATTACTTTTTAAGCTACCAAAATGAAATGACATGCTTATCTATTCAAAAAGATAATCCAGCCAGATTCGCACGCAAAAAAAACATTATTCACCCTTTTTTTAAACAAAATAAAACATAAAATCGCATAACTCTAGATTATGCTGAATAAGGCACAACCAGCATTTTCTTTCTATTGAAAAGAATTCGTTTCGGCATCTTTTCACTGTCTGTACGACACATACCTACATTATCATATGAATAAATTTCCCAGGCTCTGGTTTGCAATGCATTTGCTCTTGTGCACGCAATTTTCCGATGGCTCCGACATCAGCATATCAATACGATGACATCAGCTATGAATATTTGATTACGGATCACATTCGTATGACATGTGAGAGCATAATCCTTTGCATGGCATGATCCTTAGATGAGAAATGAATGGGGGGGGAATGTCATCATCAGTGTGTTGCTTTGCAACTTGCAAATATAAAGTACATTATTCGAGAATTTATTAACATATTCAATGAAATACAAGAGCGCCCGGTCATGCATCGCAAACTAATGAAAATATGATATCCTGGCATGGAATTTGAGTGTGTTTGGTGCTGTTGAAAAAGGTTTCTACTAGTTTGTTTGCTAGAAAATATACTTCTTCTAGTGTTAACTCAATGTATTATAAATGTCTTTCGAAAACGTTATATTTGCTTAACAATGTCTTTCAAGAACTAACCTACAACTTTTGACAATATTTTTTAATTGGAGATATTCTTGATATTAGGCATCAGATTAAATGATATTTAAGTTGTTTTCACCTTTGGACATTTAAGAATCTTTCTAACTCATCAAAAGCAGAAATGTTGTTGCAGAAAACGGTTCCAGTTGAGCTCACCAGCCATATATGTTGCTCACTAGGTCTACTTTTTCAGGGCCACTTCATCCGAAAGTGCATATGGTGCGCGGTTAAGCCCTCCAATCTACGCAATGTGGCAGATTGGCAACAACAAAAAATTACCGTTTCGTATTACTTCAGTTATATCATATTTACATACCAAATCATTAAAAACTGAAGCTAAATTGAAATTAATTACCATCGTATGGTATCTAGTATCCACGTTCCTGCACCTACTGCTTTTTGAAATTTTTTAACGAATTAAAAAAAATTATGATGCTATGAAATATTTTGAAAAGCTCATGGCATTAATTTCTTGAGACCATTTTCATCTGAATAAGCTGGAAATTGTTCATTCAAAGTATCAAACAATAAACCTAAGTTGAAAAAATGTTGAATCTTTAACTTAAACAAATTTGTAGAAAATATTTAAACTTAAAAACAATCTATACCAATATTATTTATTTCGAATTTTATGAAGATTATTAAAATCTATTTGATTTAAATATTAGTATCCCTCTTTTAATTCATTGTTTATATTTATGTGAAAACAGAGCAAGCAGATATGAAACATCATTTAAATAAATGGATCTCTTCTGTTCATTTCTACAAATAAGGATAGTATCTCATGTCCTCAAAACAATCTAAACTGAATACAGTCGCAATTTCTCGAATATATATTTCGTGGCACTGTCATACATTCTCTGTGAATCCAATTACTTCATTCAGCAAACAACACTTCTTTCAACCCAAACAAATTTTTCCAAATTTCATATGTAGACTTCATACAATCAACTTCTACTCATGACAAACATTGTTTTACTGTTTCATAAATGCATAATGCCCAATTTCAAACTACTCCTTAATGAAAATCTTAATTAACTGATCAAACGTTCTCGGCAGAACTTTCAGCATAACACGAGACAATTTCTCCGGAAACTTTTCAAACTCTACGAAAATTCTTACATTCCTATATGCTATTCTTAATCGGTTACTGGAAAATGCATAATTTCGTTGAAAATAGAACATGCACTAGTTTTGTGCTCGTTACTCCGAACTCATTACAAAACGAAATTTCGTTCGCCTCGCAGGGTAGTATTATCAAAGTGTGAAAGTTGAACAGAACTTAGTCGGAAAATGCAGAACACTTTCAATTAAGCTCTCTTAGCGCAAGTTTCCCATGTAAGGAAATGAGTGCACACGCGTTATATATTTTTCGTCCAGGATGCATGAAGATCCTTCAGGCATTTGTATAAATGTTACGTACAGAATGTGTTGCGTTAGAAGTGAAAATTTAGCAGCAGCATTATAATTTTGGCTTTATATGTTGAAATTTGCTTCACTTTTTGGCATCAGTGTTTTCAATATTCAAAATTTAGGCTCCGGAACGGCAGTTTTTGTATGATACAGGACAAAAATTTCGGAAAAATTTCAATTGGTTATCGTGGCCCTGTTTTCATTTCCAATGGCAATTTGAAAGTAAATAGTTTGAAAGTCTGGAGAAAAAAGTTTTGCGTATACTAACAGTTGTAGGAAAGTTACAACAAAATCATATCAAACCAAGGATGCGTGTGAATTTTTTGTAGCAGTTTTCTTTTCAATAAGATAACTCGAAAAATTCCCAATTGGCTATGGACATTTTCGGTACACCTACATACATCAACCCTACTGTGTATACTAAGGCTTAAAACGGCAATTTATTCAAGCAACATTTTATTTTACACTGCTTCAAATCCTCCTTCAATTTGTTATAATTACACAGAACACAAGTTTGAAAACTTTTAAAGTGAAAACCATTTCGCATTTGCGTAATTAACAAAACTGTTTTTTTTTCTGTACGTGCAGACATAAGTTCATTAGCTAATTCAAATTTTAATTGAATTAAAATTAAAAGCACCATAAAAAGAAAATCATCTGATTTGCCTCCTTTTTCGCTCTAAGTCACTTTTTCGTAAGAAAAATATATGTTTCCATGCTGAGCTCCATCTCAATATTACAGGACGAAATGGCAAAAATAGTAGAAAAAAGTAAATCTTCGACTTACAATGAAAAATCAACGATTTCTAGGAAAAAAATCTTCTTGTAGGTATCCACTCAAGAAAAAGAAAGTTGGATCATTAGCATATTTTCCATTATCGAATCTCTCAAGAAAAATGAGGGTGCGTTTCTTTTAGAAAATCAATTATCGACTTTAATGAATATTACGTCAGTGAAAAATTCATTCGAATTGTGTTCG